>CM035226.1:51323315-52063279 GCA_020226215.1 Sindora glabra
TTTTATATTTCCATTATTGTAATTGTCAAAATTATATGTTGCCATTTTTTACTGATTTCCCTTTTTATATAATTTAAAAAACTATTAAAAATTATATGATCTACTTCTAATATTAAATTATTACACAATTTATAGCCTGTTATTACTTATTTTTTCAATGTTTTAAATGATTACTTCAATGGTTAAATATTTTACATCATTAAATTTTTTTTATCTTCAATATTGTGGTTATCAAAATTATGTGTAACCATTTCTTAATTACTTCCATAGTCATATAATTTAACAATTTAATGATATTATATGATTTATTTCTAATATTAATTTATTACGCATTTTATTCTTTATTGTTAAATAATGCTACACATATATTAAATTTTGAATTTTTGTACAATTATCATATTGTAAATATTGAAGTTACTTCTCTTTTTTAGTGTTTTAAATGATTATTAAAATTATTAAATATTTTAAATCATTAAAAATTTTATATTTTGATCACTTTAATTGTCAAAATTTATGTGTTACTATTTTTTATTTCTTTCATTTTTAATATAATATAATATAATTATTTAATAAAATCATCTAAATTACTTCTAACATTAAATTATTACATTTTTTTCTTCCTATGATATGTCAAACTTAGCAAATGTTTAATATAATAAACATATTAACTTTTGCAAAATTAAAATTTTACCACCCAACATAATAAAGTATTAAGATAAATTTATATTCAAATATTATATCAATATCATCATATGCTTAAAGCAATAAATATATCAATATACCCGAAATAATAATTTTATCATATTTATTAATGAAGCAAAAATTTATCTTTATATTTTATATCAATATACTATTAAAAAAATTTATGAATTTTTTAGCCTACTTCAATGGAATAGTAAAGCAATAATTCAAAATACCAATTACTAATGAAGCAACATAAATTGATCACTTAAGAAAATAAATATAAGAATAAATCAAACTTAAAGCATAAAAATATAAAAAATAATAAAAAGGAAGAAGAAATAGCATGCGAGGTGCTTCTACTTGGGTTCTAGTGGGAATTTATAGGTCTTACACTATACAAATGATAAATTTTTAGTTATTTATGTAGATTTAACTATATTGTTAGAATACATAAAGTCAAAGGTGTGTTATTTTAAATTTGTCAATGTTTTTTCTAGTTATATAAATGATATGTGTCATATGTATATTTTTTTAGAAAATAACCAAAAGTTATACAGAAAACATGTGTCGTTTGTATAATTTTTTTATTTTTTTAAAAACTTTTCAAGCTGTATAAATGATATGTATTGTCTATATAGCTTTTTGCAATTTAAAAAAAAAGTTATATAAATGATAATGTCGTTGTTATTTGTATGGCTTATACAAAAAAAGTTTCCAACCAAATATAATATTTTTTATTTTTATTTTTGTAAAAAAATTGTTAAAATATCTATTCAAATGATTGAGATTTTGTTACTTGTGTAGATATTTTAATAACGTATAATTATTATTGTGCTTTTCCATTTGAAAATTTAAGGGATGATGTGATATTAAATCTTATCACTACAACAAAAAAGACCTTTAGCGATGATAATTGTTGTTAGTGTAGAAAGCTCGGTCATCGCTAAATATAAAAGTCATCTACATAAGTTCGTAGGTGAAACTGCCAACATTGACAATAACTTGTCGTTGTAAAAAGTGTAGCCTTCAACAACAACAAAGTTG
Source organism: Sindora glabra (assembly GCA_020226215.1). NCBI lineage: Eukaryota > Viridiplantae > Streptophyta > Magnoliopsida > Fabales > Fabaceae > Sindora > Sindora glabra. The sequence continues at coordinate 51,325,044 of CM035226.1, forward strand.
TCATAGAAAATATTTTAAAATTTTTAAAAATTTTGAATTTTAATTTTTACTGATGACATTTATAGTCGCTATAGGTCCAATTAAAAAAATAAAAAAATTTAAAATACTTTTCAGCAATGATAAGTGTCATCACTGAAAATCCATAACCTTCAGTGATGACTTTGTCGTCACTAAAAACTTAGAAGACGGGGATGATAAAACGATAGTGATGGCTAAGAAGGACTAGGTGATTAGATGACAAGTGTAGTGGCAAATCTACTTAGCCTAGGCGATGTAGCAGCAAATGGAAGTGGCGGCAGGACAATACTCTGCTGTCTAAGAATGGAGGTGATCTCAGTAAGGTAAGTCCCAAGTTGTTGCTGCATTTGCTACTGCTAAGTAAGCTGTTACTATTGCTGAGCAAGCTGCTGCTGCTACTCTTAATCAACCATTAACTCTGCTAAAAATCATCTTAACTTTGCTATAACTACTCTTGTGACTCACCGACCTGATTAGATGACAAGTGTAGTGGCAAATCTACTTAGCCTAGGCGATGTAGCAGCAAATGGAAGTGGCGGCAGGACAATACTCTGCTGTCTAAGAATGGAGGTGATCTCAGTAAGGTAAGTCCCAAGTTGTTGCTGCATTTGCTACTGCTAAGTAAGCTGTTACTATTGCTGAGCAAGCTGCTGCTGCTACTCTTAATCAACCATTAACTCTGCTAAAAATCATCTTAACTTTGCTATAACTACTTTTGTGACTCACCGACCTGAGACACGTATTGTGAGCTCCCCCCAATACTAGAAATGCCCATTGAATGATAGGACTAACTAGTCAGCATGTGCCCAACAGCCTTCTTGTACTTTTGACAAGTGTTAAGCACTTCATCAGTGATGACAATCTCATCTATTTGTACATAAGTCCTAAGCAAGCTAGTGGATGATACACTAGATTGTGCATGCTGAGTTATTAGCGCAGTCATCCTCACTTTAAATTATTAAAATAAAATTCAATAATAAATATTATAAGACATATTCATAAAATTCTATTTAAAATATAAATTTCAACTAACTTACATATTGCTCCTAAGGGATCAAATGCACTTACTCCCTTGATCTATATATGTGTCAGTCCTTAAAATTCTCTGGAACTAACTGCAACTCATTAGTGCATTTATTTCTCTATTCATTTTTTATAAGAGAAAAAAAAGGATGAAAATAATTAAATAATGAACAAGAAGCTGACTAACAAAATTTACATTTAAATAATGACAAAAAGTTGAATTACCTTATCAAAATAATGTACAACAATGATTTCAACCCATGTCATTCATTTTCTAGCTTCTGCTTTTTGTTATTTGCATTTCTTCTAGACAACTCTTGCAAATTAAAAAAAATAATATAAAATTTTTATGTTTACAATATAGATATGTGAAATAATGACCTAATTTTATAAAATGTCATACTTACCTTATACTTGTCATTGTAAAAAAAGTCCACGTATATCTGCTATGTCTACGGTGAGATAGATCACGGCACACAGCATCTAGCATGGTCTAAATCATAGTCTTGCTCCTGATTGCCCTCATGCTCTAAAAGATGCTTATTTAACTTGTATTTCCAATCTTTATATAGGTTTGCAGTAATTCATATCAAACTGGAGAGTGCTTTATCTCGGTTACCCTCAAAGATGCCCTAGAACTCGAAGTGGGACTGCATTAGAAAACATTTAACAAATTTGTGAGTATTATATTCATGAATTTCAATCTCAAGCATAACTAAGTTAATAAATGAAGGAGATAGATACTTACGCAAACCTCCTGCACAACTCTATCTCGGATTTGCTGAGGTATAACTCATCATGACTTATAATAAGGCAGCATGTGGGCTTAAATCATGCTGCCAATATCATGGAAGAGATAGCTAGCATTCTCACCGACTGCATGCCATGCACTTGTCGTATCGAACTGTATAGGCACCGGTCTCTACTCATTCCTCCCTATCTTCTTATACAGCTTAAGGGACTTATTCAAACCCCTCTTTCTTATAGCTGCCACTTCGATAGATAATGAAAAATATCAATACCATAAATTCATAATTAATCAATCTCAAGTATGTACAATAAGAAAAGATATCTGATCCTTCGGACTGTGATAGAATATAGGTGGGTCACTGTAGAGGGTCCCTTCCAGCATCACTCTCGTGGTGTCATGCCTCGACATCCGTTATGACTGGGATAATACATATTACACAAAGTAGTTAAGAGAAAATCCATAGTTAAATTAAACAATTAAAAGATACAACTTATTGCAATCATATAGATTATTTAGACAATTATGCTTATATAATTATGAGTTGTAATGGAAAAAAAATTATTGTTTCCTTAGTCTGAATCAATGTTAGTGAACCTCACAGACTCATCCTTATCAGTTTCTCCATCATTATCAGATTATAAAGGCTTCTCCTCCATATAATCATCAATCATTTTGTCTTCGAAACTGCTTTCATCATTAATGAAGGCATCTTCTCCATAAGCACCAAGTCCAACATTCCTAGAAGGTAAAACGATTGAAGGACCATTTCTTTGATTACTTAGATCTACTAAATGGAAATTTCTAAGATCAATGTGAGGTTGAAATTGGAGGAGTTACTTTCTTGTAGAAATAGCAAGTCATGTGCACTATCTCAATCACTAGGTAGATCCCATATGTCGTGATGCATCATATTATAAACGATCCTCTAATTTGGCCTATTAAGAAAATCCATAGTGTAAAAGACTTGTTTTGCTTAGGTAGCAAGTATGTAAGGATCATCTTTGTATCATTGCCCATTAATAGTGATACTTGTGATATTTTTGTTAATGTAAAGTTTTTTTTGTAGGATTTCATACTATTTGCATTTAAATAAAGTTATACTGCACTTATTTAAATAAGTTAACTCTATGTTGTCTTCCAGTATACCATAAAACATGTTACCATCAGTACTTGGAATAAATATGCCATTGTTTTGTGTTGTATACTTCGCTTCTTGAGTTTCAACTACAAAGCGCACTTTATTCACAATACACACAGAGTATATTATGATAGTAAACTAGAATCGAAGACTAATGATAATAGCTCTTCGATAGCCTTTGGAGAACTGTTCCTATGTAAATGGTACATCTACAAAAATAATATTTTTTCAAGAATTAAATTGAAAGATCAATATGAGTAATGAAGACTATTTATATTATTAGTATAATACATATGGGAAGAACAAACATTTAACTTGGAGTAAAACCATATGGGGATTTTGGTTTTCTGTAAGTTGTGAATGTTTTCTGCACTACTTCATTCGAGTTCTCGTTAGTGCTCACTATAAAACATAGATATTTTAGTTCGTTATAATTAGTTAGGAGAAAAGTACAAATGATTATAGAAACTTACTGAAGATACTTTTCAATCTTAAATGTACCATATTATAATATCTCAATCCTTTCTATCGAAGTGAGAAATAATCTTCTTCCCTACCGGTCGATACTGAGATCGGAACATCGACAATGCCTTTCTTGTTTGACTAGGTGCTACATCTTGATTTTGATCAAGCCGATTGAATCTAGTTTCCACTCCTTCCAAGTACATAGAAAAAAATGTTAATACCTTGTTAACAATATACCCTTCTGCAATTGAACCCTCCGATCGAGCATAATTTTGAACATACTCTTTCAACTTTTTTATATACCTCTCATATGGACACATTCATAAAAAATAAACAAGTTCGCCTTATAATGCTTCATCTAGCAAATGCATCATCAAGTGAACCATTATGTCAAAGAATGTTGGAGGGTATATCCTTTCACGCTTGCATAAAAATAATGATAATGTCTTGCTTGGCTTGTAAAACATCCCTCTTGTTGAGAGTTTCAGTACATATTTGATTAAAGAAGTTACACAACTTAATAATTGGATATGATAATTCTTTTAGCAAAATGCTCAAATTTCTAGTCTTGACAATCTTTGCATAATAACATGACAGTCATGTGATTTCAATCCCATCAACTTCATATCACGATCATTAACATTCTTCTTAAGACTCCTAACAAATCCATTAGAAAATTTCACATTCTTTATATACTAACAAAATCATCTTTGTTATTCCTAGTTAAGTGTATATGCAGCAAGTGATTTGAAAAGTTGACTCCTCTCTTCATATAGATGTAAGTTTGACCTTATCTTCATATTTGCCAGATCTCATCTTGCATTGTCCATATCTTTTATGTTATGATCAATATTCAATAATGTACCCAGAATTCTATCACATGCATTTTTCTCAACATGCATTACATCAATATTATGTCTCAAGTCATTATCAGCTAATACGAGAGGTCAAAAAATATACTTCTCTTAATCCAATTAAATTCATGGCATCCTTCTTTCGCTTTACACCACCAAATTGAGCATGTTTTCCAAGAAGTCTTAGTACCAGCCTTACCTAATTGATTAGTGATAATATTATTGGTAAGAGGATAAGGAGAGGCTCTTATCTCTGATCTCCTATTGAATTCTTTCTTGTTTCTTTATGTGTGACTTCTTAGAAGTCAACAATGATGACCAACATAAGTTATTTTTCCCCTAACTCGAATTGATGAAGTATCTAGATTACACTAAGATATGCTTTATCCTTGTCCACTCCACCCAGAGAAATTACTTCGAGTGGAAAAATCATTTACAGTCCATAGTAAAGTTACTCGCATGTTGAATATCGTATTTGTATTTGCATCTCGAGTTTCAACTCCCCTCTCCTAAAGATGTTTCAATTTTTTTATGACCAGTTGTAAGAAAACATCAATATCTTTGTCTAACGACTGTGGCCCTAGGATTAATAGGGTTAACATGAAAAAAGATTGATTCATGCATATCTGTAATGGCAAGTTATAAGTTGTCATGACTATCAGCCACATGCTATAGGATAAGTTCTTATCACTAAAAGGATTAAATTTATCTACACTTAAACCTAACCTAACATTTTATGGGTCAGTGGAGAAATTAGGATACCCCTTATTAAATTCTTGCTAGACTTTTCCATTAATGGAATGTCACATTACCCTCTCCTTTATTGACATTTTGTGGGTCAGTATGATGCTATATCATATTCTTTGTAGTATGCCTCGACCCATACAATCGCTTTAGCTAAAAAGTTAATAGAAAATATCGAACCACTTTTTAAAACACCTCAACCCATACTCATTGGCTCTTTTCTCAAATTGGACAATTATCCTCCGAAGCATGTTCTTTCCAAAAAAGTGCACAATCATGTTTGCACACATGGATTGATTCATACTTCAACCCAACTTATTGAGCCATTTCCTTGCATCGTTGTATGATTTAGGTAACTTATTATTGTTTGAAAATGTCTCTTTTAATAACTTCAAAAGAGTATTAAATGATTTATTTGTCCATTTATGTAGAACCCTCAAGTGCATGAGTTTCATTAGGAAGTTCAAAGATGAAAATGATAAGCATCGCAGATTCAATTTTGTTTCGACTTACTCAAATAGGTTATCACAATTGCTATAATTTGATCCAATGTCTCAATCAGATGCATCCTTATTCCCTTCCACTTCATTGTGAACTATTCTTTCAGGTACATGAAGGTCGATAAAATTATATATAATATCCATCATCTCATCTCTATTGTTGGGAGATGCCCCCTCATCCTTCTAAAGGTCGAAACATCTGTTTTACCATGGTGTACCCAATTTATGTATAATGGATGAAATTCATTATCTATAATATGTGCCTCCAACATTACTAATGTTTAGAATAATAAATTCACACACTTTTTGTATGGGCATCTCACCAAACTCTTTTCATCCATAAAGTTTTTAGCTCTTTGAACAAACGTCACTGCACCATTCCAATACTTAATCGACAAATGATTTGGTAGATGTATCCAACTTTTATCTATAAACATTGTATTATTGAACAGGAGGAAAATAGCTTTAGGTGGAATAAAGTGTTATGATTAATATTTGAAATGCACAGTAAATACACCATATCACTCTAACCTTGAAGGGTAGGATCCTGTCTCATTCGAGATATTTTTGTAGTTATTATTTTTTCAATTTATCCATACTTATCATTTCTTTCATGCAAAAATTTCAACAACATCTCCCTATAGTTCTCAAAGTATGTAAGCTATAAGTCCGTATAGTTTATACTTGGAGAACAGTTAGGATGCTAAGATATTTCTACAATATCAAATAAGAGCCAGATAAATTATTAATAATAATTACAAAACATATCTTAAACTATCTAATATTTTAGGACAATTCAAGAGTTAGTTGATGTATAGAGATTAATCAATCCTTGAATGAGTTTAAGCTTACAATGTAAATATAAATGCAATTCTATTTAAAATTATTATAAAAATATATTTACAATAATTAAAAATAAAGATACGACATTTTATGAGTATTGTTATTTCAATATCTTATTACTTGGATTGTTAAATTTTTTAAATATCCAACTTAATTATTATGTTTCATAATTTGCAATTAGGAATTCAAATGTGTAACCTACTCTACTATATTTATAAGATGCACAATTCAACTCTTTTAGTGAGATGTGCATTTTATGAGTACTTATAAATTTTCAGACATTTAAATTTTTAAAATTTCTATTATTATATGGTCTTTTTGATTATTTTGTCAGAAAGTCTTTTTATAAGAAATATTATATATATATTTTTTAGAAGCATAATATGTCACATTTTATTATAATTAAATAATAATATTTATCATTATAACAATGAAATAAAGTAAGTTTCTACTCATAAAAAGGTAACCATTATTTTTAAATATTTTTTATATTTAACACTAAATAAATAAATAATTTTTTATCATCTCAATAGTTTATAATTCTATTTTTTTCAAAAATATTTAGGCAAATTTTAAGAAGCTTTAGAGTAAATAACACCAAATTAATATCTAGAAGATTGTACCATTAGTAGATTGGGCTTAAAAAATATTTTATCATACATTTAATATTAATTTTATAAGTTATTCATCAATGTAATGTTATTGTAATTTTAGCTACTAGAATTATGTACATAACATATATTTTCTAAAATAATTAAAAAATTGTTTCATTATTTTTAAAATTATTTCCTTATTTTGAAAAAATAATTTTTAATTAAAGAAAAAAATTATATCGCAGGGTGGTTGAAATTGTAAATAAAAAATAATTCATTTAATTATAAAATTGACATTAAAAATAATAAAATATAATTCAAAAAGTAATTAGATATTATTTATTTTGATTATGTTTAGGGTCTAGTTTTAAAAAATAATTTTGACAAATAAATTTTAAAAATAGATCAATTATAAATTTTATTATTTTTAAGAATAAATAATAAATTTATTTTATTCAAAAAGGAGATTATTTTCATGTGAGCTCAAGTTTAATTAGCTTTTTCTTATTGTGTGGTGTAAATAATATAATTTGGATTATTAGGTTTTGATTTCAATTTTAATTAAGGAAGAGATTATATTATTATAATCATGTATCTTCTAAACTATGTTTACATAATTATTCTAATTTCTTATGTTACATTTTTTCGACAAAACTAATAATTTTGAAATCTCCTAAATTACATCATAAATTTTAGATTTTATGGATAAAATATCATAACAACTCTATCTTACATTAATCTAATTAAATAATTCACACATATATCGTATAATACAAAATTATAATTTAAGGGATATATAATAAGAACAAAATTTATATTTATAAATTTTATACTAAGACAAATTTACGTAAACAAATTAGTATTTATAACATATAAAACTAAACAAGACGAAGTTTCACATCAAAGTAAATATACTATTAACTCTATTAATTCATTGCGAACTATTCATCCCACAGATTACATATTACAATAAAAATATTATAAAATTTGATTCATATACCTCAATGACAAAAATTTACTAATCAAATATACTCTAAATACTCCCCACGAACAATGATGAATAACAATAATAACTAACAAATTAAAATTAAAAAAATATAAAAAATTAATACATATAAAAATATATATAAATTATAAATATACTAAATTATAAAGAAATTTATAAGATAAATTTACCTTAAGTCCACTGCTTCTTCCTTGTAACTGCGTGAAATGAGAGTTGAAAGATGTCAGTGGCATATATATAGACAGACTCTTCAATCACGACAAAATTCTCAATTGTTGTTGAAAAGTTATTAGTAAAACATTGGACCTTTTAGCGACGACTTTGTCATCGTTAAGGGTCTGTCTAGGAAATTGGACTAGACCTTCAGCAATAACAAAAATCATTCCTAAAAGGAAGACCTTTTATTAATGATAGTCGTTGTCATTGAAGGTCTGGTCTAATTGCCCAAATAGACCTTCAGCGACAACATCTGTTGTCGATAAAAGGTCTTACCTTTCAGCGATGACTCATGTATTCGCTAAAGGTCCGCCAAATTTCCTGGAAAATTTTCCACGGCTTTCAGTGATAACAAGTGTTGTCACTAAAGAGTTTATTTTCTTACCCAATTTTTTCCAGATCATTAGCAATGACAATTGTTATTACTAAAAATTTTATTTTTTCACCATTTTTTTTGGAGTCCCTTTGTCGTTGCTAAAATTTTTATTTTCCTGCCATTTTTTTAGAGTCCCTCCAAATGTCATTTTAGGCATTACTAACGACTGTGTCGTTGGTGATACTTTTAGTGCTGATTGAATTTTTATCATTGCTAAAAATATTGTCGTTATTACTCTTTTTTCTTGTACTATATTCTCATTGAATTATTTATAAAAAATAGTAAATAATTAAAGCAATTATTAATATAAAGTGTGACATACTCGCAATTGATTAACAATCTATGACAAATATTAATATTAGTATCCTTTACATCACTCAAAATTTTAATAAGTCAATCTTGTGAACTTTTTTTTTAATTTTTTCGTCTTTTTTCTTTGATTTCATGGGTGTAAATATAATTTCAGTTCATTGTAAGTATAAACAACATTTTGATAAAACAAATTAGATATATATAGATAACTATACAAATTATATTTTTACATGATATCTAATTAAGACAATAAGATGATCATTGTGAGCACGAGGCCTGTTGCTATGTATACTTAATAAATGATGAAATGAAGCCGTTGCTATGTTATATGGCATTCATTAATTCTCGGTCCCTTGTAGTAATGGGTTCGATAAACAAAGATCTAATTCGGTTCTGTGACCGGGTATCCGGGGCTCCATGTCCATCTCCGTACTGGTAATGGCACTGCGAAATTCGAGCAAGGTTTATTGCCAATTGAACAAAAGGTTTTGAGAACGGAGAATCCACGACTCGATATTTGTTCATCTTCTTCCATGTTTCATCAACCAAAGACTCTATATATTTGTAAGCATACTCCTCTTTAGTACCATTTTCACGCATGTAGCACAATATGGAGCTTGCTGCTTCGCCTCTCTCTAACTCGGCCTGCAAAAAATGCACCAGCCATTTCATAAGATCTCATCCACCTTCATATAAAACTATGGCTCCGATTGTTTGCGGTGAAAAACATGAAATATAATTATAAACTAATAAGGTAACGAGAAAATTTTTTACATTCAATATAAAATATATGAAATTTGATGAAAGATAATTTCTTTTTTATTAAAAAAATTATTTTTTTCATTATTATAATTTTAAATATATTTTTATAATAAAATTTCAAGAGATTGCATAATCAATAAATTTCATAATAAGTTTTTTTTTAAAAATAGTAACATGCATTGTCTTTAAAGTAGAGCAACTTATCATATATCTAAAAATATTTTTTAAAAACAAATAAAATTTATATGATTTTAAATTACGATTCGCAATAATAATAATAATAATAATAATATACTATTACAGATTTGAATCATTATTTTACATCTATAAAGTATATCTTCCCCTAATTTTAATTTCTAAATAGTAAAGAGGGTGTAAAATGGGAGGGTAGATTAAGGGTAGTACCGCTGAAGTGCCCAAATCATTGCAAAGTCGGAATATAATGGATGGCATACGCAAAAGGTCATGGGCATTATTCTCCAAGGACTGGAGGGCCTCTTTGGTGATATTAGGATTCATCAAGAAGTATGCATGGACGAGGATTACTACACCAGAGACGGATACCCATGCGTTTCTAAAATAGTCCTTGAATGTCGGCAGATATTTGTCACGCGACCACTTGGCTTCTTGCAAGAATGCTTTCAACATACCCGCCCACTGCGCAACCAAACAGTACCTCACAATAAAATATCTTCACCATATAGCAGTTTGATTAAATGTCGGTCTTCTTCATTAACAGAAAACCACTTAAAAGAAATATTAAATCATGATTTGATATTTATACTTTTACCACGGACGGCGATTACGGGAAGTAATTATTTTTTAGAAAGTTTTTTTGCATGCTTTAATTATGATGTTTGTCTTATTTTCAATAAGAGAATGAAAATTATAAATTTTATTATTCATTTATTAATTTTATGAAATCCATATATTACAAATATATATTTTTTTTAAATTCGAAAATTTTTGTTAAATTATATTCACATCCAACTGATTGGTGGGTTTAGAAGTTTTGCATATTGAGCGCGTGGTACATACTGCTCTGGTGAGGTAGGGCAGGATGTCTTGTCCTTGCTCTTTGAGAGTGCCGTAAGCCATCTCATTGACAGTGTTGTAAAGAGCCAAGAAGCATATCTTCATGTAATCAGGCAGAACTTGCATGGCTTTGATATCCCATCTGAAAACAGCATTTATTGTGAGAATCAACTTATAAATGGTATGGATTAATTTAACAGTCTCAGAGATTAAGAAACATATATACCTCTCAACAGCCTCGGTGAACAGCTCAAGTTCATCGTATTTGCCATAAACATCGTAGACATCATCAATTGTTGTTATAAGACAAGCCACTTTGGTCAATTCTTGACGAAGGTGACTTTGCTGAGGCTCAGAAACCATTCCAACAGTCCAAAAGAAGCACTCCATTAGTCGGTCCCTGCTGAAGCTTAACTTGGCGGCTAATCCCATGCTCTTCCACCACCTGGAAGAGAAAAGAAAAATAATTAAATCGTGTCTTATATCCTTAGTCATTTTCCTTTGAACTTTCTCGGACTTACGCGTATACAAAACGATTAGAAAATCCGAAGCCAAAAGTGTAACGTCAACTTTCTTCAGATTGTATTTGAGATCGAGGGGAGGTTTGATCGGCAGAAAGTGACATGAAGATTAAACATTTTAAAAAATAAAGAATAAATTAACTACTTGTTTGACTATTAATTGCCAAAATATAGATATAATTTCTACAAAATACAAAAAGTCATTTACTTATTCCTCTTTAAATAAAAAGAATATTAAAATTTTTAATTCTCATTATCAACTAAAAGGTCCTGATAAACATTAATAAAAAATTTTAGAAATATATATTTATTGAGAAGTTCAACCTACTTATTATGTACCAAACAAATCTTGTAATAAAAAACAAAGTTGTATACTTCATTATAACACTCATTTTTAATTCAACTAAAAACAAAGGTGAATATTCAATTTAAATAATTTTTATAAAAATCAAAATTTTAAGACGTATATATTCTATAACTTTGAAACTTCTTATAACGAAAATATATGAAAATTTCCCAATTATATCGGAGAATTAACAGTGTTTTCCTTGTTATAATCACAATGCTTTCATTCGTCCGTCGTCATCAATTATCCCCATCGCTATCCTTTTGTCCTTCTTCTCCTTGTTGTTAAGCCAAACAATCAATATTTTTACCCTCATCACTTATTATTTGCTCAAATATTTAATTGACTGAACCATGTTGGAGCAAAAGCCTACCTAGACATCTCTTTGAGATCCCTTTGCAGTGTTGACTGAACCATGTTAAAGTCCAGTTTGGCTGCTTCAAGCAGCACTTTTTTTGCATCTCGTCTTTTTCCATATGCTTCAATATACCAACGAGCTTCAAGCCTTTCAGTTCTGTGATGCACCGGAAGCGCCAGTGAGTGATTCACAAGGTCAAAAAGGCTTTCGCATACGTCTTCCCCTTTGAGCTCTTTGAGATGCAATCTAGTGAAGGTTCTAGCCTCATCTAGAATGTGTTCTCCTTCAAACCCAAGAAATGATGCTTCAAACAGATTCAACATCCCTTTGACATCTTTGCTGAGGCTTGTTTTGAAATCACCATTTTGGTCCTTGAATCTCTCAAATATATCTGTTTCGTTAACCAGTGATATATGAACTTTAGTTTAAAGAAAGAATGACAAAGCTATAATTTTAAGAATGTTCTTGATTCAGTATTCTTTTACTAATAATAATGGATACTTTAATACTAAAAATTTTGAAACAAGAATGACTCTGTCTGAATAAAAACTATGATGACGGAAGATAAGTTTTTGGATGCAAACCATGTACTATATTATTATACATTGAATCGATCTTCAAAGCAAAGAACGTAGGATTTTATTTCAGAACTTCTTTGCTGGGAATCTCATAGTTTGATTAAAAAAATTTGATTGGGTGATTTCTATTAAAAAAAAAAAGAAATCACAAGTGTTAAGATATATATAAAATTGCAAACTTTTTATAAGATTATTTATAAAAAAATTGCAATATAAATAGTTGTAATATAAAATTTATTTTTTTAAGTAATGAAATTGTAAAATTAGTGACCACAAATAAAATATATGCTGAATTTTTTACAAACAGTCTAATTTTTTGTATAGATTGATAATTAATTGTTGTATTTTAAAATAAAATAATTAATTTTATTAGTAATATTATGTGGATTAGCATTAATTAATAAATAAAATATTTATTTAAGTAATTAATTTTATATTTTAAAATTAAGAATAGAACAGATCAGGCCCTAATTTAATGTGTATGATTCATGATAGATTGGATCATGCATAAGTACATATGGGTAGAGGTCCCAACCTACAGTCTTTCAGTGGTTAGTAATTTCCTATTACATGTTTGATCTTAAATAGAGAGATCAAGGTTATTATTTTGATACTGAAAAATAAGGATTCCTACTCCTAAAAATTCTCTCTCCTTTTTCTCTCTATCTGGATAATCTAAAGGGTGAAGTAGGTTGCAATTCTACTCATCATCATCATTCAGATCAGTCATGTCCTCATCAAATTATATTCCAGATATGCTCATAATTTTATTATGATCAATTATATATTTTAGAATTTTGATTCTTACTTTCAATAATTAGTATCAGAGCATGTTGACAGTATGAATTATATGATTATGAATAATTTTGATTATCTTAGCAAATTCATGAAATTCCCGATTTTTTTATTTTATTTTCGTACTTGGAATTACCACAAATTAGGGATTTTTAATTCTGAATCAATGGATCTATTATTACTTTTAATGAAATCTTGAATCCTGATGTTATGTACATTGAGAATATTATTCTATGGTTTGATTGTATTAAAATTTGTGATTATTATGGATCAGTTTGAATTTTTTTTTCTTTCTGGAAAAATTTATGAACATAAATTGTACAATTTGGAGATTTTCCTTCTGTCTAATATTTGAATCCATGTAAAAATATGTTAGATATAATTTTTCTGGGTTAAAAGGCTAAAACATAAAATTTTTTGGAGCTTAAAACTCATTAATGGCGGAAAACCAACTTTAAAAACCAAACGGATGAAGAAGGCAGATGAAACACTGTTGCTGCTGTCTGTACGCGTGGGAAACAAGCACTCCCTTCGCGTGTGTAACACACGCGCCACAAGATGAAGCACTCTATCAGCGCGTGAGATACACGCGCCAATTAACACGTGTAATACATGCGCTTGCCAGATTACTTTGACCTTAGCCTGACGGGTTAACCGAGCACGAGCCACGCGCGTGTTGGCATGTGAGCATCACGCACCTTCCAGTTGGCCTATCCGTTTTGGTATCAAGCCCACGCACGGGCTTACGCGCGTGTTATCCACTCGCCAATCCTTTTTAGGCCCAGTTTTGGCCCACTTATGTGAAATTTTATTTTCTACCTTCATGTAATTTTTTTAAAATTTTTAGGGGATAATAAATATTTATTTTGAATTTTGGAAAGTTTATATTGTTTAAAAACATATTTTATTTATGGAATTTTAGCTTGGAAAAATTCATGGACATTCTTCGTATTTTTTCTGAGCTTAGTGTACTATCACTCTCTGTAATTGTAAGCATAGCTTTATTAGACTAATTTTGAGTCCTTAATTATGTAATTTTATATATATAAAGATACCTAAAGTCATTTATTTCATGCTAGTGATAGATATGGATATAATAAGACCATTTTTCATAAAATATTATCCTTTTGGGCTATCTAGGAGCATATTATATTAATAATGAATACACCCTATCGATGTGACATTGTTAATGTAATTTTAGGGTTTAAACTCCTTAGAATAGGCATACAGCGTTTATAATATTTTTAATATTTCTTGTATCCTATCGGTATGACTATATTGAATACATTTTTATGTAAGCTCTTGTACAAGCTAAATCAGATTGTACATGTAATTTTGATATCATTTTGTTATATAGTTGTTTGACTGATTTGTTTAATTAGGAATCATGAGTTATAATTATATTGTGTACGCATAATTAATAATTTCCCAATCCTATTGCATCATTCTCAGTCTTTCAATAACTATCTATGGTGAGGACTTTTAATGGAACTAATTATGATGAATGGAGAGAGCCTTTGAACATATACCTGACAATTTCTAATGAGGATTTAGCTCTTAGAGAACTGAAGTTGGTTGATCTCTTACCTGAGTCTAGTGCTGCAAATAAGACCTATTACAAATAATGGTATGAATTGAAACAAATCTGTTTGGCAGTAATTAAATTCACCATTGAAAAGGGAATTAGAGAGAGTATCCCAGATAAGGACACTGCTGTGGAATACATGAAAGCTGTTGGAGAAAATTCAAGAAGCTTGATAAGACTCAGAAAGTCTACTATCTCTCCATGCTTGATAACACTCGTTATGATAGAATTTCGAGCGTCAGATAGCACATCATGAAAATGATTCATTACTATAATAAGCTGAGATCATACGTTGTTGATCTAAGAGAGAGTACTTTAGTTTACAGAGTCCTTCAGTCATTATCCGTTAAATATAGCTACCTAAGAACTTCCTCTAATTCACAAGAGGGAGAGTGGACAATAGATCATATGATTTCTATAGTAACTCAAGAGGAGGAGACTATGATTAGTAATCCACAGCCACATTCCATCAACTACTTATCTTAGGACTCCTACAATAACTCAGGTGGAAATGATAAAAGAGGAAAGAAACCAAAGACATAGATATCTCGAAAGCCTGAGTTTAAGAAAAGTGGTGATAAGGGCAAAGAACAAAAAAAGAAATTTAGGGGCAAGTGCAATTATTGCAAGATCCTTGGACATAAAAAGTCTCAATGTTATAAGTTAAAGAACAAGCGTGAGCAAGAAAGTACTCAGAAACAGGCGGATCCCAAGTGAGATGGGAGAGATTGTATTCGGAGTAGTAAGAAGTAGGGATAAAATTAAATACATAGGATCATTTTCTTTCTTTATGTTTATCTTCTGGACACTTTTAATTTGAATTATATCATTTAAGAAGAAATTTGATTTCTAGTTCTATTTTAAATAATTGTAGTTATTCCTTTTGATAAAGAAAATTTATTATGATTTTGCTATTTTTGGTATGCCACCTTACAAAATGATCCGTATCATTTGAATTTGAAAGATTATCTTATTGTATTTTCTAATATTCCCATCAATGTTATAATTAGGCATAAACAATCTAGAATGAGTTAAAATTCTTCCATTTTATGGGATCAATTTTAGGCCATTTTTCTAAAGAGAGATTAGAAAGATCGGTGAAACAAAGGTATGTTGTTAGACTTAGATTTCTCATATTTTTTGAAACTTTTAAGTGTAGGGTTGTAAAGTAGAGATGAGACCATATAATTCCTAGTTGAAGAAATTAGACTCTAAAACAATTAGTGAGTTCTTTATCAGGTATTGAATTGGATCAAGAGGTTATAGATTTTATTATCCCACTTATAGTACCAAAATAATCAAGTTTGATCGGATATTTTATTTTGAGGATGGCTTGGATAGTAGGAGTTCGATGCTTAGGGTTATCAATTTACATGACAAGGCCACCATTCTACCTATACCTATTTTGATTCCCTCACCACTAGAGGAAATAATATTGACAGTCCAGTTTATATAAACAAAGATCCTTATGTTGAAGAACCTAATCAGCTAGCCATTAAGTTTAGATGAACTCAAAGGGTTTAGAGACTTGCAATACCATATGACTATATTGTATACCTGTAGGAATTTTAATAAATTTATTAGGGTAATTTTGTCATCTTAGTGCTTTATGTTGATGACATTTTGTTGGCTAGAAACTCAATTATTTTAGATGAGTCAAAATGCATGTTATCATGACATTTTGATTTTTAGCAAAACATCTTTTATTTTGAAATTTAGATCCATCGTGGCAGAACTCATAGTATTTTGGATTTCTACCAAGCCAATTTGATTGAACGGATACTTGAAATATTTAAAATGGATACTTATGTGTCTAGTCCAATGCTTACTTAGAAAGATGATACGCCATCTCAATTATATTGCCCTCAAGCTGATATTGAAAGGGCTGAAATGGATAAAATTCCTTATGCTTTCGCTATTAGTAATTTTATGAATGCACATGTCTGCATTCGTTTAGATATAGCTTTTCCTATTAGTGTGCTTGGAAGATACTGAAGTAACCCTAGGATGGATCATTGGAAAGCGGCCAAGAAAGAAATGAAGTATCTTTAAGATACCAAGAATCATATGTTGACTTGTAGATGATCTTATTTACTTGACGATATTATGGAAAAGTGTTAAACAAACACTCACAGTTACCTCAACTATAGAAGTAGAGTTTATTGCATATTATGAGACTACTTGTTAGGCTATATGATTGAGGAAGTTGATATCTGGCATGTAATTGATTGATTCAATATCATAACCTTTATTAAATTTTATTACGATAATTCTCTTGCTATGTGCTTCTCTCAAAACAATAGGAATTCTAGCCATATTGAACATTTTTTTTATGTTGAACTTCTGTTCGTCAAAGAGAGAAGATTACTGAATCTCGGACTCGCATTGAACACAGCTCTAATGGAGACATGCTAAGGATTCGTTGATTAAGGCTTACCTATAGGAATATTTTAAAATTAAGTAACTCATATGAATCTTGTTAAATCTTTTGATGAAGTCTTAATTTAATGGGAGTTTGAGATATGCTTATTTTATTTTGTTGATATTTATGACCAGTAATTGCTCATATTGAAACATTAGTGATATGTTTTGCATATATAAATCATTTGCTTCCCTATCGGATTCAATGATTTTGAATTGTTTCTCTTATAAGCTGTGGTCAAAAGATTAACCTTATATATATCCAATTCCATTGGGATTATGAGATATTAATTTTATATCACTTGTCTCCCTATCGGATTCAATGATTCTATATGGTTTCATTCCACTTATGTAATCATTACTCAGTTTAAATATTGAAACATTGATAATATATTTTATACATATATAGAAATCATTTATTTCCTTATTGGATTCAATGATTTTGAGTTATTTCTCTTCTGAGCTATAATCAAAAGACTAAACTTTATTCTGTTCCTTTTAAATTATGAGACATTATATCACTTGACTCCCAATCGGATTCAATGATTCTGTATACTCTCATTCTCTGAATTAAGTTTATAACTTAATGTATAACTAATTATTTAATTATTGATATTTTGATTATTCCATATAATTAATTAATGCTATCCAAGTGGTAGATTATTATATTTTAAAATAAAATAATTAATTTTATTAGTAATATTATGTGGACTAACAGTAATTAATTAATGAAATATTTATTTAAGTAATTAGTTTTGTATTTTAATATTAAGTATAGAACAGATCGGGTCCTAATTTAATATGTATGATCCATGATAGATTGGATCATGCATAAGCCCATATGGGTAGAGGTCCCATCCTACAGCCCTTTAGTAATCAGTAGCTTCCTATCGCAAGTTTGACCTTAAATAGAGAGATCAGAGTTATTATTTTGATACTGAAAAATAAGGATTTCCACTCCTAAAAATTCTCTCTCCTTTTTCTCTCTATCTGGATAACCTAAGGGGCGAAGTAGGTTGTAATTTTACTCATCATCATCATTCAGATTAGTCATGATATCATCAAATTATACTCCAGGTACGCTCATAATTTTATTATGATCAATTATATATTTTAGAATTTTGATTCATACTTCCAACATTAATCACTTTGAATTTATGGGGAAAAAAATCAGCACAACATTCTTAAAGACAATTTTCTTTTTCTTTTAATGTTATAGATCCAATTTAAAAAGTGTCAATATTGATCAGTCGGTTGTGCAACTTTAGACGAATTCTGTCATGCAGCTATTGTTTCAATAACTGAGACTCCAATAATTTAAAACACGAGGCCAATCTATATTTGTGCATGTGTGTAAATGTTAATAGGTTGTGCAAAACACTAGTACTACTACTTTATATGTAAAGGAATAAATTATATTTTTACATTTGTTCTAGGTGTCTTTCTGAGCAAACCACAGTTAGAAAAAGGATAGGTAAAATAATATAATTAGCGTATATAAGAAATTTTCTTAGTAATTGATGTGATAGAATATAAGACAAATGTACTAGATATGAATATGTGAAAATAGTTCAACAGTAAAATAAATATTGACGCAAAAAAAAAAAAAATCGAAAGGACTATATACCCACGGCTGGATATTTTATGTTATGTTTAGATAAACTTTTTAGTGAATATTGGGAAATTTGAAGTTTTAAATAATTCAATTTCAACAATTAAATTAAAAATAGATAATTTTACTTAATTTTCATGAATAAAGAATGATAATTAATATAGTACTTGAAGAGTAAATATAAAATTTACATAATAATATCTGTTTTGGTTGAATTTAAAATATCAAATTTGATAATTTAAATTTTTTATTTATTATATTAAAGTAATCTATAGGTTCAAGATAGTCATTATTAAACAAAATATTTTGACCTATAAAAACATAAATTCTTCAATAACAGAATTTAGTTTCAATTTTAGGTTGTATATCCGGATTGTAATACGCGGAGATTACCTGGCAAGACATGATGGCCATGTTCTCTCTGGAGCCTGAAGCTCAAAGCAGTTTCATGGAGGCTGCGTTTCACAGTGCCTCTGCTTTTTCCCAGAGAGACGAACCTATCAAGGGCTTCTGTTATCTCCTTCTCAAAGCGGTAGCCGAGGCCCGACCGTTGGATGTCGTCGATCAGTTCGAGTTTGTTCAACAATCCTATGTTTTCATCTCTGATCATCCTTCTTACATCCTCTTGTAGCTTCCTGGCCTTCTCCTCGTACTTTACATCCTAGAAACCAACAAATTATTCAGTTCCGATGTTCTATATATTGAATTATTGACAAAAGACCTTTTATACTTTCTATTTTCATATGAAGGAAGCAGAATAGTTATTACCGCAAAGTCATTCTTCAAAGATTGAAGAAAATCGTAGCTCCAAACACTGGGCTGGTAATTTGCAGAGTTTCTTTGGGCGGTTGCATGGCCAATATTTGTGCTGGCCATGCATCGGACGGTACCAATTCTTTGCAACATACGAGGTTTTCTTTGCTTTTGATATTTGGCCATTATAATTGAAGCGAAGGTTGGGTTAGACAAGAAGGGACTCAATAAGGCCATTTTGCAGCTAGCGATGCTTACAATAGCGAGTTGCCTGAATGAGGATGGAGAAATTAATTATATAGGGCACCGTGGTACCTTCTGGTCTCCACAAAGAGTGTATTATTTAGGGCCTAACGAAGGCTTTGAAATGAAATAGATCTCGTTTTTTATGCTCCTTGCCAATTTCCGGTTCACCTAATGTTAGCTAGGTGCAATGAGATGGAAAGACATCTATCAATTTATTTTGATCCTTTTCACTTCTCTTCCATCTAAATTCATCCGTAAAATCTCAAAATAAAATAAATGCGTAAAATAATTATTCAACAACAAAAAGTATTATTATGGAAAAAAATGTAAATTAAAATAATACAATGATTGAATAAATAAACAAATTGATCAGATTTTACCTTTTTACATAATCAAAAGCCAATTCAAGATTTATATGTGACTGATTGCAATTTTGTTGAAACTCGTTCCAATCTTCAGGACTAGCCAAATAGAAACAATATTCAACCAGATCGAGCTGAAATTGCGTAATACTTTGATAATTATTTATAAGACGTTTTTGGGCTGTGTCTATATAGGTAATGCTATTTGTATTCCTCAATTCTATTCTCCCACACTCCCTTTTGAATAAGGAAAAGTAGATAAATTTAACTTTTCTTTTTTTTACAAATTCGAAAAGCCTTTTTATTTTATCGAAAAGAGATAAGAGAAAAGGAGTATTAGGAAACGCTAGTAATTTTATTCATATCAATATATAAGTTCTGGAAAATCATGGGTAACTAAATCAATAATTATCAATCCATTAATAATTCAATTTAAAATTGACTTGTGAAGTGTCCCACTTTAGATGAGTGGTCCGAATTTCATCCGACTTTCAGTGAATTGAAAATTGGAGGCCCACCGCTGACAGGATACATCACGATTTATTTATTAATGTACTATTATACAGCGCATTATATCTTATTTTAAAAAAATAAATTTACAATATCATCAGATTTAATCATATATCAATATATTATTATATCATAATTTTTTTTAAAAATTAATTCATTCATTAATTTAGCACAAATTTAAAATATATGTCAAAATATTTAATTCAAATTACATTTAATATTATTTAAAAGCTTTACATTTCTCACATATCCCTGCACCTGATTTCGATTTTCTAACATTTTATATGTAAATCTAATAATTTGACTGCTCACTTTTACCGATAAAAGAAATCTGTGCACTCATAAATTTCCTTATAGATTCTGCAAAACAATTACAAATAATTATTTTCAACGAGAGAAATTTGATTGAAGCGCGTAGAAACTAATGCAGAAAATGGAGCACATCTAAAACAAGTGATTGCAAAACATCTGTGGGTTGTTAAGCAGCGTGATGTCCCTTTGCCCTTTCTTAATGTTTTGGTGGTATACGGCCAACTATATGTAGAGATAAATATGAAATTATATACTATAATGATAATAATATGTCATGTGCTAATAGTGATTAATTTAGGAACCTTCATGAATGCTAATTGTTAACCCAGTGATTGCCAAACGTCAATAGGTAGTTAAGGATTGTGATGCTTCCCTGCCTTTTCCTAAATGTTTGGTGTTTTGGTATATATTCAATTGTCATGTAACCTATTAAAACTTTGGAATAACTTTTAATTATATTTTAATATTAATTATTAAATATATTTGAAGTTTATGGTTTATTCTTTTATCTCTTACCTAAAATTATTCATCTTACTTAATATACATACACACACACATGTGTGTGTGTATTTTAAATCCTAATTTTATCATTAAAAATTACGATATCTTATTTTAGTTTTTAAAATATATGTTACACTTTAAAAGAGCCTAATTCTATATATATAGGAATTGCAAACCCCTAAATCCATATTTGAAGATTAATAATCTTATATGAAAATTAGTAATCTCCATGCTTTCCTTTAAATGAAAAAAATATATTGTTAATTTAATTATAATAAAATAATAAAATAAATTTAAGTAAAGAAATATTAATTTATTAATATTTAAGTTAATTTCAATCATTCTCTCTGATCTTTATAATAAATATAGACCTGTCAAAATAATAACCTCCACTCTTTCCTTTAAATAAAAAAACATATTGTTAATTTAATTATAATAAAATAATGAAAGAAATTTAAGTAATTTTAATAAATAAATATTAATTTATTAATATTTAAGGTAATTTCAATCATTCTCTCTTACCTTTATAATAAATATAAACCTATCAAAATAGGTTAACCCAACCCTACCAACCTAACCTAATGAATAAAAATTATACATCAAACTAGTTTTAGGCTGGGTTACTTTTTCACTAAGTTAGATTTAGATTGAGTTGTTATAGTACTAATTTCAGTCTCAATCGTAATCTCAATTCCAGGTTAATATTTATCAAGTGAATTTTTATAATCTGTTATATTTTATTATTATCATATTAGTTACTTGTTTATTATTATTTTTACATCTTTAATTAATTAAAATCTATTATTATTTATTAAAAATAATTATATATTATTATGACTTAAAATTTTATTATATATATATATATCTATCAATCATATATATTATATATGAAAATAAATATATATTATTAAAATCTAGTAAATGCATAAATTTGCATTTAATAATATATACATTTAATGAAATAATTTAAATTTTATATTAAACAAGAATTTTATATTATATATTTATTTTATTTACTAAAATAAATATATATTATATATTTATATATTTGTATTCAATAAAATAAATTTTATATTTTTATTTATATATTTATTTTATATAATATATTTAATTTAAATATTTATTTTATTTAATAAAATAAAAATATATTATTAAATATATATTGATCAAGGCTAAAGTATTATATATAAAAATAAATATATTTGATAACTTATATATGATCAAATATATATAAATAAACAATTATTTATATATTATATTAATAAAAATAAATATAATAAATTTTATATGATAATAAAAAATAAATAAGAATGTATTACATTATATATATAATATATTTAAAATTAATACAAAATTATTTATTTAAAATTTTTAAATAATTCAAAATTTTAATATAATTATTTATTTTGATAAATTTATATAATATACATTAACAATATTAAATATATAAATTTATTAGTTTTAATATTAAAATTATTTAATATTACTCATATATATAATTTTAATATTATATATTAAAATTTAATTTTAATATATTAAAATTATTATTTTAATATTTATATAAAAATTAAAAATATAATAATAAATTAATTATTTTTTACTAACTATTATTACAAGACTAGCGGACTAACCTAATAATTCAATGGGTTAACATTTATCGATCACAGTCCTTTACTAGGTCGAGCTAACTAATCCCACTTTATGTACTTTATCAGATCGGGCCATTGTTATCGTTTTTCATATCAGTCTCAGTCCTAGGTCAAACAAATTATACCACTCTCAAGCTAATTTATTAAACACAATCCATTTTGACACTTCTAAATAAATGCATTTATTAACTAAAATTATTGGTAGTAGTAAATTAATTTTAATATCTTTTATTATTTTATATTTATTACATTAATAACATAATTTTTTTGTACAATTCAAAAGTGGAGATTGATAACTTCCATTTATAAATGTGAAGATTATCAATCTCATATATATTATATTGAGCAAATAAGTGAGAGCACAGTATATAAGAGGAATAAATTGAAACTACAAAATATTGATAATTAGAATTAGAGTATAATTAAATTAAATATTACATAATTACATAAAAAATTATATAATTAATTTAAAAAATATAGAATTTTATATTTTAATTCTAAATTTAATAATCGCGTTTCATTCATTTTTTTTTTTGGCCTGGCATTTCATTTATTTGACTTTCGCATAAAAATAGCATCCTCGTTTGTTTGTATATATGCGTGTGTGTGGATTATGTCATATGATAATATACTCATCTTTGACAGTCAAATCATGTGAACTAATTACGTTTTTAGTTCTTTTATTAAAAAAAAAAAGAAACAAAAAAGAGAAAGCGCTCTCTCTCAAAACTTACATGGAAAATATTTCTATTTTTGTTATAATATTGAAATTTTAGTATTGTATTATATTTTAATAAATCAAATGTTTTAAAATTATGACAAAATAAAAACTAAAATTATGGAGATGATTTTTTTATTTACCAAAATAAAATAAACCATAACAACTAGATAAGAAATATTTTCCCTCGTCTGAATCCATTATAAAAATAGAATTAATGAAAAATAAATATAGCCTTTGTGTGTGATAGGGGCTCTCGATATTTTTCTAAATTCGTTGATTTCTCAGAAAGTGGATCGCATACAAATTACGGCAACTTCCGAGTTTTCCTATCTGTCGAGAAATAACAGCGGGAAGTCATTTGGCCACTTTAATATTACATTTGGACAGAGGAGAATACGGAGAAAGAAAAAGGGAAAAAAAAATACGTTTGGAAGTTTTATGCAAAATTAAAATTAGTGATATTTTAACCTTGATTTGATTTTTTTTTTTGCTAAAAAAAAAGAGAGTAGGGGTAACCAGCATCAATTACCCTCTTTGAGCGTTATCATAGGAGTACTCCCTTACTATAAAATATTCGATTTGAGTCATAACTATTATCTAAAGCGTCTATCACCATAACCCCAAAGTGCTAGTAGTTTCATAAGTCTTCCACCCCTTCATCAGTCATAAATTAATATCCTTTTGCGTTAAACCTATGACCTCTAGGATGAAGTAATGACTCGATACTATTAGGCCAACCACCTTGATAATAAAATATGATTTTATTTTTAGTTTGATAAGTTAATCTCATGAACCATATAAATGAAACATAGGTTATTTAATTTGATTCCTATAATAAATTAGTTAAAATTAGAACTGTTCAACTTGATTGTATCATAAGTTGGTCTAAATAATAGATATAATTTAATATTAATTAGTACGTTTATATATATATATATATATATATATATATATATATATATATATATATATATATATATATAATAAATTCTTATGTAAAATATAGGAAAAAAATTAAGCTGGTACCAGTTGCAGCAATTTATTATAATGAGATACCTCAAGCGGACTTCCTCTTATTTAAGTGCACTCGCCAAGCGCGATGTACTAAAATAGCCATAAGTCTAAACGTCATACTTGAAGCGCATTCCGTAAAGAACAAAGGTACAAAAATAGAAACAAAGGAATTGCATTCCATCACTGTGCAGCCCCTAATCAAGCAAATTTAATATAAATTAAAAATAAAAGATTAAAAATTTATAAAATTAAAATTTGGTATTACTGTTTCAAAATGAAACAATAATATATTACTGTCTAGATAACAAATAGTAATATGTTATTATCTATTTAATTAGGATTTTTGCTTATGAAATAATATGTTATTATCTAGAAAACAGACAATAATGTACTATTATTTAATAATTTAGTTATTAATTAGATTTGATTTATCCATTTATTTGAAATTTTTTTTTAGTGTTACTGTTTTGGAATGAAATAGTAACATACTATTATTTAGTAATTTAGTTATTAATTAGACTTGAAATGAAAAAATAATATATTACTATTTAAAAAATAAATAGTAACATACTAATATTTGATAATTTAATTGTTAACTAGACTTTATTTATCTATTTATTTGACGTTTTTAATTAGTGTTACTATTTTGGAAAGAAACAGAACGATAACATATTACTATCTACAAAATAAACAGTAACATACTAATATCCATTTATTTGAGATTTTTACTTAATGTTACTATTTTGAAATAAAATAGTAACATGTTACTATTTAGAGGACAAACAACAACATACTATTATTTAGTAATTTAATTATTAATTAGACTTAATTTATCTATTTTTTTTTTTTGGAATGTTTAGTTGGTATTACTATTTAGAACGAAACATTAATATCATTTTCTTTAGTAGTTTGATTATTAATTAGGCTTGAAACGAAATAGTAACATATTACAGTTTAGAGAATAGATAGTAACATGCTACTATTTGACAATTTGATTATTAATTAGACTTGATTTATCCATTTATTTTAATTTTTTTGGTTGGTGTTACTATTTTAAAACGAAATAGTAATATGGTACTGTCTAGAGAATAAACAGTAACATACTATTATCCATTTATTTGGGATTTTGCTTGGTGTTACTGTTTTAAAATGAAATAGTAATATCCTCTTTTTTTGGGTACTTTAGTTATTAATTAAACTTAGAATAAAAAGTAATATATTAGTATCTAGAGAAGAGATAGTAACATGCTATTATTTGATAATTTAATTATCAATTAGACTTGATTTATCCATTTATTTGGAGTTTTTAGTTAGTATTACTGTTTTAGAATGAAATAATAACAAGTTACTATCTAAAGAATAGACAGTAACATGTTATTATTTAGCAATTTGATTATTAATTAGACTTAATTTATCTATTTATTTAAAATTTTTTATTAGTATATACTGTTTTAAAATGAAAGAGTAACATGTTATTGTTTAGAGAACAAACTGTAACATGCTATTATTTAATAGTTTAGTTGTTAATTAGACTTAATTTATCCATTTATTTGAAAATTTTTAGTTGATGTTACTATTTTGGAATGAAACAGTAATATCTTCTTTTTTGACATTTTAGTTGTTAATTAGACTTAATTTATTTATTTATTTAATATTTTTTTATTATTATTACTATTTCAGAACGAAATAGTAATATGTTACTGTCTAGAGAATAAACAGTAACATACTATTATTTGACAATTTCGTTATTAATTAGACTTGATTTATCTATTTATTTGATATTTTTAGTTTGTTTTACTATTTTGGAGTGAAATAGTAACATATTATTCTTTAGTCTACAAACAGTGATATATTATTTTTTAATAATTTTATTTATTAAGAAAATTATTATAACACTACTAGATATCAAAAGAGTTGGAGAGAAAAAGTTTAATATGGGATTCAGATGAATTTAAATTAATAAAAATAAGATTAAAGTTGGAAAAAATAAAAAAATGCAAAAAAATTAAGAAAAATCATTTAAAAAATGCTTTTTTAATCAAACCAGAGCAGGAAAAATACCTTTGGCATTTTGTAAGCACGTATATCTCAAAAAGTTACATGAAATAAAAAAAATTCACTTAAAACGAACAACCGAGCATAAAGTTATAGTCGATCAAAGTTTTGAACTTAATTTACACATTTTTAATCAGGTGGACTTTGTCAAACCCACATTTTTTGTTAAAAGATCATATGAAGACGATTAAAAATGAGTGGTCATATGCAAAAATTGATTAACTAATGATGGATTTATGACTTTTTAAAGTTTCTAATTCATAATTGCATTCTCACGGTTAAAAAAAGGGTAATTTTAGTATATAACATTCATAAATCATAAAATCAGAACTTATTTAAAAAAAAAGTCTAGCACTACCACCTCTTTGAAATAAAGTCCACAAAGCGGCACCTCATAAATCATAAAATTGAAACCTATTTAAATTAAATATTTATTGCAAAAAAAATACCTACCTTCATAATAATAAGATTAAAGATTTTAAGGCCTTGTTTACCTACCTTTATTACTTTCTGCTCATTATTATCCACTACCTTTGCAATAATATGAGGCAAGGTATCCATATAAATGACAAAAAGATATGGAGATAAAGGATCACTTTATCTTATACTTCTAAAGGGAAGCAAATTAGGACCCTGATTACCATTTTAAAGAACCCTCAATGATGTTAAGGTGATACATTCCATAATATTTAAGTAAGATTCTAAGATATCATCACACTCTCCAAAATCATATAAATAAAACTCCATTTAAGATGATCATAAGCTTTCTCCAAATTTACCTTGATTGTCATGTAGCTTCTTTTATTCATGGAATGTTTCATTGAATGAAAGATCTCATTAGTAATGACTATGTTATGCTAAGTATACCTTCTTGGAATAGAACTTGCCTAATAAGGGGAAATGAGAGTTGCTAGGAAAGGCTTTATACAATTCATTAGAACCTTTGTAATACTTTTATAGCCAATATTGCAAACTAATATAGGTCTAAATTGAGATACAAATTTAAACTTATCAACCTTTGGGATTAGAATTAACAAAGTAGTATTAATATCAGTAAAATTTCTCCTTCCAACATAAACTTCCTTAACTAACTTGCATAAACAAGGCCCCTAATGTATCCTAATTAGCTTGGTAGAAAAGGTTGGGAATGTCATTAACTCTAAGGGCTTTGGAAACTCCAGCATCAAAAGTTGCCCTTTTAATTTCTAAGTTTAGAAGCAATTTAAGAAGCCTTTCCATATGATCCTTTAGAATAATATGATAATTGAGTTATTAGTTCATGGCTAAGTTAGTCTGTCTCCTCTCCGTAAAAAGTTTTTGAAGAAAGTTTACCACCATCTCTCTAATTTCAGTCTAATTTTCCATCTAATTTTTAGCTGCATTTCTTAACATAGTAACTCTATTTTTATGCCTTTTGATGATAGTTTTCCTATGATAATATCTAGCATTCTTGCCTCCATCTTCGATCCATTTTGCTTTAGATTTCTAGTGTCAAAGAATCTCTTCTTGAACTAGAACTTCCAACAATTTATTTTGTAATTTTTTCCCTTAAAGTATCATGATTTGAAAACCATCTCTATTCCATAACTCTCTGCACCACCTTAATTCTAGCCATAGTATCTTCTTCTTCTCCTTTTTAATATGTCCAAATACATTGATATTCCGATATTTAATTTTTGGACTAAAATCATCAATCACAGCTCCAACATCATTGTTGGGCATCCATACGTCTTGCAATGAATTATTATATTTTTCATATTTAAGATAAGCTACCTCAAAATTGAAAGGACAATCTTCTCTCCATGTTTAACCTCCGGTTAAATCAATAAAAATAGAGTGGTAATCTGAATATAATTGAAGAGGGTTTTGATCAATTGCCTATCTATAAAGAGCTCTCCAATTAATATTACAGAATGTGCGACCCAATCTCTTAAAAATTTTAACATAAAAAATAAGTTTTGAACCTTGCCAAACGAATTTCGATCCTTAACATCGTAGATCGATCTAGTTGCAATCATTGATAAGATGATTAAATTTATCATATCTCCCCAAATGACAAGAAACGCCCCCTTTCTTCTCACTTCCGTCTCTTATGTTAATAAAAACGCAAGCAAACAGCCATGACTTATGAGCTGTAGCCGCCAATCTTAGCAAATTCTTGTGAGCCTCCATCTTCAGGTCAGAATTCAAACTCGTATTACATTCATAAAAATCCAAGAAGTCTGCCCCATCTCAAATAAAATATGAATAAATTAGGCATTTCTTTCTAACACCGTCACCTTTATAGAGTTATCTTTCCAACCCACCTATACAATCTCAGCTTTACCCCAACCGGCCACTGTTTCAGAATACATGTAAAATTACACTTAAAAAGGTTAAAATTTGATAAATCATGTCATTTCAATTTGTATAGAATTTTTTTTTTTTATATTTGAGCCAAGACTTTCACACCCAAATAATTGTTCTGGGGATGCACGCTCAACATATATGAAACTCTTTAAATCATAACTTTTTAGAGAATGATTTATGAAAAGGATAAAATATACACTTTTATATCTACAAGTATATGTGTAGTGGAATCTTCATGTATAGAAAAGGACAAAATATACAATTTTTTTAATATTCCAAGTGCTACAAGTTATTTAATAAGTTTTATAAAAAATTGAATTATTCAAGTTATAATTAAAAATAAAAAAATCGCTCATTAATAATTGTAATTATTATATTTTAGTTCAATAAATTCAAAAATCAAATAAGAAAAATTAAAAGATATATATAATCTTTTTAAATACAGATAAATTGAATTTTAATAGTAATTTATTCAAAATTTTTATCCTTAACTATCCTTATAAAAAAATCCAAATCTAATTAGTAATTTATTTTAAGAGAAAATTCACTCACTAATTAGTTGAAATTTACACTGAAAACCTTTAGAAAGAATCATTGGTAATCCACATTTTTTCCTATCTTTTAACTAAAATTTTCATTTTTTATAATTTTAGTGAATAATTTATAGATTTTGAAAAAAAAGACAAATTTGATCTCTTAATTTTTCCTAGAATTTTAATCTTGTACCATAAATTTTATTTAAAATAAATTTATCTTTTAATTATAAAAAACCATGGAATGTTACTCAATTGATTAACGTTGTTACGTGCATTTAACCGAAACACTTACATGATATCCAACTTAACTTCTTATGTAATATATATGAATTATATTTTAATATTCTCATCACAAAAAGTTACTATGGGTCTTCTTACTTTCACTAAAGCTTTAACCTTATCTCCTAAATTTTATTTAAATCAAATTTGTCTGTTAACCTTTTTGAAAAAGGAATTAATTCTATGTAAAGACAAAATGCAACTATACTATTATGAAAAGAGTCCTTTTTTACTACTTCCTTTGTAACATAAACTTCTTCAAATTTGAAAATGAAATTTTATAACATCACACACTTATTTTGAATCCTTAATAGATATTTTGATGAGTACAATAATATGCAGATATAATAGTAATTTATCCTTAGAATTCTTTAAATTACTATTTGACCTTGTTTAATATTTGTAATATTTAATTACAATGGAAATCATCACATTATAATCATATTTTATCCTTACACAAAAGTGATTAGGTTTTTGAAAATTTAAAGGATAAAGTTGATTTAAATAAAATTTAGGAACAAAATTAAAATTTTAGTGAAAGTTAGGGTTGGATCAAATTTTTTTTTCATAAGAATATTAAAATAATATTTATATAAGCCATGTAGGAAGATGTCATGTAAGCATTTTCATTAAAAAGCTTGATAAAGTTCAGCAATTGAGTAAAATTGCACATTTTTGAAAAGTTAGAGGATAACTTTGTATTAAATAAAAACTTGGAAGACAATATTGAAACTTCAATGAAAATTAGAGTATGTTTGGATTGATAGAATGGAATGAGAATTGAAAAGGGGAATGGCAAAAAGGCTTGTGTGATATGTATTATGAAATGGGAATGCTTATTCCCTAAGGAATGACCATTCGATTGGATAATAGAATCTTCATTTTATAACAAAAGTGATAAAAATGAATCATTATATTATTCACGTAATGACCTTTTTACACATATATTTCTCATATTTTTCATCTATTCTAATATTACTTCTTATTTATATACAATAAAAAATTGTTTTTTGAATATTTATATACTAAAATATTTTAATAATTATATTTTAATAATAAAAAATAAAATATGATAGTTTTGTATTCTTTACAAAAATATTTAAAATAAAAATTAAGTAAAATAGAATTTTTATGCTTTTATTATAGATTTTTTATTTATAATTTTAATGATAAAAATTCAATTGTGATAATTTTTATTATTCATGATATTATAATTTTAATAAATTAAATTATTTAATAATATATTTATTATTTTAATAATAAAGATATTTTCATTATTAACTACATTTTTTTTTCATTTTGTTCTTACGTTATTTTGTAGTATCAAACATAAAGATCCTATTTAGCAATGGATTAATTGCATTAGTAGTTAGTTAATTCAATTAATTATTATTTAATAATTAATTATATTATTTAGTTTGATTAGTTGATAATATTATATATTTAAATAAATATTTTTAATAAAATTATATATTTTTATTAGTTGTTTACATATAAAATGATATATAGTGGCATGAGTATATTTTATGATTTATTTGAATAAATATGTATATGTGTATGTATGTATGCCTATATGTTTAAATTAATCTTATTAGTTTTTAATTTTAATGTAAAAAAAATTAAATTCGTGAAGTAAT
Organism: Sindora glabra; assembly: GCA_020226215.1. NCBI lineage: Eukaryota > Viridiplantae > Streptophyta > Magnoliopsida > Fabales > Fabaceae > Sindora > Sindora glabra. Next base: position 51,356,820 of record CM035226.1, read on the forward strand.
TATATAACAAAGTTTTTAACATATCATAACAATTATTTTATTAAAATATTAATTTTAATTTTTAAATTTAGATAATAAAAATTTAAATAGTTTTTTGTTATTTATAAGGAACTATTCTATTCTAGTATATTTTAAATTAGTACATGTAATGGCATATTGATTTAGTACTGGGCATGATATGTTAAAGACATGATTTCGATTCATTTCATTAATACTTTTAATAAAATATTAAGTAAAAATGATTATTATCATATTTAAGGGTATTTTTTACTCTTTATAAATATTTATTCAATCTATTGTATGAAAATGCCGTATTCTTCAACTATTTAAAATTAATTGATTGGAAGTTAATAAAATGATTAAATCAATTATTTACTTAAAATAACTAATTGATAAAGTCAATTAGTTAAAAATTAATGAAAAAGTTATTTATCAAATATTCTAGAAAATGAAATGGAATATCTATTATATCTTTTATTATACCAAATATTATTATAAAATAACAATTCCATTTCATTCTCCTTCTTTTCCACTTCCTTTCTAGTTCCATTCTAATTCATTGTACTAAAAGTGTTACCAAATATGTCTTTTATAATGATAAATCAAAGTCAATTTAGTGCAAATTATTGTACAATTTTGTTATTGTTGGGCCACGGAGCTCCAAATTTCACCAGTCCAAATTGTCACACTCAGTCAGCTGCGGAAAACTTCGGACGCAAACGGCTGTCGATTGTAAAAATTGGTTGGAGTCAATATACAAAAAGAAGCATGTGGATTTGCCGATATGCAAATTCGTTTATATAAGCCAATGGTTGTGCTTCTCAGGGCAGAGAGAATTACACGTTAAGCCAGCCACAGTATCTCTGGGCGTAAATAAATTACAACGAGTTAGATTTTATTTCAAATATTGGTTTGGTAGTTTATATAAAATTAAATTTAAAATTTAGTTTAGCTTATTTAAATAGTTTGAATTTCAAAAGTTTTTAGTTTAAATACTATTTAATATTTTTTAAAAGCCTTGTATTTTTTTACTACATTAAGGGTTCGATTGCTAATTTTTGTATGTGTACGTTCAATGATTTAATAATTTATATTATTACTAAGAAAAAAAGCTTGAACTTAATCTATTAATCTATTTAAAAACTCATTTACATAAATAAACTTTTAAATAAGTTAACAAGCAAAATATTTAAAAGGCAAAAAATAAATCAATTATTGACTTAAGTCTATATTTATAATTGTATGTATTAAAGTTATATTTATATTATATATGTATATTTTATAAATATATATTATATATGATATTATATTATATTATACATAAACATATTAAATACTAAATAAGTCAATCTTATAGGTTTACAAGTTAAATCTACCAAAAATAGGCATAACATGTTTATCTAAATACATGCATTAATCAATCTTTGTCAAAGTTGTCTAGATAAAAAAGGTTAGCCTAAACTAAGATAAAAGTAGGTTAAATCATAGATTAATGATGGATCACTTGACCTATTTTCATTCTTACATGTTAGTTGTTTAAGATATGAAAAGTATTATAGGAACCATAATAAGTTTTGAAATTAACTTCTGAATTTTTTATATTAATTATATTGAGTTTCACTACAAAAAAGGGAGTTACACATATGACAAAAATCATATATATAGAGTTATTCGGTCGTCTGTATATGTATTCCAAAAATATCGTTACTTGTAATAAGTTGTTTGTATAGATTCATATGTATTACAATCTCCATAAATGATTTTTGACATTATTTAAATAGGGTATATAGATGATAAAAAGTTATTTGTATAGAGGGCAAAATTGGTCAAATATAAGCCTCTATACACTGTATATGTCCAAACCTATAAGATGATTTCTGTAAAGTCATTTGTATAGAAATTGTTTTAATTTTTCAAAAAGGTTTTAAAAATTAAAACCTCTATTTAGACAACTTTGTCATTAGACAACTTTGTCATTTGTATAGAAGTTATTTTACTTTTTAAAAGAAATTCACAAAATTGAAAATATTTATACAGAAAACAATGTAAAGATGACTTTTGAAAATGTTAGAATCTCTATATATAGATGACAATATTATATATAGAGTTTATTGATTTTTTAAAAAAATTTAAAAATTTTAAACTCAATATAAATGATATTGTTATCTATATTGAATTTTTAAATTTTTTTAAAATTATAAATTAATTTGAAGAATTTATTTCTAATGACCAATAGTTTAAAAAATTCAATACACACCAAAATATTTTTATAATTACTAATAATTATTTAAAAATATTATAATATCAATCATGAAAAAATAAGACAAAAATTTGCTCCCAGTAATAAGGTCACTATTCCACATCATCAAACATTACGTACATTTGATTAATATAATTGTTAAAATTTATTACAAATTAGTATCTTCTTAGTACAACTTTATTTTATATACAATTTAAATATTTAATAAAATTATATAACCTACTTCTAATATTAAATTGCTATGCATTTTATTATTCATTATTACTTTTTTTAATATTTTAAATTATTACCTAAATTGTTAAATATTTTGCATCATAAAATTTTTTTATATTTCCAAGATTGTAACATCATTTTTTAATGACTTTTATTTTTATATAATTTAATAAATTAATAAAATTTATATGACTTACTTTTAATATTAAATTATTAGACAATTTATACTCCATTATTACTTTTTTTTAATGTTTTAAATTGTTATTTCATTTGTTAAAATTTTCACATCATTAAAAATTTTTTATCTTCAGTATTGTGGTTATCAAAATTATGTGTAAGTATTTTTAAATTACTTCCATAGTCATATAATTTAACAATTTAATGAAATTATATGATTTACTTCTAATATTAATTTATTTCACATTTTATTCTCCCTTATTAAATAATGCTACACATACATTAAGTTTTGAACTTTTGTACTATTATCATTTTGTAATTATTGAAATTACTTCTCTTTTTTAGTGTTTTAAATGATTAATTAGATCACTAAATATTTCACATGATAAAAAAATTTTATATTTTACATTATTTTAATTGTCACAATTTATGTGTTACCATTTTTTAATTTCTTTCATTTCTAATATAATTTAATTATCTAAATCACTTCTAATATCAAATTATTACAAATCTTATTCTCACATCATATATCAAACTTAGTAGATATTTAAGACAATAAACATATCAAGTTTTGCAAAATAAAAATCTTACCACATAATACAATAAAGTACTAAGATGAATTTATATTTAAATATTATATCAATATCATTAGATGTTTAAAATAATAACATATCCACAAGCGCAAAATATAATTTTATTACATTTATTAATGAGGCAAAAACTTATCTTTATACTTTATATCAATATAGTATTAAAAATTTTTGAGTTTATTAGTCTATTTCAATGGAATAGTAAAGTAATAATCTGCAACATTAATGACAATGAAGCAACTTAATTTGATCATTTAATAAATAAATGTAGAATAAATCAAAATTAAAATATAAAAGATAACAAAAAGGAAGAAGAAACTCATTTGAATTCTCCTAGAATGGCAAAGAAGAAGAAGCGGGATGGGGAGTACTTCTGCTTGAGCACCAGTGGGAAGTTATAGGTCTTAGGCTATGCAAATGACAAATTTTCAATCAAATGTGTAGGCCTAACCATATTTTTAGAATAGATAAAATTAAAGACACGTCATTTTAAATTTTTCAAAACTTTTTTATTATACAAACAACATATGTTGTTTGTATTACTTTATGAAAATTACAAAAGTTATACAAACAACACGTATCATCTCTATAATTTTTTAATTTTTCAAAACTTCTCCAGTCATGTAAATGACATGTATCATTTGTATAGTTTTTTGTAATTTAAAAAAAATAATTATATAGTTGATAATGTTGTTGTCTATATAGCTCATAAACAAATGCTTCTTACCAAATGTTATATAGATAATTTTGTTGCTTGTACAACATTTGTTATTTTAATTTTTGTAAAAAATTATTAAAATGCCTATACAAATGATCAAGATTTCATTATCTACATAGATTTTTCTTAATAATGTATAATTGTTGCAGTGTTTTGCCATTTGAAAATTTAAGGAATGATGTGATATTAAACCTTATTCATAGAATTATTTATAAAAATAGTAAATAATTAGAGCAATTATTAATTTAAAGTGTGACTTACATACAATTGGTTAACAATCTATGACAAATATTAATATTAAATATACTTTACATCACTCAAAATTTTAATAAGTCAATCTTGTGAACTTTTTTTTTAATTTTTTCGTCTTTTTTCTTTGATTTCATGGGTGTAAATATAATTTCAGTTCATTGTAAGTATAAACAACATTTTGATAAAACAAATTAGATATATATAGATAACTATACAAATTATATTTTTACATGATATCTAATTAAGACAATAAGATGATCATTGTGAGCACGAGGCCTGTTGCTATGTATACTTAATAAATGATGAAATGAAGCCGTTGCTATGTTATATGGCATTCATTAATTCTCGGTCCCTTGTAGTAATGGGTTTCGATAAACAAAGATCTAATTCGGTTCTGTGACCGGGTATCCGGGGCTCCATGTCCATCTCCGTACTGGTAATGGCACTGCGAAATTCGAGCAAGGTTTATTGCCAATTGAACAAAAGGTTTTGAGAACGGAGAATCCACGACTCGATATTTGTTCATCTTCTTCCATGTTTCATCAACCAAAGACTCTATATATTTGTAAGCATACTCCTCTTTAGTACCATTTTCACGCATGTAGCACAATATGGAGCTTGCTGCTTCGCCTCTCTCTAACTCGGCCTGCAAAAAATGCACCAGCCATTTCATAAGATCTCATCCACCTTCATATAAAACTATGGCTCCGATTGTTTTGCGGTGAAAAACATGAATATAATTATAAACTAATAAGGTAACGAGAAATTTTTTACATTCAATATAAAATATATGAAATTTGATGAAAGATAATTTCTTTTTTATTAAAAAAATTATTTTTTTCATTATTATAATTTTAAATATATTTTTATAATAAAATTTCAAGAGATTGCATAATCAATAAATTTCATAATAAGTTTTTTTTTAAAAATAGTAACATGCATTGTCTTTAAAGTAGAGCAACTTATCATATATCTAAAAATATTTTTTAAAAACAAATAAAATTTATATGATTTAAATTACGATTCGCAATAATAATAATAATAATAATAATAATAATATAATATACTATTACAGATTTGAATCATTATTTTACATCTATAAAGTATATCTTCCCCTAATTTTAATTTCTAAATAGTAAAGAGGGTGTAAAATGGGAGGGTAGATTAAGGGTAGTACCGCTGAAGTGCCCAAATCATTGCAAAGTCGGAATATAATGGATGGCATACGCAAAAGGTCATGGGCATTATTCTCCAAGGACTGGAGGGCCTCTTTGGTGATATTAGGATTCATCAAGAAGTATGCATGGACGAGGATTACTACACCAGAGACGGATACCCATGCGTTTCTAAAATAGTCCTTGAATGTCGGCAGATATTTGTCACGCGACCACTTGGCTTCTTGCAAGAATGCTTTCAACATACCCGCCCACTGCGCAACCAAACAGTACCTCACAATAAAATATCTTCACCATATAGCAGTTTGATTAAATGTCGGTCTTCTTCATTAACAGAAAACCACTTAAAAGAAATATTAAATCATGATTTGATATTTATACTTTTTACCACGGACGGCGATTACGGGAAGTAATTATTTTTTAGAAAGTTTTTTGCATGCTTTAATTATGATGTTTGTCTTATTTTCAATAAGAGAATGAAAATTATAAATTTTATTATTCATTTATTAATTTTATGAAATCCATATATTACAAATATATATTTTTTTTAAATTCGAAAATTTTTGTTAAATTATATTCACATCCAACTGATTGGTGGGTTTAGAAGTTTTGCATATTGAGCGCGTGGTACATACTGCTCTGGTGAGGTAGGGCAGGATGTCTTGTCCTTGCTCTTTGAGAGTGCCGTAAGCCATCTCATTGACAGTGTTGTAAAGAGCCAAGAAGCATATCTTCATGTAATCAGGCAGAACTTGCATGGCTTTGATATCCCATCTGAAAACAGCATTTATTGTGAGAATCAACTTATAAATGGTATGGATTAATTTAACAGTCTCAGAGATTAAGAAACATATATACCTCTCAACAGCCTCGGTGAACAGCTCAAGTTCATCGTATTTGCCATAAACATCGTAGACATCATCAATTGTTGTTATAAGACAAGCCACTTTGGTCAATTCTTGACGAAGGTGACTTTGCTGAGGCTCAGAAACCATTCCAACAGTCCAAAAGAAGCACTCCATTAGTCGGTCCCTGCTGAAGCTTAACTTGGCGGCTAATCCCATGCTCTTCCACCACCTGGAAAAAAAAATAATTAAATCGCGTCTTATCTCCTTAGTCATCTTCCTTTAAACTTAAGCGTATACAAAACTTTTATCAAAATCCGAAGCCAAAAGTGTAACGTCCGCTTTCTTAAGGTTGTCTTTGAGTTGGAGTGGAGATTTGATCGGTAGAAAGTGATATGATGATTAAATATTTTAAGAAATAAAGAATAAATTAACTACTTGTTTGACTATTAATTTCTAAAAAGAATATTAAATTAAAATTTTAATTCTCATTAGCAACTAAAAGGTCCTGATAAACATTAATAAAAAAGTTTAGAAATATATATTTATTGAGAAGTTCAACTACTTTTTATGTACCAAACAACTCTTGTAATAAAAAAAAGTTGTATACTTCATTATAACACTCAATTTTAATTCAACTAAAAATAAAGGTGAATAATCAATTTTAATACTTTTTAAAAAAAAATCAAAATTTTAAGACGTATATATTCCATAAATTTGAAACTTGTTATAACGAAAATATATGAAAATTTCCCAATTATATTAGAGAATTAACACTGTTTTCCTTGTTATAATCACAAGGCTTTCATCGGTCCGTCGTTATCAATTATCCACATCGCTTTCCCACCGTCCTTCTTTTCCTTGTTGTTATCCCAAACAATTTATTTTTTTACCCTCATCACTTTTTATTTGCTCAAATATTTAAGTTGGAGCAAAGTTGGAGCAAAAGCCTACCTTGACATCTCTCTGAGATCCCTTTGCAGTGTTGACTGAACCATGTTAAAGTCCATTTTGGCTGCTTCAAGCAGCACTTTTTTTGCATCTCGTCTTTTTCCATATGCCTCAATATACCAACGAGCTTCAAGCCTTTCAGTTCTGCGATGCACCGGAAGAGCCAGTGAGTGATTCACCAGTTCAAAAAGGCTTTTGCATACATCTTCCCCTTTGAGCTCTTTGAGATGCAATCTAGTGAAGGTTCTAGCCCCATCTAGAATATGTTCTCCTTCAAACCCAAGAAATGATGCTTCAAACAGATTCAACATCCCTTTGACATCTTTGCTGAGGCTTGTTTTGAAATCCCCATTTCGGTCCTTGAATCTCTCAAATATATCTGTCTCGTTAACCAGCAGATATATGAACTTTAGTTTAAAGAAAGAAGGACAAAACTATAATTTTAAGAATGTTCTTGATTCAGCATTCTTTTACTAATAATAATGGGATACTTTAATACTAAAATTTTGAAATAAGAATATTGACTCCGTTTGAATAAAAAATAGGATGACTGAAGACAAGTTTTTGTATGCATAACATGCACTATGTTATTATACATTGAATCAATCTTCAAAGTAAAGAACGTAGGATTTTACTTCAATACTTCTTTGCTAGGATTCATATGGTTTTATTAAAAAAATTTTGATTGTGTGATTTCTATTAAAAAAAAAGAAATCACAAGTGTTAAGATATATATAAAATTGCAAACTTTTCATAAAATTATTTATAAAAAAATTGCAATATAAAATTCGTTTTTTTAAGTAATGAAATTGTAAACTTAATGATCTCAAATAAAATATATGCTGAATTTTTTAAAAACAGTCTAATTTTTTGTATAGATTGATAATAAATCACTCTGAATTTATGGGGGGAAAATCAGCACAACGTTCTTAAAGATAATTTGTTTTCTTTTAATGTTATGGATCCAATTTAAAAAGCGTCAATACTGATCAGTAGGTTTTGCAACTTTAGACGTATTCTGTCATGCAGCTATTGTTTCAATAATTGAGGCTCCAATAATTTAAAACACGAGGCCAATCTATATTTGTGCCTATGAGTAAATGTTAATAGGTTGTACAAAATACTAGTCTACTATTTTATATCTAAAGGCATAAATTATACTCTTACATTTGTTCTAGATGTCTTTTCCGAGCAAACCACTACTAGAAAAAGGATGTGTAAACTAATATAATTAGACTATATAAAAACTTTCTCAGAATTGATGTGACAGAACATAAGACAAATGTACTAGATATGAATATGTCAAAATAGTTCAACAGTAAAAGAAATAATGAAACAAAAAAAAAATCCAAAAGGACCACATACCCCAGGGCTGGATCTTTCATGTTATATTTAGATAAAATACGTAGTGAATATTGGGAACTTTAAAATTTTACGTAATTCGATTTCAACAATTAAATTAAAAAGAAATAACTTAGGTTTCACATGTGAAGAATGATAATTAATATAATATTTCAAGAGTAAATATAAAATTTATATAATAATATTTGTTCTAGTTGAATTTAAAATGTCAATTTTGATAATTTAAATTTTTATTTATAATATTTAAGTTATTTATAGGTTCTAGATACTCGTTATTAAACAAAATATTGTGGCCTATAAAAACTTAAATTACTCAATAATAGAATTATTAGTTTTAATTTTAGGTTGTATATCCGGATTGTAATACGCATAGATTACCTGGCGAGACATGATGGCCATGTTCTCTCAGGAGCCTGAAGCTCAAAGCAGTTTCATGAAGGCTGCGTTTCACAGTGCCTCTGCTTTTTTCCAGAGAGACGAACCTATCAAGGGCTTCTGTTATCTCCTTCTCAAAGCGGTAGCCGAGGCCCGACCGTTGGATGTCGTCGATCAGTTCGAGTTTGGTCAACAATCCTATGTTTTCATCTCTGATCATCCTTCTTACATCCTCTTGTAGCTTCCTGGCCTTCTCCTCGAACTTTACATCCTAGAAACCAACAAATTATTCAGTTCTAATGTTCTATATATTGATAAAGATCTTTTAAACTTTCTATTTTCATATGAAGGAAGCAGAATAGTTATTACCGCAAAGTCATTCTTCAAAGATTGAAGAAAATCGTAGCTCCAAACACTGGGCTGGTAATTTGCAGAGTTTCTTTGGGCTGTTGCGTGGCCAATATTTGTGCTGGCCGTGCATCGGATGGTACCAATTCTTTGCAACATAAGAGGTTTTCTTTGATTTTGATATTTGGCGATTATAATTGAAGCGAACGTTGGGTTAGACAAGAAGGGACTCAATGAGGCCATTTTGCAGCTAGTGATGCTTACAATAGCGAATTGCCTGAATGAGAATGGAGAAGTGAATTATATAGGGCACCATGGTACCTTCTGGTCCCCACCAAAAGTGGTATTATTTAGGGCCCAACGAAGGCTTTGAAATGAAATAGATCACGTTTTTATGCTCCTTGCCAATTCCCGGTTCACTTAATGTTGGGTGCACTAAGATGGAAAGAGACATTTTTCAATATATTTTGATCCTTTTCACCTCTCTTCCATCTAAATTCATCCGTAAAATTTCAAAATTAAAATAAATGTTTAAAATAATTATTCAACAACAAAAAAGTATTATTATGGAAAAAATGTAAATTAAAATAATATAATGATTAAATAAATAAACGAATTGATCAGATTTTACTTTTTTTCATAAATCACAGGCCAATTCAAGATTTGTATGTGACTGATTGCAATTTTGTTGAAACTCGTTCCGATCTTCGAGACTAGACAAATAGAAAAAATATTCAACCAGATCGAGCTGAAATTGTGTAATACTTTGATAATTAGGTCAATAATCTCATCAGAAAAAATATATTGCGGGAATGAAAGTAAAGATATTTTTAATGTATATTTTAATTTATATAAAACAGATTTTTTTTTTAATTAAGAGAAAATGAGAGTAGAGACAACTGATGTCAACTACTAAAGGGTTGAGCTCTATATCAGCCTATTAAACTAATATCGAATTGACGCATGATTGGATATTTTGAATAATATTAAAGATGTTAGTTACAGATATTTTTGGGGTTGAGTTGATTGTTTATAAATGGATTGATTACGATAAATAATTTTAGGCAATTTTGAACCTGGTTAATCATCTATAATACTTCTTTGGGCTGTATCTATATAGGTAATGCTAGTTGTATTCCTCTATTCTATTCCCCCACACTCCCTTTTGAATAAGGAAAAGTAGGTAAATTTGACTCTCTCTTTTTTTTTTTACAAAATCGAGAAGCTTTTTTATTTTACAGAAAAGAGATAAGAGAAAATGAGTATTAGGAAACGCTAGTAATTTTATTCATATCAATATATAAGTTTTGGTAAATCACGGGTAACTAAATCAATAACCATCAATCCATTAATAATTCAATTTAAAATTGACTTGTGAAGTGTCCCACTTTAGATGAGTGGTCCAAATTTCATCCGACTTTCTTTCGTTCAAAATACCTGCACAATCCAGTGAAATAAAAATTGGAGGCCCACCACTTACAGGATACATCACGATTTATTTATTGATGTATGTATTAGATCTTATTTTAAAAAAAAACAAATTTAAAATGTGATCAAATTTAATGATTTATTAATATATTATTACATCAATGGTACATTACAATTTTCTTCTTAAAAATTAATTAATTCATTAATTTAGTATAAATTTAAAATACACGTGTTAAAATATTTAACTCAAATCACATTTAATATTATTTAAAAGCTTTAGATTTCTTACATTTCCCTACATCTGATTTCGATTTTATAACATTTTATATGTACATCTAATACTGCTCACTTCTACCGATAAAAGAAATCTGTGCACTCATAAATTTCCTTATAGATTCTGCAAAAACAATTACAAATAATTATTTTCGACAACAGAAATTTGATTGAAGCGCGTAGAAACTAATGCAGAAAATGGACACATCTAAAATTAAAGTTCCGTAGGAGTACATCCATTCATTTTGGTTCTATATGCAGAATAAAGGATAATAATTCAGTGGCCCAAGATGGAAGAACCCTAAAATCAATTTGCTCGTCATTCACGTGCAGTATCTGCTGGGGTAAAGTGAATGAAGTCAGGGCCATTCTTTGTCTGCACGTGAAAAATAAAAATAAATATGAAGAACAGAGTAGGAAGTCAATTTGAAGAAAATGAAAAAGCAGTGATGATGAAAATAAAATTGTGTAACGCTAGCTGCTAAACAAGTGATTGCAAAACATCTGTAGGTGGTTAAGCAGCGTGATGTCCCTTTTTCGTCTTTTCTTAAATGTTTTGGTCGTATACGCCCAACTATATGTATAGATATAAATATGGGATTATATACTATAATGATGATAATATCTCAAGTGATAATAGTGATTAATTTGGGGATCTTCACGAATGCTAACGGTTAACCCAGTGATTGGCAAACATCCGTAGGTAGTTAAGGAGTGTGATGCTTCCTTGCCTTTTCCTAAATGTTTGGGGTTTTGGTATATATCCAATTGTAATGTAGCCTGTTAAAACTTTTAATTATATTTTAATCTTAATTATTAAATATATTTGAAGGTTATGAATTATTTTTCATCTCTTACATAAAATTATTCATCTTACTTGTTATATATATATATATATATATATATATATATATATATATATATATATATATATATATATATATATATATATATATATTTGTGTTTATTTTAAATCCTAATTTTATCTCATTTTATTTTTTTAAATATACGTTACATTTTAGAATAGTCAAATTCTATACATATAGGAATTGCAAATCCCTAAATCTATATTTGAATATTAACAATTTTATATGAAAATTAATAATTATCACTCTTTTATTTAGATTAAAAATATAATATTAATTTAATTATAATAAAATAATGAAAGATATTTAAGTAACTTTAACAAAGAAATATTGATTTATTAATATTTAAGTCAAATTCAATCATCTTCTCTCATTTTTATAATAAATATATTCATTAATTAAAATTATTAATAATAATAAATTAATTTTAATATCTTTTATAATTTTATTCTTATTAAATTAATAAAATTATTTTTTATCCAATTAAAAGATGGAGATTGATAACCTCTGTTTGGATCTGAAGATTGTCAATCCAGTGTATATACCGAGCATATAAGTGAGAGCCAACTATTTTTATTCGGTAGATAAGGAGAGCAAATTGAAACCACCAAATTTTATATTAATAATTAAAATATAATTAAATATTATATAATTACTTTAAAAATATATAGTTTTATATTCTAATTCTAAATTTAATAATCGCGTTTCATTCATTTGACTTTCGGAAAAAAATAGCACCCCCGTTTCTTTGTATATACGCGTGGGTGTGGGTTATGCCATATGATAACCGACTTTGAGAGTCAAATCATGTGATCTAATTACTTTTTTAGTTCTTTTATTAAAAAAAGAAAAAAAAAAGATAAAAGCGCGTCCTCTCAAAACTTGCATGGAAAATATTTCTATTTTTTTTATAATATTGAAATTTTAGTATTGTACTATATTTTAATAAATCAAATATTTTAAAATTGTGACAAAATAAAAACTAAAATTATGGAGATGATTTTTTTATTTACCAAAATAAAATAAACCATAACAACTAGATGAGGAATATTCTCCCTCCTCTGAATGCATTATAATAATAGAATGAATGAAAAATAAATATATCCTATAGGTACTTGCGATATTTTTCTCAATTCGTTGATTTCTCTGAAAGTGGACCCCATACATACTATGCCAACTACCAGGTTTTCCTACCAGTCGGGAGAAGGCGGGAATGGATAATGAATTAAAGGTGGTTAAGCAAAGATATAAAAACGACATTTGTCCAAGATGATGAGATTCTATTTGAATACCATCTAAGAAATACCATTTATTATGTTCTATTATATAAGAAGTGCTCTCTTACTTACTACTTTTTTCTATTTTATTTTTGAAATATTTTCATAGCGGGAAGTCATTTGCCACTTTAATAATAGGGAGAAATACAAATTACCTCCTTGAAATTTTATACAATAACAGATTTGGTACGCAAAACTTTCAAAAGCCACATTCTACTCCCTTAAAAGTTTGGATTACAATGAAACGTTAAGTAAAACATTAAAATTTAGCAACAAAACAACAAACGCCACCCATGTGCTTCAATTTTGGATTTCGTTCTCCTAAGTTGAAAAATATAAAGTGAATCAAAAGGATATGTTAAAATAAATACATATATCAATTAGATTAATTTATATTTATTTTGAAATCAAATTATATTAATATAATCAAAATAAAAATATTTAAAATAAAAATATAATTACTTAAAATTTAATTAATTATATTTTATGATATTACATAATTATTTATTTACTTGTTTTTATTTATTTAAATTGAATTAATGAGGATATATTATATATTTATTTACATAATTAGAATATAGGTTGTCATTTAATTAACAAAAGAGGAACAAATTTAAAAAAAAAATAAAAAAGCAATTAACTTATAAGTTATAGAATACTTTGTAAAATTTGTCAAATAAAAACTTATAAATTATTAAATTTTAGTATGCTAAACACCTTTATAAATTATTTTTTAACTTATTGATTAATTTAATAAACTATAATTAATTTATTTATTGCATCAAATATACCTATAATCATGGAGCCAATTACTAAAAATGTCACTAAATCTTTTATGAAAACTCTTATGACAAGGTCAAGATAATATGCCAAAACAAGATCATCGCCTTCATCAATTCACACAACGATGAATGTAGCAAACTATCATCTTTTACTTTTTTTGTGCCTTCTTCGTTTCGAAATTTACTCTCTTCATTTTGCGCTATTTGATTATATATAATTCCTGAATGTGAAGCCCAAAATATTTTGCTTGAAACTTCGATCTATGACTTTGTTAATTTGTAAAATTTGTGCTTAACATTATAGTCGCAATTGAGTGTATGTGACCTTCTCCCGTGCAATCCCCTGTATTAAATATTGGATTTCTTAGGAATGGTAAAATATACCAAATTTATAATGTTCATCTACAGGATTTGTTTTGATAAGGTTTAGATATGATATGATTTTAAGCCCCCTTGAAATAAAGTGTGAGGCAAGTTTTTAGTCAGATCAAAATGTTAGGATAAATTTTCACCACCTCTCTTCCATCCAAGTGCTTTTGAACAAGGGGAATTTCTTAATATTCTCACCCTGGGGATTTAAGGTTATAATTCAAATTCTATTTGTTTTGATGAAAAAAAAATTTCACTGGAATATAAATATAAAATAATAAGATGGTGAAAAATATTCTATATATTTAATATTAAATATAGAGAATTTAGTGAAATACAATTTTTTATTTTTCAAAGAAAAAGTTATTTTTCCAAAACTAACATAATTTAAGATAACATTTTTTTAATCTTAAGATGTGTAGATAATATATCATTTTTTTCATTTATATACAAAAGAATGACATTTTTTTATAAAAAAAATATCTTCTGACAAACAAACGGAAAGCTTCCATGGAAAATTCTTATATACAAGTCTCTTGATCAATAGAAAATATGCAAGGGATTTTTTTTAAAAAAAAAAAAGAAAGAAGAAAAATTTATAAATGAATGTTGTTTCATTTTAAAATCTTGAAATATTGCTGACATTTTTTAGAACTTACATAAATTGCAATATTTTATTAAAGAAAATTAATTTTTTTACTAAATTAAAGAAATTTAATCAATGAGAAAAAATCATGAAAAATATAGTCATTGTTACTTGCTAGATAGAGGGAACACACTTGCACCATGACGTTTCCCTGTTTGTTTTAACAGATCTGTGAACGATTTCAAATTAACACAAACATCAAGGAGGTAAAGTGTAGCTTTTCAGAGTTTATGTATCAAGTTTGTTAGTGAATCAAACTTCAAGAAGGAAATATGTAATTTCCCCTTAATAATATAATTAGACAGAGGAGAATACAGAGAAAGAAAGATGAAAATAAAAACACATTTGGAAGTTTTATGGAAATTAAAATTTGTGATGATATTTTTAGTTTGATGAGTTAATCTCATGAATCATATAAACAATATCTGAGCTATATGATTTGATTCATATATTAAATAAGTCAAATTTAAAATTAAAAATGTTTAACTCAATTGTATTATAAGTTGGTGTAAATAATATATATAATTTAATATTAATTAGCATGTTTATAAATAAAAATTATAAATTCCTAGGTAATATATATTCTAAATTAAATATTTGTTGCAAAAAAACTAATAATCATAATAATTATGATTTAATATTTTCATTTAAATTTAAATTATAATTAAAATAGAAAAACTAATAGAGTTAATGATAGACATTATTAATTGTCTTTCTCATTTTGAAATTTGTTATGTTGTTAAAATAAATACAAAATAGGATGAGTAGTTGAGAAAACTCTTCAAATGAAAACTCACATTGAATATTATAAAAGGTAAATACAAATATTCTCACCATAAAATGGGAGTAATAATATAAAATTTTAAAATTGCAGTAATGAACTATAAGATAGTGATTAGTTTATACTTATTAATTAATTTAATGTTAGTTTAATAATTTTTTATATGATTTTAAATACATTCAATTTTAGTGGCAAGCTAGACCAAACAAAAGCCCAATTCATAAGTTTTCTAGTTGAATCCATTGGTCCAATTGAATATCTTAGCTTGAGTTAACCAACTCGAGTCTAGTTAATCTGAGCTTAATTCAATCAAATTTGAGTTTAAAATTTAGTTTTAATGGAATTCAAGGTAATCCAAGGGCTAAAGAAAATTAGACTAAGTCTCATTGTTAGCCTTAATGGAAAGTATAAGATTATGAGGAGAATGAAAGTTGAAAAATATATATATATTAAAAATTAAAAAAAAGAGGATGAAATATGGTTAAGAGATTTTCTTTTTCCTTATTTGAATATCTAAAATATCTTCTAAAAAACTTAAATTAAAGAACACACAAATATTAATGCTGAAGGATGTTGGAGGATTTTGAAAAATTAATTATAATCTTTCATTCTTACATCTCTTTCATTAATATGGGTTTGAAACAATGAATTAATGGAATAGGATGAAGATAGGAATGATAATATGAATATGAATGGAATAGACCAACCATTTCGTAATTAGGTATTATCAAGGATGGAATGACTTGTGAATTTTATTTTTATATTTACTACATCAAAATAATGTAAGAATGAAATGGAGAATGATTACTTAATATCAATAATATCCTTATCACAAAAATAATAAAATATATTCAATTTAACAATCTAAATCAAATATCTCATTAGAAAATTTAATATAATAAAAATATGATATGATTAATAATAATTATTTTCATATTTTTAATTAAGATTTAAATTTAATTTACTATTAATATAAATTATTTTTATATTATCATCCATTTATATGCTGCTATATTAATAAAAAAATTGTTAAAAAAATTTATTATGATCAAAATTTTTAATTACTTTTACTTTCTAAATGACATGTCTTTCTTCCATTCACTGATAATATAAAATATTTTACACCATTAGTGAATTAATTTAAACCCTTTTAATAATATTATTAAAATTATCATTGAAAAATACTTTTTTGCAATATGCATATAAAAATTTTAACTTATCAAAAATTTTCATTTTAATTTTTTATAAATAATACAAAAATATTCTGATTTAAAATTTTATTAAAAATATTTTCATGGTATAAAATCAAATTTTTTATATTTTTTATTACTTTTAATAAGGTATCATGTTGAAACATCTAAAAAATACAAAGGATAAAAATGTAAAAAATTCATTCCATACACACTTAGAAATTAACTCATTCCATCAATTTCACTTGTAAATAAATATATTATCATTTGATGGCATAGTTATCTCAACTAAAACTAGGTTTATTAAAACTAGGAATGTTAGGTTTATTTAGAGTGGTGAAATCAATGATAGTGAAACATCATGTAAAATGAAAATTCAAAAAATGAGAGTGAACATTTCTTTAACTTGTATCTTTAATAAAGTTGTTGAACTACTTAATAAACATGAAGAACAAGTAAATGAACTCATTACTCACGGTGAAGTTGTAATTGATAAGCCTAGAGTAAATAAATTACAACAAATAGCATTAAAAAGATCTCAAACAGAAAGGTGATATGCTATTTTTGCTGATTTTATGGTATATCTTCAAGAGCTTGAAGTTAATTTAGGAATAGATAAGGACTTGATTACATTTTCACAAGTTATGAATCGTGATAATGCTAATAAATGGCTAGATACCATGAAAGATGAATTAAAAAACAAGGAACAAAATGAGATTTAAGACCTTGTTGAATTGTCAAAAGGTTACAAAAGAGTTAGTTGCAAGTGGGTTTTTAAGACTAAACATGATTCTCAAAGTAACTAAGAACATTACAAAATTAGGCTAGTCACCAAAGAGTTTACTAAAAAAAAATGAGATTGACTATAAAGATACCTTTTTACTTATTTTTTAACAAAGATTCATTCATAATTACCCTGGAATTGGTGGTTTATTATAACCTAAAGTCGCATCAAACACTATTATAAAATAACTTACTAACATTAAGTGTTTAGAGGATCACATGTCGAAAATCGATCGACGTTTAATCAAGTATTATTGTATATATATTTTTAATGTTAGTTTTGAAAGTGTCATAAAATATAATAAAATTTATTCTTTATAGAAAACAATCAATGTCATTTTTTTGTCATCATGAGAAATAATATTATATGCTATTTATTTTTAAACAATTGATTTTTATTTTTAATAATACCACATTGATTTATTTTCAGAATTGATATGCTATATCCCATTAACCTAACCTATCTAAACCCCATCCTTTGTTCCTTACTCCTTTATCCTTCCTATTTCCTTTGTATTATTAACCAAATATTAAAGCTAACATCTCCTATAACTCTAAAAAAATTCAATTTAAACAATTTTAATGAATAAACATATAAAAATATTGAAAAAGGTGAAAAGTTGTATACAATATCTTGATCAGATATAGGTGCTTTGCTAAGTCTATTTCCTTTGTATTCCTATCTAAATATAGAAGTTAACATCTCCTATGACTCTAAAAAAATTTCAATTTAAACAATTTTAATGAATAAACAAATAAAAAAGATTGAAAAAGGTGAAAAGTTGTATACAATACCTTAATCGGAGATTGGAGCTTTGCTAAATCTATTTTGATACTCATTACTTAATATGTGAAGTTTGCACTTTCTAAGAAAGCCTCTTGAACACACTAATTGTAGATGCAATGAACATTCATGAAAAATTAGTGTATGATATTGCATAATTTCAAAAGAATAAATAGTAAATAATATAACACAATACTAAAGAAAATGAATGAGATCAAATTTCTCATATGTGCAAACCTGTAAAAGTTGTATCAAAATAATAAATAACAAAATAGGATCAATTAGAAAATTAGAAACTAAATTATAAAAACAAATACAAAAGTAAAAAAAAACTTCATATTTATATTTTATGCTTTTCCAATGAGTACTAAACCTTATATATTTAGTCATAAGCAAACTAAACTTCAATCTTTCAAAATAATAAGTGAGAAAAAATAAAAAATTGGAAAGAATCATTTTAAGGTTAAAAGGATAGCCCACCTCATTAGATAGAAAATCATTTTAGAGTCGAAAGAGTTTTGGGATAAAATTTGTAAATGGTGTTATACTTTACTCTTTTTATTTTTAACTCATACCATGCAAATGGCACCATATCAATTTAGAAAAAGTACCGTCATATTTAATACAATAAACATATATATCAAAATATCAAAATAAAACTAATTCAATTATACACATCATATATATTATAATTTACAATTTACATATACATCACATATATATCAAACTAAAATCCAAAATATACTTTATATATATTGATATATATATTACATATAGGCAACAATAAATATATATTAAGTTTAAATCTTGTAAAGAATGCCAACATCATTTTATGAACTAATATCTTCTATTTTTAATTGAACTTAATCTAAGTGAAATTAGTAACATTAAATTCATTTTTGTATTATAATATTTTTATTATACAATTAAATAGAATAACAATAAATTGAATTTAAATGAAATAAATGAGAAAGAAAACAATTTATTACAAAAATACAATCTTCCTTTTTATTTATTTTTATATCTATACATCAATACATATAGCTAAAAATTATTATCTATAATAAATAATAGACTTTTTATTTACAATAAACATGCAATGCATCCCTACACAAATAAAAAGGGAAAATGGATATCCTTTACTTGTAATTCCTACATATTACTTGAAGGTTTCTAAGTTAGATGGTGTAAATGGTTGTAAACCGATAATGAATTATAATAAGAAAACATAGCATTACCATTCATATAATGAACATAAGCCTATCAAAACAAGAATAATTATACTACTTTTTCTCACTATAATTTGTTATCACTTTATAACCTATCTTTGTGCTTCTCAACATAGACCAACATAGATAGCTTCTAAGATGGAAAGTGTAGATGGTTGCAATCTAATGATAAATTATAATATCATAGTGAGAAACAGTATTATTACCATTTACACATTGAAAACAAGCCTATCAATGTAAAAATGAACATGTGCTTTTCTTACTATAATTTATCATCATTTTGCAACCTATTTATGCTTTTTCTTGATATAGAGCAACAAAGATAACTTCTAAGATTGAGATGGAGGGTGTAGATTAACAAGATCTAAAATCCATCAATAGATATAACTTCTAAAATGAAGGGCATAGATTGTCATATTAACCATTAAAAAGTTATGGAATCCCTTAAAATTCTTTATAGGGACTTGTATCCACAATTCAATAATAAGGATAAGGATTCTACAAAATATTTGGAAGGTTTTTTGTCTAAAGTTCTTCTAAATGCCTTATAGAATACTTAAGCTTATGGCTGAAATGTGGGTTCCTTGAAGGAACTTTAATCAATTTTACAACCCTTTTAATATCTTGATAAATTAGAGTATAATGGTCTACACCCTAAACTCTTTTTTATGTATCATCGATTTTTTTCAAAATGATAAGAAAAGAGACATATATAAGGGATAACACAAATATTACATGTTGATTGTTAATAAAATTTTGACATCTTAAGCTTAATAAAGTAGTGGTTGTTATACCTTAAAACATCAATTAATATTTCGCTAACATGTAAACTTTTGACATGAACTGTCACAATAACTAAATTATCCTTTAATGATGATCAAGTGCAAAAAAATTCATTGTGTTAAATTTCATGATTTCATGTAACTTCATAAATGTCATTTAATGCATTTTTCTTTTTTTAGCTTTCCTTATAAATTTATAACTGTCATAATCTTAAACATTAGTTAATTGGAAAATTAATAATTTTTTAGTCTACCCTTTCATCAATAGAGACCATTATATTATCTTTAGATATCAGTTATATAAATGATCGACACTATAATCATTTGCAAATAAAGTTTTAGGATAAATTTGTAAATAAAAAAAATTACTTTTGAACTAGTTTAAATAGAAAGTTATATTCTTCTATTTGTCTTTTTTTTGGTAATCTTTGTAATCTAAATGTTGATTATACAATTTTAACACTTTATTATAAAAGTATAAATTAAGGAGGAAAGAGAAAAATCTACAAATTTACATTATAATTTTATTCCTTTCCAAATTATTACATACATATATATAGTACATAAAATAACTTATAAAAAATTTACATAAAATCATCAATAAATAAATACTATATGTTTATATAAATACATAAAAACAACAAAAAATCATGTATCAAAATCTTTATCCTTACTTGTTGTATATATGGTATATACAACAAGAAATATTAAAAAGGTAGACTTTAGTACATTTGATTATGGAGGGTGGCTCTACTCTTGTAGGAAGGATTCCATCTTCTAGTGGTGAAAGGCAAATTCTTCAAGAAAATCTATAGTATTTTTAAATTTGTTGGCAAATAACTTAGAAGGAAAGCTATTATTAAGTCTAATCTAAATTTTGGAATTAGAAAAATAAAGGCAAAAGTATCATCGAGATATTTAAAATAAAAACTAATGAAATTTATAGATAATAAGCAAAATATTAGATTTTAGTTATCGCATCAAAACCGACATCTAACCCATAAATTTAAACGTTGATTAAGACCTATATATTGTTTTACATTTTCCATAATGACTTTTAAAAACCCTTTTTTACGATAGTTTTATAAATAACTAACATCTTAAAATTTCATTATTTATCAAAATATTATGAATGCCATGAAGTTAGATGACACTTAGTTCTTCAACCATCATTTTAAAGATCACATCTTTTTAACTAAAACGTTTGATCTACTTTTAAATGTTAGATTTATTAATAATCAACATCTTATAAATTTGATTTTTTTAATTATGCTAGCTATTTGCAATCAAATTACAAATTTGTACTAAAAGTTATTTATGTTTTAATGTCTTTTATTTTGTACAATTTATTATCAAAGTATAATTAGATGAGAACAAAGGCAAAGAATTCTATAAATTCAGTTTAACATCTTATTTCTTTCAAAATCATTATATCCAATTGTATTCTTAAAACAATCAATACTTATAAAAATTAAAATAAATCATCAATACAAAAAAAAGTAAACATTTACATCAATACACAAAAATTATAACCATATGCATCAAATTCATCATTCTCGATGAAAATTCCTATTTGTTAGTTAATTTTCTTCATTTTAGTCACGAAAGCATGCATAAAAAATTAAAGATAGTCTTGTTTTTCCAAGCAAACCCTAATGACAAAAGTAGAGGATCAATAAAACATTAAAAAGCATCACATCTTAGACTCTAATTTTTTTACTTAACCTTAAGTGTTGGAATGTAGGAGATATTAGAGTCCTAGATAAGGTGCCTTTACAAGATTTAAAGCATTTTTAAGAATTATCCAAACAAAAATAAAAAAAAAAGTGATAGCAAAGTTTATAAAAAGTATGAAAAACAAAGGACATCAGTTATTATACTAAGATTGGTGTCTTATGGGTCAAATTTTCAAAGAAAAATAGTTGCCATACTTTTTTATATCAGTTATTTAAAGAATTTCATCTAAGATTTTAACATTTCTCAACAAAACACAACAAATGCCTTTTTGGATGACAGTTTTGATTGTCATCAATTTCATAAGTTTTTACAAATTGTAAACATTGGTTAATTTTAAAACCAATGTAGTAAGCTTCAATCTAATTAAAAAATATTACTTTATTAACATAGACATCGATTACAATATATATCTATCATCTTAAATTTTCATATAATTTCAAACATACCACTGTGTTAAAATAGACATTGATGATAATGGTAACTAATATCTATCCACCAACTTTATTAGCTATTTTGTAATGGTGGAATTAATGTGAAAGCTACTATTTTAATTAATAGGAATTTAGAGGAAGACATTTACATGGACTAACCAATGGCATTCATGAAAAATAGAAAGGAACATATGGTATGTAACCTTAAGAGGTTAATATATAGACTTAAACAAACTTCCTGACAATGATATCTTAAGTTTAATGGCACTCTTGTTTCCTTTGGACTTAAAAAAAGCATTATTAACTAGTGTATTATATCTAAAAGTTAGTTAGAGCAAGTTTATTTTTTTTTATTTTAAATGTTAATGATTTTTTTCTTACAACTAATGACCTTGGTCTATTATATAACACTAGAAAATTTCTCTTTAGTAATTTGAAATGAAAGATATGGATAATTTAGCCTATATAATCTAGATAGATCATGAGGATTGTTGGGTTTGTCTTAGAAAGCATACATTAATAAGTTTTATAGAGATTCATGATGAAAAAATGTTGAATGTCTCTAGTTTCAATTCATAAAAGAGATAAATTTAGTCTTATGCAATATCTTAGGAATGATTTGAAATGAAAATAGATGAAAGAAATTCTATATGCATTTATTTTTAAGAGCTTAATGTGTCCTTAAACTTGTACAAGACCAAATATCAACTTTACAGTTAGAATGTTGAGTAGATACTAGAGTAATTTAGAGTTAGATCACTAGAAAGCTATAAAGAAAGTTTTAAGATATTTACATGGAACAAAAGATCACATACTAACTTATAGGAGAATTGATCATCTTAAGATGGTCAAGTATTTAAATTTAGATTTTACTTGTTTTATAAACATAAGAAAATCCACTTTCGATTATTTGTATCTCCTATTTGGAGGAGTTATTTCATGAAAAATGGTAAAGCAAATAGTTATTGTTGCATCCATTATAAAGGCTAAATTTATGCCATAGTTTGAAGCCATAGTTCAAATTAAATGGTTAAGAAATTTTATTTCAGGGTTTAGAGTAACTAATGGTATTGCTAAGCTACTAAAAATTTATTATGATAATTTTATAGCTATTTTCTTTTCTAAAATGTGACAAGTATTTCCAAAGATGCTAAGTATATGGAATTGAAATAGTTTGCAATTAAAAAAGAAGTTCAAAAACATAAAGTGTCAATAAAGCATATTAATACCAATTCTATGATTATTGATCCTTTCACAAAAAGGTTACCACCCATGATATTTACTAGTCATGTTGAAAGTATGGACATTATGTCTAGTAGCAAATGTTGAACATTATTTTGTTATAGTATTAATGTATATTTAACACTTTAAGCTCATTGATATATAAGTTTAATGCCCAAAACTCCTTTGTAATTTTCATAAATTTGAAATTTTAATGTGCTTACTTTAACTAATTTATTTCCATAAGTTATTCTATTTTAACATTTTTTTTCAAAAATGAAATAATTATCTGTATATTTAACTACTTAATCACTATTCATCTTACCTTATAATAAAATACAAGTATTTAATTTTATCAAGTGACCTTATAATTTTATTTATTTGATCAATATGTTAACCAAAGTTTTCATGAATGATTTTTACAATATTTCTTTTATAAAATTGGAAATATCTAGAATTTACAAATTTGAAGATTTATAATAGTATTTGTACAAGCTTTAACAAATGATATTATTTAAAATTTATAAAATTACATGATATTTATTTTAAGCTTTTGAATTTATTAAATTATTATAGAAATTATTGAAAAAGAAAAAGGAAATGAAAATGGTGAAATTAGGAATGAATAGTTTTAATTGGATAAAAAAGTGAATTTTTATAAAGGACAAGTGGTTGTGATCTAATGGGAATAAGAATTTTTATAAAATGAGTGGCTAAGAGTGTTTTTTATTTTAGTTATTTTACACCCATCATATTCAAACTTTTCTTTTTGACTTTATTCTAAATAAACAACTGAGATTAAGTTAATCTTAAGTTAAGTTACACTTAAAGCATAAGAGAATTTCCCTTATTTGTCTTTTACATCTCACTCTTGGGCTTGTTTTCTCTCTTTCTCGTACACATGTCCCACCCCCATTTTCTCCTTCATGGTTTCCTTCTCTTTCTCTCAACCTACCACTGCTCACTGTCAACCACGCTTTATGCTTCCTCTATTTAACTAGCAACTGCCAACATCAACAAAGAGTTATAAATCACAACTGGGAAATAGCCTTAATAGGGCCATTCGACCCTCATCCATTACTAAAGTTTCATTGTGTTTTAGCTTTCGTCAAGCTAAAGGTAGCTTTCTCAAATGGAGGTAAGCTTATCTAAATCACAAAATCTAAGATTTATGTATGTTTGGAGGCTTAATCCCAGAATCCTAACTCTAATAAAGGGAACTTATGATTGAGTTTATTAAAGTTAAATATTAAGTATTTAGATGAAGGGTTGTTAGAATATAAATGATTGATTTGAGTTTATTCATAGTTTGTTCTTGTTGATTGATGGATACCTAATAAAGCTAACAAATTGGGATACTTTCAACTTTTAAGGAGAAAATGGTATTTAGAAGTAAGTGTATACTTTACTTAAGTTTAATATATTTAAACTTTATATTTCCATATGAATGTGTGTGAACATATAAATTTATATATATTGTGAATATGAAATTATTTTTATATTTATCTGATGGCTTTATGTTTTAATGTGATGGACTTATTTTGCACAACACTTAAAATAATATGTGTTTGTGTGTGTGTGTGTGTGTGTGTGTGTGTGTGTGTGTGTGTGTGTGTATGGATGTATGTATGTATGTATTATGTAAATTGTTGTTGAAAAGATTTTAAGACCATGCAATTGAGGCATAACAATATTATTAATTATTCAATAATATGGATTTGTAGTGCTTATATAATAAGGACAATTATTGTTAGGTAGATATTTATGGCTACATAATAGAGACATAACAATATTTTTATCTATTTTATGATACATAACTTTTAATGTTTATATATATGAAATGGATAATTATTGTTGAGTGTTGTTTAAGCCCGGTAGATCTGTTATATGATATTAATATTATGTTAAAAAATGAATTGATGTGATGCATATATAAGATCACTAGTATCAAGAAGACGTGCATGGATGATGATAATGATTTATAAGATGTGATGCACGTATGAGATCACTGATATCAAGAGGATGTCCATGGATAATGATGATTTGTGAGATATGATACATGTATAAGATCATCAATATCAAAAGGATGTACGGTAAATCAAAAGTCACAAAGAGATTTATTGCTTTCTGTACATTGTTATTGTTACTTTTATGTTAATTTGATATGTTGCATTCTCATGGTATTGGGAGAATGTATAGGTATATGCATGCAAACTTATGAGAAATTGACTATTATGAATAGAAATATGATTTAAATTATGCGACGTAACCTTGTCCTAACAATCTTTTTGTTTCTTATGCTTGTAGGGAGTTTTCCTATGTATATATGTATGAAGTTCTATAGTGATTGCTAAGCTTTTATGAACTTCTTGATGAACTCATGGTTAAATTAGATTAGCAGTTGAAATAAATAGATATTAAAATGTGAGGTAAGTAAACTTATTATTACAATCTATTAAGTTTAAATGGTGAACTCATTTCCTTAATTGCATTATTTTTATCTTTTTTAGTTATTTGTATATTCATGATTACCTTTATAATTTTTTTTGTAGATGTTCACTCACTTCTTTTATTTCTAACATTTTCAGGGCAAGGTTAAACTAGCAAACTCTGTTATTTATATAGAGATCAAAGACACCATGGGAAGAGAATTTCACAATTGAAATAGAACTAAAATGTGCTCATGTCCATATGATTTTTATGTAAAATTTATTTTATTTTTATGTATGATCTTTAGTATTTTATGTTTTGAGTCATATGTTTCATATTTTAAAGTATGTGACCTTCTGGAAATATCCAAAAATAGAAGAAACTCTACTTATTTATTTTAAAGAAAGTAACGAATGCTAATTTTTACTAGAGTAAAGAAATTTCTATTAAGTCAGAGTTTACATTATTAAAATATGATATTGGTGGAAAGTCACTCGTAGGTGACCTTTTATGCTGGTTACATGCCCGAAGTTAGGATGTGATAATAAGTTTTTGATTTTTCCTATTTTCTATTATAATATACATGTATGGTTTAGAATGTTAAAAATAAGGCTTGTCCTTGATAAAGACATTATTGTTGGATCATAATATGAATATCATAGAAAAGTTCAAGTTAAACATAAAAGAAAAATGGTTTGCTTGAGCATAATATACAAATAGGTTCATATCATTCCTTATTATGACTTTTCTAAATGGAAGACCATATTGTGATATATGAAAGGAATTTTATCTTTGATAGGTATAAAACCACCATGATCCATATTGGTAATAAATTTAGAAAAGTATACTTGATCATTAAAGTTAATAGTAGTTTTCATATGATCATTTGTCCAAATAGGAGAAACTTAGAATTAATGGCCTTCACAACCACATAAAAGAGTGTCATCATTAGGATTAAATCCTATTAAGTATGTAATTGAATCATATTAATTGTATAATTAAATTCTATTAATCACTACCTATTAAATATATTAAATTACACATTTATTTACTGGATAATCATAATCATAATTGTGTAACTTTCATATTAAAATTACATTAAGTTGAATTAATGCTCATTAACCAACGTATTAAGATACTTTTCATATTTCTCTTAAAAGAGAAATGAGTAATTTTACCATTTGAATGGTTACTTAAAATAATGAATTAAGATTTCTTAATTAGTGGAGGAAAATGAAAAGTAATGACTCTTTGATGAGTTGATTCATATAAAGCTTTATATAATGTGCTCTTGATCCCTTTTTTCACTTATTATCACCTACCATCATCTCAAGCTTGAGACATGCTAGATTTGTGAGCTTCCCATCACTTAATAGTAGCATTAGACCAACAAGAAGAGTAAGAAGAAGGAAGATCAAAGGGTTTTTACACTTTTATTCTCCAACACCTAAGAGAATGCAAAGAACAAAGAGGCTAAGGGATAGATAGAAGTTTTTCACCTTTTCTCTCATTTGTCTCAATTATGGATAACGTTATATCTCAAACTATTATTGTATATTGAGAATTGTATTTTATGAAGGTTATATGTGAAAACTATGATTCTCAATATCATTATCTATGTATGCTAATATTTTATGTTAGTCTCAAGAATTGAGACTTATAAATGCTTTACATAAAGTTTACAATTAGTTTAGAATATAAGAACTATCTTTCTTATTTCTATTTTCTAGATCTTCATCTTTTTCATTTCTTCAAGGTTTTGTGTAAATTTTTTAAAAGAATTTTGTTTATGTTTCTTTTCTATAACATTTGAAGTTGTATTTGAATTTAAAATACCTATTATGTGTTTAATAAAATGTTGGAATGAAATCCAAAGTTAGTTGAACAAATAATGAGATGGAGAAAAAGTGAAAAAAGATTATCAAAACTATTGTTTTTCATGATTCAAAGAGAGCAAAGTGGCAAATGATACATTTTCAAAAGTTGCATGAAACAAAAAAATTCATTCCAAATGGATAATTAAGTGCAAAGTTATGAATGATCTTCCAAAATTTTTAACTCAAAATATATATTTTTAACTAGATATTAAATTTATTCAATTTTTACTATAAATTTTTAATAGAAAAAATAAAAATAAATGTTCAAAAAAATACAATGTAAATATTTGATGTGAATTTTTTTAACTAAAAATTGACATGAAATATAAAAAAAAGTTTCATGTTAAAATATTAAATGATTTTAATCATTAGATAGATTGTGATGATATCATGATAAATAAAATGTTTAAATAAATTTCCGCTGTTTTGTATAAAAGATGTATTTCATTCAAATGAAATAAATTCTACTCAAATTATGGTTGATGATGGTGATAACAAGAACAATACTTTGATTTATATGAAAGTAGACCGCAAACAAATTGTGTCGGATTAGTTCCCAGTTCAAAAATCCACCTGGACGGTGCATGCGATTCGTGGAAACCAGAGTTTATTTGCTTTTATTATAACCATCACTAGCAACAAAAGAGTAAATTTAGTTCGGATAAAAAGTAAATTTTCACGGCAAATTAAGTTGAATTTTTTTAAAATAATTTTTTATGAACTTTTCAAAACATATTTAAAATTTTTAATTAATAATAAGAAATTGATACTTTTTATAGATTTTTTTTTATTTTATTTAATTCTAAGAAGTATTATTAAAAAATTATTATTATTACTTCGAGATAATAATATAAAAAATCAGTAATATCAATATCATTGAATTTTAATTATTTTCCGTTCTCTTTCATTCTTGTCTCTTGTATATTATGATTTTTCTCATCTCATAATTTCTTTTTTTTTAATTTGTCATGAAAATTTAAATTGACTAAAATAATAAGGTGAATTTTAAGGTAACCCTAGGGTTTGGTACCCGGAATGGTATGGCAAAATATAGGTCACTGAATGAAATTATTAAGTCATTACTAAAATTTTTATAATCTCATTTAATGGCTTGTATTTTACCACATCACCCCGGATACTAAACTCCTAGAGGCACCTTAGCAAGTACCAAATAATAATTTATAAAATTTAAAATGGCTCATATTTATATATTTCTTTCAAAATTCAGGGAAATTATGTGATTAACTAAAATGCACATTATCATGAAAATTTAAATTTTTATTTTTTAATTTTTATCTTGTGAAAAGACAAAAGAGTTCAGCTCCAAAAGAAACAGCAGATAAGTAATTGCGTGTATTTCACAAGAAATAAAATTTTACAAGAGAAGTTGGGAAGAACCAATAAAAAAAAGGATGAAAAAAAACTTTTTAATGTCCGGGTGTTTTATAAAATTAGAGGTGGAAAAGAGTAGAAGTATCTCGGGATCAATAAAAATC
Source organism: Sindora glabra (assembly GCA_020226215.1). Taxonomy (NCBI): domain Eukaryota; kingdom Viridiplantae; phylum Streptophyta; class Magnoliopsida; order Fabales; family Fabaceae; genus Sindora; species Sindora glabra. The sequence continues at coordinate 51,386,468 of CM035226.1, forward strand.
TCTCAAAAAAATGTGTAGAGAATTTGATAATTTTAGGTACCATTTATTTCAGTAAAAAATATTTTTTATAAAAATATAGTTATAAATTATTAAAATGGTAAAAAATGTTTTATATTTTTCATGTAAAATAAAGAGAATTTGGTGAAAGTTAACTTTTTTTTTAAGAAAAAATTATTTTTTATTATTATATCTATCAATTTATTTTTTTTATAATAAGGTATAAAAATGATATGTTATTTCTTTACTTATATAAAAGTATATAATTTTTTATGGAAAATTATCTTCTAAAAAATAAACAAACCCTTAATATGGCCTTTTTGTAGAGTTTGCCATACAATATTATTAACTTGTAATATGAATAATTTGATCATTTAATATATTTTATTCTTTTTAGTTTAATTAAATATAAATATCTTTATCATTTTTCCATTTATATTTTATATATCCAGATAATTAATGAAAATACTTCTTCATATTTTTTTATTTATTTTCTTTTCATATTTTTCTCAAGCTAATATAATGGGTGGTTATTAGTGTACCAAGTTAACATAATTTTTAGGAAAAACTACAAATAATCCCTTTTAATTATAGGATTGTTAGATTTTATTCCATTGAATTATGAAAACTTAAATTTTACCCTACCATTACCAAATTAATAAAATCTATTAGGCAAACCGCTGTTATTATATTTCACTTATTAACAGTTAAAAATTATCGTTATATTTACTAATTTTTAAAAAAAAATTTACTTACCAGCGATTATGAACCACTGCTAAAGATGATGGCATTGGTTCAAAATCGCTCTAAGTATTATAAAACTGCCACTAAATATTACAATCATTAACTTGATAATAGTAAAAGTAAAATTCAAGTTTTATATAGTTGAATGAGATAAAATTCAAGTTTTAATAATTCAATAGGGTAAAATTTAACAACTCCATAATTAGAGATAGGTTATTTGCAAGTTTCCCTTAACTTTTACTCAAAAAAAACTTAACTTCTGTGTTACCGTATCTCCCTGCTTCGTAGTCGAATACGAAATCTAGGAATCTTTTTTCATTATTTTTGGTAAAAGATAGGAATTTTCCTCTTTATCCTCCATCCCTTTTTTATTATTTTTGGTAAACAATAAATTAATTTTTCAAAATCATTTTGCAACATCCAATTACACCATTTTAGTTTTGAAAATTTTTTAAAAATTATTAATCAATTATATTTTAACTAATTATAATTCTATTATAAATAATAAAATAAAATTTATATAAATAAAAATGTAATTTTATAAAATATAATTAATTAGATATTAAATTTTATATTTTATTTTAAATATTTTAATTATGTTAATATAATTTAATTTTTTAAATAAATATAAATTATTTTAATTTATATGTCTATTTTTATAAATATATCATTTTACAATTTTAACTAATTCAATAATTAATTTTGTGAAACACTTCTTACACAATTAATTAATTCATTAGCTAAAAAGTATTAAATATAAACTAATTTATCAATGTGTGTTTAATATATATATGTATATCATTTTAAATTTCAATTTTTTATTGATATTTTATATCCTTCTATTAAAATGCTTATTCTTTGTTCTAAATTATACATTCTTGTAATGAGATGGAATTTTAAATATGTACTAGATAATAAATAAATAATTATTGTTAATATTTTTTATATTTACCATCAGTTAGCATTCTTTTAAATAATCTTATAATAATTACAAGAATTATATGTAAATTTTATTAGTCCTTCATTATATAAATTAATAAACAGTTATTATCCATATTTTATAACTACATCGAACAAATTATTTTACTTATATATATTTTATATCTATTATTATTAAAAAAAAATACATGAAAAAAATTGACAAGTGTCACAACACCATCAGTTAAAATTTCTCCACCAAAAGCCATTTTATTTTAACACTATATATTATCGTCTATATTATTTATAAATATATAAATATATTCAAATATTGGAATTAAAATTATCTTTTTAAAATAAAATCATCAAGTTTAGAAAGAATTATTTTGAAACTAGTTTTCAATGCAGTTTTTAGTTTATATTTAATTTGCATCTTCAAAAACACTTGAGCAAACTCTTGAACAATAAATTAATTTTTAGGTGTAAAAAAGTCCAAAAAATTATACTAATAATCATACATGAAGAAGTTGCAAAAGAAGTTGTCAGTTATTATTCCTCATGTCAATATATCGTTATATAAGAGTTACAAGAATCTTAACCTAACTTTGGAATAAAATCTTGTATATAAAAATGTCACATGAGATAAATATATAATTTTTATTCTAAAAATTAATTAATGAATAAATGGAAGAGAGAAAATTATAGGAAATAAATCAAATAGGTGACCACCTATCCTAAGGACAAATATATGAAGAGATAATTGATGATAACATAATTTATTATTCATAATTTATTTTGAACTAGGTGATTATATAAAATTGATAACATCTTTTGATGATAATCTATAATTAATTATCAAAAGATCCTAAAAGTGCATCCAATTTTTCAAAAAAGGAATTATAAATAATTATCAAATTCATTGAAGGTTTAAATTTTGTTCTTTATCTATAATATATATAAAAAAATTGAATTGATGATTAATTACTAAGGATTCCAATCATAACTTATATTAAAGAAGGACACTTTCTAACTTTTATCTTCCATGTAGATTAAAAGCATATAATTATCAAACATTAATTAGTTCAATGACAACAAACTAAGTTTCAAGACATTTCAAATTTAAAGAATCATGAGTTTGATATTTGGAACAGTCCTTCTAGAAGAGGTTTAGAATCATTTATTACTCTCACCCTAAAATTAATTATGAAGAATTCTTAAATTGTATAAAAAATTAAAAAAAAAGAAATTCATGATAAATTATTGAATATATAATTGATTATTAAGGTTTTAAATATACAATTTGTCAATAATCATTAATTCCCTTAAAAAAGGGTTAATCATATGTAGTTGGACCCATTTAATCCAATAATCTCACTTGCTCTTTCAACAAGAAGAAAATCACAAATGCCCAAATAAATTGAGAGAGAAACTCATAGCTAGATGAGAACTAACTTCACCTTCCTCCATATATATGTCAATGGATTGGTCTTCTATCCTTGCACCTTTACAACTAACACCCAACATTTCACTCATAATACAAACAAATCCAAAACCTCACGAACTAACTTTATCTTCCTCCATATATATGTCAGTGCACTAGTCTCCTGTCCATGCACCTTTACAAATAAGACCCAGCATTTCACTCATAATACAAACAAATCCAAAACTACCACTTGCAGGGTACAAGTCCAGCGTCTTTTTCGAGAAAACTTATCAAATTCATTCAGTCCATGCAATTTATTATCAATGCATATGTTGCCTGCAAAACTGTGAAACTTCAAAGCATTATTCCAAATAAAATTCTATCCATCAATAGCTGATAATTATGATCACCTTTCTCAATTTTATTCCTTCTATATGGGTCATCATCCACCTCCAAATCCTTGGGCCATCTTGTGATTTTGTGTAAAAATTCTAATTACAAAATTTTAGGGATCAAAAATTAAAATTAATGATAAATTTTATTTACTCCTCTTGATGTTTGTGACTAATTTATTGATCTCCTCGCTATTTTTAGAAATTTATCAAGCTCCATTAACAATTAAAAAACATTAATTTCCTTTTCTAAATGCCAATTTTGCCCTTAATTTTATAATCTTATAAAAATCAAAATTAATAAATTTAAAAATAATAGCTCTTGAAAAATGATTTATAATATAATGCTTTATATGTATTTTGAAATATTTCAAATTTGCTTAAAATAGTCTTATTAAAGGTGTAACTTTATAAAAATTTTATAACTTTTCACATACTATGAATATTACAAAGAAAAGAAATTTATTGGTAAAAATTAAATTAGAAATTTTTTTATTTTTCTAGAAAATTTATTTATTATCTTAAAGTGAAGAAAATATAAATATTTTCATAAAATTTATTTTTTGTTTTTGAATTTTAATTTATTAAATTTTTTTATGACATGCACAATAGCAAAATTTATGTTTTTAATGTATCAACTTATTATATTATTTTATCAACTATTTCTAAAGATGAATAAATTACTTTTTGTTGTCTTAAATGTTTTGATGTATGAAGTATTTATTTTAACTATTAAATAATTATTTAATTTGCTTTATAACAAAATTTATATCTTTAAGTTTTATTATATATTCTTAAAACTTTATGTAATCAATTTTGAGAATTTGTTATTGTATACTTGAAACTCTATTATATAGTTTTATGGTAAGCTTATTGCCCAATTGGGGTTTTGCAAGCCTATCAAAGTCCTTCATGACTCTTTTAAAATTAAATATTTTCACCATATTTAATATACTAAAATTTATATTCTTAATTTTAATTCATCTACTTTGAGATTTGAAAAAAATAATTTAATGGAGAAATACTTAATTTTTTAAAAAGTCAAACTCCCCATAATATTACCTATTAAAAATATAAATTTAAATTTTCTCCATATTAATCACATAATTTAATGCCTTAAAATATTGAAAATAGAAACATAAATTTTATGAAATATTTATGTTTTCTTGACTATAAGATAATAAATAACTTTTTCATTGAAAAATCAAAAAATTTTGTGATACATTTTTTATGAATAACAATTTTTTTTAGGATATGTGACATACAAAGTATATAAAGAGTTATAAAATTTTATTTTAAATATATTATTTAAGTAAATTTGAAATATTTCTAGCATATATGTCAAAGTATCATCTTACAAATCATTTTGAGTAAATTATCATTTTTATGTAACTTTATTAATTTAAATATTAATTTTATAAAAATTATAAAATTTTACTTAATAAATTTTTAAGTGAATTTGAAATATGTTTAAAATACATGTTAAAATATAACATTACAAATTAATTTGAAGGAATTATCAAGTAAATTAATTAATTTAAATATTATTTTATAAAGATTTTATATGTTATAATATGTAAAAGGATAAATTTGGTATAATAAAAATGAAATCAACATAATCCAAAATAGGTTAAAGTAATTTTTAAAAATAAAGGGAAGTTAAGCAAATTATACATAAACTTTAAAGGATATCAATAAAAATTTATCCTAAAATTAACGAGAATAGGTAACTCAATAAGTGATCAATTTTCTAATCTAATCTCAATCATTAAATAATTAGGGCTGATATACCCTACAAAAAGTAGTTGGGTGTGGAAGTCTCTACGATGAGAAATTGAAATGAGAACAGATGTAGAAGCCACAAAATTTTTTTAACGTCTAAGATGAAGGGAAAATGGGAATAGAATGGGAAGAAAGAGATATTTTTACAAAAATATTCTCCCAGTTGGTTTTGAGACATGGCAGTCTCGAACTAATTCTTTTTCTATTATAATTTTTATATTAAGAAAAATTTTATATTATATTATTAATATAATAATGTATTAGTATATCATTAAATTTAAAAATTGATATGTACATGTGTGATTTAATTTTAAAAAATTAATAAATTTAATATATAATCAAATCTGATAATATATTAATATATTATTATATTAATAATACATCAAGTTTCTCCCATATGTCAAGTGTTTCAAAATTTTTCAGATCAATTGATGAGGAATCGCTTATATCAATCTAATGGTTATATATATTTTTGAAAAATTATGTATTTTATTTTTATATAAATATTAAAATGAAAATTAAATTATAATTTTATTAATAAACTATATGATTTAATTGATAAAAAATAAATATAAAACATAAGTTTTTTGGTGATAATATAAATGTCATGTCACTCAACATGCAAATAGCACTTTAATCATGTGCATAATCTATCTATTTTGATATAAGGGAATTGGTAGGTTTTGGATCCCACATTTTTTTTCCAAAAAACCAAACATAAACTACATATATTTAACAAGAAAAAGGGACTACATAATGATATTTATTTATTTTAAATAAAATTATTACTCACTATATGAGAAGTAATGGATATTTACTCAATTTAAATATATAAATTAATTTTATATATATTACTATTAAAGATAATAAGGAAATTGATAACTAAAAATCATTAAAATAGAAATAGAAAATAAATAAAACTAATGCAATATTTATAAAACAAAATTATTTGGAGGCATAAGAAGTTTGCTTTCAACTTACCTTTTAATTCTAAAGATAGAACCAATTATTATTTATTTAATTAAAAATTATTAAAAATATTATAATGTTTAAAATCATTTTATATTTATTTTAATAATTATTTTGATAAACAATAGATAAAATAGAAAGATGAAGGGTTTTTAATTTTTGTAACACTATATGCAGAACAATACATAACAATGCATGTTCAAAGATATTTTTTCATTTAAAGAATTTGTATAATTTAGCTAAAACGCTCTATTTACTTATTAATTAATAATGAAGATGCGTATGATCAAGCAAATTAAATTGTATTAATTGTACTATAATTTAATCATAGATTTAATTACATATTTAAGTATAATTTTAAATAATTTTAAATTAAAACCATAGTTACGTACATTTAGATTATATTTACTCACAGCTTTTTTGCCCAAAAAAATTTATAAATATGATTTTATATAATGAAATTTAAGGAAAAATAAAATATATTTATAAATCACATTTACGAAAATTAAAGTTAGAGATAAATCAAAATACTAAGTATTTTTATATAAAAGAAGTTAATAAATGATATACAAAATCAAAAAGAGAGAGAGAAACAAAATGAAAAGAGTTGTAGAAAATTGTGTTATGAGAAAGAAATATAAAATAAATATATTGAATGTAGTTTGATAATAAATGATAAAATTGTAAAAGAGATATTTTTAAATTATGTTAAAAAAGCCTGTAGATACAAGCGGGATTGCGTGTGAAGAGAATAGTTAATATAATATAAGATTCTATTTGACAATTAACTGATTAAATTTATTATTAATTGATTACTAATTATATTAATTTATTTGACTAACTAATAACATTAATTGTTTATATAAATATGTGTAATAAAATTAGTTATTTATATATAAAATGATATATAAGGATATATATTATAATTCTTTTAAGTATTTTTTATTTTAATAATATTTTATATTATAATATATTATTTATTATATTAAATTTTGTTAAAAAATCATATAATTATAATTTATTATACTTATTTGATTTTTCTGTAAAAAATAAGCGATTATAATTTCCTAATGAAGAAATACTTGTAATATTTTGATAGATGCAATAATTATTTTGAATATTACTTTAAAATTTATATATTTATCATAAAAAATATAGATGAATTACACATTTTAAATGAAAAATATTTCTTTCACAAGTAATATCATTTCATTGTTTCTTTTTTTTTTGTTAATATATATTATTCTTTAATTTAAAAGATATCATTTGATGAAAAATTAATAATTGCCTCAATGTATTTTCTATTATTCTTTATGAAATAAAATATATATTCTCTTTTTTATACAATTTATTAGGAAAAACATGATTATATTCATGTAATTTTTTATTATTATGTAAATATTTTCATAGAATTTATTATATTATTATATTTTTTAAGAAATAAATAAATATAATTTAATATTTTCTTATATATCAAGGATGAAAATATAAAAAATTTTATAATTATAAGTGAGAATATCTTTTTTTATACTAAAGGCAAATAAACTATTTTAAAAAAATTATTATTTTTAACTTTTTCAAAATGAATGTTTGATGGTTAATAAACTAAGTAAAATAGCAATTTACTAAATATTTAAATCATATAATTAATTTAATCAAATAATTAAAAATACTCAAATTAATAAAAAATTGATAGAAAGCTGTTTGTCAAATACCTTAAACTATATGACCGATGATTAATTAGGATCAATTAATCATGCAATTTCCTAAAAGTGTAGGCATGGAATGAGTGTCATATTATTCCTCGAGTTATAAATTGAATAATTCATTGATTATTAAAGTTACTATTAAATTCTATAATTTATATATTAGGTTATGATTGTAGTCTTAATATTTAAGATCATTTTTAAAATAATATATTTTGTTTTCTTTCTTCTCAATTATTTTTTTCATTTAAACAAAATAAAAGAGAACAGTTTACATTTCATTTTCTTTCCTTCCTCTTTTCATTTTATCTAATTTTCATTCCTCTCCATTTTCACTTCAATTAAACAGAGCCTAAAGGAATGATGAATTATACATTTATAATTTTTTTTTATCATTTTATATCATCAAAACATGACATCTCGATTTTCTTATTGATATTTATCATTTTAATTGCAATTTAAAAACTATAACTTACATTTTAAGGGAATTAAATTTTATATATGTAGTGATCCTTGGACGTTAACTTTTTCTAGAATCATAAGAAATTAAAATTCAATACATTTAAAACTAAATTCATATCAGCAACTATATACGAATTGATTTATGATTTTTTTTATACTTCAAACTCGGATTAAGAGCCATGTGAGAGGATTTTTTTTTTTTTTTTGGCGTTTCTTTAACCTAATTTATTATTACCCTATCACCAGATATCTCTATTGTAATGTAATTAGCCAGGCCTATTATTATTATTATTATTATTATTATTATTATTATTATTATTATTATTATTATTGTCAAATGTAAGGATAGACACAATGATACATGAGTCATAAGACAAAAAACTCAACTAGAGAAACACGGCAAGACATACAAAAGATTGATAAGGAAAATGGGTCAAATTCCTCAAAGTAAACATCAATCCTGTAACAATTGTTCACTGCATAGTTACAGGGAAATGGTAGAAATAATGCACAGCATAAGCTGGAGAACTGACAGGAGGTTTCTGAAACTTCCCTATGTTTATTAATTTGCAGGATTATTCATATTTACTGAAAAGAAATCATGGAGCTACAAGGCCCAACCATGTTTCGTTCTGAACCCTAAGGCCCAAGCTCATGCACCAAACTTCAACCGCTAGTCTTTCACACCAACTGTGACAAAAAAAAATCACATCATTCAAACAATGCAACCCGCATATAAATTAGTCCCAGATCCCAAAAGAAAAGGGGGGCGGCGCGTGGTGTTAGCATTAGAAAGTCATCCTTCACGTAAGGGGGAGGGAAAAAATGGACCTAGTTGAATCAAAGGTATTTTGTAACATCTCATATTGACATCCTGCTGGTTTATTTTGGAAATTTTTTTAAAATAAAATTATAAAGTATTAAAATATAAAAATATTTCATTTATTTAATATTTCAAAATAAAAAATTAAAAAATAACTTTCTTATTTTAAAAATTTTTTTTACTATCATACTTCTAAATATTATTTTTAAATTATTAATACAAATGAAAATCATCTATCCTTTAATATTATATATATATTTATATATTGTATATTAGCCTTAATATTTTTTAATTTTTATTATGACAAATATCATTCTTATAATTCGTCATACGTTAATTTATTATTTTTTAATAAAAATTAAATTTGTCATTTGTTTACCTCAAAGATAAATTATAAAATAAAAAAATTTATCCTTACAATATTAAATCAATTTTACTTAAAAATTTAAATTTTAATCTCTATCTATTATTAGAATTTATAAACTATTTATTTCATTCTCGTAAAAATCTTCCTATATTACATTTATATTTTACCTTTTTATTTTCTCCACTTCTAATCACTTTAATCCCATCATTTTGTAATTACTTAATTATTTTATTATCATAAAAATTATTTTATTTTTATAAAAACTTCTCTAATTATATTTAAGTTTTATTTCTTTTTCTTTTTCCACCTTTAATCATTTCTAAGTCTTCATCTCCTTTGAAATAAGAGTCTTCATTTTTATCTTTAATATTTATTAATATTCTCTCTAATTATTTTCAAATTTTTACAGTTACTTGATTAAAAATTTTATAAATTAATTAATTTTCATTAGGTCAATCAATTCTTGATGTATAAAATTATGAAAGCATACATTTTTTATATAGTTTATTCCGTTACATAAATTTTTTGACTATGACATTATTCAATAGGAAAAATACAATTTTGGAAAAAATATAAAAGGAGGACAGCTACTATGTGAATATATGGATTATCTATTATGAAATTTACAAATTTGTAATTGATAATACATATGAATAAGTTATTTTTTATTACCTTATATCTGTATAAAAGTATTGAGATTAAAAAACATAGCATATTTTATTTTAAAATTTAAAAATTATTTTATCTCTATTTGTATTTAATTTTATTTTGAAAATTTTTTATTTTTTATCTTTATTTAATTTTATTTTATTCTCATTTTCATCTCATTTTATATTCAATTTGAAATTTATAAAATCTATATCTAACTACTAAAACAATATTTTTCTTTCTTTTTTTTATTATTTTTTCAGGACCAATGTCAATCTTATAGGAAATTTTTTTTCCCACAAAACTTTTCCCCCTTGTTTGGATCAAAAGAAAATAGGAAGGAAAGAAGAAAAAACTTTCAAATCCAAATTAGAAAGAAAATAGATGAAAAAAATTTAAATTTGAATTATTAAGAAAATTTAACCACAAATTTAATATTTAATATTTTTTTCTCCTTCTTTTCTCTGCATCTAAATACAAGAGAGGAGAAAACTTGAAAAAAAAATTTCTTTCCTGTATCCAAACAAAGCATGAATTCTTCCTTTTCCAATAATACCCTTTTTATAACTACTTTTTTATTATAATTTTGCTACCTTTCTGGAAAATTTTTATGGACTTTATTTTAACTCTTGGTACGAGTTTTCATATCTTTATATTTTTTTATTTCATGCATTTATTTTTATTTTATAAATTTAAATTATATTTTCTTACTATTGTATTATTTTACATCTTATATACTATTTCTCTTTTTATTCTATATACTCAACTACATGTTTATTTTTTAATTTCATTTTTAACTTCTTTATTATTTTATAACTTACATATTTTTTTTTATGAACTTTATTATATTTCTTTCAAATCCACTTTTATTATTTATAATCTAGCTATACATTTTATTTTTATCTATTATAATACTTTAAACATCTTTTATTATTTCTTTTCTTTTTATTAACTTATGTTATTGGATGTTAGCCTTTTTCTCTTTTTTCATGTGAATTATCATTATTTATAACTTAGATAATAATATTATGAAGTAATAAAGATACCACATTTTATGTTTAATTTTATTGCAAAATAATTTAAGCAATTTAAAATTTTAATATACAAAGCATTAATTCAAATAATTAATTACATATATTATTATTTGGTAAAAATATATAAAAATTAAAATTAAATTTACTTATTTAAAATTTATAATTATTTCTTGAAATCAATTTTTAAGTACTATAATCCAAATTAAATATTCATTAATTTAGATTTTATCAAAGTTATAGAACATGTTTGGCAATCACTTCTTTTATTGGCTTTTAACTAGTTTGACTAAAATTAGCTAATTGTTAAGGCCAAAATCAGTTAATTAACTTAATAATCAACTGCCTTCAAAACGATGAAAGGTTAATAATTTGAGTTAACTGATTCATAAAAATAATCAAATTGCTTTTAATAAATTTTTATATTTTATATTTTTTATTTTATCTTTCTTAAAAAAATTTTAAAAGTTTAATAATTATAAAAATTATATTAATTTAATTTTAAAAAATATATAATATATTATAGTATATTATTTATAATATATATAATAATTTAATAATAAATTATAATAGTATATTAAAATAAATAAATACTCAAATAACTCATAAAATATACTCATACTCATACTCATGTCCTTATATATCATTTTATATCCAAATAGGTAATCATATATAGTTAATTTTTCTAAATATTTTATTTAAATAATTGAAGCAATCAGCTAATATAATTAGTCATTAATTGAATCAATTAAATGCTACAAATATTATTTAATTACTAAATAAAGTCGTAAACTCATATAACTTCACTTTTTCTTAGATACTTTATTATATACATTTTTTAAAGTTTCATTTTCATTATTTATAATTCAAATGTTGATATCATTAGTATAAATATAATATGATAAATTTTTTTATTTTAGAATAATTTAAATAAGATAAAATTTTATTTCAATTGAATTATTTAATCTTATATTCTATTTTTAACTATCATATTACTTAATATAAGAATTACACACTATTATTTCTATTTGCTCTATTACATATTCTACTTCTTTAAATGGTTTTTATATTATCAATTCTATTATTAATAGTTTAGATATTAATATCAATAAAAATTATACAAACAATATGATGTATTTTATTTTTATTTTAAATAAAATAAAATTTAATTCAATTGAATTATATTATATTTTCTAATTTCAACTCTCATATTATTATATAATTCATTTATTGTCTCTCTTCTTTACATATATATTCTATTACATATTTTTCTTTTTTATGTCTATCACTATTGTTTATCACTTAAACTCATTATAGATCTAAAATAATAAATTTAAATTTTTTATAAAAATATTTCAAATCAGTCTAAAATTTAATAAAAAATTTTAGTTAAAAAATTAATCATATATTTTATTATATTAAAAGATATTTAAAAATAAAATAAATTTATTTTATAAAATTTATTCATATATATTATTTTGCTATATTTTAAATTATATAAGATATAATTGAGATTTTACTAAGATTATACAACTTACTTACTGTTTCACTTTTTGTTATTATCTTTTTTAACTTAATTGAATTATATTATATTTTCTAATTTTAACTCTTATATTAGTATATAATTTATTTACTGTCCCTCTTATATATATATATATATATATATATATATATATATATATATATACACTCTATTCTATTTTTTATGTCTACTACTTTTCTTATCAATTAGACGCTAATATTATAAAATATTAGAGATATAAAATTACAAATTTTTTATTAAAAATATTTCAAATAAGTTTAAATTTTAATTAAAAAATTTATTTGAAATAATTAATTACACATTTTGTTACATAATAAAATATTTAAAAATTTAAATAAACTCATTTATTTAAATTTATTAATATATATTATCTTGATATTATTTTTCTGTATTTTAAATTATGTAAAATATAGTTGAAATTTTATTAAGACTTTATAACTTATGTACTATTTCACACTTTCTATTACTATCTTTTCTAACTTAATAAATTAAAATTTTAATTAAGTTCAATTATATTATATTTTGTAGTTTTGACCGTTATATTAATATATAATTCACTTATCATTTCTCTTCTTTATATACATATATTTATATATATTTTTTACTACATTTTTTATATCTATTATTTTTGTTTACTGCTTAAACCACAATATTATAAAGCATTATAGATATAAGACAATAAATTTAAATTTTTTACAAAAATATTTCAAATAACTTTAAAATTTAATAAAGATTTTTAGTTGAAATAATTAATTAAATATTCTATTATTTAATAAAATGTTTAAAAATTTAAATAAATTTATTTATTTAAAATTTATAAATATATATTATTTTGATTTTATTTTACTATATTTTAGATTATATAATATATAATTGAGATTTTATTAAGAATTTACAACTTGCATACTTTTCACTTTTTCTTATTATCTTTTTCAACTTAAATAAATTAAAATTTTAATTTAATTAATTTTTTATTTTTAACTCCTATCTTACTATATAATTCACTTATTCTCTTATATATATATATATATATATATATATATATATATATATATATATATATATATATATATATATATATATATATATATATATATATATATATATATATATTCTATTACATATTTTTCTTTTTTATGTCTATTATTATTTACTACTTAGATGCTAGTGTTACAAAGTATTATAGATATAAAATGATAATTTAAATTTGTTATAAAAATATTTCAAATAAATAGAAAACTAAATAAAATATTTTTATTTAAAATAATTAATTACATATTCTATTATTTAATAAAATATTTAAAATTTAAAATAAATTTATTTATTTAAAATTTACTAATATATATTATCTTGATATTATTTTTCTCTATTTTATAAAGTATAATTGAGATTTTATCAAGACTTTAGAACTTAGAAATTTATTTATTTAACTATATATTATATTTTTAACTTGTTAATTACTTAATATTAGAGTCACATCATCTTTCTTTTATTTGTTCCATTACATTTTATTTTCTTTTTTTAATACTATCATGTTATTTGTAGTTCATGCATTAATATTATTCAAAAGTATAGATAGAAAATGATATATTTTGTTCATTTTATTTTAACTAATTTAAAATTTTAATTTATTTGACTTACTTAATTACTTATTATAATTTTAAATTTTTAATTACTTTACATATCATTTATTATTTCTCTTCTTTTTATTTATTATTTTATTTTTTTATGTTCATTTTTATTGTCTATAATTTCAATATCAATATCACCGTATAATATGTATATATGTATGTGTGTATTGTGTGTGTGTATATTTAATTTTATTATAAAAATATTCTAAAAAGCTTAAAAATTTAATATGAAAATTACAAATTGAATTATAAAATTAAACATTTCATTTTTAAATAAAAATATTTATAAATTAAATAAATTATTATTAATTTTATCAATATTTTTATATCATTTTTCAAATACTATAATTTAAATTATATACAATTTTTTTCTGTTCACATATTATTATTTCTTTCATCTTCTTAATTGTATATTTTGTTTTTTGTTTTCTTGTTCATTACTACTTATTACAATATAGATATAAATATTATTGATTAATATGAATATAATATATTTTTTATTATAAAAATATTAATTGAAAATTTTGATTGAATCAAATTACTTAACTAAATATTATAATTTTTAACTCTTATATTACATTTCAAAAATTTGTTATTTATAAATTTGAATATATAGTTATAAAATAAATATAATAAATTAGATTTACAAATTTTTATATTTTTATTATATATTTATTATTTTTATTCTTAAGTTAAAAAATAGATATGTGTGTATCGTACAGGGGCCAATATATATATATATATATATATATAACATGATTGTTGACATATTTTCCAACAAAACAAGTCGTAACATCAACGTGAACATGACGTGCAATATAATATAACTGTACTACAAAATACGCAAGCGGATGGCAGCATGCCATGGTCAATTCAACAATCTATTTCTGTATTCGCAAGACACTGTTCAAGTTATCAACGGGCGGCTACGTACACAATCGAGGGCTGCCCAAAGAAATCGTTGAATGATTAATTTTCATATCAAGCATGCTATGAACATTGCAAATTTTAGAGTTCTTAAAATTAAGATTATTTTTCTTCAATTCTTCTGCAGCTATGGCATTTTCCTATTATTAGAAGCGAACTCCAAAATTGATTCAACTCAGGGACTGTGATTTTCTAACGTTTGCGTTCAGTTATTCTCTCTCTCCCTAAGAATGCATCTTTTAAGACTAAATAATTGATCATAGACAAAATAAATATTTTAGATAGATCGCCCAATTATATAATCATGATTTTAATTTGTGGTGAAATATTATATATACTACTGCAAAATTGTAATTGTACATTGGTGCATAGACACCGATCAAAGTAAAAATTGATATTTATATTGCCATAAGAGTATTTATAAAATTATTAAAAATGATAAAATCATGGTTAATAGATATAGCCAACGTCTATTTGTACAGTATGTCATTGTTGAAATTATTTAAAAATTTAAAATGACAATTTGCACTTACGACCAATTTATATTGGAAGGCAATTTCATATTTGAAACTATTGTGATACTTAAGACTTTGATTTCCTAATTAATTGACATCAAAAGTAATACAAACCATCACAATGTGAACTTGTAGCAAACTTAATGTTAGTTATTTATTTTAATCGATGTTGAAATTAATAGAGCAATGGTGTTTTTGTAAATATAATCCTAATTTATATGTTTGTTTCGTATTAATCCGACTATGTTTTATAAGACATTGGTTATCAATATAAAAATCATTGTGTAATGTTTTAGTTTGCATAACTTTTCATCTTGTTTTCTATTTCATATCACTCTTGCTTTTTGAAATTTACTTCTTCAATAATATCTCCACTTTCATCATTTCTTCAGCAATTTTTGAACCTTCATTGCATTCTTAGTGACGGTCACAGTTAGCTTTGAACTCGTTCTTGTCATCATACCCACTTTTTGGTATGTTTCCATGTCTTGCTCTTATTATACCTGAATCTTAATAAATTATTTGATTTTGTTTGGTTTGCACTACTATAAAATTGTCATACAATGTTATCACATTAACCTGAGTTAAAGTGAAAACTAACATATATAATGGTATGGTGGTATTTTTTAAAATATAAGCAACTTCTCACATCTATAATTAATAATTAATGTTGTAAAATCATAATATATTTATTGACATCTAATAGGAGTGTAAGAGTTAGCTTAGATAATGGGTTTAGTAAAAAAAAATAATAGTCCACATCAATTGTTTAAAAATGATAGTAAGAAATGAAGACAAATTATTGGATTTGAAGAGGTATCAAACATTCGATGTTAGTTCTTATACATAGCCAACATTAAAAGTTTACTCCTAAATGGCATTTTTGTAATTATGCCTGCAACATTAGACATCAATTTAAGTAATATTTAACATGAAAATATATAAACCTCTATTGTTTCTTAATAATTAATGTGGAAAGCACTACCACCAGCATATATGTTGTCTCTATTTCTCAAAATCATAAATAAACTTGTTTCATATAGCAATTTGCTTTGCATTTTTTCATACTCTCCACTTAATTTTCTCTAGTGTTCAAGATTGTATAGCATCAACCTTTTATCATTTTTAAGCATTTACTCCTATCCATCTAGAGTATTTTCTTTGATTTTCTTATGCTTTGTGAGCATTTTATATTTTAAGTCTTCGAGATTAAATAGGTAGCATTATCATATATTATTAACATTTTTCTTTGCTTAAAATTACTTTTCAATCATTGTGTATATGATTTAGAAGCATTATTTAATATAGAGATTTAATATACCTAAATACATGTTTTATTATGTGCCCATATTTTTTAAAATATCATTTTTACTTAGATGTTATATTTTTAGAGTAACTTTCCACATTGTTGTGCCTTTTCTATTTAGATGTTATTTTTAAAAATGTCAATTTATTATAATAAAGTTTAATTCTATGATCAATTTGTTATTTGCAATAATTCCTTATTGTTTAAGTTATCATATGTATATGCCTAATTATTTATTAGATATTACTTGGCACATAAGTTAAATATTTAGGTTACTTTTGTTAAAACTCTTTAAACAGAAGCAATATGGATTCAATTGGTTTTAGTAAAGGTAGTAACAAAAAAAAAAGAGTGCTAGAGGTTCTACAATTATAAGAGATATTATCCTCAAGCACACCAAAAAGGAGAATCAAAGAGTTAACTTCAATAATAAGGGCCACGCATGTAGGCTTGATGGAACTGAATTTATCGGTTACATCAGTTGCTTAGTATGCAACAAGGTACCCATTATTATTGGAAAATGGCACTAAGTGTAATAAAGCATTAAGGATGCCATCTAAGATGATATATTAGAAAAGATTCTTAATACTCATCCTCATTTCAATATTTACATGTGCATAATAATTTTTTTAAATTACTAATTATGTTTGTCATTTATTTATGAATTATCTAATAGGTTACCTTCAATATCTCTAAGGAGTACAAAAATGACATCCTGATAGTGGCAAAAAAAGGTAGATGCCTAAAAATATATATAACTAGATTGATGCCTAGACGTGAGAGAAGTTTGTAGACATATAACATTTAGATGACTTCCAGGTAAATGTGGTTCTTTTGATACTATTATCTTTCTTTCACTATTAATAGTGAAGGACATTTTTTCATAACTTTTTTTTTATTAATAAGCCCTAAGTGCAAAGAATAAGGCAAATTAATCCAAAAATATCTACAAGCATAAGTTGTCTTAAGTAAAAGTGTAAAGCGATCAAGACAAACTAGGCTAGGCCAAGCATATGAGCTTAAGCCCTTATAGGCTTGCCCACATAAGCTCATATTTTTAACTAGTAAGAATGGTTAAGCCCATAAGTACCCTTGGCTAGACTACATTGCATATTTTTATTAATTAGAATGATTAAATCATTAAATATATATATACAAAGATAAAAAATTAAACCTTAAATGTAAAGGAAGGCACTTTTAAGGGATATTGAATTGAGTTAAATTAAAAAAATTATTTCTTAAAATTTATAATTAGCTAATTATTTTTTTATTTTGTATAATGGGTTAATTAAGTGAGATTTAAAAAAATTATATTAAGTCATTAGACATTAGATTGAGAATTAATTAGATTAAGAAAATCCTTAAATACTTGAAAGATAATTCAATAAAAAAAATTAATCAACCTATAAATAAGCCTATACTCGCACAAGTAAGCTTACATGCCTTGCCTACATAAGTCCACTTTGAAAATAGACTCTTAATAAGGAGCCTACAAGCTTGTAGCCAAATTTACACCTCTAATCTTAGGATAAGCACGAGAAGCTTAAAGAAGAGCTCATCAAGAAAAAAAACTCAAGATATTAAGGAAGTTGTTGATTAACTTGGTGATCGAGCATATGCTTTTGTTGCCCATGTCCTACAACATAAGTTATAGGTAAAAGGCAAAGTAAAAAAGAAATAGGAATTCATGAAAGAGGAAAGTAAATAGTTTAGTTAGTAAATAGTAAGTAATGTTATTATTTAATTTATCAAATATTGAGTGTGCTACTTGATTACAACATATAACTAATCATATTTTGTTACATTATACTAGGATAAGCATACGCAGTAAGCCATCCAAAAAAATTTTAGGCAAAATAAAGGATAGACATCTTGATTGTTATCTTAGGAACTTAAGAGCATCCTAGACATATAAGGGGTATTAGAGGATCAATGGGCCTTTAATCCTACTTCAATAAGCCTCAAATGAAAATGTATATATGTTTATGCTTATGAGACTTAGTGTAATTACATGTAAATGTATATATTATTTTGTATGTATTATCAAAGTTTTTTGTAAATGTTGTATGATTTAATGTTGTTTAAAAGGTAGTACTCTTTTGCATCAACAAACATATCTACTATGCTATTTATGTAACAAGTTCAATTTTCAATTTTTAGCTTTTGGGCAATAACAATATTAATTTTTAAAAAAATTAAGACACCATATTTGTTGTTTATTAATAACCAATGTTGATAATATATAATATC
Source organism: Sindora glabra (assembly GCA_020226215.1). Taxonomy (NCBI): domain Eukaryota; kingdom Viridiplantae; phylum Streptophyta; class Magnoliopsida; order Fabales; family Fabaceae; genus Sindora; species Sindora glabra. Next base: position 51,405,902 of record CM035226.1, read on the forward strand.
AGGATTATACAAATACTTAATATGGAAAAGTAAAATTAAGTCTTACTTAGAATTAAACAATAAAAAGTGATAATTTGATAAAGAAAATACGAAAAATAATGTTAGTTTTACTATATAACCTATGTGAAATTTTTAAGCAATGTCATTATTATTTCCATGAAACTTGCAAAAATAAAAGCAAGAGTTGAAATACAAAAAAAAAAATCTATTTTGGTGCCAAACAGTAGTGTGTTTTTCTTGTGAAATTTGTAGCGACACTACAAAAAGATCATCTTAATTCAAGTTCAATTAATTAATTTTCTTTTATAAATGAGAAGTTTGCTGCCTTTTTCTCATACAACATATTATTTCAACTCAAGTTTAACTATTTGTTTACTCTTGCTAGCATCTTTTTCAATGTTAAAGTTTGTTCAAATGCCTCATTTTTTCTCTAAACTAAATGAAAAATATTTATTTGTTATTTATCATGTTGATTTGTTTGGATCTGTGTTTTTTATTTCATTATTTAGGATTTTGGATGGTGTAGATTTCTTAAAGAAAAGGTAGAGGATTTCTTTATCACAAAAATAAATCAATTCTTATTTTTATACAAAGTGTTAGGATGACAAAAGTACTATACAAACAATACATAATATCCCTAAAGTTTAATAGCAAAAGTCAAGTGATAAACTTCTCTTCAACAAACACACGTTATATTAACGTTGCACTTATAACATAAATTTTGATGTGTTTGTGCCTTTTTTTTGCCACAAATTTACAAAGATTTTTGTTAATAACCATGTCATTAAAAGACAATATAACTTCCTTCTATAAATTTATAGGTTTTATTTCAATCTTTTGCAACATGTTCATATTATATGTCTTCTATTATTTGAATTTAATTAAATGTATAAAATTGTTGTCATTAAGTGTTTATTGTATTTAGGATTTTATTTTTTACTATAGAAACATTAAGATAAGACTTGAATACTATATCTTACTACTTGTATAATAATACAAGTTACTGGATTTTGTAATCAAGTTTGAATACTATTTTAGGAGTAATGGGGTTTAGGAGAATTTTAATGGATTAAAAAAATAGTAAATCACATCAATTATTTTATAAAACTATTATTCTATCCAACATTACACATCAGTTATTTAATAAAACTAATATACTATGTAAATTTTAAGATATGAAAAAAATTTATTTTCAATAGCAATTTACTAATTGACATTTAATATAAATATTAATGTTAGTTATTTAATTAGAAAACCAATGTTGTATTTTAATTACTTAATAATATTCAAAAATTAAATATCTCAATTTTTATGTAAAAGAACCAAGTTTGTTACATGTATTCAATGTCAATTTTAAAACCAACATTGAATATATAAGATATATAATGATGCTTGTATATATAATGATGAATAACTATCATGGAATTGGTTATACAATGGACATTACATGGTAATCCTATAGTAGTGTTGGTGATATATACATATATATCTGTATAATGATATTGTGACAACCTTTTTCATTGCTAAGTTTAAAGTTATATTATCTATTGTGTTTGGTTATACTTTTAGGGTTTATTTGCCCCATGAATATATGGTTATGGTCATACTTTTTTTGTTAGCAATATCTTTGCCATTTTAAATTGTTGCCTTTACCAATACATGATATTATATCTTTGTAAGGCATCAAATATATCATGTAATGGAACAAATCTTGTTTGCTTCTTGATTATGTAAATTAGTGAAGAGTTTTGTAAAGCATAATAATTTATGTAACTTTTGTTGAATTATTTATCATACAAGTTATCTATTTTATCATGCCCACCATATAACATTTATTGTAAGTATAATTTATATATCTATTACTTTCTTCATTATTAGGTTATGTTAACATCTAATTTGATCTATGCTTCATTGTATATGATTGATATTTTTCTTAACAACTAAAAAATGGATCTTTCTAGGAAGATAACTATTCCCACCCAAAGGGCTAAAAAGAGACTTATAACATTGAGAGCTTTTGCTACAACATAGGTTAAGGATAAGAAGTTAATTGTTCAATTCAATGCCAAAGGGCAAAGCAATCGAAAGAAATAAAGTGGTAAATAATAGTTACATTGGGTCTGTAGCATGGTCAAAAATATCAATATGTTATGCGAATTAGAGGCATATTGTCTAGGCATTAAAAGATAACCTTTAAAAGAAAGTCTTAGTATGTACACTTGTATTAGATAGCTTTATATTATAGATATGGCAAAAAATATATATTCCTAAAATAATTACATTTATACAACTTTATTATGTGTGTTTTTTCTTGTAAAGTGTCTTTGACCTTTTTAAATATAGAAAAAAGTATAATCATAGGTCATAAACTAATGGAAGGACTTCAAGACAAGGTTAAGTTAGGAATACCTCAATTCTAAGATTAGGACAAAAGTAAACTCATTTCCAGAATTCAATTTCATCAACAAGTAATTATAAGAAAAAGTTTTTATAATAAAGGGATGACAAGTATTTTCAAGTAAAATTTATACATTTTAGCAGCTAGTTTTACTTAATGTCTTATTTGTATACCATTTACATATGTGAACTAATATGTTCTTTTGTCAATAGGCTTTAAGTAAATCAAATTGAGAAAGGTAGAATAAATACATATATCTACACAAGCTATCTTGAGGAAACTACCAAAAGTCGGAATAAAAGCTTGCACAAGCTTAAGGCAGTAAGACTGAGGAGTCATATTCCATTTGTAAAAGCAAGCTACAATTAATAAGTAAGGACATTAAACAACCTTGAAGAGTTAGGCCATTATGAAAAGTATTGTAAGTTCTTAGATGTAAATCAAAATATATAGTTTACTTTTAAAGATCTTATTTCACATGAATTGAATATAACCATCTATTGTTTGTTTAATGTTACAAGACACTTTTATTAAGTAAGCCTCTTAGGTTAAATTTCAATCCACTAGCAAAAAGGATATCTTAACCATAATCTTAGGATTTGTAGAGCATTCCAACTATGTTCGGGGTATTAGATATAGTATCAATCTAAAGGACTAATTCAATATATCAAAATGCTATCTAATAAAATTTGTGCTATTTGACTTAATAGACCTCAAAGCAAACACCCTTTACAACATGAAAGCTTGACTCAATGTAGAGTAAATAGCATGGATACAATAAATAAAGTAGCAATAAATATATATGCAACAACAAATGCAACAATAGCAAGAGTAGAGATAGTAATAATTTCATATTATAATGGACTAGCTTGCCTTCCAACAGACCGCACAACCAAGTTTCATGGCATTTATTTAGCCAATCCATATGTTTATTGCTTACACAAAGGAGTTAGCCCATTCAAAAACTACCCAGCCTACCTTTAATATTATTAATTAGTGAAAAGTGTTAACCTTTCCTACAACTGATATGAAGGACTAACAAACACTTTTAGGCAAATCATACCTAAGGTAAATGTCACCCTTAACCTTTCCACATTTTCATATATATATATATTACTTTTTTTTATAAATGTTCACATTAAACAAGATGAAGCCCCATATACTTTAATAGTAGCAGGATCACCTATGCAAAAAGTCACAATTATGTGGGTTTTAATAAGTCAAATGCTTCATTATTGACTATTACTAGATAATCAAGTCAAGGTGGTGGTTAACATGCCCTAGCACTACATAACTTAGGTACTGGTGCTAAGCAATAAAGCCTAGATAGTGGAATCATATAACTAATGGCTTTCATTCAATTCCCAACGGAGGTACTATCATGTAATACTTCCTTCCTATCTTTTTTATGTGTTTGAAATTATATTATTTTTATTATTTAAGATTACTATTAGATATTATATATGTATCAAAAACTTTTAATTGTGATTGGAAGGCGTTATAGGTGAAGCCTGATAGTTACTAGACCTAAGTGGCCTAGGTCCATTCATGGTAAAGGGGGAGATAGTGAAAACATCTTATACATTGTTTATTGAGAAGGATACCATTTTACAACTCTTATGGTTCAAGGAGCTCAATGTCACTTGCATGCATTTAGTTTTGGGTGAAATGGGTTTGTTTTGACTTTTTTGCCTATTACATTCTTTTTAAAATTTTAGAATTATATATTGTAAGGAATAATAATTAAAATATCTTGATAGTGATAATTTGACACAAAAATTTTAAATGGAATGAAGAAAGTCCAATAAGGAAAACATGATGAGACATTAAAAAAATTATTAATAAATTGAGTTTTAAATAAAATTTTTGGGTAAAAGAAAATAAATTATTTAAGTGGGCTTGGAATAAAGAATTTATGAGGCTTAATTAAGAAAAGTGTATTGAATAAAAGAATTAAAGATTATAAGTGTTTAAAAGTGAGTATATAAGTATGGAGGAGATTTAAAGTGAATTTCGAAAAATGCTACTACCTTTATTAAACCTAACTTTGGCCTTTATTTCTTACTATTCCTCATTTCTCAAACCCTAATTTCTCTCTCGACTATTATTTTCTCTTCTATATTTTCCTTCTGAATTCCTCTTTAATCAAGTAATTAGGAAGTAAATTTTCATTAAACCTTTCATAGAAATAAAGTAAGATATCCATGACAACTAGATTTTCTATTATTTTCTTGAGATTTGAAGTGATTTAGGAATTTAACTTCAAAAGGGGAAAAGATGAACCTTGATGTAAAATCCTTAAAATTTTGGTTAATTAAGGCCAAAATACAACAAATCCAACCTTTCAACTCCTCTTCCATATTAAATGATTGAACATTCTGGCCCTAGTTTAGATATTTGAATGGTTTTGTTTAGTTTAAACATAAATTTTAAGTTCTTATGATTTTATGAAAAATGTGTTGATGTATGGTATTAAATTAATGCTTAATTTTGTGAATGGTGTATATAAGATGCAGTATGTATGCATTTATGATTTGGTTAGATTTATAGTGTAATGAATGAGATAAGATAGAATTAATGGTAGCGTAAATAATATTTATAAGTTAGAAATCTATAGAAAATGAAATGGTGGTTGACTGTATAGTTAACTTTGACCCAAAAACTACTCTCTGAGTAGCTATAGTCAACTTCCCAAATGTAGAATTAGCCTTAGCAAGCTTATAATTGACTATAATTAAAAGGTATGCCTTTTGGAATACCATAATGAAGTATATAGTCAACTATTGAACAAGTTCATGCTCTCTGAAGATTCATAGTTAATTATGACTTATATGTTAAAGGTTTATAGTCAATTACTTGACACTTACCAAAACCCCTTATGGTCAATTACATAGCAATTATACACTTTTTATGTGATTGTTTAGCCAACTATTCCTTGTATAGCTTAAAGGAATACAACATGAAAAGAAACTTAAATAGTAAGCATGATATGTTTTTATATTTATTATTTATATGACGTATGATGATAAAAATGAAATATGTGGCTATGGAAAAAGGTAGAGGATAATTGTAAATTGAAATAGGTGATCTTGATGAGACAAATTATGTTGAGTTACCAAAAATGCGATAAGGGTGATGTGGTATGTAAACATTAGATCTAATAATCATGTGTAAAGGAATAAGGTAAACCTAGAAGACATAATGATGGGTTCATGAAGGATAATCCTAATTGGAAATGACAAGAAAATTTACTTGCATTCCTTATTTTATTATTTTGTACATTGTATGGTGAGGTTGTGCCATGATGCATATGTACAATTGAATAATGGCATTAATGAGTACAAATGATTATAAATGAATGTGATGACATTAATGGAAGCTATGTTATGATATGTGTGGTTTAAATATTTAGGTTTACAAAGTGGTAGATTTGGTTAGTATGTTTATAATTGTTTATGTTTAACTATGCTAGAGTGTTTGTTCACTAAGTCTTAAACCTACCCTTGTATATATTTTCTTTATAGATACCTAAGTTAATTCTTCACTATTAGCCTAAAGTTAAGTTCCTAAGAAACTATCTAGTTTAACTTAATTAACATATGATATGTTAATATAGGTAGATGTTTTAGGCCTTATTATGCATAAGTCAAAGGTAAGAAAGTAAAATTTATCTCTTTTGCGACTAGTTAAGTTGGCTTATCTTCAAGTTTGGTGGATTACGTAACTAAATTGTATTTTTATTAAATGATATCATCTTTTTTTCCTAAAAATACATGAAAACTTTCCACAAATCCCCATGTACACTTTATTATGATAGTGAAAAGTGTAAAATAAATTGATAAAAATCAAGTAGCAGATTCCACATTGGTTGTAACTTAAGTTAGGTTTTGACATTACCTAAACATGAATTAATTCAATTATTGTCTAAATATTACTTTAACTTACGCTTCATTAATTTTTTTGTAAGTATTATTATAAAGCATGCTCTTCCTCAATAACAAGAACTTATTATGAATTCATATGTTTATATTACATCAAGTCTCAGATTAAGATGGATAACATACTGAGAGAGGAATACATTGTGCTTACATTACTGGTGGAGCCTAAGAATGCTTACCACTTCATGTTATACCACAAAAGGATAAGTTTCACTTATGTACTAGTTATGATTACTATTTTTCATAAATAAATTTTGACAATTTGGTTATATTATTGGATGCTTACAAGGCATACTTAAGGAAAAAACTTGTTTTCTTGTTAGATCCCTTGGGTAAAGAAGTGCAATTGACTTGAAAGTAGATCTTGGATGAAGCTTTAAATGTATGCTACAATTAGTGCTTGTAATCAAATGGGAAAGACAAAAATCTAAATAGATCGATATAAAAGTAGGTTTTATAAGTAAGATTGTAAAATATTACAAATGAAAGCTTGTATATCAATAGGATGAAATTGACATATTATTTTATTGCAGTGCCTTACATAACTTAACAATATGGAGTATGGCTATTATGTTATGCAATACTATTCGATATAATACGCCTTTGAAGACATCGATTATGATAATCACTTACTTATTTATAGCTCATCTCATGCTTAATTACTTGAATTAATTTTAATGTTAACATATTAATTATATATAAATTGCAATGCTTTAAAAACACTAACTTCTTTACTCAAGACGAGCTGAATGAAATGAGAGAGTTTTATGCAAGATATTTTTTGAGGGTTTATTCTGAATTAAATTGAATTGAATGGTTTTAAGTGTTCCTAAATATGTAATGGTTGAAACTTATTATAAGTATTGATTGAGATAGTTTGTTGTAAGTATTAATTTGCTTATAAATAACATTGTTATCTAAATAGAAGTTTATTTTTGCTATTATCAATTACTATTCATTTTGGCTATTGTTGTCCATTGTTATTTATTTCTACAATTAGGGTTATCCATAATCAAACATTTATAGTTTAAACAAACAATTTTCAATTGATAAAATATAGGCAGTGAACATTTTGCTAACTCAATGCCATTCATAAATTATCATGAAGTCACTAGTAACTAATATTGTTTGATAATAGCAATTTGAAGTAGGTATATTTAGGTAATGCAAAGTAAGACAAGGTATGACATCAATTTGACTTAATAAAATCTATTGAGGTTATATATTCAAAGTAAGACAAGGTAAAATCTATTGACTTAATAAAAATGATTTATAATGTTTCTATACTCCAAACTTGTCAAGAATCTTATATCTTGAGATATTTTAGGATAAATGGCAAGTGAGAGATAAAAAGAAGTAAAGAAGCATAGCAAAGGAAAAAGAAGAAAAAGAAGTTACAAAGATGAAATATAGTAGCTAAGAATAGGAACACAAAATGGTGACAAATAAAAAAAATAAAAAATAAGTTTTTAAAACTCCTTAAAAAATATATGTAATTAATTAAATAGATAAATACTAGTAGAATGGATAGAAGGTTGTTCTTGGTACTTGCTAAACATAACAAATAGGGATAAGGATCTCGGAAAGATAGGATAAACCAATAGTGTCAAACTAAGCTATACATCATTGAGAAATAAAAGTTAGTCAAGTGTAGTTAAAATTGAGTATTATTTTAGAAAATTGATTTAACCATAAATTTTATATTTTTCTTATAGGTCGAATGGCCTTTCATGGGTTACAATTTTTTGGATATCCGTATCTATAATTGTTAATTGGTTATTCTTTATGGAGATTTAAAAAATTTAAGTTTTAGAAAAGATGTTGGTTATTTACCAGAAACCAACATCTTCTTTATTAAGATGTCAATTTTTAGTATTAACCATTATGAAATTTAAAATCATCATGTCAACTATTTCATAAATAATTGATATTTTAAAGTTTCCTAGTAAAATGATGTCATTGTTAAGTAAATGTCAATTTTCTACTTAATAATTGACATTTAAAGTAAAACAATGTCATCTTGGTAACTTCTCCTTTAGGAACAAGATAAAAATAAAATGAGTAGTACTAGCACCAATAGCAAATTTCATCACACTACTATTCCAACCCTTGAGTGATTCTCTTTATCCAATGAGGTATGCTTACCTTTCAATTTTAACATGATTCACTTCAAATTTATGTTTATGCTTATACTTATTAACTATTTTATAGGATCGAAACCCTCTTAGCTCATTACTAAATATGTGAGATTTTACACTCTTTAGAAAAAATGCAAAATATAAATATAAGAATTTATTTTATTTTTATGTTTGTAGTTGCAATTTAGCTTCTAGTTTCATAATCAACGACATTTTGTTATCTATCATTTTAATGCAATTTATGCAAGATTGAACATATAAGAAATTTAATTTCATTCATCTTCTATAGTATTCAGTGATATTATCTATTATTTATTTATATAAAATATGTAATATTATACATGAATTTTTGATAAATTCTCATATTTTTTGCTAGTATTGGATTCAAGATTATTTTTCTAAGGAGTATGAACCTCACATATTAAGCAATCGATATTAAGATAAATTTAACAAAACACTCTTTTTTTATTGTAGTATTGGATAGAATCTTTTACTATTTTCACACTTTTACTATTCAATTTATTTTTAAAATTTATTGAAATTAGGATTCTTTAGTGTAATAGGGAATTTTTATTTTTTATTTTTAGTTAGAGTCTTATATAAGGAGGAATACAAAAGGAATATAAAGGATTAAAGAGGGAGGAACATGGGGAGGGGTTAAGGTCGAATGTTCTATAAAGAGAAATACGTGAGAAATAGAAAAAACCTAAAACAGAGGAACATGGAGAGGTGATTAGAGTTAGAAGGATAGTAAAACATATCATATCAGTTATTTAGGTAGACTAACATGGTATTTAAGACATTTAATGTTGACTTAAACCAAAAAATTGTGGTGTAATGTTATTTCCCATAATATTTCAAAAGAAATGATATCGGTTATTTTCAATGTAATAATAAGCATTATTGTTATTATTTACCTAACATTAAAATTGATATATAATGACGCTTGATAAAATGTTAGTTGAAAACACACATATAACCCTCTAAACATCGTACATGTATTTGCAATTCTGTAGTAGTGATATAATACTGCAGTTATGTTCATCTTTACAAAAACAAATTTTAATAAGGGAAAATTACATTTTACTTACTTGTGGTTTCATCTTTTTTCACTTAATTTATTTATAGTTTTAAATGTTATAAGTCACTTACCTATGCTTTCAAACACTTTGCCCACCTAAATTATTTTTCATCTAAAATTTAACAAAAAAACTTACAAGCATTGTTTTTAATTTTTACTTCTCTAAATTTTAATTCAAATTGATGCTCATTTAGAACTAAACTACACAAAAAAAATTCTAACTTTATTAAAGATGTATCTTCTACAATTTAGTCTTAGTTGCTAAATAGAAGGTATCAAATTAAATTTTTTAAAATAAATTAATTCGGAATGGGTGTCAAATTGAGTCATCATCAAGAGAATAAAGATTACATATAATATACATAAGTTTTTTATTAAATTTTAAATAAAAAATAATTTAGGTGAGTAAGGTATTAATAATTAAAAGTAAATGTGAGCGATTTGTAACATTTAAAATCAAAGATAGATTAAGTAAAAAAGAATAAAATAATGACTAGATAAAATGTAATTCTTGCTTTTAATAATTTTATATTGTCATAATTGTATTGGAATATATTTTCTTATGATTTTAGTCTTCACAGAGAACAATTACAATCACAATTTAATACATATATACAATTATACAAGAAGACTTGGTCTTATGATAATTCCTATGTTTCTCTTATTTATAAAATAAAAAAGAAAATCTTTGAAGTGTATTAAAATTCCTTCCTTTATTTTTCAACATATTTTACGATAGATACGTTCAAGAAGTGGGGCGCAGTTCCAGAGTTGAAATGGCAGATGAAATACAGTTATATAAATTTCTAATCTATAATAAGCAAAATAACAAATGCAGATTCCCAGGTCAATTGGGCTGTCGTCTTTATCTGCCCAATTGGACATTCCACGCACGCTACAATCCAATCAGACAATATAAGTTTTATTATCGAAATATAACACATTCAACTGTATGATCGTCAACTAAATCTGTTATAATTAATAGCTCAAGATACACATTTTAATCACTTTGGTTAATTAATATGTAAATATTTTGTTACTACAAGACTAGTTCAATTATAATGCCATTAGGTAACATTTGTTTGGCAAACCCCCCCCCCTCCTTTTTTGATGTTTTAAAAGAGTGCTATAACTTTCATGTTTAATTTAAGATTTAAAAAAATTCAATATTTCCTGAAGATATTTATATGAAAATGTTCGGTACCTAACATTCATATAACATGTAAATGTTTTAATTATATAAAATAATTATTTAATACTATTATTATTATTATTATTATTATTATTATTATTATTATTATTATTATTATTATTATTATTATTATTGGCAACCACCCACCCCACACATCATTGTTACTTGCACTAACAATAGTTGATCACTACTCATTCCTACGTATCATTGTTAACCACTTATTATTGCTATTTATTATCATTAGCCATTATTTGCTACTACTTACATTCATTAGGCTAAAATACCAAAATAATGTTTTTTACAAAACTTATTACCGATTTACTGTTTTTTCAAAACATATTACCGAAATACGCACGGTGGCGGGAGGCGCCATTTGGTGTGGCGCCTCATGGGCGGAGGCGCCATCTAGGATGGCGCCTTTGGCGCTCTGAGGGCGCCATTCAAGGTGGCGCCCTCGCTCAAATTTTTTCATTTTTTTCCTTTTGAAATTAATTAATGTTGATATCATTTGAAAATAAAAATTATAAAAATAAATAATATATGATTGTAACTGAAAATAAATTTTTGAAAATAAATTACTTATTTTATAATTATATTTGATGTCATATAAAAATATGTTAACTCCACTTTGATATCTAATATATAAATTTATTATAGGAATTAAATAAGAAAGTAGTTAATGATAATAATATAATGAATAAAAATAATAAATATTTAGTAAATAATTAAATATTATTTAAAAAATATAGGATCAATAAAGAATAATTACATAATTTACATTAATGTCTCTCAAAATTTTATGTAATGACAGTTAATTTTTATCAATTTTTGAAATTATAAACTTCTAATGCTTGGAATTATATTATTACAAGTCATTATTTAATATGTTATTACACATAAGTAAATTTATTGAGTATACTAAAATATTCTTTATATACAAAGTTGAAGATAGCTAAAAATGAAAAGAAATATAATGTAATAAATATAGTTTTCTTATTTTATATTTATTCCAATAATATGCTTGTCCATTTTTATTTATTTGAATAAAATTTTGTTTATTTTGTGACAGAATGAATGCAAACTGGCAAGGTTGAAGATAGCTAAAAATTTAAAAAAATTTGATTATTTCGTTTCAATAATCTTTTCATTTTGTAATTAAATCGGAATTATAACATGAATTAGATATTTTTTATTTCATCAGAATGATAAAATATTTTGACAATGAGAGTGAAAAGTACCGAATAATTATTTTTTAAGAAATTATTATTCGTTTCATCGTTCGCTCGAAACATTTTATCGAAATAAGCACAGAAGATACGAACAGCGATGAAGAGACGCCAAATGACGTGTAGAGGTACGCTAGACGAAACGGCATCGTTCGCACTGAAGGGAAGGAACGACAGGCGATATGGCACTTTTGGCCCATGGCACCCTCGCTCCTCATTTCTAAATTAATTAGGCGGTGACTGTGTTGACTGTGCACCCTAGAGACATGAATTTTTGTGAAAGTATGATAATTAATATTATTTATTTACTTTCACACGATAAATAAAAAAAGAATAGATAGGTTAAAATAGGCTAATACGTTTATTTCATAAATTATTTTGCGCTTCACCGTAGTTTCAAAACTATTTACCAAATTACGCAGGGCGCCGTTGAAGGTGCCTTTCAATATGGTGCATTCGCTACAGCAAATTTCACTGCACGGGCTGGGAGGCGCTATTTCACCTGGCGCCTACCCAACAAACTTTTTTTTATAACTTATGGGGCTAGGAGGCGCCAAGTGACATGGCGCCTCCACAGCCCCATTTTATAAATTATTTAAGTTTTATAAATTTATATATTTATTTATATAATTTTAATTTTATCAAAATTAGAATGAAATTATAATTTTTAAAATTTAATTAATTATATTTTATGATATTATTTATCTATATTAGTCGTAAAAATTAAGATATAATTATAATAAAATAAAAATTATATAAATAAATATATAATTTTATTAAACTTAATTAATTTATAAAATGGGACTGTGGAGGCGCCATTTCACTTGGCGCCTCCGAGCCCCATAAGTTGTAAACCTAAGTTTGCTGGGTAGGCGCCAGGTGAAATAGCGCCTCCCCAGCGAAATTTGCTACAGCGAAGGCGCCATGTTAGAAGGCGCCTTCAGCTGGCGCCCTGCGTATTTTGGTAAATAGTTTCAAAATTGCGGTAAAACAGAAAATAGTTTATGAAGTAAACGTATTTTGGTATTTTAACCAAGTAGATATTTATAACAGTTGTGAAAGTACGATAATTAATAATATTAGTTATTATATGTGGAAGATGTCCTTATCATCATTTTTTAAATAAAATTAAATATTGCAATGATCTTTGTGATTTATTGTTATTTGTAATTATTCCTGCGCAAGCAATTAAAAAAGTGGTAGTAATTAGAAGCATCCTAAATGTTGACGTTTGGCAATAAAGTAGTAAAGTCATCGTAAATGTTGATGTCTGGCAATAAAGTAGTAAAGTCATCCTAATTATTGATGTCTGGCAATAAAGTAGTAAGATAAATGTAGACAAATATACAAATATATAAACGAGATAGAAAAGAAAGCTAATGTCTACGCAAGTGATGTCCAGTCCCACATCAAGGATCGGTAATGTGGCGGCCATATCTACTAACCCTCTGCGCAGGCTCGGGAGTCACATCCCCGGTGTCTGTGTCTGCTCTACCTCCAGCTCCTGCTCTGCCTCTACCCCTGGCTCCCGCTCTGCCTCCACCTCTACCTCTATCTACAAGCTCTGAGTGGTCTGTCATCATGCCACCATGCGCTAATCCCTGATCCTGAGTATGCCAATCAAATACATGACGATATGGCTGCGCTGGACCAGCATCATCAGAAGGAAAGGCATAGAATGCAGATGAAACTCCTGGTGCATGTGGAAATGCCTGGAATGAGGATGGAACACCAGGAGGGAGCTAGTACATCTGGGGTGACGACGGCCTAAATAATACGGCCGGGAACGTGGTGGAGGATGAAGGATCATCAGGTGTAGTAGGGTGCAAATGAGATGGAGCAGTAAGATCAGGCATCATCGTCATGGTCTCCTGGGCAGTCGAAGGTGGAATCTGCTGCACTGTCGAAGCGGACGGAACATCAGCCTGTGACGTATGCCGTGGAGCAGTGCGACATCGTCGGCGAGAGCGAGGCTGATCATGGTCACCCTCCGGAGGGTCTGGGATGTGATGGGCCTGGGGAGCTGGCTCCGCATGTGAGTCAATAATGACATGATCAACTTGCTGAATCGCATGAAGGATGGACTCCGTCGCTGACCTAAGCACATCGAAGCTGAACATAGCCTGCCCCTCAGGGGTAGTGAAGTCCTGTAGTGAAGAAACCTTATCTACCTGTGCAAATTTTTGACATTAAAGTTAGTTATAATACTAATGCATTTAAAGAAAATCAGATACAAAAAACTAGCACGCAAAATTACCACAAGGTCAAGCGCTCCCCCGATAGGTGTAATACACCGTCTGGTAACCCGTCTGTACCATGTCATGTAATCGGAACGTGGTCCCAGAACTAGGCGTGTCGTCGGCTTGGCGGTAACGCACAAGTCTCGCCGGATATCCCAGAGTGCAATATACGGCTGATGGCGGATGTGCCACTACTCGTCATGCCGACCGGACAAGTGAAGGCAGTGGACCTCCGCCACCTGCTTCGGTGGCTCTGAAATGGCCTGGCATAGTCCAAACTGCTGCAAAACCCTATTAGGCTGGTGCCACTCGACAATCTGGAAGTGAATGAGCGGCACCACTGCTGTCCAGGTGTCGCTCCCGTCAAAGCAGTACTGAGACAGTGATGCGATGACCTCCTCAGTGTACGGGATCCAGACGATCTGAAGTTACAATTTATGATTTAAATACGATTGTGGATTGGACAAAGCCTTGAAATTAATGATTGTAAAAACCCCCTACGTACCTGATCAAGTCGAAGACGGTCCAGCACGTATCTGTAATGGGGTAGGCTGTGTGCCGGACTATCCTGGAACGTCTTCTGATAGTGCCACCTGCCAGGTTCAATAACAAAGTTAGGCAACTGCGTAGCAAACTTAATTATAAGTGAAAGTTGAAATATTTTCTAACCTGCGCGCTAAGGGGCCAATCCCTGCATCCCCCTCTGGTATGTCTGAAATAGCTATCGCGGGAGCGATAGTGGGAAATCTATCCCAAGCCCAGAGCTGCAGTAGTAGGCAACAACCTCCTATCTCTCTGTAATCCGGTGCGGTGGCCTTGCAGAGCTCTCTGTACAGGTATGCCAGGCAAGCTGACCCCTAACTGTACGTCCTAGCCTCGTGTAGGTGTGCAATCAAGGGTAAGTGCATGAGGTGGACGTATGTGCCGGAATGGTCCGGAAATAACGTCCCACCAATGAGTCATAAAATATAAGCTCGGGCGAATCTCTGCACTGTCACCTCATCCGCATCATCTGGAAGATGAGTGAAATGCCTCTCCAACCAACTCATCCTCAGTCGCCCCCCTCGGATGACATTCTCATCCACCGGTAACTGGAGTCCCAAGTACTCCTCTATCAGGCCTCCCCACCCCCACATAGTGGGCCCCGTCACTACTTGACCGTCAATGGGTAGGCCGAGCTGAAAGGCAACATCCTGCAGGGTAATAGTCGTCTCTCCCTGCGGCATGTGAAAGGTGTGCGTCTCCGGCCTCCACCTCTCCACAAGAGCACTGATCAACTGATGGTCGATCAACACAAACTCACACATCGCCAAGCCGTAAAAGCCTGCCTCTCGCAGAAAGGGGACAATCAACTCCGGCAGCGGCTGGTGATGGTAGTGATGAGCTCGGCGAATCCTAAGCACACGGTCAGGCTGCAAAAGAAAAAACAACACCAACTATAACGTCTGACAATTCAGAAACTTGACAATTCAGAAACAGTTAATACTCAGGTTAATTAAGGTGTAGCTATTTCCATACATGGCCTGCCCAAACCGACTGGGATATGTGTGAGGCCTGAGCGGTCAGCAGAGAAGGATCGCGTGATCCAAGATCAACGCGTCGGGATGTGGATGCCATCTGCCACGACAAGCATTGCATAGGAATGAAATGTAAACACACACAAACTTAAAGGTGTTGTCCAATTTAAGCACAGCCTTAAGGTATTAAAAAATAATATCATAAACTGTCTTAAATTTAAGGTGCAATATATATAAATAATATCATACACGGTCAGGTAATAAAAAATTTCACATTACTAGTAATGGGGTAACCCTTATATACATAATGATGTGCAAATTTACAACCGTAAAAAATAAAATATAGTGTGCAACCGCTACACTTATGACATTAGTTAACATACTTTAAAGCATACATGCGAAAGTATGAATTGCTTAAAATCACGGTGTAGAAGGGCCTTCGTCCCCATGAAGCAGTGGGCAACGCCTACGATTATGTCCTTCCATCTTACAATGACTACATTTTTGCTTTACACCGCTCTCCTGAGGCCAATCCATATCATTTCTGATTCTGGTCGACTTTGGTCGTCCCCTTGCACGTAATCTTCCATAACTTGGAACTAGGACAGGGAATGGTGGTAGGTTATTCCACTGCGACCAATCCCCAATAGGCCACCACTTAGATTTGTAACAATTGAGCAGCGTGTCAAGCCTGTATACAGTATGACATATGGTTCCCACGATATGTTGATTGAGGCACAAGCAGCAATAATATGAGCGCAAGGATACCTATATGCTTGGAATTGTCCACATTCACATTGCCCTTTGTCTAATAACACCTGGACGACCTTTCCACATGACCCACTAGCCATATCAGGGCCCTCCACCACCTCAAACCTAGTCCATTCTCTATTGTAAGCACGAACGTGGTAAGAAGAAGCACGTGACTGGATAGTCGCAAGCTCCTGTCTGAATCTGCTTGCGTATCTGTGTCCTTGTTGTAGGTCAGCGTGTGCTTCTTTTGCCCTTTCCACAAAGTACTTGACGCATCTATAGTATGTTTGTTGGACAAGGCCTGTGATTGGCAGCTTCCTTAGTCCTTTGAAGAGGCCATTGATGCACTCTACAATGTTAGTCGTCATATGATCATATCTTCTGCCTTTGTCATAAGCAAGCATCCACTTCTCATTCGGAATACCGGTCAACTTCTTATGGATCTCCTCATTGACTTTGCTAAGATTGTCCAATCTCTCCATGGCCTTTCCCCAACTGGGCTCGTACGCTGAATAGAAGGAGACAAATAGGTTAACTAAAATGAACTACCGGGTGCACAAATTTATAAATGAAACGCTCAATAAAGAAATGCCTGCATTAACACATACCAATCTTGAGGACAACTTTCCTCACATTGTCATCTCTGCACTTCTTGCGAACGTTGCGGGCAATGTGTCTGATACAATACCGATGATAAGCATAAGGAGGCTGCCATCCCAGGCCTTCGGTGACTACAGCATCCTTTATAGGTCGGTGTCGATCTGATATCAAGCATATTCCTTGCTTGTTCGTGACATTAACCCGCAGTAATGCCAAAAACCAACTCCAATTCTCATAGTTCTCCCTGTCAACAATGGCAAAGGCAAGAGGAACGAGGCATTTGTTACCGTCCTGAGTCGCAGCAATTAGTAGCACGCCCCTGAACTTTCCATATAGATGTGTGCCATCAACTTGTATGAATTGCTTGCAGTAAGGAAACGCGGCAATGCATGGCTTGAATGCCCAGAAAACTCGGTTGAAAACATGTTTCTGCGGATCGACACGATTATCAGCTGTGACAAATTCGTGGGACTCCAACTTGAACAGCGCCTGGTCACAGTAGCCTAAAATGTCCAACCATTTGGGGAGCACTTCATACGATTTGTCCCAATCACCGTGCACCTTCACAATTGCCTTTTGTTTCGCCTTCCATGCTTTTCTGTACGAAATCTTGTATCCGTACATGCCTTCCACCCTTTCTTGTATAAGCGAGATTGGAATGTCTTGCTTCATTTTAATCATCTCCAGGATCAGGGAACTGATATACTCAGAATCCAGAGACTTGTGGTCCTGTGTCAAACTAGCATTAACACGTGTGGGGCCTTGAAAATCTAGTTATGGTCCAAGTGTTACAATTCTTCAGTTTCACCGCTCTGAGGTGGAAATTGCATTGGTCCCCAAATTTATCACACTTCAACGATAATCTTCTGGTATCCAACTCCTCCACGTAATAACTGTGGTGCCTTCTGATGTGGTAATGTTTAGTTGCAGCGATTAAAGCCTCCTTGCAATCGAACTCTTGCCTAACCTGCAAGTCCTCCATGTCGTAATCATAGGTTGGCTTCATTATTTTCGAAAATTCATTTGGCTTCCGTATCACATCCCAATCAATGTCAGATAAGACAGCAGCCTGGGGGACACCATATGATGTTTGTGCAGCATTACCACCCCTCACACACCGCGTTGGTACACTGTCTGCATGTGTTGCCGCATGTTCTTCGTCATCTGTGTCATGATCATCACTGCTACTGCAGGACACCTCATCGTCTTCAAAACCAAACTCTAGGTGGGCATCCATTAATACGGGATCGATAGATTCTTCTTGTACGATCGGCAAGGCACGTGATGAACCTACCAAGGTTTGGGGTGCATTTATCGGGGTAACACCTGCAACAGATGAGTCCAGCGCAGGAGTATGACTATCAGAAATGTGGAACTCAAATCCACCTGTGTAAGGACGGCCTTCCCCCACCATCGAATAACCAGTGTTAACATACACTGTTGGATCCACGGGTGGTGCAATTCTTGTAACTCTTTCATCAAAACCAAGGTTGGCAGCGCGCAATTCGGATGTGATCACGTCCACGTACAATTCCATGGCTGTCATCGTCGGATGTTGTTCGTAGCTTGCTATCGCGCAAGCCAAGTATTCATCGTCATCCAATTCGTATGCCATGTACTGAGCCTCTGTTTGATGCTGTGCAAACATGTAAACAATCTTCCCCACAGCTTGACCTTCGTGAAGCTTCAGTCGGGCATGAATTCTAGCCCGCAAAACATCCATACTGCTGCATCCTCTTACTTTCAATGCCTTTGGAGGAGGTCCATCGTACATTATCCCCTCTGATCCCTCAACAATTGTACCGTTTGAATATATAAACGCAATTAAACTTTTCTTCATCTTCTGATATTTAGCTGCACAATACTCGCTGCACCCCCACATGGAGAAGTAGTCTCATATACAAATTTTGTTATCATAAATGAGTATACTAGTATTTAATACTATAATTAAAAATGAACGCGATGTATAACTATGTTGCAAGGTATTCTATTAATTCTACAAAATAACAGTTTTATTTTCTTTGACCAATCTAAGGTTATTTCTTTTCCAAAACTAATATAAAATC
This sequence comes from Sindora glabra, assembly GCA_020226215.1. Lineage (NCBI taxonomy): Eukaryota > Viridiplantae > Streptophyta > Magnoliopsida > Fabales > Fabaceae > Sindora > Sindora glabra. Next base: position 51,425,051 of record CM035226.1, read on the forward strand.
TGACTATATAATTTTACCTACTTAAATATCACATCAAATATAAGAATTGCGAAATACATTATCTACAATATCTACTATTTAAATGCAAAAAAGTTCAAATTTGTAATAACAATATCCTACTTTTTCAAGGCTCTTAATTACATTCACATTTCCCAAGATCTTTTTTAGTACCTCTCTTATGATACATTAAGATCTCACATGATCCAGTTCTCTAAATATGGCTTTCACCTAGGTCGTAAGACTTATATTAGGACATCCTTCTTTATTTGGTTGGTTATTATTTTAATAGCACACCCTATCACATTACATATAAAGTCCTACGACATTTTCATAAATCATAACTTCACATCTTAAATCATAATTTTGCAACATAAATCATAACAATTAATATAAAATAAATAATTCTATATTATTAATATCATTATATTTTAAATAAATTTCTCTACCGATATAAAAAATATTTTCACTACGACTATATAAAAATTATAGTATAAGCATAAAATTCCTGAAACTACTAACCGGTGAGTATTCGGAGAAGCAAACAGAAAAAATGCTCTGCATGAAAGAAAAATTTGTTAGATAATTTAATAATTTCAATCTCTAAGTAAAAATTATTAGATGTTATTGTATCAATTATAAAATTATGCAACAATCACGCTAAATTAAATTTATTCTGTATGATAATATATTAAAGAAATAAAAATAACAATATATATAAAATTTTATTGATGTATATTCAATTTAAAATATATTGTTCGAATTTTTATATCAAGAAAATATTAATCAATTTTAAAAAATATTTATTTTTTATTCCTAACTCATCTCATTAAAACTAAAATATATAGTAGGTTATTTCAATCAACATTTTCCATAACATGAATTTCTAAAAAAAAAACATGTTTGATCATTAAAAATAACTTGACGCATAAAAAATATTATATTATATTAAATTAATATTATTCAATATATTCTATTTCAACTTTTAATACAATGATTGAAGAAACAAAAAAAAAATCATCTGCAAGGTACATGAAATGAAAAACAAATTATGCGCGAACTATAAACCCTCCGAGAACTTTCAGTTGATGTATTTTAAATTTAAAATATACTATTTAAAAAATATCATTAACAAAAACTTAAAATATTGTCATAAATTATAAAATATAATTAATTATTGTAAAAAAAATATTGTCAATAACATGTTAGTTTTCTAACAAATATAATATGTTCAAGTTTCAATTTTTTCTAAATCCTAGATCATCACTTCACATTATAAGCCATAATAATCAAAATAAATTAAAAATTATAATATAAATGTCAAAATTCTACAAACACTAACCAATAAAAATCACAAACTATCACAGATCACATATATTTATAAAATTCTTTCCTAAAGCCTAGATCATCATTTCCCATCATAAATTATAATAATCAACATGAAATATAAATTATAATATACATACAGAAATTACAAAAATACTATCCAATGAAAAACATAAACTATCACATATCATATAAATTTGTATAAATTTTTTCAAAATCCTAGATCACCACTTCACATCATATATCATAATAATTAACATAAAATAAATATTATAATATAAATACAGAAATTATCAAAATTTAAGCAAATAAAATTTATAAATCATGACAAAAATTATCACAGATCACATATATTTATATAATTTTTTTCTAAATCGTAGATCATTATTTCCCATCGTAAATCATAATAATCAACGTGAAATATACATTATAATATACATACAAAAATTATATAAAAATACTAATCAGTAAAAAATATAAACTATCACATATCATATAAATTTATATAAATCTTTTCTAAATCCAATATCACCATTTCATATTATAAATCATAATATTAACATAAAATAAATATTATAATATAAATACAAAAAATATTAAAATTTAAATAAATAAAATTTATAAATTATAATAGAAATTTCTCTCTAACTTTTTAATCATCACTTCAGATCATAAATCATAATAATTCATTTAAAAAAATATAACATAATAATAAAAATTACAAATATACTAACCAAACAAGAGTTGACTGGGATCAAATTTGCTCCAAAGCAAAAAATACTTCCGAACGCAATGTACAAAAATAAGAACGGATGATAAACGAACTGTGGCTACAACTTTTACGAACAAAAAAGAGAAGTAAAACTACGAAATGGCTTCTGAGTGAGAGAGGGTTTGAGAGAGGCAGAACTGCGAAATGGATTTTGAGTGAGAGAGGAGACGGCTGCGTGAGGGTTTGGAAGGAAGGAGGAAGGAGGGAGGGTATAAATAGGGGGGAGGTGCCTGATGAAATGGCGCCTCCCGTTTGAAATTTGAATTTCAAAATTAAAGGGCGCCCAGGGGCGCCATTCCATCTGGCGCCCTCCATACGGAGGGCGCCATTCAAACTGGCGCCTCCCGCATGGAGGGCACCACCTCAAACGGCGCCTCTAAGGGGGAGGGCGCCACTTTGAATGGCGCCTCCAGCCTCCACGGGCGCCAAATTGAATGGCGCCCTGCGTATTTTGGTAATATGTTTCCAACCTGCCGTAAAACGGTAAATTGTTTTAAAAATTTACGTAATTTGGTATTTTAGCCCATTCATTATCATTGTCAATCACACACATCATCCATCGTTATTTACCATTATCTTTTATTCATCATCAGTTGTCATTCCATCATTATTAATTATTATTTATTATTATTGATTACTGTTCAACACAACTTATTATTCACTATTATTAACCACCCTTTAACATCATCCAATGTTGTTTATCATTGCTCACTATTATTAGCTATCATCTATCACTGTTATTCATTATCATTGATCATTATACTTAATTGATAAATTTTTTGATGTTGACCACTAAATTTTCAAAAAGGACTTTTTATATAATTTAATAATATTATTAAAAATATATAAATTAATTAAAATATAGAATTGTAACATGTATAGAAATTTTTTAAATGGAATCAAATATGATGAATATTCTTGAAAATTGCGTTCTTAAGAATTACATTACTAAAAATACTAAGATTCTTAAAAATGTATGATTCTACGAATTAAATCATACCTTCCATAACAATTAAAAACTTGCTTAAGAGATCTTAAAACCACATAAATGGCTAACATTTCTTTTTGATAGAAAACATTTGTCGTAGGAATAATTTTGTTTACTTGATTCTAAATTTATAAAATATTAAAATACTAAAAAAAAATATTTATTAAATATTATAAGTGAGAGTGTGACATGAAGAATTATCTCCACTATTTTAAGAATGAATTTTTTTTCTACTATTATAATATCTTGTATTATTTTATATGTTACAATGTATACAAGTGGCCAAAAAGTCCTTTTGTATATCCAAGCAAATAATTTTTTTGTGTTTTTACAAAAATAAAATTGCTATAAGTACTAAAAATAAATTCTAAAATTAAGTTTCAAATCATTTATATATATTAAATTAAATTTTATAAATTTACCTTATTATCCTATATTTAATGCTAATCATTAATTTTTACTTAGAATATAATTTTAGATTTTGTTTTTAATATATATAATATTACTGATTATAAAATAGGCGGCCTTAATCAGATTATCGTTAATTTCTTGGTCAGCCGATATGTTATCGTACAAAATGCCAAAATTTGTTATTATTATTATTATTATTATTATTATTATCGAATGCAAACGAAGGCTGCGAATTCAAATTATAGAAAATACGGCCAGCGGTACGTTAGTTGTCAAATTAACTGCCATCAAAAATAGAGGCGCCGGGAAAAAAATTATATGCATTTTAAATCATATTTAAATGACTGCGAAATACAAATTTTATGAGATTTTAACTTTTAAGTTGTAAATATGTTATGTTTATTTTTCTCCACTGCCTGCCCGGACGATATCTACCGAATTATTTTTCTGCGGATCATAGTAAATTTTGAAAGTCCAATATAATTAATTAATGCTTTTTATAATATAACTAACAAGCTATTTAATACAAGCACATAACATCCTGAATTTAAATTCAAAATAATATAGAGAAAAGATTCTAAAATAACATCAAATGAGTGCTATATGTTAATACAGAAAATTCGATACTATTTCTATATGATTTTCTTATGCATATTATTTTTTTAATCCAATAATTTGATTTTTATTAAATTAAATTACTAAATAAAAAATAATACAAACAATAAAAATAATACGAAGGCAATACAAAATATTTAATTTAATATAGTGCTAGAAAACTTTCTATCAAGTACTACTACTACCATGTCACTACAGCAAAAAAAGACTTTTAGCGGCGACATTTGTCGTCGCTAAAAAGTTCTCGATCGTCGCAAAAGAAAAAGTCATCGTTAAAAATGTCGTCGGCGTAGGTTCGTGCCTGAAGAGGTCATTAGCGACGACAACTTTTCGTCGCTAAAAGCTAAACCTTTTGCGTCGCAGAAAATAATTTCAAAATTCAAAAAAATTTGAAATTTGATTTTTAGCGGCAACAATTGTCGTCGCTATAGGTTCAAGTCGTCGCTGAAAATTCAACTTTCAACGACGACAAAGTCGTCGCTGAAGATGAGGCTTTCAACGACGACAATAGTTGTCGCTGAAGGACGACAATAGTCGTCACTGAAGGTCAGTCTTTCAGCGGCGACTATTGTCGTCGCTGAAGGTCAGCCTTTCAACAACGACAATAGTCGTCGCTGAAAGCCTCATCTTCAGCGACGACTTTGTTGTCGCTGAAAGTTAAATCTTCAACAACGACTTCAACCTATAGCGACGACAATTGTCGCCGCTAAAAGTTTTTTGAATTTTTTTTAAAAGTTTTAAAATCAAATTGTCGTATATTTCAAATGATATATTCTTTATTTTAATTTACTTGACTCGTTTAATAATTTTTTTAAATTTAATTTAATATAAATTTATAATATATCAATAGTATTATTAATAATGTTTAACAATTTAATCCAACATAAAAAATTAATACTCATAAAGTAATGGTAAAAATAATCACAATATAAATAAACTAATATATATATATCATCTATGTAAATGTGCACATATAGAAAATATAAAGATATATAAACAAAATATACTATGGGGAAGTAGGAAGGTGCAAAATCACAGTGCACCGTGATCGTCGTCGTCGTCGTCGTCGTCATCATCATCATCATCATCATCCTGACTACGAGGATGATAAAATGACGGTGGCGGCTGAGCGGTAGGTGCAGGTGCAAATCTACTCAGCCCAAGCGGTGTAGCAGCAGCAAATGGAGGCGGCGGTAGGACGATACCCTGCTGTCTAAGAATCGAGCTCATCTCAGTAAGATAAGTCCCAAGCTGCTGCTGCATCATCGCCTGCTGCTGTGTAATCTGCTACTGCTGCTGAATCAATCGCTAACTCTGCTCAATCTGCTCCCGACTCTGGTGTAACTGCTCCTGCAACTCACCGACCTGAGACATGGTCTGTGAGCTCGTCGCCGTGCTAGAAGTCCCCATTGAACGATAAGTCTGACCAGCAAGTACACGCCCAACAGCCTTCCTGTACCCTCGACGAGTGCCAAGCACCTCATCAGCGATGGCAGCCTCATCTAACTGTACAGGAGTCGTAGGCAAGCTAGTGGATGATACACTAGACTTTACATGCTGAGTCATGAGCTCAGTCATCCTCGTCTTAAATTATTAAAAAAAAGTAATAAGAAATCTATCTTAGAAGATATATTTGTAAAATTTTATTTAAAATATGAAATTCAAACAACTTACATGTTGCCCCTGAGGGATCGGATGCACCCACTCCCCCGACCTGTATGTGTGTCAGTCCCTAAAGTTATCGGGCACCAATTGCAGCTCACCAGTATCTCTGTTTCTCTATTCAATTTTTGTAACAAAAAAAAGGATGAAGGGTAGTAATGCTATTTAACAAATGGATATATTTAAAAAAGATACAAAAAAATTAAATTACCTTATCAAAGCGATGTGCAACAATAGACTTTGACCCATGCCGGTCATTCACGACCTTCTGTGCTCTATTATTTGTATTTCTTGCAGACAACTCTTGCAAATTAAGAGAAAAAAGTTAAATTTTAATGTTCACAATCTACTAATTATGAAATACTGACATAATACCATAAAACATCATACTTACCCTGTACTCGTCACTATCAAAGAAGTCCACACACCTCTACCATGTCTGCGGTGAGACAGACCGAGGCACACAACGTCGAGCTCGATCCAAGTCATACTCTTGGTATCGATCACCTCCATGCTCTAAGAAATACTTATTCAACCTGTACTTTCGATCTTTGTACAGGTCGGCAGCAGTCCGCATCAAACCAGAGAGTGCTCTATCTCGATCACCCTCGGAAATGCCCTGGAACTTGAAATGGGACTGCATTAAAAGACATTTAATAAATTTATAAGTCATATATTTAGAAATTTCAATCTCAAAGACATTAATTCAAAAGGAAATGGATATTTACGCAAACCTCCTGCACAACTCTATCTCGAATCTCCTGAGGTACAGCCCGCCATGACTTATAATAGGGCAGCACGTGGGCGCAGATCATGCTGCCAATATCACGAGGGAGATGACTGGCATTCTCACCAACCGCATGCCATGTACCAGTCGTATCAAACCGTACAGGCATCGGTTTGCCTCCACCCCTGCCTATCTTCTCGTGCAGTCTTAGGGACCTATTCGGCCCCCTCTTCTTAGCAGGTGCTACTTTATTTAATAAAGAAAAATATTAACAAAATAAACATAATATTTAATCAAGCTTAAGTATGCACAATTAATAACAAATACCTGAGCCCTCACACTGAGATGGAATATGGGTGGGTTGCTCCGGTGGGTCGCCTCCAACGTCACCTCCATGGTATCGTGCCTCAACATCCGCCATAACTAAAATAATACACATCATATAAGTAATTAAAAAGAACTCAATGTCCAGTTGAAGGATGAAATGGTTCAATCTCTTACAATCACATTTATTATTTTAATAATCATGCTTACACAATTATGAGTTGTAGTTGTAGTTCGAATATGTTATTTTTTCCCTAGTCAGAATCAGTGTCGGTGAACCTAACAGACTGATGGTCATCGGATTCTCCTTCATTATCAGATTGTGTGGGCTCCTCATCCATATAATCATCAATTGTTTCGTCTTCAAGGCTCTCGTCATCATCGATGACGGTGTCTTCTCCATAAGCACCAAGTCCAACATTTCTGGGCATTGGAACGATTGAATGACTATTTCTTTCATTACCTAGATGTACTAGATCGAAATCTCCCAGATCAACTGTGAGGTTGAAGGTGGACGAGTTACTATCCTGCAGAAATAACAGGTCTTGTGCATTATCTCCATCACTGGGTAGATCCCATATATCGCGATGCACCATATTATGGACAACCCTCCAATTTGGTCCATTAAGGAGATCCTCAGTGTAAAACACTTGTTTTGCTTGAGTAGCAAGTATGTAAGGATCATCCTTGTACCATTGTCCGTTGATGGAGATACTTGTGATATTCTTATTAGTATAAAGTTTCTTCTTTGTAGGATCAGTGTCATACCACTTGCATTTAAATAAAGTCACATTGTACTTATTTAAATAAGTCAACTCAATTATTTCTTCCAGTACACCATAAAACATGTTACCATCAATCCCCGGAATAGAAATGCCACTATTTTGCGTTTTATGCTTCTCATCCCGAGCTTTGGCTACAAAACGTACTCCATTCACAATACACACAGAGTATACCATGTTAGTGAAACTGGGACCGGATGCTAATGATAGTAACTCTTCGGTGGCCTCTGGGGAACCGTTCCTATGTAAATAGTACATCTATAAAAGTAACAATTATTCCAAGAATTAAATTAAAATATCAACAAGAGAAATGAACAATATTTAAGATATCCGTTCAATGGATTTGGGAAGAAAAAAATCCTTACCTTCGAGTAAAACCACGAGGGGAATTTGGTTCTTTGTAAGTTATCAATATCTTCAGCACCACTTCGTTCGAGTTCCAATCGATGCTCACTTTAGAACATAACAATCTTAGTCTATTATAATCACAAAAGGGAGAAGAACATAACTGAAGTTTAAGATACTCACTGGAGATATTTTTCAATCTCAGTACAATTATTCAAGATGTACCATACTACAATATCCCGATCCTTCCTATCGAAATGAGAAATTGTCTTCTTCCCTATCGGTCGACATTGGGACCGGAACACCGACAATGTCCTTTTTGTTTGACTAGGTGTTACATCTTGATTTCTATCAGAGCGGTTGAATCTAGTTTCCACTCCTTCCAAATACATGAAGAAAAACGTTAATGCCTCATCAACAATATATCCTTCTGCAATTGAACCCTCCGGTCGAGCACGATTTCGAACGTAATCCTTTAACTTTTTTATATACCTCTCATATGGGTACATCCACCGAAAATGAACGGGTCCTCCTTCCAATGCTTCATCTGGCAGATGCATCACCAAGTGAACCATTATGTCAAAAAATGCTGGGGGGTATATCCTTTCAAGCTTGCACAAAATTATGATAATGTCTTGTTTGGCTTGCAGAATATCCTCCCTGTTGAGAGTTCTAGCACATATTTGACTAAAGAAATTGCATAACTCGACAAGTGGATATGATAATTCCTTTGGCAAAAAAGCCGGACACCTGGTCCTAACAGTCTTTGCATAATAACATGACAATCATGTGATTTCAACCCTTTTAACTTCAGGTCACGATCTGTGACATTCTTACTAAGACTCCCAGCAAAGCCATCTGGAAATTTCACATTCTTTATATACTGGCAAAATCGTTTCCGCTCTTCTTAGTTAAGCGTATATCCAGCATGTGGCTTGAAAAGTAGACCCCTCTGCTCATACAGATGCAAGTTAGGCCTTATCTTCATGTCTGTCAAATCTCGTCTTGCGTTGTCTGTATCCTTTGTTTTGTGCTCAATCTCCAATAATGTACCCAAGATGCTATCACATACATTTTTCTCAACATGCATGACATCAATGTTATGCCTTAAGTTCATTGTTGGCCAATAAGGAAGATTAAAAAATATACTTCTCTTGCTCCAATTAAGTTCGTCGGCACCTCTCTTTCGCTTTACACCACCAAATTCAGCATATTTTCCTGGAAGTCTCTATGGCACTTTGGCCAACTATTCCATGATAACATTATTGGTAAGAGGCCGAGGAGGAGGTCTTCTCTCCGGCCTTCCATTGAATTCCTTCTTATTTCTCTATGTGTGACTTCTTGGAAGCCAACGACGATGACCAACGTAAGCTATTTTTCCTCTAACTCGAATCAACGGAGTATCCGAATTACATGTAGGACATGCTTTGTATCCTTGCCCGCTCCACCTGAATAGACTACTTCGAGCAGAAAAATCATTAATAGTCCAGAGCAATGCTGCCCGCATATTGAACACCGTATTTGTATTTGCATCTCGAGTTTTAACTCCTCTCTCCCAGAGATCCCTCAACTCTTCTACGACCGGCTGTAAGAACACATCGATATCTTTACCTGGCGATTGTGGCCCTGGGATTAATAGGGTCAACATGAAAAAAGATTGGTTCATGCATATCCATGGTGGCAAGTTGTAAGTAGTCATAACCACTGGCCACATGCTATAAGATAGGTTCCTATCACCAAAAGGATTAAATTCATCTGCACTTAAACCCAACCTGACGTTTCGTGGGTCAGCGGAGAAATTAGGATACCTCTTATCGAACTCCTGCCAAGCTTTTCCATCCACGGGATGTCGCATTACCCCCTCTTCTTTTGATTTTCCAGTGTGATGCCATATTATATTTTTTGCAGTATGTCTCGATCGATATAGACACTGTAGTCGAGGAGTTAAAGGAAAATATCAAACCACTTTTTGGGACACCTTCTTTCCTTTTGTAGTTTTATTTACCCATCGACTCTCCCCACAAATTGGACAATTATCTTTAGAAGCATGATCTCTCCAAAAAAGTGCACAATCATGTTTGCATACATGGATTGATTCATACCCCAACCCCAACTTGTTGAGCCATTTCTTTGCACCATAGTACGATTCAGGCAATTTATTATCGTTTGGAAGTGCCTCTTTTAATAATCGAAGAAGAGCATCAAATGACTTGTTTGTCCACTTATGCAAAACCTTTAAATGCATAAGTTTGACCAAGAAGTTCAATGCTGAAAATGTTGTGCAACCCGGATACAACTCTGTTTCTACTTGCTCGAACAGGTTATCACAGTTACTATATTTTGTTCCAATGTCTTCGTCAGCCGCATTCTCACCTCTGTACTCGTCATTGTGAAAATCAACTTCAGTTGCCTCAGGGCCAATGAAATCATGTATAATATCTGCCAGCTCATCTCTATTATTAGGAGATATCTCACTAGTTCCTCTAGAAGTCGAAATATCTGCTTCACTATGGTGTACCCAATTTATGTATAATGGATGAAATTCATTATCTATAATATGCGCCTCCAATGTTAATAATATCTGGAATATTAAATTCACACACTTTTTGCATGGACATCTTACCATACCCCTTTCATCGGCAAAGTTTTTGACTCTTTGAACAAATCTTACTGCACCATTCCAATACTCATCCGACAATCGATTTGGTAGATGTATCCAACTTTTATCGACAGACATTGTATCACTGAACAGGAAGGAAATTGTTGTAGGTGAAATAAAGTATGTTAATTAATATTTGATAGTCACCCTAAATGCACCGTATCACTCCAATTTTGAAGGGTAGGATCCTATCCCATTCGAGATATTTCTATAGTTATTATTTTTTTCAATTTATCCACGCTCATCGATTGACTCGTGCAGAAATTTCGGCAGCATCTCCCTATGGTTCTCCAAGTGCCTAAACTATACACGTGTATAGTTTATACCCGAAGAACAATTAGGATGCTAAGATATTTCCACAATATCAAACAAGAACCCGATAAATTGTTAATAATAAGTACATGATAATATCTCAAACTGTCCAACTTTTTAGGACAATTCAAGGGTTGATTGATGTTCAGAAAACATCCAACCCTTGAACGGGTCTAAGCTTATAATTTAAATACAAATGCAGTTTTATTTTAAATTATTGTAAAAATATATTTACAATAATTAAAATTAACGATACAACATTTTATGAGTATCGTTGTTTAAGTGTCAGTACTGTTATTTATGTAACTTATTATGTAGATTATTGATTTTCCTAAATATTCATAACAACTGTTATGTTTCACAATACGCTTGTGGGAATTCAAAAGTATAATCTACTTTACTATATTGATAAGGTGCACAATTCAGCTTCTTTATAGAGAGGTGTATACTATGAATACGGACTTCCTAGTTGTAAATTTAAGTAAGTTTAGTTTTATAAGGTGTATATTATTTATAAGATACACAATTTAGCTTCTTTATTTAAGTAAATGTTATTTTATCCAAGAGAGGGTGATTTTCATGCGAACTTCCTAGTGTTTTGAAATTTTTAATTTTTATGTAATGTAAATATCATAATTTGGATTGTTAGGGTTTTATTTTTATGTAGTCTCTAGTTTAATTGAATTTTTCTTAGTATGTGGTGTAAATAATACAATTTGAATTGTTAAGTTTCAATCTCAATTAAAAAAGAGATTATATTATTGTAATTTCTTATTTTCTAAGATAGATTTATATATTTATTCTAATTTTTTATCTTACATTATTTCATCGAATCTAATAAGTTTGAAGTTTCCTAAATTGCATCATAAATTTTATTTTTTGTGTACGGACTTCCTAGTTGTAAATTTAAGTAAGTTTAGTTTTATAAGGTGTATATTATTTATAAGATGCACAATTCAGCTTCTTTATTTAAGTAAATGTTGTTTTATCTAAGAGGGGGTGATTTTCATGCGAACTTCCTAGTATTTTGAAATTTTTAATTTTTATGTAATGTAAATATCATAATTTGGATTGTTAGGGTTTTATTTTTATGTAGTCTCTAGTTTAATTGAATTTTTCTTAGTATGTGGTGTAAATAATACAATTTGAATTGTTAAGTTTCAATCTCAATTAAAAAAGAGATTATATTATCATAATCTCTTATTTTCTAAGATAGATTTATATATTTATTCTTATTTCTATCTTACATTATTTCATCGAATCTAATAAGTTTGAAGTTTCCTAAATTGCATCATAAATTTTATATTTTGTGTATGGACTTCCTAGTTGTAAATTTAAGTAAGTTTAGTTTTATAATGTGTATATTATTTATAAGATGCACAATTCAGCTTCTTTATTTAAGTAAATGTTGTTTTATCCAAGAGGGGAGTGATTTTCATGCGAACTTCCTAGTGTTTTGAAATTTTTAATTTTTATGTAATGTAAATATTATAATTTGGATTGTTAGGATTTTATTTTTATGTAGTCTCTAGTTTAATTGAATTTTTCTTAGTATGTGGTGTAAATAATACAATTTGAATTGTTAAGTTTCAATCTCAATTAAAAAAGAGATTATATTATCATAATCTCTTATTTTCTAAGATAGATTAATATATTTATTCTAATTTTCTATCTTACATTATTTCATCAAATCTAGTAAGTTTGAAGTTTCTTAAATTGCATCACAAATTTTAAATTTTGTGAATAAAATATCATAACTATTTTATCTTACATTATTCTAAATGAATAATCTACACATATATTGTATACTTCAAAATTGTAAATTGAAGGATGCATAATAATAATCAAATTTATATTTATAAAATTAATGCTAAGTTAAATTTACATAAATAAATTTAAAATTTACAATATGCAAAATTAAATAATACAAAATTTCATATTAAATTAAACATACTATCAATTCCATTAATTCATTGTAAACTATTTGAGTAAATTAAATATATTAGTACACAAAAAAAATTATACTTTTTTATTTACATACCTCAATGGTAAAAATCTACTGATCAACTCTGAATACTCTCCACGAACTAAGCTAAGTGCTAATAATAACTAACAAATTAAAAGATATAACATACAAAATTAATACATATCAACATATATAAAAAATAAATATACTAAAATTAAAAAAAATTAAAAGAGAGAGAAAGTTCAAGAACTAACCTCAGGTCCAGAAATTTCAAACGCGCAAATGAGGAGGGAGGAGGCACGGGGAATAAATAGCCTCCGGCTGCTTTCAGCGACGACACAAAAAATTCGGTCGTCGCTGAAGCTTTCAGCGACGACCGATTTTTTTTTTCAGCGACGACAATGTCGTCGCTAAAGCCTTGTCTCGGAATTCAGACAAGGCTTTCAGCGACGACAGTGTCGTCACTGAAAATGGGGGACTTTCAGCGATGACAGAGTCGTCGCTGATGGTAACCCCTTTAGCGACGACACTATCGTTGCTGAAAATGTTTGGCCTTCAGCGACGATAGTGTCGTCGCTAATTCTGCACCCTTCAGCGACGACAGTGTCGTCGCTGAAAGCCTTGAATTTTCAGCAACGACAATGTCATCGCTGAAGGACAAAATTTCCCGCCTGCAAGCCAAATTGTCCCGCCCAAATTTTTTAGGCTTTTAGCGACGACTTTTGTCGTTGCTAAAAGCCTATTTCTTCCCGCCCCCAATCCTAATCCCTCTGAAAATATTTTCCATTTTTACCGACGACAACAGTCGCCAGAAATACCTTTAGCGACGACCGAAATTTTGTCGCCGTTAAAAGTGTCGTCGTTGTTGCTGCTTTTTGTTGTAGTGTGTGAAGCGTAGTCAACTCATAGGAATGGAGTTGTTTTTCTTTTTTTTTTTTTTGAAGAATTAAGTTATTTTTTTACTGTTATGATATCTTGTATTATTTAATATGTTACAATGTATACAAGTGGCCAGAAAGTCCTTTTATATATCCAAACAAATAATTTTTTGTGTTTTTCAATAAAATTATTATAAATATCAAAAATAAATTCCAAAATTAAGCTTTAAATTTTTTATATTTATTAAATTAAATTTTACATATTTACTTTATTATTTTATATTTAATAATAATCACTAATTTTTATTTAAAATATAATTTTAAATTTTATTTTTAATATATATTATATTACTGATCATAAAATAGGCGGCCTTAATCAGATTATCGTGAATTTCTTGGTCAGCTGATATGTTATCGTACTAATTTTAAAACCGCAGTTGCGTTTGGTCCTGTCCATATCTTCGCATGCCATTAATTGTCCGTGGAAGTCCGTGGCATGTTTGCTGAGTCGACAACATCTTGTCCTTGCCATTAACACATTTATAAGGACCCCTCCAATCAGATTGGCCAACAGTTATTGACCCATCAAAGCCACAGAAAATCCCCACAAATTTTAGGTCTGTGATGAAATTCTACACTTGGAGGGGCGTCGACTCGGTTGATATTCTTGCTTGATACAGTCAATTCATGAGTATTTTAGTTAAAATTCTTTTTTATTGTACCTTTATTATATAATTAAAATTTTAATTTATTTTTATATTTTTATTATTTAATAATATTTATAATTATATTAAATATTTATCTTTTTTAAAATAATAATATGATATTATCTTTAATTAAATAATATATATTTTTAATTCGAGTTTAAGCTGAGTATCAATACGGCTGGAATTCATTTTATTTAAGATAAGTTATGTTTAATAAATATCAAAATTTAATACGACTTGATTCCATCGCAAACCTTTTAACTATACTTAATTATTATTTCATTTCAAACTAAACCCTAATCTTAAATGGGTTATAATTGATGTATAATTTTTAGATATATGGCTAATCTATTTATCAATCTCATTGAAAAAAAAATTAGTATTATATCAATATTAAAAATTTAATATTATTTACATATAAATCTTGTCAATAATGTAAATTAATGACCCAACAAATTCGTTGGAATTTTATAATCGAAAGTTGCAAAAAATGGTGTAAATTAGGGTCTGTTTATTTGTTATCTTTACAAATGTTTTTCGTTTTTATTTTTGAAAATAATTTTTTCTTGACAAACTATTTTTAAAATATATTTTTAAAAACTATTCCTAAAATTCTTGTTTTAAAAATAAAAAAATAAATATTAAATATTTTCTAAATTTTTTCGGTTCTCGATGGTAATTTTGTAAATAAATAAAACTTTTATTTATTTGATTCATCAAACATTATTTATTCATTTTTTATTGAGTTTGGAAATAGCTTTTAAAAATAAAAAAATAATTTTTAAGAACAACTTTTTAAAACAAAAAATAAAAATATATCCAAACATACTATCAATGTTATCAATATGTTATCGTACTAATTTTAAAATTTTATTTCTATATTTATATATCTATATCCTACTAATTTCAAATTTTACTTTTAATACTATTTCTATATGTTTTTCTTAGGTATATTATTTTTCCAGTCCAATAATTTGATTTCTCGTTAGATTAAATTACTAAATTGAAAGATAATACAAACAATAAAAATTATATGAAGGCAATACTGAATTTTTAATTTAATATGGTGCTAGAAAATTTTCCAACAAGTACTACCATGCGAAGCGCGGTCAAGTCAATATGGAGGTACTTGATTAAAGTGGGGAAGCTAGAAAAAATCTATATAAGAGAGGCAATACATTCGTGTAAACCATCCGGACAGATTTAGATTAGCTAACCTAGTCTACAAGAAATTAGAAATGGCTACCTCTATGATCAGAGCAACTCCATCATTGAAAAGCCCACTTTCCGGCGTCCGTTCATGGCCATGCACGCACCAGCTATCAAGCTTGTCCATGCCCAAATCAAAATCTGCAACTTTGCATCATAAATTGTTCGTTAGATTCATTGCGCTTCAAGACAGGGTATTATTGGATTTTTCTTTTTCCCTGTCTCCATTTTCCTGTTAATTACTTGTTTTTTGGTGTATTCATTGATTTTTAAGAAGTTAATAGGTGAGAAATGACCTCCGCTTTATTTCTAGACAAAATAGAGAGAATCACAAACATAAGTGATCTTAGTTCTTATATAAGATCATTTACACAATCTGGCTTGTGTCCTTCTCTTGAATGTAAACTCCCTTGGTCACAAAACTAACCTCCGGTTGGTTTTTCACAAGATAATTTTTATAAGAAAAGTTTATTTTTTTTATATATAAAAGAAGGAGTACTATGTATTCTTATACATTGTGATTAAAAAGAATGATTTTTAGAATTATAATGGTTGTAAATTATATTTTATTAAATTTTTTACATTTAATATTAAATATATTATTTTTTTATTATCTTGACAATTTATAACTATAATTTTATGTAAAATACTTTTCGCTCAAACGGTGAAGTGTTTCTCAAAATTGTTTTATCACTTTTATTTTGCTGTCGGTGTTTGCTTGGCTTGAGCTGAAAGGATGACATTTTTTTCCCATGTTGGGATATACTTAGTTGGAAACTTCTCAAAGCGACCCTGGCAAAAAAGGATGCGAACAAGTGAAAGAAGGAATCCAGAAGTCACTGCTAGGCTCAAGTAGTGATCCAACGGCGAAATTGAGGATGATTGATGACATCCAACGGCTGGGACTTTCCCACCATTTCGAAGAAGAGATCAATGCCCTTCTTGGAGGGCTTTCGGACTGGGACGCCGGTGAAGATCTCTTCACCACGGCCCTTCAATTCCGCCTTATGAGGCATAATTGCTGGCCTGCTGCTTCAGGTCCGTTTATTTCCATGCTTCTTGTTATCATCATCACATGACATGAAAAGGTATTCAGCAACAGCAACCCTGTGGTTGGTTAAGAAGAAAATAGAAAGAAAAAAAATTGAAAATTAGTTGGAAGAGAAAATATAAGAAAGAAAAAAAAATTTAAATTTTGTTGTGCAAAGATATTAGGAATCACATTTTTCTTCCAACTCAAATAAAGAAGTTTGAAATTTAAAATTTTTCATTGTTTTTCTCTGCTGTCTTGTCTACCAAGTATGGGATAATACTCAATTAATGGCTGCTGCTATGTATGCGTAATAAGATAATAATCACCAACATAGCCAAAGGGACAAGCAGGTCTGCCTCTTTCACAATTTTGATATATGTGTAATAAAATAATAATTATCGACATAGTCAAAGGAACAAACAGGTCCGCCTCCTTCAAAATTTTGATGTTTTTATTTTTATATGTAATAATTTAAGATTAACTGACTCATTAAAAATTTAAAAATTATATATGTTTTACAAATATTTTGATGTTTGACCCCTTCGAATATAGAATGCAGAATCCGGACTCTTGCATTCATAACAACAAAAATTAAACAGGAATCAGCATTATAGAGAGAACATGAAACTATATGTATTAAGGAATGATTATCATGTCATCTACACCGATGATATTAATTTGCAACAAAATGTTGGCAGACGTTTTCGAGAAGTATCTGGACAAGAAAAAAAATTTCAAGGAACAACTTACCAAAGACACGTGGGCTATGTTGAGTCTCTATGAGGCATCATGTTTGGGTGCAGAAGGTGAAGGTATATTATTGCAGGCCATGGACTTCACAAGGGCTCACCTCTATCAATCAATCCCAAACTTGGGTCCTGACCTAGGTAGCCAGGTCACAAATGCCTTGAGGCTTCCAAGGCATCTCAGAATGGCCAGGTTAGAAACCAGAAACTACATTGAGGAATATAGCCAAGCAAGCAACCGCATACCAGCTCTTGTGGAATTGGCAAAGTTGGATTATGACGAGGTTCAATCCTTACACCAGAGGGAATTAGCTGAGATCTGCAGGTGATGACCTCCTTATCCAGAAATGTTGGACTTAGACTTGGTTTTGAAATTATTTTCTTTGATTGAGATGAAGTCTGAAGCAAATTTAGAAACTTTCTGTTTGATTGGTTTAGGTGGTGGAAGGAACTGGGTCTCGTAGATAAACTTGGTTTTGCTAGAAATAGACCAACAGAATGCTTTCTGTGGACGGTAGGGATTTTTCCCGACCCAGAGTATTCTTTTTGCCGGATCGAACTCGCGAAAACCATCTGCTTATTATTGGCTTTGGATGATATATATGATACCTATGGCACCTTAGATGATCTTGTTCTTTTCACTGAAGCAATTAAAAGGTATACGTGCTATACATTTAGAGCTTCTCGAATTTGATGCGTATTATACAAACCTAGTCAATGCGAATTGAAACTCCAACTTGTTAAAATGTAATATTGTGTCTACAGGTGGGATCTTGATGCCATGGAGAAGCTGCCAGAATATATGAAGATATGTTATATGGCATTGTATAACACCAACAACGATATTGCCTACAAAATTCAGAAAGAGCATGGTTGGACTGTTGTGGCACACTTGAAAAGAACAGTAAGAATATCTTAGCCAGAATTTGAGAAGTGAATTTAAAATTTTAATCTCGAGAGAATAACGAGAAACTTGTTCTTTTGTTGTATTGATTTAGTGGATAGATATATTTGAAGCATTTCTAGCAGAAGCCAAATGGTTCAGCGGTGGGCATACACCAAGTTTTAAGGAATACTTGGACAATGGGGTGACTTCTTCTGGATCATACATGGCCTTGGTTCACTCATTTTTTCTGGTTGGGAATGGCCTCTCCGAGGAAACCATTTCCATGATGAGGCCATATCCCAGGCTCTTTGCTTGCTCTGGGCAAATTCTTCGGCTTTGGGACGACTTAGGAACATCAAGGGTATCAATATTCTTGCCAATTAATGTAGCTTTTTTAGAAGAATATTAATTAGTTTCACGTACAGTTCATTCTTTGCTAATTGTGAAAACTCCTTTAGACAGCAAATAAAGATGTTGACGATCACAGAAGAATCAATTAATGGGATTTTTTACGTTTCTACTTTTAGGAGGAACAAGAAAGAGGAGATGTGGCATGCAGTATCCAATGCCATATGAGAGAAAGTAACAGTTCAGATGAAGAAGCGAGGACACATATAAGGCAGCTAATTGGGAAGTTGTGGTTGGAACTGAATGGGCTAGCAATGGCCTCGACGTCACTGCCATCGTCTGTAGTGAAGGCTTCCATGAATGTAGCTAGAACTGCTCAGGTCATTTATCAGCATGGAGATGATGGGAGCTCTTACACTGTTGATGATAATGTGCAAAGGTTGCTCTTTAGATCTTTTGCTTCAGAGGATATGGGGCCCAATGCTGTGCTCTGAGGCCCTTAATCAAAAACAAAGATTTAGTTTTTCAACTATGGTGTTTTCGAAACATAGATTATCGCACCCGTTTCTTCGTATTTGCTAAAATATTTTCCCTCTGTACTCTGAGCAACTCTTGATTGTTTTATTTAGTAGTTTCACGAAATAAAGAAATGATCAATTGGGCTGCCACGCAATGGTCTGCCAGCGAATCAATGTCCTCTATGCATATTCAAATTTGATAGAATAATGAATAATCGCCCTTTTTTTTCCCATAAATTGTCGCGTATAATGTATTTGATAGAATCTTATTTGAATAATAAGCAAAGAGAATGGAGGATTCCTTAAATTTCATTTAAATTGGAGCAAGGAGACTGCGTTTGACGCGAATAAAAACGAAAAGAATCGAATGCAAATATAAAACCACACCACATTTATATATATATATATATATATATATATATATAGCTTCCATTAACAAATGATTTACATCATTATTTCATCATACACTGGAGGTAATTAAATATCTAGGAGAGAGGCAAGATAATTAACAAAAGCAGTTGACCCCGTATGAGTCAATTTTCGTCCTCCACGTGGCAACAACAAAATAAAACAGAAAGTTGCTTTCCTTGACTAGACTGGCCATCAAGGTTACAACGGTGTATCGTTAGTAACGCATGACATATAATTGACACGTATGCTCCTTGGATAAACCTTCTTTTCTGTAAAAGTTAGGGGGCGTTTAAATTGGAGCTGCTCAAATTTGAGCCCATTATTACGGTAGAAACTACGATGCCCTTGGGCAACTCACCCTACTGGAAACAGATAATAAAGATAATTGAATGTAAGTTAAAGTAATAAAAGATTAGAATCAATAATGAAGATGGAATCTCCTCAAACCTGATGCACATTTCTCATAGATTGGGCAAAACAATTTGCAATTCAAAACTGGGAATTCACATAATTGCCAGAATGACCGCTAACACGTACTCCAAATTTTATTTGGCAAAATTATTTTAGCCTTCCTTAGGATTTAAAAAAATTATCCAAATTTTATTTTTTAATTGAAAATCCTATTCAAACTTTTGTTTAGAGATCGTTTGACTTACAAATGGAAGATGTAAAATATAATTTTTTAGGAAGTAAAAATCTCTAAACTGTTTGATTAATCATTAACTAACAAATAAATAAACTTCTCACAAACTATGAAAAGTAACTTACACACATTTTCAATTAGAAGAACTTTTCATTTTATTTATAGATACAAAATCAAAATTATTTTTACTTAACTAATGACTATTTTAATATCCTCACCATTTGAAAACTATAATACATATAATTATTAATTATGCAAAATATATTTATTTTATTAATTATGTGATAAATACAATGAGTATTATATAAAAATTATATTAAATAAATATTAAATATTATATCATAAATATAAACTATAAAAATTTTAAATATAATTAAAATATAAATTTAGTTCTAAATAGAATTATATATTTATTATATATATCTATTATATTATTTTATTTATTATTTCAATATTCAATTACAAAAATAAAAAATTATGTCTTTCTTATCTATATTATATAAATTTGATAGAAATAATTATTTACTATATTATTATTTAACTAATATTTTTTATTTAAATTATATTAAAATAATTTTATATATGAAACATCTTAATTTTTCATTTAAGTTTGTTTTACATTTTTTTAATAGTGAATTAAAAATTAAGAAATTATAACTTTAGAAACATTATGATCAAAAGAGAGATTAATTAAAAAAATATATTACTAACATAAATATATAAATTAATAATAAGAAAAAATATAATAAGAAATATATAATTGATATTTAGTAGTGAATATTTATTTGATCTTAATCTTTATGGAATGAATAAGGGAAAGCACAGGACAACACCACTATTCTTAAACAACTTAAATTTGAACCCTCTTTTTACACTATTACGAATACAAAAAATAATAAGAAAAATTGAATTCAATTATCAACTGCTCCTAGCATGATATATCTCATACATTACAAAACATTTAATATTATCATTTCTTTTAAATAAAAAGATAGAGTAAAAGATATTATCTTATTGTTGCTTATGAAGAAAACCAAGTGATGAATTCATTGTTTGTAATTTCATTTTCAAACTGTAGAAAATGTTATTGTATATGAATTAGCTTTTACATAATTTAATGAAACTTGTTTTTCTTTATTCTTAGTAATTGTATGTTTCCCTCGAGATTCTTTGTCGAATAAAGTTGTTAATAATTATATCATAAAATTTTGAAGTTATGATAAATTATATATTATTGAAATAATTATAATCAAATTGTCATATTATTTTATCTTGTACTAAGCACGGACACACTACTAATTAAAAAAAAAAGTGGTGAAACACTACCATAATAAAATCCAGATCAACATGCCGAGTTATAGTTCACCTTAACATTTCTTAATAAAAATTGACAAAAATTAAATAAAAAATTAAAATTATATCAATCAAATATTTATATAATTAGAATAAATTATTTTAAATTAGAAAACTAAAATGATAAAAATAATAACTTATATTTACGAGAATTAAAATAAAAATTAAACCTTTATTTTATTGAAGTCTTTGCAATCCATTAAATGTGAATAAAAACATGTATTATACTTGAAATAAATAATTTCTTCTATAGAATTAGACATATAAAGATTAGCAAGTGGAACATTTGTTACACGTTGAATATTAGAGGGAGGGCAGTAAACTTTAACAAAAATAAGATGATTTAACTAATTGTAATTTGCTTAACGTGTGCTATATTTGAGATTTTGTATAATATCTTGAATCACTATTCAAGCATCCTCGGTAGTGTAGTGTCATTTAGTATTATATGTGGGCTTTCATCTTGTTATATTCTAGATTTAAATTATATAACTTATATTTATGTGTTAAGTAATTTATCATTTTTATTATTATAATTTTTTCCATCACCGATAACCCCGAACACAACAAGAATGCTGTGAGGAGCGTCCCGCCGGGTGTTTTTCAGTCAACCAATTTGGGCCACATATTAAAATAATAAATGCTGAGGGACTATTTGGCAAATTCCCTTATAAGCATGGAATCAATTGCTATCTAAATTTAGCAATATAAGTGTGTACCGGCAATATATATATATATATAAGTCATATAACAACAATAATATATTTGATTTCCATTAAGTTCTATTTGATTCGTGATATCTTCTCATAAAGAAAAATGGGGATTTTATATTTAACTCAAATTTTAGAAAAAAAAATTCAAAAATATTTTTAATTTAATATTTCCTTCCAAAATATTCATATGAAGGGTAAGCATCCCATATTTACATGATATGAGAATATCTAATTAATATAAACAAATTATTTTATCAACTTTTTTATTAAAGTCTTATAACCATGATTAACACTTCATTTTACCTACATTTATCATTATTAATCACCATCAATTACTACTCGCTAAGATTAATCACTATTTACCACTAATAATTATCTTTTCTTATCGATGATCACCACTATCTATTATCCATTTTTAATAATGATTATCAATCATTATTTATTATTAGTAACCATCACTTAACACTACCTACTATAAATGATCAACATTTATTACCACCTATTGCTAATAACCACCATTAATTACTCATTACAACAAATATAGTTTATACAGATAACATCTATATAGATGACAAAATTTTGGTTATTTGTATAGATATTGTGAAATTTTTTAAAAAAAAATAAAAAAAACTATTTGTTATCTATATAGATTTTTCTAATTTAAAAAAAAAATAAAAAAAAACTCTATACAGATAACACAATGTTGTATATACAGAATTTCTAATTTTTTTAAAATAAAAAATTCAAAAAAACCTACACAAATGATAAATAATCATTTGAATACGTATTTAAAAATTTTATTTGTAAAAAAATAAAAAAACAAATAAAAAAAACTATATAGACAATGTAAAGTTGTTTGTATGGGGTTGAAAATTCCTGACCTATCAAAATTTTGATAATAAAAATTTTCAAAGAATTCTAAACAACATTTGTCACCTATAAAGACAACATTTGTCTTTTTAATGGAGTGAAATTATGAAATGATGCATGTGCCCTTATTTTCTAGCCGATATAGACAATACTGGGCTTCAATAAAGATAACATTTGTTGTTTTAATAAGCTGGGAGTGCAAAATGATGCATGTGCCCTTCCACCTTGTTACACCCTCCATAATTATTAATAAATTAGAAATTTTGATATGAGGAAGAATGATTAAGATAATCCATAAATTTAGGTGAATTAAAAATACTATGTGTGAAATGAGAAATAAAATAGAATTAATAAAAGTAAAAATGTAATCATGTGATTTGGGTGAAATCTTATTGAGGAAAATTTATTAAAATCTTAAGGCGTAAAGTTATATACTAATATAAGTGAATGTATGAATATAGAAGAAGTTTATGAGTATTTTTTCGAAAATTCCCCTCAGGATTTATCTTCCCATTTTAGCCCTAAACTTTATATCCTCTTCATTCTCCTCATTTCTCCCACTCTTCCATCTCTCTCTACAAGAATTTCTTTCACCATTCCCTTAATCGAGCAAAGACTTCAAATCTTATTGATTTGTTCCTCCAATCAAGGTAAGAATAATGTTCTCATTAAAAATCCCTCCCATTTCTTTTTTATTGATGAAGTTTATTTGATTTTGTGGAACATTTTGCACCTTAACTATGGAATCCATGAATTTTGATGTGATTAGGCCTGAAAAATCATCAAACTAGCCTTCTAGCATCCTCTTCCATATAAGGTGAGTAGATAATCTAGTTAAATGTATGGATTTTAAGGTCATATGAAGATATATGTAAAATATAGGTTCATTTGTGACTTTGCTTAATTTTAATTTATTTTGATATTATGGAAGTAATAAATGATGGAAAGGTGTGATATAAAATGTTAAATAAGTGTATTAATAATTATACTTAGGTTTGATATGCATTATATATGTTTATGGAGTATTTTGAATCGGTTGTACAGTGAAAATTTCATAAAAATTGAGTTTTTCATGTGTGAATCGATTCACCAATCAATTTTAGAGGTCCAAAAGTGAAATTGACTTTAAAATCGAATAACCAATTAATTTTAGGGGTTCAGGGGTTAATAAATTAATTCACCAATCGATTTCAGGGGTCTGGAGGCAAAAATTAGGTGGATGAATCAACTCACCAATTGATTCATTGACTGCAGAATTTTATACCGACTTTGAAGGGGCATAACTCTTTCATCTTATGTCCATTTTAAATAAACCACCTATTGTTTTAAAGATTATTAAGTCTACTTTCAAATAGAATTAGTTTTAAATTAAAATATTATATATATTTTGATATATTATCAAAAGAGCAGATAAAGGTAAAAAATTTTAAATTTCAAAAATGAACTTTTTACATCTATTTAAAAAAAAAGCATAACCTTTTTCGAAATTTAGCCGATTTAGGAAAGTAACTAGTCTATAAAAAGCTAATTTAGTTTATTTTCATATGAAATGAGTTTTATGAAATTTATCTTTATAACTTTTAAGTTATTCACAAAAAATTACCTAAAGGTCACAAATAAGAAGACCATATAATGATCTATGCTCTATTTGTTTTATATTTTTATAACTCATAACAACTACAATGAGTATTTAGTCATTAAATATCAAGGATAGAATGGTTCATGGTAATGTGAAACCATTGCATAAGTTAGATAATCAAGATAGAAGAAGGTAGAAGCTGCGTATTATAATATGTGATATGATGTACTCATTGCATCATTCATGGAATGAGATATATTTATATATGTTGAAATACACTTTATAAATTGAGTACTTTGATATGTACGAATGCTTATAGCTATACAAGAGAATATAAAAATGTTTATAAGTGTTGTAATGAGCATTATAATTGAATTATGATTGCATTGAATGGAGCTTGAGCTCTAATATTTAAATTGCATTGAGAATTATACCATAAGTGGCATTAAAAGCAAAAAATGTGATGGGGTGATATTATGAATACCGGATGGGAAATTCCTAATAATATGGCAAGTAAAGTATAAGGTTAGCCTGGAAGGAACAGTGATAGAATAGGTAGGTAGGGTATATAATTGGCTCAAGAGTCAAAAGGAGGATGAATATATTTCATTTGTTGTTTGTCCATTCAATGAAACATGATGTTGAGTGTATTTATTGTGAGTATTATTATATGATATATTGAAAATGAAATGAGTATGTATTAATCTTAATATTGATGGCTCTTACTTACTAATATACTTGAACATGATATATTTTGTTAAAAGAGGGTAGTCCATGGGTAAGTTATTGTAAATTATTGTTATTTCTATAGATTATTCACTCACTAGGGGCCGGACTCACTCCTTCGTATTTTATTTTACAAACTTCTAGGTTGAGCCTCCACTTCTGCCTCTGCCTCCGGCTCTTCCTCCTCCGAATTAAATTTCAGGGAGCTTATTAATGGTATTTTTGTAGCATAAACTCATGTATATAGAAATATATTTTAAGCCTTTTATCTATCATAGAGTTAAATCGATGCAATGTTCAACCAATTCTTTAAAAGTCAGTTAGGTTTGATTATCCTCATTCTAGGAATATAATAAACATTCTTAACGTTTATATCTTTTATAGAAATCTTGATGAATGCTATTTTTGAAATACTATTCTTTTTTATAAATGCATCACATTTGATAAGTCAACATTAAATTAATTACGCAAAATAGGATGGTGGAACAGTTGAAGGGCTCCATGCTAATTATGATCAGGTTAAGGTCATAACAAATGTGGTATCAGAGCATGATCTAGGTTCCTAGTGGGATGATACCCTTAGGTTATATCTATGTGCTACCATGATAGGTGTTGACTAAAACTGTACTAATGATATGTGTGCACCCGGGATCACATACCACCAGTACCATTTCAATTGACCCTATTATACCATGATGGTATGTGGTGTAGTTTGCATGTGACATAATATATTATGAGTTATTTGATTAATTGATTACCTATTAATTGTCTAAGTTACTATATGATTGTTTGAGGAAATTTATGTATAATTAAGAAATAGTTAATACGTGAAGCCAAGCACGAGCTAATCACCCCGATAATGAAGAATCATCTAGGGGTCCTCAAGCTTATAATGATAGGTAAGAGATTAGTGGTGGAATTGATCAATAGTTTCCACCTTAGACTACAACCTTTCTTGAACATGTTCTCAACTGCGTTGATGTGGTCCTTACCTAATAGTTAAGGTGTGATGCCTCAAAAGATCAAAATAAGCCTCCAAACAACCCTAATAATCATAATGAAAGTCATGATCAAAGAGGAGAAAATGAGCATGATCGTGCCCTTTCTGCAAGGGAAACAAGAGATAGATTTAAAATTATACATGAGTTCCTCCGTCTAAATCCACCTAGATGCTCCAATCTTGATCCAACAGTAAATCCATATCAATTCCTAGAGCATATTGCGAGGTTGGGTGAGATGTTATAGGGTCATGCCTCTTTATTGATTGAATTAGTAAGGTATCAACTAGATAATGTAGCCTATTATTGGTTCACTAATGTAGTGACCAATAGAAATCCATTATTAGAGCCTTTAACTTACGAAGCTTTTTAAGAATTATTCATGAATCATTTCTTGCCACCAAGTGTTCGTTGAGGAAGAGTTAGGGAATTTAAGACCCTAAAATAAGAAAGCTTATCTATTACGGAGTATGATGCTCAATTCACTCAATTATCATGATATGCTCTACATTTGGTGTCTACAGAAAAGGATAGAATTGAGAGGTTTATATATGGCCTTAAAAACTTCTATTTTAAAAGAATCCACATTGTTCACAATGCTAGTTATCAAGAAGTGGTGGACCAAGCATTAGCTCTTGAGATAAGAGTTAATGAAAAGAAAGAGAGGCAAGCTCAAGAAAAGAGTAGGAAGAGGAACTGGTTTGAGGGACTAAGCCAAGTACATTCTTCAAAGGGGATACCTACTCAAGCCATTTTGAA
The DNA here is from genome assembly GCA_020226215.1 of Sindora glabra. Lineage (NCBI taxonomy): Eukaryota > Viridiplantae > Streptophyta > Magnoliopsida > Fabales > Fabaceae > Sindora > Sindora glabra. Next base: position 51,452,314 of record CM035226.1, read on the forward strand.
GCAAGGTGGAAGTGCTTCCACTAGAGGACCACTATCCTTTCAGGGCACACGTGGCGGACATTCTTCATAAATCAACCTTAAGAGGCAAAGAACTCATTTTAATCTTCCAAGTCAATAGAATCGACCTTTAAAACCTTGGTGTTCACAATGTCATTGTCACCATAACAGTCCTTGTAACTAATTTGCAAGACAATGCTTTAAATGTGGGATGTTTAGGCATAAGGCAAGGGATTACATTAGAAATGTTGCAAGCTAAGGTGAAAGTCATTTTATATCTTAACAGAATAACCTAAATCCTCCATCCATTTCATGCCCTAAAAACCTTCCAGCACTTTTGAAGAGTGCAAATGCCTTGAGCCCAAGAAGAGAAATAAGTGGGAATCAAGCTTAAGTGTACACTTTTACCCGCTAAGAAGCTTATGCCTCAAATACTGCTATGGAAGGTACTATCCTTGTTAAAACTTTTACTATTAAAGTTTTATTGATCCTAGAGCTACCCATTCTTTTATGTCAAAGAAATTTTCTATCACTATAAGTAGACCTACTAAAGAGATGAATACTCCCTTAATTGTAATGACCCCTATAGAGAAATTCCTTATAGTGACCCATAAATTAGAAGCTTATCCCATAAGAATTCACGATCATGTAACGCCAGTAGATTTGATCTTGCTTGATATGAGTGACTATAATGTAATTCTAGGGATGGATTAGTTATCTAAGTACCATACTTGTGTAAATTATTTTGATAAATATATGACATTCTCCATAGAGGGCTCTACACTTATTGAGTTCCAGAGAGATAAAATAATGAATTTTATTGTTATTATTTCGAGCATTAAGGCTCAAAGGTTCATTCAAAAGGGAGGCATAGCATACTTAGCACTAATATAAGATTTGAATCAACCCGTGCCAGATGTTGACACCATATCAATAGTAAAATAATTCCTTGATGTGTTTCCAAAGGAATTACTAGGGTTATCCCCAGATTGGAAGTTAAGTTTCACATTGATTTATTATTAAGCTCTTCCATATCGAATGGCCTCGATAGAATTGTAAGAGTTAAGAAAATAATTACAAGATCTTATAGATAACGGACTCATTCACCCGAGCTCTTCACCTGAGGAGCTTTGGTTCTCTTTATGAAGAAGAAAGATGGATTTATACGATTATGTATTAATTACCGCTAGTTTAACAAAGTTACCATAAAAAATAAATACCCTCTTCTTCATATTGATAACCTTTTTAATTAACTTTAAAGGGTGAAATACTTCTCTAAGATTAACTTTCACATAAGTTATCACTAGCTAAAGATCCATGAAAGAGATATTCCTAAGACTGCATTTAGGACTTAATACGACTATTTTAAGTTCCTAGTAATGTCTTTTGGATTGACCAATGCCCTTGTTGCTTTCAGGAATTTGATAAATCACATTTTGAACCTTATATAGATAAATTTGTTATTATCTTCATAGATAACATCATAGTATCCTCAAAAAGTGAGAAAAAGCACACACGACATCTTTGAGTGGTATTACAAACCTTACGAAAGCATTAATTGTATGTAAATTTTTTCAAATGTGAGTTTTGGAGTTCTAGTATTACTTTCTTAGGGCATATATGACATAGGAAGAGGTTCGAGTAGATCCCCAAAAAGTTGAGGCAGTAAAGAATTGGCTGAGACCATCATCAATCACAAAAATTCACAATTTCCTTGGGTTAGCAGGTTATTACTAGAGGCTTGTTAAAGACTTCTCCAAAATCTCCACATCACTGACACAAAAGAGAGTGAAATTTGAATAGATAGATGCATGTGAGAACAACTTTCAGAAACTAAAGTCATGCTTGACGTCAGCACCAGTATTAGTACTTCCCTTAGGTACTAGAGTGCTAGAAATCGCATATCATACATGCACAGCGGAATAAAAATTTTGCACGATTTCCACTAAGGATCCATGCGAATTTAGGACGCCATAGATTAGGGATTAGGGTTTATACCTTTCGATAAAAAAATTTCTATTCGCTACACAGCAAATCCGATCTACTTTTATCCGTTTTTCAATCCAATCTACTCTCCAAATCACGAACCGGAATAGAAACTAGAAGATCAGATCACCAGTGCAGCGTTTAATGTGGCTGCACCTCTATAGTATCCATACAAACCCGTGAATCACCGATGAATGTTCACACAAACACCGGTTGGAATTGATCTCCTTTCACCTCATAATGCTAGCTACGCCTCTTCAGAGGTTTTGGTCAATGAGAGGTGCTAGGATTTTTCTGTGCCTTTTGGGGTTCGTGAATCATGATAATGATCTTATTATTACCCAACAAGCCTATTTAAATAGGTGCATAGAAAAACCTAACCTATTTGGGCTTTATTCCATGTACAATTATAGGTTTACTATTGGACCTTATAATTATAACATGAATTCTCAAATATTAGGCCCAAATAATTTGGTCCATTAATTCCAAATTCACTAAGCTCTAAGTGTGACAGGCTCTCATTACGTTAGCAATGACCATTGATCATATTAATGATCATAAACAATGGTTGGTGTCTAACAACACATCATTGTTACCCAAGCAATGAGAAAGTCGATGATTTGACTAAACCTTTACACGTTATCATCACCTATGTCCTTTTATCCTATACATCTAGATTGAGCACGAGACATGGACCATGTCATTCCCGTATAGCCCAATCTTAAGATTTCTTAATTCCTAAGTAAGCTGACTGAAACAAATGTAATCGACATCCCATGTCAATTCATCTGAGCATGGCCATGCATTTTCTCAGCTTTACTTAATCAAGGGGCCCATAGATGTTACTCCTGTTATATAGGAGGGATAAATCCCATCTTGATCACACAAACCCCTCCGCATGATATGTGACATATCCAATATCTACCCTTGCATTCACTCAACTATTAGTGACATAGAATAGTATCAAAATATGAAACTCACATGTAGGGAACCTTGGTGATCTCAGGTCAAAGGACCATATTAATAATGATCACTAAGAACCACTCATGACACTCATATAACGATCCATGTAATGTTCTTAATATGGGTCGGTCCAGTATACAAGTTCTCTAACTTGTACTCATGTATAAATTTAATATCCCATATAAGTCTTCACACATGCTAGTCTTAACATATCAAAGCAACCTAATCCACAATGATATATGACTAGGGACATTTAAGAATACAATTATTCTAAGATTATTATCATAATTGAATATATTACGCAGATAATATATATAAATATAATAATTGAAATTGCCATTAAAATAACATGATTCAAAATTATAATCACTAATATAATTAGTTTTAGGGCATATACACTAACATAGAGGATATGTGGTGTATTATGATGCATCAAGGGTTGGACTTAGGTGTGTTCTGATGCAACATGATAAGGTAATAGCTTATACTTATTGACAATTAAAGAAACATGAACAGGACTATCCTATGCATGATTTAGAAATGGCAGCAGTGATCTTTGCCTTGAAAATATGGAGACATTACTTGTATGGAGAAACCACTAAAATCTACACGGATCATAAAAGCTTAAAATATATCTTTAAGCAAAAATATCTCAACCTAAGACAAAGGAGATGGATGGAGTTAGTCAAGGACTATGACTGTTATATTTTATATGACCTCGATAAGGTTAATGTGGTAGTAGACGTGCTTAGTAAGAAATCTATAAGCAAATAGATAAAGGCAACAATTAAAAATTTTGATGTGGTGTTGGCCCATATAGCCATTCAATCTGTCCTTGTAGAAAAGATCAAATATGCATAAAAGAGTGATCTACACTATACAACTTTACTGAAAGAGACAATTGAAGAACAAGAATCTAATCTAACTATTGATGAGAAGGGAGTAGCTCGCTATCAACCGAGGATTTAGGTTCTGACAAGTGCACAAAATGAATTGTTGCATTAAGCTCACAATTCATCTTATATTGTACACCTAGGAGTAGAGAAAATGTATCATAACTTGAAAGAAGTTTTCTAGTGGAAAGGGATAAAAAAAGATGTATTGAACTATGTAGTAAAATGTCTCACTTATCAGCAAGTGAAAACAGAACACCAACAACTAGCAGGAATGCACTAACCACTTCCAATACCAAAATGAAAGTGGCAAAGTATTATAATGGACTTTTTGATTGGATTGCCTAAAACACAAAATGGATACGATTCCATTTTGGTTATTATTAGGACTACCTTTACTGTAACTCAATATGCTGAGATGTACCTTAACAACATTATGCCACTACATGGAGTCCCAATTACTATCATGTCAGATTATGGTGCTCAATTCACATCTCACTTCTGGCAATCATTTAACAAGTGTTAGGTACTCAGTTGTGGTTTAGCACTACCTTTCATCCATAGAATAATAGGTAATCTAAAAGAATTATTTAAATACTTAAAGATATGCTTAGAGCTTGTGCAATAGATGTTGAAGGCACTTGGGAAAAGTATCTACCTTTAATAGAGTTTGTTTACAACAATAACTATCAATCTAATATTCAAATGGCACCCTATGAAGCTCTTAACAGTCGAAAATGTCAATCACTAGTAATATGGTTTGAACCCAAGGAGACATGACTCTTGGGACTAGATTTAATGAGTAATGCTTTGGAGAAAGTTCAAATTATACAAGACTAATTAAAAGCAGCTCAAGATCGATAAAAATCGCATATGGACAACAGAAAGAGGGAATTAGAGTTTCAACTAAGGGATATCTTTCTGAAAGCCTCACCTATGAAAAGTGTAATAAAACTTAGGAAAAAGGATAAATTAGCATTGCATTTTATTGGGCCTTTCCCAATTCGCAAGCATGTTGAAATGGTGCCCTACCGATTAGAATTGCCAGATAATTTACAAGTTATTCACCTTGTATTCCATGTATATATGCTTAAAAAGTACTTACCAAATAAGTCTCATGTCATTCAAGATGGACCACTACAACTTGATCCTAAGCTATCATATGAGGAACAACCAATGGAGATCTTAGGCCGCTAAGTTTGAAAGCTAAGCTCAAAAGAGGTTCCTTCTATAAAGGTTCGTTAAGAACGTTACAGAGTGAACGAAGCTACATGGGAGTTAGAGTCTGACATGCAACAACGATATCCTTATTTATTTAGTAAATGGTGAGTTTGACATAGTAATGATTTATACTAGTATCACAATATCATATGTGTTGAGAATTCGAGGATAAATTCTCTTAAAGGGGGAAGTATTGTTACACCCTCATAATTATTAATAAATTAGAAATTTTGATATGAGGAAGAATGATTAAGACAACTGGTAAATTCGGGTGAATTAAAAATATTATGTGTGAAATAGGAAATAAAATAGAATTAATAAAAGTAAGAATGCGATAATATAATTTGGGTGAAATTTTATTGGAGAAAGTTTATTAAAATCTTAAGGTGTAAAGTTATACACTAATATAAATGAGCATATGAGTATAGAAGAAGTTTAAGAGCATTTTTTCGAAAATGTCCCTAGGGCTTTATTTTTCCCATTTCAGTCCTAAGCCCTCTATTCTCTTCGTTCTCCTCATTGCTCTCACTCTTTCATCTCTCTCTACAAGAATTTCTTTCACTATTCCTTTAATCAAGCAAGAAAACTTCGAATCTTATTGATTTGTTCCTCCAATCAAGATAAGAATAATGTTCTCATAAAAAATCCCTCCCATTTTTTCTTAATTGATGAAGTTTATTTAATTTTGTGAAACATTTTGAGCCCTACCTGTGGAATCCATGAATTTTGATATAATTAAGACTGAAAAATTATCAAACTAGCCTCCTAGCATCCTCTTCCATATAAGGTGAGTAGATAATTTAGCTAAATCTATGAATTTTAAGGTCATATGAAGATATATGTGAAATATGGGTTAATTTGTAACTTTGCTTAATTTTGATATATTTTAATGTTATGGAAGTAATAAATGATGGAAAGAAGTGATATAAAATATTAGATTAGTATATTATTGATTATACTTGGGTTTAATGTGCATTATACATGTTTATGAGGTATTTTGAATTAATTGTATAGTAAAAATTTCATGGAAAATTAAGTTTTTCATGCATGAATCAATTCACTAATCTATTCTAGGGGTTCAGAGGTTGATGAATCAATTCACCAATCAATTTTAGGGATTTAGACGTAAAAACTAGGTGGATGAATCGATTCACCAATCTATTCATCGACTATAGAATTTTATGTCAATTTTGAAAAGACATAACTCTTTCATCTTATGTCCATTTTAATCAAACTACCTATCATTTTAAAGGTAATTGAGTATACTTTCAAATGGAATTAGTTTCAAATTAAAATATTTTATATATTTTGATATATTAACAAAAAAGTAGACAGAGGTAAAAAATTTAGAATTTTAGAAATAGACTTTTGCATCTATTTTCTCAAAAGGGCATAACATTTTCGAAACTTAGCTAATTTAGGCAAATGACTAGTTTATAAAAAAGATAATTTAGTTTATTTTCATATGAAATGAGTTTCATGAAATTTATCTTTATAACTTTTGAATTATTCATAAAAGATTACCCAGAAGTCACATATAAGAAGACCATATAATGATCTATGCTCCATTTATTTTATGTTTTCATAATTCATAACAATTGCCATGAGTATTTAGTCATTAAATATCAAGGATAGAGTGGTTCATAGTAATGTGAAATGATTGCATGAGTTAGATAATAGAGATAGAAAAAGGTAGAAGTTGTGTGTTATAATATGTGATATGATGAGCTCATTGCATCATTCAGGGAATGAGATATATACATATGTTGAAATACACTTTATGAATTGAGTACTTTGATATGTGCAAATGTTTGTAGCTATACAAGAGAATATAAAGATGCTGATAAGTGTTGTAATGGTCATTATAATTGAATTATGATTGCATTGAATGGAGCTTGAGCTCTAATGTTTAAATTACATTGAGAATCATGTCATAAGTAGCAATTAAAAATGAAAAATGTGATGAGAACGATATTATGAATACTAGATAGGAAATTCTCAATAATAAAGCGGGTAAGATATAAAGGTAGCCTGGGAGGAACAAGAATGAAACAAGCAGGTAAGGTATAAGATTGGCCTGAGAGGCAAAATGAGGATGAATATATTTCATTTACTATTTATCAATTCAATGAAACATGATCTTGAGTGCATTTGTCATGAGTATTATTATATGATACATTGAAAATGAAATAAGTATGTGTTAATCTTAGTATTGATGGCTCTTACTTACTAATATGTCTGAACATCATATATTTTGTTAAAGAAGGATAATCTGATAGTAAGTTATTGTTGTTTCTATAGATTATTCATTCATTGAATTCGTGACTCACTCCTCTATATTTTATTTTACAAACTCCTATGTTAAGCCTCCACATCCACGTCCACCTCCACGTCCACCCTCACCTCCACCTCTTCAGAGTTAGAGTTTAGGGAACTTATTTATGGTATTTTGATAGCATAAACTCATGAACATAGAAATATATTTTGGGCCTCTTGTCTGTCGTAGAGTTAGATCAATGGAATGTTAAATCGATTTTTTAAGAGGTAGTTAGGCTTGCTTATCTTCATTATAGGAGGATTATAAGCATTCATAACTTTCACATCTTTTGTAGAAATTTTGATGAACACTATCTTTAAAATACTATTCTCTTTTATAAATACATCACATTTGATAAGTCAGCATTAAGTTAATTATACAAAATATGCTAGTAGAAACCGGTAAAGGGATTCTACACTAATTACAATCAGATTAATGTTGTGACACACCTAGCTTATTGACATGACTTTTTAGCCTATACAAACGACAAAATGGGCCTGTCTATATAAACCCATCCATCACCTCTCCCACTTCAGTTTACCATTTTCAACAATCTGACTAAAGCTCTATCTTCTCTCCTGTTATCTAGGTATGTGTTTTTCAATTTTTTTATTTTTAAATATTATTATATTTATTTACTTATTCTTGTATAGTATATGGTTAAATAGTTAGGTGTTGTTGTTGCATTTTTTATTATCTAAAGCTCTGCTCCTTCTTTCTTGTTATCCAAGTATATGTTTCTCAATTTTTTCTTTTTTAACATTATTTTTATATTTATTTACTTATTCTTGTATACTATATGATTAAACGGTTAAGTTACGTTGTTACATTTTTTTATTGTATTGATGTATGTTGAAAAAGTTTATATACTAAATTTTTAAATATTTTCAATATTATACATGAAAAAAATTTATACTACCATAGATTACTTTGATATAATTTTCATTTTGTATAATAATACATATGTTTACTGTATTAAATTTATAATAAGTATATATAAGAATGGCATATTTTAATATGATACTTTGTGTGAAAAAAAAATCCTATAGTTTCATATGATGATTGCTTCAAACATCTGATGATATTGATATGCATGATAATTAAATATTAATTTATTTCTATGTTTTATTGTGTTGATTAGTGAAATTAATATATTACAAAAATTTATATATATATTTACTTTGTCAAAACTTTAGTCAATTTGGTAAAAAAATAGGATAATAAAATTTGTAAAAAATTTGACCATTACATTAATCAAAATATTAAATTATATTAAAAGTCCAAGCGTATAAAAAAATAATAAAATTTTTTGACAATTACATGAATAAAAATATAAAATTCCTGATAATATAAAAAAATTTATAAATTAAGCAATCATTTGAAATACTAAAAAAATAAATAATTTAAATATTTATAAAATAATTAATTAAATCTTCATATAAAAATTTAATATGAATAATAGGTAATCAACATTTAATAAAATTATAATATTAAATAACAATAGAGAATGAAATATATAGTAATTTAATACTATAATTAAGTGATATAATTTTCATTATATTGTTAAACATAATAAAAATGAAAGTAATAAACAAATGAAAATAGCTTCTTTTGATAATGATATTAATGAATATAAAAAATTATTTATAAACATTTTAAAGTAATAAAAATATAAGCAGTAATAGATAATAAAATATATAATAATTTATTATTATAAGCATATCATTCAATAATAATTAATTTACTATATTATATAAGAATGAATGTAATAATTTAAAATAATAAAAATATAAAGAGTAAAGAATAGGAAAATGCATAATAATTTAATATTATAAGTAAGTTGTATAATTTTTATTATATTGTTAAACTTGACAAAAATGAAAGTGATAAAAAATGGCAAAATTTATTTTGATAACTATATTGATGAATATAAAAAAAATTTTGCAAGTAATTTAAAGTAATAAAAATATAATCAATAATGAATAATGAATAAAATAATAATTTAATATTATAAATATATCATACAATGATAATTAATTTATTAAGAATGAACATAATAATTTAAAGTAATAAAAATATAAGAAGTAAAGAATAGGAAAATCCACAATAATTTAACATTGGAAGTGAGTTATATAATTTTCATTATATTGTAAACCTTAATGAAAATGAAAATAATAAAAAATAGCAACAATTTATTTTGATAGCTATATTAATGAATATAAAAAAATTTTACAAATAATTTAAAGTAATAAAAATATAAGCAATAATAAATAGCAAAATAAATAATAATTTAATATTATATAAATGTCATACAATGATAATTAATTTATTATATTATACAAAAATAAACATAATAATTTAAAGTAATAAAAATATAAAGAGCAATGAACAGTAAAGTAATTTAATATTATAAGTGAATCATAGAATTCTCATTAAATATGTTGCACTAAACATCAGAAACTATAGAAGCACATCTAATAAACAATTGATTTGATCCATTCTACAAGAATTGGATTCATCATGGTGAAAAGTATATATCTAGGGCTGATATTATGCATAGGTCAACCCCTAATGATATTGATGAGATAATTGATATCATATATGATTTGATTGATATTAACATTTTGTTCCATGTATTTACAATGTATGAAAATAAAATTTAACTAACCTCATCACAACCAAGATACAGTTAATGTGAGAATAGATAGGCAACTATCAATTTTTGGATCTCAGAATTGACCCATTGGTAAAAAATATATTGTTCATTTGGATAAGAATGATCAAAATATTATAATATGGTACATCCTAAACAATTATCCTGAAATCTAAAAGTATCAAAAGTAAATTACTTAAACTCTTTGGTATTTCAATTGAGTCCTTCTTGTTCTTATTGAATAACGTGTATTGTATAGTAAACATATAGGACAATTGCAAGTACATGGTAGTGAAAACATTCATCATTTGTAGAGAACCCAGTTTTCTTCTTGATTTTACTCTAAGTTAATTCTCTATCATATCTATTACAACTAAATTTTGCAATTTTATCTTTTAGTTACTTATGTTGTTATTGTTCACTTCAAATAAATTTATAGATATACTATCTTCATAAGAATGGATCCTTTAAGGCAACTGATAAGTTACTGTCGATAAGTTACTGTCTTTAACTTATAGACTAAGCCTCACGATTATCTCATGTTCAACATGTATGGTCAATGAAGTTTAGTTTGTAACAGCTTCTTGAGAAGCAAAGCATAAGATGCAAAATAACGAGATTTCTATGCCTAGAACTAAAGATAACACATTCTATGGTATTTTGGAGGATGTCATAGAGTTGAGTTATTTACATAATTACTCTATAACTTCATTCAAATATAAATGGTATGACACCAACTGTAGAAAGAAGAAAATTATCACAGATAAGAATATAATAAGCATTTCTATTAGTGCTTAGTTGTACAAAGATAATCTGTATATACTAGCATCTCAAGCACGAAAAGTTTTTACATTGATGATTCTTTCAATGAACCGAATTAGAGAGTTATAAATAATGTAGTGCATTATGATGTATGAAATCTACTCAATAATGGTAATATTATTGTCAGTGGTATATCCTATTTATAAGATAATAACTCTGCAAACTTTACACTCATAGTTGATCTTGGAGATATTAACTTGATTACCTTACAAGATCAAAATCACAATACTTATTGTGTTCTAGAAACATTCATCCTGTTGCACAAATGTTTGATGACTTCATAAATAATAATCACAACTCAGAAGATAAAATGACTAGGGATTACATAAAGGAGGAACTTTTAAAATCCAATTATGAAGATAATGATAACCCTACAACATTCACTAATAATGAATTTTGATTAGGGTCAATGCTTTTTAGATTTTTTAAATTATATTAAGCTTTGTATCTTAACAATTTGATATTCTGTAATAAGTATGTATTTATGTCTTGTTATACTAACCATTTTAAACAATTCATTTTACAAGTGTAAATGTAACTTATCTTGGATGAAAGAATGTGATATTTTATTATAAGTATTACTTACATCCAGTTGTAATGACTACTGTGTGTGTTCAATCATATATAATGATGCTTGATAGCTATGGCTAATGTTATCTCACACCAACATGGAGAAGATTATGGACACGACCCACCATATAACCCCACTCGTATTTCCTCCTAATGCGAGACAAGTAAAACTAGTTAAGCTTAAGTACTTTATTTTGCATTTTTTACATATAAATATATGCTATTAATAATGTGTTACATTTGAAAGTTGTATCAAGCCGTCAATATCACAACAAATCAAGGTCCTTAACCCTTCACCAAGAGATCCAAAAGAATAATAAGAGACCATTGCCTGTCTATTTTGATAAGACAGGCACATGGCAAGCAATCAATGTAAACTCTAAGCATTTTGCACGTTACATTAGAATGGCAGCATTGTGAGCATTTCTATAAAAAGTGAAGGTAAGTACTTGAGGAGCAGAGAGAGCATGTTGTATAGGGAATATGTGTAAATATTGTTGAATATATTTTTAACATTATTTTTTAAATTAAGATAAATAGATATAATAATTATAACATTTTTACATGTCTTTCGATGTAGTCCCATTTCAATTTTGTAAATGTTAAGCTTGAGGAACAAGATATTGTGGGGAATTCGGATTATCACATGCAGCAGGATTTTAAAATTTTGATCCGAATTCTACCTAGGATCCATGCAAAAAGCATAAGTCAATGATTAGGGTTTTACCTATTGGGCACTTGTGTTTCTACTGATCAAAACTTGAGAGCGGATGAATCAAACGCCGGCCGGAAGGTACAGCGTCTCTACGGTATCCACACGGAGTGAACAACGACCTCTCACCCTCCACGCGTCTGCTAGGATGCGTTTTTCTCTCTAAGAATTAGGATTGGATGTTTTCTGAGTGATTTAGGGTTTATATGGAAGCTTAAAACATGATTATTAAGTGCTGCCCTCAAGTCCCCTTTTATAGAACTTAGGCAAGCCATAATCCTAGTCCTACTAGGATAATGCTTCCAAAATCCTAATCACACTTAACAACTCATCTTATCCTTATCCTAGAGATAATGGGAAGAGATAAGACTTATCTATTAATTATCTAATATTAGATAATAATATTATCTCATAATATAAATATCTTAATTATTAGATAATTGCATATAGTTATTAAATATCAGAATAATATTATCTCATAATATATTTATCTAATATCTGATAAGATAATTATTTGATATTACTTTAATATCAAATAATATCACATAATATATATATATAACGTGAATTTATTATTCTTAATACTATATATGCACGAAAATAAGTCCAATTAATTGGATATTAATATAATTAAAGTCCAATTAATTATTATCTTATTCCTACTCCTTTTGTGTGACCCTGTAGGTTCTTACTACGTTGACAATGACTTATTATTGAGCCATAGACAGCGAGCGGTATCTAGCAATACATCACTGCCACTCAAGTAGTAAGAATATCTGTGATTCGACATCCACCTAATACATTATCAACGTTTTGCATCATAACCCTTTTGTAATAATATCCAAATTGAACTGGAGGCATGGAATGTGTCATCCTCGTCAATATTCAATTTATATTTCTTGATATTGAGTAGACTTAAAATAAATAATTAATATCACATATTAATTCAACTGAGTATGGCCATGCATTTCTAAGTCTCACTCAACCAAGGGGCCCAAGGATATTTCTCTTTTATACAAGAGTAACAAAATCCCATTTACATCACTCACTTCCCTCTGCATGATTTATGACACACCCAATCAATGCCCTACTTGTCATCCTGATTAAAGGTGACATAGGACAATATTAAAGTGAGTAATTCCTCATGTAAGGAACCGTAGTGACTTCAGGTCAAAGGTTTATGTGTAGTTGTAATCATATGAGAATAACTTATGACACATTTATCCATGCAATATTCTCATAGTGGGTCAGTCCAATACATTGTTCACTTAGCAATGTACTCATGTATTGACTTGATATCACATATCCATGATTCATAATCATCAGTCACTATACATGCTAGTCTCGATGTATTATTACTATCCTTTTCGTAATAATACTTGACTAGGGGCATTTTAGGAATAGCAAAGCTATTCCAAGGATAATTATTATATTAAGTTATAAATTGTGCATAATAATAATAAAAATAAATATAATAATTAAATTACCTAAAATAAAATATAATACATTGTGTATAACTCTAATCATCTTATATGATTGGTTCTAGGACACACACCAACAGATATATGACTACTGATATCTTGCAAATAGTAGCCAATCGATTCAAAAAGTTGAAGTCCATTCTCCATCAGCATTTCTTGCAACACTGAGGTCATGATGACATTTATGATTAGCATAATATAAAGTGAGCTTGTCCCACTAATATCTTAATAGATTATTAGAACAAATTATGTATATACTTTGATAGTAATAAGCATAAGGTAAGATAGAAGTAAAATTAGTATTCTTTCCATTTCTAACTTTCAATTAGTTTCTCTTCTAATTAGAAATGTTGTAGTTTGAACATGTATAAGTTATCCAAAAGAAATTCATATTACATGTAAAAAAAAATGTATAATGATCACTATGGATCAAAGTCGGTGGCTTGATATGAAAAGGTATTTTAGCATTGACATAGAGAAATAAAAATACAAGTGAACTACAGCCACTGAGGAAGAATTTTCGAGAGCCTCATACATATCATACAAAGGAGTGGGTACACCCTAATGCTTCGACTGCTCATGTAAGTAATTAATTTCTTATTAAATAATTTGAATTATCATAGAAAAAGTTTTATACTTAAACTTTATCATTTTTATCAAAAAATTAAGCCTAAGATGCTGGATTTGGTAACCCATTGATCTTCCCAATCTAGTGCTTCCTTTAGCAATTCTTCACTAAGTTTGTCAAATCTTGATGAGCCTATTATTGTTGATGAGATGCTTAATACTTGTCGAGGGCATAAGAAGGCAGTTAATCGTATGCTTCCTAAGATAGCACATGACACCTCTAACACTAACTCATTCATTACAACATTCCTTTCAAGGTAACACCAAGATATAGCATTTGCAAAGGAGATATGGACTTACATTACTAAAAGTCAGTAGGCCTTAGCTATAATGGAGCAACGGATTTTCTACCATGAGCAAGTGCAATAGTAGACACATTACCTTTAAGGTGATGTATGCTATTTTGCAATCATAGGATTCTTTTTACCTCGACTAATTATGCCTCCTCCTCCTTCTCAAATGAATATTTCCCAACTGAGAGTACTGTCCAAAATTTGCTTCTTAATTGCCTTCCACTCAATAGCATCTCTTGACTTCCCAATTGTAGCAACCTTTACCCTCACACCAGTCATAGCTAAACACGCCTCCATCCTAACTTTCACATGTGCCTTCAAGCGATAGTGAGGATGAGGACAATGAGGACAACAAGGATTATCATTTCATGTAGCGATTATATAAATTTATGTATATCATGCTTTTACTTTTTATTTCATTTTCGATATTATGTATAGAGTAGAGTAATTTTTTATTATATATATTATTTGGATTTAGTATTTACTTTATTTATTCTTATAATTGATGTTAGGATATCTACATTAATGATGCTTGATAATAATGATAAATATTTTTATAAATAAATTCTTTAAATTAAAAATAAATATGTTAAAAATTAATAAAAAATAAAATCGTTAAGGATATAAAAAATTTTAATCAATGGAGCATAATTTTAGAAAAATGCTAGGCCTATACAGACAATAATGTCATTTGTATGGGTGGAATGTGATTAACCACTTCAGTACCTTATGTAGAGTACTTTATTGTTTGTATAAGTCTAGCTTGTACCAACGATACCATATGTAATCTATGTAGGTATTAACATGTGCAAGGCTATATAGGTGATCCAATACAAATGATAATATTATTTATAATACATATACAGATGAAAATGAGGGTCTATATAGATGAAAAATGTCATCCATCTAGACTTTTTTTTTGTTATAATGACTACCTATTATTAGTGACAATTATCATTAACCACCCATCATCGATGAACACTATCATTGACTACCACTCACTCCTATTAGTTGCTATCTATCATTACTTATTATTAGCTATAACTTATCATTAGCAATCATCACTGGCCATTGTTCATTCTCAATGACCATTGCCAATCACCATCCATATTTGATGACCATCATCCACTATTTTTATCATTGCCACATGTTGTCGATGATCATTGTCAACTATTATCCATCATTATTAATAACTTAATTTTTAATAAGAAATTTTTTATAATCTAACAATATTTTCAAAAATATTTAAAATATAATATTGTAACATTCTTAAAAACATTTCTAACTAAACCAAATATAATAATGTTGTATTTTCGACAATTAAGTTTCTAAAAATCACACTTCTAAAAATATTAAAACTCCTAGACATGTTTGATTTAGCGAACCAAATGCTACCTTAAGATTAAATTAATCCTTTCTTTTTGTAATTTGAGAAAATTTTAAATTATTACGTATGGTATATTTGCTTCATATTAGGCACTTATAATTTATTTCTAATTTGTTCCTTATTATAAAAGGTAGGCGTCAAATCTGTTATGTAGTGGGTTGTTTAACCTCTTTGTGATCACCTGAAAAATGTTTGGGACGCAAAAAAAGTTGTGTGATCTAAGATTTGATTTACATACACTTTTCACCGATTGAGTTAAACTTATAAAGTTGGATTTGACATGTATAAATTGCAAATATAATACTATAAAATCACAGCTCATATAATTTCCATTAACAAATTTTTTATGCCAGTGTAAAATCGTTGTTTCATCATACAGCGAACGTAATCCCGTCTCATTTTAATTTTCGTTCTCGATTGTGAACATATGCCAGCAACGAACTGCGTAATAAAACCAGAGTGGCTTTCCTTGACTAATTGTTTTGACTAGCCGATGAGTATGAACCGTTTCACTTATACTAAGTTACAACATCGTACTGTCAGTAATGGATGATATATTTGGCGCGCATACTCCTTGGATTACCTCGTTCTTTTCAGTAATACGCAGGAGGTATATAGATTGTTGCTGCTCAAAGATTTGTGGCTATTACACACTGAATTGATAATGTGCCAAATGGAATTGCAGCTGCCTGAATACATGAAGTTGTCATAATCTTATATGGCATTGTGTAGCACTGCCAATAAAATTGCCCACGGGATTCAGAAAGAGCATGGTTGGATTGTGAAAAGAACAGTAAGAATATCACAAAAACAACCACTCAAATTGGTACGTTATTATGAAATTATAACGAAGGATGAATTATTGATTGACCGATCCAAATGCAGGGGTAACGTGTGTATGTGAAGCATTTCTAGCAGAAGCCTTGCGGTTCAACTAGGGCTTTCAAGAATATTTAGGTGATATACATGCAGGGGTAACGTGATATACATTTATTCCAATATATCCATATAAATTGTCAAATATCAAGCTCAATCAATAGAACTTTAGGTTTCCTCTAATTATCCTAACTACTGATACGATGATTGTTCAATTAGTGAGAACCCGTGTGGTTTTGCTAAACTATGTTGTGCTGCTATTTGTCCTTGCTCCAGACGTGGGAGGAAAAATGAAACGTGGGCTAAACTTTGTCTTCTTCAATGGGCTTAAGACTTACAATTTGTGCCTAGAGGATAGCCTGTCTGGAGCTACTTGACCCAGTGATCAATCCGTGATTCGAGCCTTGACATTAAAAGTAAAACAATTTCCAGGGGCCTGTTGACCAAGAAAAGAAACGTATTCCTAATGGGCTCCAAGTCATGCCTTTTCTTTCTTTCTTTTTTTCCCGACAACAATGATTAAATTACTGTATGCATATGTATAAAAATTAAGAATCAAATTTTAATTATAAAAAAAGATATAAAATTTTTAAGGAATATAAGATATCATTTGAACTAAAAGTTTTTTTATTTTTTCTATTTTTAGGATAGAGACATTTTCGTATTTTTTCAGGTAAAAAGGTTTCTCTTACTTTATCATGCATGATGTTAAAGTAAAGTAGAGACTAAGTTATATTGATACCACATCAATTTTAGCTGAAAGTGCTACTGGCCTTAAACTGTTATTGGGACTAGAAAATTTGTAATGCTATTTGATAATTCATAGTTGATGACACGCAGCATGTAAGTTGGATGAAGAAACCAATGAAACTGATATTATATGGTACATCACTGAGTAACTAATGTATTAATACACTATTAAATTTAATTGGTGGATACATCATTTAGTTAATAGTGTACTAGTATATTATTAAATTTGATTATTGATATATTATTGTATAATATACAATATCTAACTTAATAATGTATCATAAAATTTTTCATAATATATATCTTTAAAGAAAAAATTTGATGATCAGTCCCAATGCACCCTTGGAAACTTTGAATTCAACGCCTGAAATGAAAAATAAAGAGCAAGTTGTTGGGAGAAGATACAAGAGGCAACCGCCAGAAATCTTAAATGGAGAATTTAATTGAAGAGTGCCCTGCATTTGGAGGCCTGTGTGAGTGAGGATTGCTGTGTGCATGTGAAGCCTCATGGGAGAAGGTAGCACCCATTTTAAGCCTACGACATGTAAATCCAAATCAAAATCCAGCAAAAGTCCTCAACCACACTCACATGCCATATTTGGGATTCCCTTTTGCCCTTTCACTTCTCTGTATTATTTGTTTTAAGCATTTATTTTACTCCCCATGACTGGAACTTAACAGCCACCGTCACCCACCCACTCAGTTTTTCAAAGACTCGTTTCACGTGCCTCGCTGCCGCATAACCCCACCCTCACACGTGATATTTATAAAATATGGGAATAAGTAATTTTTACTCAGTTTTTCAAAGACTTGTTTCACGTGCCTCGTTGCCGCATAGCTCCACCCTCACACGTGATATTTATAAAATATGGTAGGAAGTAATTTTGTCTTATTTTTATTCTCTCCTCCGCTATGTTCCTAACCCCAAAAAAATACTAAATCTCGTTGTGGCACTCACATTTTTTTATTTGTTAAGAAAAATATCTCATAGGATTCTGAATAAACAAATATTAGATAATTAAATTAATAAAAAATATTACAATGACATACAAATAATTTAATGTAAAAAAATTAAGGTAAAATTACAAATAAAAAAGGATATATTATAAATCAAAATTACATAATAATTTGTATAGAGATTTTTAATAGTAATCTCATGATTTTTTAATTATTATCCTTATATTATCCCAAACTTTTATAAGAATTTTTGTGTAATTCAAAAAAAGACTCATATTATATTTATTCATACCTTCCAAACACAAATATTTGTAGTACATAAACACTCATTTATCAAGAAATCTCAATCATATTTTAGTACAGAAATATAATTTAAATTGGAAGATAATTTTTAATAGAAAATGATTCATAATTAATAATAACATAAATTTAAGATCAAACTCAACATTATTCAACTCCTACATCCAAATCCTCTTGTAGGTATCACAACTCCTACATCCAAATCCTCTTGTATGTATGTGATACCTGCAATTCTAAACCTCACTTATGAGCATGGAGGAAGATTTAATCTTTTTTTGTGATAGTATAAATGGTTAAATTATTAAATACATACACACAATGATCATAAATTGAACCATTGGATATACACATGCAGTGATCACACAATAAATAAATTAATTTATAATTTATTGATATGATCAATAAGTTATATAAGTTAGCACCTAGAAGTATTTCTCGTACTAATTTATTAAAAAAATAAGTTCTAATTTAATAAATTATCTAAAGTAACTTATAACTTATAAACTACTATTTCTCCAAATTCTTTTCAAATATATCCTTATTCTTTTTATTAATTTATAACTCATGCCTTTTATAATATAAATCTAAATTTTTTTATAATGTATAACTAATTATATTTTAAGTAATTATAATTTTATAATAATAATATATAAATTTATAAAATATAATTAATTAAATATTAAATATTATATTTTTATTTTAAAATTTTTAATTATGTTAATGTAATTTAATTTTTAGATAAAAATAAATTATTTTAATTATATATCTATTTCTATTAATATATCTTTTTATATCATTTTATAATTTCAGCTAATTTTATGAAATATTTTAACTATCTTATCAGCTATTAACCATCAATTATAAGTTATTAATTATCAGTTATCAGTTAACTTATCAGTTATCAACTAACAACTAACTTATTAGTTACTTACATAAAACGGAACTAAAGAAAGATACAAAATATTGAAAGAATATTATAGATTATTTCAACTAAAGGCGCTTAACACTTGGAATTCATTTAATACACACAAGAACTAAGTTCATACTAATAGTTAAACATCCTAAAAAGCTATTTCTCTTATAAATTTTCCTAAAAGTACTTAAAATTATTTAATTAATACTAAAGAAATGACACTTTTTGGGAGCTAACTTCCTATATTTTATTTGATTTAATTTTAATTTTTTTAAAAATATTATCAAAATAATTAATATATCCTTTCACATTAGGATACAAATAAGATATATTAATAAGTTTTATTGTTTGGAATTTGATATTTTTTAAATTATATTTCTAATCTTTTTGTTGATCAAAATTTTTTTCTAAATTTATAATTTTTAATATTTTAATTTACTATAAAAACTAAAATATATTTATATGAAAAATCAAGATGTCTTTTTCATACATACATGCATATAAATAAAAAATATTAGTAAAATAAAAAATATAATAAATAATTAATTCTACTAAAATTATATAAAGTAGATCAAAAAATATAGAATTTTTATTTTTATAATTAATTTAATAGTAAAATAATAAATAAAATAATATATAATAAAAATAACTATATTTAGATTTAAATTTATATTATAATTATATTTATGATTACATTATAATATATATTTATTATATAGTATTTAATATTTATTTTATATAATACTCTTATTTATTATAAAATTAATAATTATATTTATATAATTAATAATATTATTTATTACAATTACATTTATATTGTATTTTATTATAGATAAATCATGTTTATTATAATTTTTTAAACTCATTAGATAGTAAAAAGTTAAAATAGTTATCAATTACATTGAGTAGGGATAATTTTATATTTTTATCTATAGATCATATGATATGAGATATGAATAAACAACTTTCTATAATTTGTGAAAAGTTAAACTTCATGAAACTTCTACTTTTTTTTCATTTTAATCATTAGTGACCAATTGAACTATTTAAAAATTTCTAACTTCCTTAAAAGTTATATTTTTCATCTTATTCCTATCAATCTTTGCTTTATTAGATAGTGTGGGAAAATATTCCCTCTTTAAGCACATAAGCATCACGTAATTAAATTAATCAAAATATTACAATAAAATATATTGACAATTTAATATAGGAAAGTTCTAAACTTTATGAAAGAAATTACAAATAAAAAGAAATCCATTATATCATGAAAGATTATAAAATAATGAGTGTGAAGAACCCCAATCATAACCCTACAATTTCCTTACTACTATCTCTACCTCCCTATTAAATTTCTATATAAGTTTTCATATAACATATGTAAATACTTGCATCAAATTTCTCTCATATTTCAAATACTTTACCAATGTTAATATTTATAAGTTAGAAATACTTATTTGATAAAAAAATTTATTTTTTCTAACATAAAATCTTAATTTGGAAAAAAATTATAATTGTAAATTATTATTAATTATTAATAATTTAAATTTAGTTGAAACTTAACAAATTATGTGAATAAGCTACCTTCCAATTTCATTTACCCTTTGCCTAGTAAAAGAAGAAAAAAAAGAAAGAAATGAAAATGAATAGAAAGAAAATGGGAAAAAATTTAAAAGAAAAGAACTTTTCTTTGCATGTTTGGATGAGTAAAAAGTAATAAGGAAGGAAAGAAAAGAAAAAAATAATTTTATTTCATTTATTTAAATAAAAAAGTAAAAAAAGATATAATAGTAGAATAAAAAGAAAAGTACAAGTTTTTACTTGGTACAATAGAACATGAGGTGAAAGGAAGGAAATTTTCTAAATTTTGAAAACCTCCCTTACTATTAAAAGGAAAATAAAGGGAGAGGAAAATAATATAATATAATTTGTGATTATTAATATTGTCACAAATCAAAATTTTAAAAATTTTCATTCTTTCTATTTTCTCCTTGAACTAAATTTTAAAAATTTCTTTCATTTCTTCTTATTTACTTTTTTTCAATCAAGCATAAGGTAAGTTTTCTTATCAATTTTTTTCCAAAGTTGCTAGGAAAAAAATGTTAATGTGAGCCCATATATATTTTGTTAACTTTTTCTTTTGCCCATCTTCACATCCTTCCTTTTTTTCATGATGAAATCAAGCAAAAAAGAATTAAATTTTCAATCCCTTTTCTTTCCTTTACTTCTACTTTTATCCTCTATTTAGATGCAGAGAAAATAAAGGAGAAAGAAAACTAACAATAGAAAATTAGGAAGAAAATTTCATTTTCCTTTATTTGGATGCAAGGAGAAAATGTAGGAGATAGAGAAATGCAAGAAAAAAAAGGGTGGGAGCTACTAGAAAAGTTTTCTTCTTTCTTTAGAGAAGAAAATATGAGAGAACTAATAAAAAAATTTAAACTAATCTCTCTATGTGCTCTCCTCCTTAGCTCCATAAAACTATTTTTCGATCCCCATCTCTTGTGCATGATCTCTCTTCTTCTAAGTATTTTTTTTCTTCCTATTACTAGATCTGTAACATGTTATTTTGTATTTTACCATATTTTATTTTGTTTATGTTGCTTATTGTGTGCTGTGTGGAGAGGAAATGGTCATTGTGTCTGATATCGTCAGCATAGGAAGAAGGTCGACCTCCAATATGCTTGCTAGTGTTTATATTTGATCTACTAGAAGGAACTGCATCTGATGTGCTATGTTAAGCATTATAGTTGGCCTTTTGCTTATTGCTACTATTTTAATTCAAGAACTAGGTTTAGTGTGAACCACTAACCAAGTCCCTAAATCCTACTTGAATATAACGCTGAATTGATTCTTAAGGTCATCCAACCTGACCAATATAAGTTTTTTTTTGTTGTAAATTTTTTAAGTACAAAAATAATCATTTTAAAAATTATTTTTTTAAGTTATGAAAGAATAATAAAATTTATCTAATAATAAAGGCAAACTAATTAATAAAAAATTTTGAATAATAACCATCAACAACTTAAGTGAAAAATATTTTAAATTTATTTGAATCTTTTAAATTCAAAATGACAAAAATAATTAAAAAATAGGAATATATACTATTGAAAATGTATATATAAAGAATTTCTTACTAATTTCTTATGCATCATTTGTTTCTTTCCCTACCTAAATTTGCTTATGGTTTCTTTTGTATGGGTGTTTCTATTTTCTTAAATTCTTATTCTGTTGATGCATGTTGAAGTTTTGCTTGCTTAGGAATTTTGTTTTGTATCTACCTATGTTGGTGCAAGTTAAAGCTCACTTTTAGAATTTTGTATAATTTAAGAAGTTTGATTTTTTTTCAATATTTTTATATATACTTTATTAATTACTATCTTTCTAGTTCATATACTGCTTACATCGTCATATTCAAAAATACATTGAATGAGCAATTATTAATGAATTTACCAATTTAATTTCTTTACTATATTTTTAACCGAATTTTATTATTTTTAGTATTATATT
This sequence comes from Sindora glabra, assembly GCA_020226215.1. Lineage (NCBI taxonomy): Eukaryota > Viridiplantae > Streptophyta > Magnoliopsida > Fabales > Fabaceae > Sindora > Sindora glabra. The sequence goes on from CM035226.1 coordinate 51,475,539, forward strand.
TGTAATAAGTGGTTAGTATTATAAGTTTTTGTAATAACTGCATCACAATTATGTTGGAGAGTAAATTTATATTTAATTATTGAAGTGATAGTGGGATCATCTATAGTATAGGCTATAACTAGTATGGGGCTACTATAATTTTGCTTTATGTTATAGCTGATAATCTTTAGATTATATTGTAATTTTTCTGAAATGCCAAATGAATCCTATTAAGATGGTTCTTTTATATGTACCACAGGATTAACAATGGAAGATAAAAAAGTAGATATATTTAATAATTAACTTCAATTAAAACATTTGATTAATTTTAACACGATAAAAGAATAGGAAATGCATTGGAGATTATGCATTATGCAACTTATATGCTTTATTATGCATGCTATATATTTGTTAACTTTATAAGTAATATTTATTCGTACACCAAGTGATGGTAGAGTTTCTAATAAAGATAAAATGTAACAACAACTAATGCAAAATTTACTGAAAAGTGATAAATTTCATAATGTAATATGTATGAGTCCACATGCTTTCATGCCTTTTTGTGAGAAATTGAAAGAAATTGGTACAATAAGGGATTTTGCACATGCTATAATAGAGGAGTAAGTAACTAAATTTTTACATATTTTAACACATAATGTAAAACATAAAATTATGTTCTTTTTCTTTCACTAATTAGGAGAAATAATTAGTTATCATTTTTATAATATTTTACAAGCCATTATTTTCACTAAAGGATGAGTATCTTATGTAACCATCTGGATTAAAAATTCCTGCACAAATACTTAATAGTAGGAGATTCTATCCTTATTTTAAGGTAAGATAACAATGCATATAGGTTTAAATGCTTCAATATAATAATATTTTTAATATTTCATTCACATTCTTGTAATTAAATTTAGAATAATTAAAATATAGAATTATGTTGGAGTTATAAATGGGACACATATACAAGTGAAAGTACAAATAAAAAATATTCCTCATTTTTTAAGAAGGAAAGACTTGCTAACTTAAAATGTGTTAACTGCTGACACTTTTGATATGAAATTTACTTATATATTGACTGGTAGGGAAGGAATTGCATCCGACTTTAGGATTTTAAAGTATGCATTAATTGAGAGAGAAGATAAACTTAAAATTCTTAAAGATAAGTAAAAACATTAAATTGGTCCCTTCCACAAAGAAAAAAAAAACTAGAAAATTACACTCTAAGAAGGTTATTTCATAGTAATTGAAGTATATGACATATATTTATATAATTCTTAAATTTACTAGGTAATTATTACCTAAAAGATGTAGGATTTCTATTAAAAGGTAGATTGCTTATACCATAAAGAGGTGTACGGTATCACTTAAAAGAATACTTAATGCATCATCCATAGAATGCCAAAAAAGAAAAATTCAATCATTGATACGCTTTTATTGAGAATTGTCATTGAAAGAACCTTTAATATTCTAAAAAAAGGTTTCCAATCATAGCTAGCGGTATAGAGCCATATTATTCTTATAAAACCATGATTAATATTGTTATGGCCTATTGTATATTGCATAACTTTTTAATGGATGTTGATCTTGATAATCATTTAATTAAGGAAGTGGATCATGAGCTACTCTATAATGTCATGGATAATCTTGGAGACCATGTTACATGAAACATAAAGGATGACTATAAACAATGATTCATTTTGAAAGAAAGTATAGCAACTTATATGTGGAATGATTATCAAGATATTTTATTATAAATTTCTTTTGTATGCTATGTAATAATATGTAATGTATTATTTTTCTGACAAACTTGATTTTCTACCTGAGTTGTGTACAATTATGTTTTTCATGTAAGCATTGTGTAGTATGTGACATGCTATAACTCATATGTTTGTATTGTATGAGACATTGGATATATTGCTTATGTCAAAAAAAGTACGCAAGTTTGTTCTTTGTTATTAAATTACTTGGTTACAAATTACATATATCATTAACATATCATTTAACTTAATTATTAATTTTTCATTTTTTACTTATGTACTAATACTAGTTTATGTTACTAATACTATTTTATGTGATAATTTGTAGATTAAATCATGTCTTAGAATAAAAAATCAAAGATAGGACAAACTTCTTCCAAATATAACCTATGCTAGAGGCTAGAGATGGATACCATGCTATAGGGAATGGGTTGGATAGTACTTTTACTTCTTTAACATATATTACTGTGATAAAGACATTAAAACCAATGATAAGACCTTTTTTCCAAAAGTAACATATTAAGAATAAAATGAAAATTCTAAAGGTGATCTTTAACAAATGTTATAATCTATTTCATATGTGAAGTGGAATTGGGTGGAGTCTCATAACATAAATGTTTAAAGCATTTGATTATGTACAAGTAGTGCAAAATGATAATCAATTTTTACTTTCAATATTTTTAAGGATATTGATTTTAGAATTATTTTTAATGTATAGACATATCTAACCATGGTTGCAGTAAGTAGGAGAAACCCGAAGCACAAAAATGGAAGACAACCCCTAATATGTAACTATGATAAACTATTGGATCTATTTGACAAAGATAAAGTAACTAGTTCTTGAGCCAAGAGTGTAAAAAAGAAATAAAAAAGTCCAGCATTAGGAAATGGAAAACCTTAACTTGAATGACTATTTTAATGGTATGTCTAATTCTAATTTCCATTGGGAAAATGAAACCACACACTCTGCATGCAACATGGATACATACAATCTTGTATGTGGCAATTCCAATCCATTTTAGGGAAATGGATTAGAAAGCAACAATGATTAATTTACTTAAGAGTGGATATGAAAAAATATACCTGAAAATAAACAACTTAATTAAGGTGAGGTGAGAAGGAATTGCATTAACTAGTAAACAAGTTGAAATAGTTAAAAGAGGTCTTGAAATTCTTAAAAGAAGCAAAACTTATTATTATAACCTTGTAGGTGTATAGAGTGAGCTAGGTAATATAGGAGTAATGTGAAAACTTCGATTTCAATGCTATTATTTGTTATATGAAAATGAGAATATTAAGCAATAATTTTTTGACATGCAATAAAAGATGTGTTGGAATCTCTTGTATCAACTCATGAAGGATGCAGAATCTTCTGATCTGATCTCAAATGCACTATATACTTTTGCATGTATGTATGTCACTAATAGATATGGAATTTCTATGCTTATAGTCGTTAGTAGGATGCATATAATATAAAAATGTCTTGTGCTTACTACATTAATTCAAGTTATAGGATTGATTATTTCAATATATGTATTTGTAAGAAATGGTTGAAGAACTAATTAGTTCAACATTGTAATAATTATTGTAATAATTTGTAACTTGGTACAAGAAAGTTATTTTTTTTATGAAAAATTTGCAAAGTAAACGGCAAATTAATGTGAATTCAATACTAATATAGCAATAAGTTATGAATCACACTCACGATTCATTTATTATGCTTTCCTTTTAGAGGAAAGTTTATATTATTAGAGTTTGCCCATAGTAAACACTTGCTTTTTGTTTCTAGAGGTTTTTTTTTTTTTGCCTAATATTTTGATGAGGCTTGTGATTTGTTATTGCAACTTCTCTATTTGAGTTTAAAAGGGAGATTTTAAGCCATCATTGGTGGTTTGTTCTGAAGGAGTAAACATAGCTTTAAAACCATTAAATTGGTTTTGCTAACTAGCAACAAATAGTATATAGACTAAAAAAGTATATAGTGCTTTTAGATCTTATACACTTTGTGCAAGTTATACTTTTGTAATCATATTTGATTCTAAGGGACTTGTGCTTGGATCAAATATGGTTAATTAAATATAATTCACAAAGGCCAAGGTTTTCTCTAAGGTGGAGTTACTTCAATTATATGTTAGGATTGTTGGTTGGTTATTGTGCCGCTTAACCTTTATTTAAATTGATATTTGGCATTTCAACCTTCAATCTGAATGGAGAATCTAGCTTTGCTCTTTTTAAGGGGGGTTATTGAACTATACTTTATTATCAATTAAGATTGTTTAAGTATTTTAGATTGTGAATAATCTCCTAATTTTGCTTTGCATTGTTGGTCTTTGCTACTCTACTTGGACGGATGAATGACCAATTTATAAAGTAAAGGGAGTTTGATTAAATTATGGAGGGAGAGGAATTACTTCAAAAAAAGAAAAGGAACAAATAAAATATTATAGGATTATTTATTTTATTATGTTCAAAGAAAAAAATAATATGAACTCAGTTTATTGAATAAGTTTGATATATTGATAATATAATTAATTCTTATTTTTATATAATAAAAATATTGTGATTATTTTACTACAATAAATTTTATTTTTTATCATTTTTATCTTCATTCAAATAAAATGAAACAACTTCTATCATTTTTTTTTCTAACCAAACACAAGTCAAAGAAAACAGCATCTCTTCATTTATTTTTACTTCTATTTTCTTCTACAATTAAAGAGAGTCTTAAATTATAGATTGAAGCATGGGATTAAACTTTGGATTTGGATAAGCATTTTTTGCAATTTAATTATGCATGCTATAAGCTGAATTTCTATTTAATTATTCTTTATATTTTTTATGATCTATCACATTTTGAAAAAAAATATTTTTATTTTTTCGTTTTAGATTTACAATAAAGTGTTAAATATTTTTTTAATTTTAATTATTATTAATAAATATTTTATTATTTTATATCCTTAATTTATTTTATTATTTTTATTTTAAAATTTTATTTATAACGAATAATTTTAAAAAAATTATTTAAAATAAATAAATTAAATTATTTTTTTTTCATATACGTACGAAAACGATTAATTGCCCGGATGGAGTCACAGCTGTGGGTGGGGGAGTGGTCATATTGATTGGATGGGATAAGACCATGTACGTAAGATCACAGACTTTTGAGACATATGTAAAGAGCAGCGTCAACATGCGTGCATTCGAACCTCATCTCTTTCTATTTGCATTCCCTAATTCCCCTGTTCATCACCCACGTGTTTTCTGTCCTTTCTTTCTTTTTTATATGTTCCTCCTCCCGCCGTGCTTCCCCATAACAGTGCTCTCATGTAATGCCAATGCCAAGTAGCCTATCACGATTTACGATCCCAATCTCGACACTCCGATCTGAGATGAGATTTGAAGCAACAGCGGTGGTACATTTTTCCGTAAAATTTCTAAAATTTTCTTCTAGAGAGTTCTTCCCCGGTTTGTATAAACTCTTTCCTTGTTTCGCAATACTAAAAATAAAATTTTATTTTATTTTATTTATAATTTTTATTTTAATTATATTTATATCATTATAAAATTCATCTAATTTAATAAGAATTTCACTAGAATTTATTTTATTTGATAAAAAAATATTTTATATGAAAGTTTTAAATTTTTTTAATATTATATTTATCATAATATCATCAAAAATTATTTTTAATTAAATTTTATATATTTTTTCATATATTTCAAATAAAATAATTAATTTATAAATAAATTAAAATTATTATTTTTAATAAAGTATTCAAATAATAAAATTTATTTATAAATAAATTAAAATTATTTTAATTAAAATAAAATAAAATTAATTCTAAAAAATTACATGCCAAAAATCCAAAACAAACTTGATTTGAGTAGAAGTAAATATTTTTTTTATAAAAAATATTGTACTTCATGCTTTTGACACTTAATCAACAATTTCCGCCAACATTGATATAAAAAATTGACTCAAATCATCTGTTCAAAACTCACTGTTAAATCACTTGTATTTTTTTATTTTTTATTTTTTTTTGTCGTAACAGAGGGAAATTAGAAAATGAAGATTATATATTTTGGAACAGGTTAAAAAGTTATCTCTCTCATTGTTATATATAACAATAGTTTCTTTGTTTTATAATAGAATTGTTTAAATTATTAGAACAAGGAGGGAAACAAAAAATTTTAAATATATATATTTTGAAAGGGTTGATAAAAATAATTATTTTGTATTAATAAAATATTTTCATAATAAAAAATGTTAGATATTCACCTATAAAAATATTTTGAAGAAAGATCTGTTTAGAAATATTTACAAAAATATTTATATTTTTAAAAATATTCTGCTTGATTATAAAGTAAATATGAAAAACTAACATTCCCTTCAAATATTTTTAAATATATAAAAAATTATTTTTAGAATCAAGCGCATATCTAAAAGATAATAGTAATAACTATAGATTAAAGAAAAAACGATGGAATAAATTTAAGAAATTGAAAACTCATTAGCTAAATCAATAACTCACTTCACAAGAACATAATTAATATTTAATATAACCATGTGATTCATATTTTTAACACAAAATTGAGACATTCGCACCTTAAATTTTCACAATTTAATGTGGTCATCTCACTCACATTTTGATACAAAATCAAGACGTCATTAAATTTTCACGCAATGTAAGATAGTCTTAAACTTTTTGTTATATACAGTTAATTATATTGCATTAATTATTATTTAATAATTGATTTAATTACTAATAGATAATATTAATTATTTATACAAATATATTTAATAAAATCAATTATTTATTAATGAAATGACATATAAGAATATATTATCATTTATTTAAATATTCTTTAATTTTAATAATATTTTATATTATAATATATTATTTATTAAATTAATTACTTAAAAAATAGATCATTATACTTTATTATACTTGCTTGATTTTCCTTTAAAAATAAATCATTATAATTTTCTAGTTCATAAACTCTTATAATATTAAAATATATTTTTAACAATTTTTAATATTAAATTTAAAATTTTTATACTTATAACTAAAAATATTGATGAATTACATATTGTAAGTATAAGAAGTTATCTTCTCCAAGTAATATTATCTTGTTGTTTCTTATTTTTAATATGTATTATTTTTAATTCAAAATATATAATTTAATAAAAATATTTATATTTTTCTCAACATATTTTTATTATTCTTTATGGAACGATATATATATTTTCTCTTTTCTTCTATATAATTCAATAGAAAGTGCACGATTATGTTCATTTTTTCATTTCATGCATATTTTAATATAATTTATTATACTTATTTGAATTTATTTAAAAATAAATAATTTATTATATATATTTTAAGAAATAAATAGTTATAATTTAATATTTTTATTTATCAAAGATAAAAAATAAAAAATTGTATAACTATGAGTAAAGGTATTTTTTTTATAGTTAATGCAAATCAACTATTTCAAAATATTACTATTTTTAATTTTTTTAAAATGATTTATTGAGAGTTAATAAATTGATTAAAATAATTATTTATCAAATACTTAAATTAATTAATTAATTTAGTGAAATAATTAATATTATTTAAATCAATTAAAAAATTATTTGCCTGCATTTGGAAGAGAAGTGCAAGAATAATAATCAAAAGATCAAATCAACTATTTTAAAATATTATTATTGTTATTTTTTTAAATAATTTATTGAGAATTAATAAACCAAGTAAAATAATTATTTATCAAACACTAAAATCAATTAGTTAATTTAGTCAAATAATTAATAGTATTTAAATTAATAAAAAATTTATTTGCCTGCATTTGGAAGAGATGGCGAGAATAATAATCAAAGGATCAAATCAACTATTTCAAAATATTAGTATTCTTAATTTTTTTAAAATGATTTATCGAGAGTTAATAAACTGATTAAAATAATTATTTACTAAACACTCAAATTAATTAATTAATTTATCCAAATAATTAATAATATTTAAATCAATTAAGAATTAATAAAAAAATTATTAGACTGCATTTGGAAGAGAAGGGCAAGAATAATAACTAGAGGACCAAATCAATTATTTCAAAACATTAGTATTCTTATTTTTTAAAATGATCTATTGAGAGTTAATAAACCAATTAAAATAATTATTTATCAAATATTCAAATCAATTAATTAATTTAGTCAAATAATTAATAGTATTTAAATCAATTAAAAATTAATCAAAATACTGTTTAACTGCATTTGAAAGAGAAGGGCAAGAACAATAACCAAAGGACCAAATCCACTATTTCAAAATATTAGTATTCTTAAGTTTTTTTTAAAATGATTTATTGAGAATTAATAAAATAATTAAAATAATTATTTATTAAATATTCAAATCAATTAATTAATTTAATCAAATAATTAATAGTATTCAAATCAATTAAAAATTAATCAAAAATTTATTTACCTGCATTTGGAAGAGAAAGGTAAGAATAATAATCAAAGAACCAAATCAACTATTTCAAAATATCAGTATTCTTAATTTTTTTAAAATTATTTATTGAGAGTTAATAAATTAATTGAAATAATTATTTATCAAAGACTTAAATTAATTAATTAATTTAGTTAAATAATTAATAGCATTCAAATCAATTAAAAATTAATAAAAAATTTACTTGCCTGCATTTGGAAGAGAGAGGCAATAATAATAATCAAAGGACTAAATCAGCTATTTCAAAATATCAGTATTCCTAATTTTTTTTAAAATTACTTATTGAGAGTTAATAAACTAATTAAAATAATTATTTATTAGATACTTAAATTAATTAATTAATTTAATCATATAATTAATAGTATTCAAATCAATTAAAAAGTAATAAAAAATTTATTTGCCTGCATTTGGAAGAAAAGGGCAAGAATAATAATCAAAGGACTAAAGGCAACAGTTAAATTTTACAGGTAAACGAGGACAAGAGTGAAAATGGGCATTAAAGCCTAACTTAAATGATCACACTGACGTGAAACTGCAAAGAGATGGGGCAATGCCTTCCGGTCTCTTCATTACAATAATGGAGTTGCTGGCGTGACGGCAAGCCAGAGTGTAATTACTGAGCCTTACAGACCAGCAAATGGTCAAAATAGAGGCCTGCTCTAACCGCTTAAAAACAAGATGGCTTACCATTTTCGTTCCCATCACACACAAATTGCAACTCTCAAATCTCACATCGATTGCATTGCCTGCACTGCATCTCCACTCATAACTTCTACTTCACTCCATCACCTTACATCATAGATTATGTGACGTAATTATTTAAAATCTGGCGATCGTTTGGGAGGGAGGAATTTAAAATCTGGAATGACATAATTATTTCAAATCATGTCAGATTCAAATTATTTAATTATATTTATTAAAAATAAATAATTTTTAAACTTATCATAAAATTTTGAAATTTGAATTTTGAGTAAGGTAATAATAAGCAGCTCAACATATTTATTTTCACGTAACAAAAGTAAGAGAAGAATCAAAATTCTTGAGATACACACCGGATACTTTCCCGTTTTGTTCGAATTTAAAAAATCTGAGTGCAAAATCTGTTTTTTTTTTTCATTTTATTTTTGTATATAGATTTTGAGCCATCTTAATTCTCAACGGTTGGGTGTACGGGAAGTGCACGAAAATATCTTACCCATATTTGCAGATTTTTCTTCTTCTTCTTTTTTTTTCACCACCGAACCGTAAGAAACTTTTGCATTCTTTCTGGATTGGCGTGACCCTCTCTCTCTCTCTCTCTCTCTCTAACCTAATAAAAAAGCCGACCCCAACTCGGAACCGTACAATTATTGAACTATACGGTCAGCCAAAACATACGATATGACCAAAACACCCATTCCATCATCCTCCCGAGTCACAAGACGCCACTCTCTTTTTCCCGTTTTTATATTTTGTGTAAAATACAATGATGGCAATTTTTAAGGCGAAATGAGTACAAAATTAACCTCATTCAAAGTTGTGCCAGGAATGAATCAATTCGTATATTATAAATTATAAATGGATTAAATTAAAGATTGATTTAAAATTAAATGAATTAATACAGTAATTCATTATAGAAATTAAATTAAAATTTTATAGATATTATTTAAAAATAATTAATAATTAGTATATAAATAATTATATATAATGAAAATATAAATTTTATGTTGTAATCAAATTTTATTTAATGATAAATAATAAATAAATTTTATTAATTAAAATTATTAAATAATTATATATTTAAATATATTTTAACACATTTAACAAATAAATTAATTTAATACAATATAGTTATTATTTAAATCAAATTTAATTTAAACTTACTTGAATTGTTACTACCATTTAATATAATATAAATCTCCCATGTAATCACAAATTGTGATCCGAGTAAAGTATGTGGTTGTTATGACTTATGAGTATCGAACAGGTGTAAAATTTAAACTTTGGCCCATTTCAACTTCCAAAAGAAAATTAATTTGCATTTATTCACTTACTCACTCAAGATTAAAAAAGGAAAAAAAAATGAAGATTGAAAATTAAAAGGTGGATTTTTATGTTTATATTTGTTGGAGTCAAGATGGGGTCGAGGGGGACAAGATTTTATCATAATTTATAAGGCAAAGTTTCCAAATTCCCAAATCTCACAGCCCCACTTTGCCCATTCCCAACAAAATCCCTTTCAATTCTCTGTTCTAAATAGAAAATTATACATCTGCATGGATTTAGTGGTCCAATCTAAAACATATACAAAACAAAAGCTTAGTATTTTGTTGCCCCCCAAAAATGTTCTCCTTTTGTTAGCCTGAAAAAGCAGTCTGTACATATTCCCAATAATACATGGCACATATCTCGAAGCATAAAAATAATATTAACACTAATAATATAATTAACTTTAGGAATTAACAAATTAACAAAAGAATATGATTGGCCGTTGTATTACTGTATGGAGCGTCCAGCTGGCAAAGCCATCAGCAATCAGCAAAGTAAAACAGAAGACATAAAAGCGCACTGAAAGAACCCACGCGCTCATCGCAAAGCCGACGAGCGAGTATTACTCTTATCTACGCGCGCGAGTATCCATCATTATGTTTCGAGGAGATAGATCGGACGCTTGCGAGAAAAAGCTGGAGCTTTTAAATTCATGCTCCCAGTGACAACTGGACTGCGGAAGGAGCCAGCTGTAATCCTCCACGTGCCAGGAATTTATGGGATGGAATCTGCCATCATCCATTTAGAATTCCAAACGGTGTCGTAGATCCCGTCCAAGCCAAACCATCGAGCTCAGCTTTCCCCAGCTATCAGTGTCCGCACCAACAGCTATATTTTTTTTATTTTTTTTGAGTTTTGAAATCCAACGTGGTAGATGATGTGGCGTACATGACATGTATGATGTATAACATTGACATAACAGAAAAATATAAAATAATATTAATATTAATTATGTTCATTTTAATTTGCTCAAATTTAATTTATCAAGAACAATATTATGTAAACTAATCACATTTATTTATTTTTTGGCCATTATTCATATTCATTTATTAACACATCTATTTTATATATTGTGTGAGATCGAGGCCTTGTTTGATTGTAAGAGAAATAATAAGAGAAAAGAAATGGTGAGAAAGAAATAAATAAATAGAGGGTATAATTTTTTTTAAAAAAGTTGTGTTTTGTTAAAAAAATGGAAATTGTTTAGTTGAGTAGCAAAATGGGGGAAAAAGATAATAAAGTGAAATCATAATAATATCCTTAATCAATTTTTAAACTATAATAAGATAAAAAAATTGCCTCTAAAATAATTTTAATAATATTTTATGTCTAAACTATATAATAATTTCAAAAATAAAAAAAATTTCTAATAAAATTATTTCTAACCTAAAAAGTTAGAAATATAAAAAAGAGGAAACTATGCATTATTTTATATTTAAACTAGAAAATTTAGAAATAACAATTCATTTTCTTAAATAATTTAAAAATTTTATAAATTATCTTAATTCTAAAATAGACATAAAACAATTTCTAAAAATTTAGAGAAGCAGAACAAACAACTACTCAATACTTAGTTACAAATTCAATAGTAAGACAATATGGCACAAAAGTTATCAATACATAGTAAGGAAGAAATGACTATTGAAAAGATATAAAATACAGATATAAGATAAGAGGCCTGTTTGATAAACAGTAATTGAAGTTGCTTTTGGTTGTTTTGACTAGAAGTTGGTTGATTGACTAATTAAATTAGTTAAATCAGATGTTTGGTGAGCAACTATTTTAAAAATTTTTTGAGTTTATTTGGTAAATAGTTGTTGGAGTAATTTTTAACTGTTTGATCAGAAATAAATTGATTGACCACATAAATTAGCCAAATTAACTATTTGATAAATAATTATTTCTAATAGCTTTTTATTTTTAATCAGCTGAATTGAAAATGCTATTAATTGAAGCATTTTCTTTCAATTTTTTGGTTATTATTATATAAAAGGACATAAATATCCCAAGTTGCTTCTGTTGCGTCTTCCTTCTGCTTGGTTACTGTTGCACAGTGTCTTCCTTCTTTTCCTTTTTGGTAAAATACTGCTGTCTTCCTTCTTTTATTTTACGTAGCATCTTCCTTCTATTTTTTAAAGTAAAATACTGCATCTTGCTTCTTTTCTTTTTAGCTAAAATACTGTGTCTTCCTTTTTCCATTTTTTTGCATAGCGTCTTCTTTATTTTTTCTACGTAAAATACTTTTTTTTAGGTAAAATAGTGCTGTGTTTACTGGTATTGTTACCCCTCCCCCACAACCTTTTAATAATATAAATAAATTATAATTATAATTATTAATTTTTTGTTAATAAACTTATTTACTATAAAATTATATTAATATAATTTAAAAAATATTTAATTTATAATAAATTATAATAATATATTATTTATGAAAATTTAATTTAATAAATAATATATAAAATTTAAATATATTATAATAAAAAATATTTAAATAATTTTAAAATATACTCATACCTATATTTATCATTTTATATACAAATAACTAGTTATAAATAATTAATTTTACTAAATATTTTTATTCAAACAGTTAATGTAATTAGTTATTCAAATCAATTAATATAATAAGTTATCAGTTAATAATTAATTGAATTAACTAACCGTTATAATTATTAATTAATTATTAAATAAGACCAAGGTGAGTTATTCTACTCTTTTAATATATATATATATATATATATATATATATATATATATATTAAGTATTTAATAATTTGCATTAAATTTTATATTTGTTTGAAATAAAAATTACTTAATATAAAGGCTGTTATTGCTCTGCATCACTCAATATATCCATGCACGGTCATTGGCCTAAAGATAAATCTAGCTGGTCTGCTCTAGCTGTTCTAATTTAGCTGAGTAGGACCCTTGTGGAAGGTATGTGAAATTCTCGTAAGTGATGGTAACCATCGGTATTTTTTATAATAATTATTATATTTTTTTATTTTTATAATTCTAAAATTATTATTTTTTATTTTTATTGTAATTATTTATTATTTTATTTATTTATAATGTTAATGCAAATAAAAATATAATATTAATATAAATAAAAAATATCAAATTAGAGGTGAATTATAATAAGCACCTAAATTAAATCGTTAAATCTCATTTTAATAATGTTAAAAAAATGTTTGCTTCAATAATATTTTAATGATTTAATGATATTTAATAATATTTTAAAATAATATAATGAAATTTAATAATATTTTAAAAATTTTATTTTTTATTATATTTGAGATTTGAATTTAAAATTATGCATATATGTATTAAGTGAATTATAAATTTTTTCATTATCAAAATAAATAAATGAATATTTGCTTTTAATTATATTTTTTATTTTCATCATTTATTTTAATACTTCACTGAGGAAGGAACCAATAAATATAGCAAAAGTAAAAAAATAAGATATTAATAATATTAGTTATAAAATTTTAAAATATAATAACTAATTTTTGTATAAGTAAGAGATTAATTATTAATTTAATTTTAATTAAAATTAATAACGATGGAGTTTACTGTTAATATTTCGCCATCATTCCCAGGAAATAAAGAGATTGGTAACCCACTGACAGAGTAAACAGTAAAGAAATGGAGGTGAGTACGTACTAGAGATAAATAACTTCCAAATTTTTGTGCTTTGTGAATTTGTTTTCTAATTTCTCCCAATAATTGGAGAGAAGGAAATTTGTGTGGATGCCACACATAGAATCTATTTCGTTTATATTTTTAAAAATAATTTTGTATTTTTAAAAATAAAAAATAAAAAAATCTATTTATTTAAATATTTTTCTTTATTTTTAAAAATTATTTTCAAAACATGTATTTTAAAAATAAGAAGAAAATAACAATTTTAAATTTTTTTTATTTTTTTATTTTCAAAACATACTTCATTAATGATATTATTATAATTTATGACTATTTTTAAAATAATTTATCAAACACATTCTTATTTTAATTATTTTTAAAAACTATTTTCAAAAACAAAAAATAAAAAATACAAACAGACATACTCATAATTTCTTCTACTATTTCATTCTCTTTCCATTCCAGTTGGACATCCATACAAGAGAACTTTCTTTTTCTTTGTTTTTTCTTGTAAATTTCTTTCTTCTTTTTCATCAATCTAAACAAATGAATTGTATGTAATGTTATCTTTACACACAACAGGATAAAAATCTTAAATTTATATAAAGAAATTATACGTGAGTGTATCACATTTTTTTTTTAAGTGGTGTGAGCAGTGAAATAATATTTTCTTATAGAAAAACATAAATATGAAGTAAGAAATAGAAAGAAATGCTTAGATTCTTGCAAGGGTAACCTTATGCTTTGTGAAGAAGAAAACATAGGGAAAGGAAAAAAAATTCTTTTTAAATTTAGTTAGAAAAGGAAAATAGAGGGAATTGAAATTTTAAAATTTTGAGTTGTGGCAATATTGATAACTACAAATTATACCTTATCATTTTCCTTTCTCTTCATTTTTTTTTTAACCAAATAAAAAAGTTATTAAAAATCAAAAATTTTCTTTCTCGCTCCTTATTTTCCATTTGATCGTGCAAAGGGTAAATGATATATTCTCTTTTAATATATATTGGGATAATTTATTGCAGGAAATAGTGAGTGGAAAAGAAATTCATGAATAATATTATTAAAAAAAAGTAAACTGTATTTAATTTTTTTAAAATTTATTAAAATTGCACTCACAATTTTTTTATTTTTATAAATTTATATTAATTTTTATTTTTCATAAACACCCATATACGATTATATTTTATGTATATACTCACTTTTTCTACTTAAACGATGAAAACGAGATGAGTTGTACTTGTGAAATTGGGGGAATGAGTGTAAAGAAGTCTAATTTCGGCTGAGTTGAATTAAACTGAATTTAATATATATATATAGTAGTAAAAATAGGAACAGGAAACACGCGTGAGTGTTTTTACTTGGACCTCATGCCCACTCTCAGTGTAAGGATTACATGCCTAATACGACTTCTACCCGTAACTTTTTGTCATTAAAATAAACAAAAACATGTAATTACATCGTTCAGAGAGAAGGGGCTTGTGTCACAAGCCAATTCAATTTTTTGCTATAAAACCCCAACGGGCTCTCGTGAGACTTCGCACAGCATTTCTGAGTAGAAGCTTCATTCACTGCTCTCACTCTCTCTGCTCTGCTTCTCTCAATCTTCTTCCTCTTCCTCTCTGCGTAGTTACTGCTACAATGTCTAAAATGTGTGGTTTCTTGGCATTGTTTGTCGGTTTGATGCTGGTGGGGTTTGGCACCTCAGCGAAATTTGACGAGCTTTTCCAGCCAAGCTGGGCTCAGGACCATTTTCTCTACGAAGGAGACGTCCTGAAACTAAAGCTCGATAACTATTCAGGTAAATCCCACTTTTCTCATCTGTAATTTCAAATTTCCAGTTGTAGCTTTGGGCACCGGAAAGCAACAAACTTCGCATTTCTCAAATGGATTCTATGCCCCCCCCCCCCCCCCCAATTCGTTTCTGCCATCAAACCCATTATCGTTTCTGCAAAAGAAATCAAATTTGAATCTTTCCTTAGATTGATTTATTTGCGTTGATGTTGTATTTATATTGGCTTTGACATTCCAGGTGCTGGTTTTCAATCCAAGAGCAAGTACATGTTTGGAAAGGTTACCATTCATCTTAAGCTTATAGAGGGTGATTCTGCTGGAACTGTTACTGCTTTCTATGTAAGCCTAACTGAATACTTTTTTCATTTGCTCATTGAAATGGATATTAACAAGTCAAAAATTACGCATGACTTTTGTATAAGTTACTTTGCCTCATGTCCCTCAATCAATAATTTTCATACAATATAGCAGTGTGCACTGAAACATTTCCGAGTTGCAGACAGATTAAAGTTAAATTTATTAGAAATCATGAATGAGCTAGTACCTTAGCTATTAGTATCGTTTACCTGCTCCCTTTATTTCCCCCGTGAATTATTTCGGATCCAATTGATGTTACATTTATTACTATTGTTTTCCAGCTACCATCCAAAAACAGTTGCTTAACTTCGTGCACTTAATTCTATCCTTAACTATTGAAAATTGACTTTTATCTGCATCAATAATTTAGTGTCTGAATGACTGACACTGACAATGAATTTCTCTGATGTAGATGTCGTCGGAGGGAACAAATCACAATGAATTTGACTTCGAGTTTCTGGGAAACACCACGGGTGAACCTTACTCTGTTCAAACAAATCTTTATGTGAATGGCGTGGGTAACAGGGAACAGAGGCTCAACCTCTGGTTCGATCCCACGAAGGACTTCCATTCTTACTCTATCTTCTGGAATCAACGCCAAGTTGTGTAAGTTCTCATTTTATCTAAATTATATTTGCCCGAGTGTATTGTTTTGTACATTTATGTCTATGAATGACATCGTGAAAAAAAGCAGGGCAAAGAGAATTTGGGGTTTGGACTCCTTTTTCATCGATCCACGGAAAAATGAAAAAGAAAAGGGCTTTATGTTGCTATGGCCTGAAAAGCTATAGTCAAAATATGCAGATGGCCCTTTAGCCAGTTGTGGTTGAACTATCATTAGCCTTTTGTCATTGTCTTCCCGCTGGGTCACACAAACCAACCCATGGAGGATGGAATCTTATAATAATTTACCTCAATACTTCCAAGCCTAAGAGGCCCCTTAAAATTTTCTGATATTTCTGGCAAACTGCTTTGGCTATGTTAGCATTCAGCAGTACCTTAAAAATTTATTCCCGGATATTTTCCTTGCAAAAGTTTTTTCACCTTGTTTGAATTCTAGTTCCTTTACAAGGTCTGAAAATTTGACGTTGTTTCTGTCTTGAAATTTGATCAGATTCCTAGTGGATGAGACGCCAATCAGGGTGCACACAAACATGGAACACAAAGGAATACCATTCCCAAAAGACCAAGCCATGGGAGTGTACAGCTCGATCTGGAATGCCGATGATTGGGCCACACAAGGTGGTCGTGTTAAGACAGACTGGAGCCATGCGCCCTTCATTGCAACCTACAAGGCATTCGAAATCAATGCCTGCGACTGCCCAGCTTCGGTGGCAGGAGCAGTGGATAACTCAGAGAGATGCAGGAGCAGTGAGGATAAGAAGTATTGGTGGGACGAGCCCACCCTGTCGGAGCTGAATGTTCACCAGAACCACCAGCTTAAGTGGGTCAGGGCTAAGCATATGGTCTATGATTATTGTAGTGACACTGCTAGATTCCCAGTGATTCCTGCCGAGTGTGTTCATCATCGTCACTAGGGAGGGGGGACTGGGAAGATGAAGTTGTGGGTGTAGAAAATGGTGGAATCAAGAGATCATCGATCTTCGTGAAACATTGTCCCATATGTTTCATATTGTAATATATTATGACTTCGTGCTTTTTGATTTGTTTTATTTGATTTTTAGTCTTTATATATCCAATTGCAATTTTTCTTGCGTGCAGTTTGTTTATTCTGTTTTATTTCTCCGGAGGGGAAGAAACATCTTTGATTAGTTCAAAGAAGTGTGTAGTTAATCCTAAGCACGTGGATTTGAAGATTTTGTATATGTCATGTAAATTTAATTATGATTAATAAATAAATTATATTTATTAATTTTTATCATTTTTAATATTTTAAAAAATTTAAGTTATATTTTTAATATATTAAGATTTGTAATATGAATAAATATTATTTATTCAAGATTAAATTCATATGCTAATACAAGAATTCATCTGCGCCACAATTTTGTTTGAAGAAGAAAGGAGAACGGGTGGGGATGAGGTTAAAATGGGAGTGAATATCATACCTTTATGGTCACTGATTAAATTCATAATTGACGCCCGTATGTGTATTAGGAAACCCCCCCCCCCTCTCTCTCCCTCTCTCTCTGTATATATATATATATATGGATTCAAATCATGAGCATAAAGGGAGGATTCACAAGGCCTTCAGGTATATATCCTATGAATAAAAAATTTTCGATATAAAATTGTTATTTCATTGTTAGCAGTGTAATTGTACTTTCATCAATTGCACCATGTATTATATTTTTTAGAGAAAAATAAAAATAAATTTCTTGAAGTATGATTTCATTTAATGTCCATAATTCTCTCAAAATTTCAAAACTTATAAATAATCTCTTAATTTTTGAAGAGGTAAAAATATTGGAAATTCAATTTTAAAAAGCACAAAAAATATATAAATCACTCAACTATTTTCAATATAAATTTAACCAATTTTTAAAATTTAGATTTCTTTTTAATAAATTATTAACAGTAAAATTAATTCTATGATAAATTGAAAACAAGAATTTTAAACAATTATTATTAAAATTTGACTAAAATGCATTTAGGGAGAATAAATATGTATTTCTTTTATTTTTTATTATTTGTTTGATTTTACTGTATCAATAAATAATTTAAAAAAGTTATAAGTGGCTTACTTCTTCTTTTTTTCCACTTTCTTTAATTGAAATATCATGTTTTCACTTTTTAAATTTCAGGGTTATTTATAAGTTTTAAAATTTTACAGGATTATATGATATTAAACTATACTTTAGGAAACTTATTTGTATTTTTTTATTTTTTTAAAAATGTAATAAAATTGTGTCGTTAATATATATATATATATATATATATATATATATATATATATATATATATATATATTATTACATGAACAGTTTATTAAATATAAATTCTTTACTTGAACATAGATGGAAAAATATGAAAAATTCTTTACATAAAATTCAATGAAGGAAATAAACAAAACTAGGTTCCTACCAAGGGAAATACTTACGTGTTTGTTACTTTATCCTTAGGTATTAACTGTCGGTTAATAATGTATGAATTCATTTTATTTAATAATTAATTATGAATTAACTTGACTTTTTCTTCTATTATAATTAATAAATGACTATAAATTTATTATTTATATTTAATTGATTATTAAACAAAATTGATCCGTGCATTATTAATTGACAACGTTTGAATAATAATAATAATAATAATGTTTAAATATTACATGGTTATTAGTCCTTATAAGTATTTCTCTCCTATCAAAATGGATGGAAAGAAATTGTATCCATGTATTTCTAAATGGAAGTCGCATTTGGAAAGCATTCTAGCATCTGAAACATCTGATATCCGTTTGTAAAATCATCAACGTTCATCATGTATTGGTTTGAAATTAGTAGCCTTTTTCGTTTGCCGTGTTGGATTAATGTCGTCCTTGGATGTTAGCTTCCTATGGGCTACAAGTTCACTACTTGACAACCAACATATGAAACCTCTGCGGCAATGATTTTAATTTTCGAGGCCAAACAACAATGATAATGTGTGGTAGACCGTCCTTATAATTCAATTAATTAGCACATTAATGTTAGAACCGGTGGGTCCTATGTTGGTTAGGGACTATGGATAGGGAGAGACCCCAAAGGTTATGACTTATGATGGGGCTTGGCCTGTGCACTCGAGAGTGATGTTCATCAATGGGCCATCTCTAATGGAAAATGAACGTTGAAAATTGACTGCTCATTTGTTTCCACATATGATTCTATTCAGCTGAGGGCCCTATTCTGTAAATGATATGATGAATTCTTGAGGAAAAGTAGGGGAGGTGAATTTATAACACAACCAAACTGAATAATGTTCAATTATTCTGTATTATTATACACCTAAAATCAGCTATGCATTCATAAACGCACGTCCAATTGTTTGTTCTTCGATTTCTTATAAAACTTTTTAATAATAAAAGTGATGAGTAATTTAGCACCCTCGACGTTTTCAAATTCAGAATGCCGTAAAGGAAAAAAATCCCAAAATAATGAGTGTCGTTGCACGCAAAAAATATACACCGACAATTTTTTTGTTTTGGTTTCTGAGGAAGAAATGAATTTAATAATTCTTGGGTTTGGATAGGAAGCAAATTTTCATAACAATGTTGATTTTTTCAAAAATAAATTTTCTTATAAATTTTGTCAAAAGTGTTCAAAATTATTTAATTAGTATTAAAAAATTGACATTTCCTAAGAATTAATTTTCTATTTTTTTATTTAATTTAACTCTGAAGTTTTTGAAAAATATTGTTAAAATGACTAATATGCTTTTCAAAATTGTAATAAAAAATAAAAAATGACAAAGATGCTCTTCAAAATTGTAATATGAAAAATAAAAATATCAATAAATTTTAATTGTATCTAATTATCTCTTTTTAAATCATATTTCTAGTCTCTTTTTATCATAATTTTTATAAATTAATAATTTTATATTTTTAATTTACTAAAAAATAAAATAAGTTTATATAAAAAATTAAGATGTCCTATATATATCCTAAATTATTTTAATATAATTAAAATAAAATATAATTTTAATGAAGAAAATTTTAATCAAATGTTTAATTCTATTGAATCAATATAAAGTAGAAAAGAAAGATATTTTTTTATTTTTATGATTAAATATTAAATTAATAAATAATAAAGATAATAAATAAAATAATATAATAGATATATATACTAAATATATTTATATTTAGAATTAAATTTATATTATAATTATATTTATAATATAATATTTAATATTTATTTTATATAATCATCATTATATTTTATATAATTAATAATTATATGTATATTTTATAATTGTATTTATCATCGATGAATTATACTTATTATAATTTTTAAACAATAAGAAGAAAAGTTTGATGAAGTGATCATTAATTAAATTAAATAATAATTTTATATTTTTATCTATAAATGACAATAAGAATTTTTTTTAGAGTGTGAATAAATAGTATTCTCTAATTTATGAAAAATAAAACTCTTCAAAAACTTTTATTTCTTCCATTTTGGTAATTAATGTCTAATCAAACGATTTAAGAGTTTTTTATGTCCCAAGAAAAGTTATGCTTTTTATGTTACTTTTGTGAATCAAACAACTTCCTAAATTTCATTTATTTCAATGAAAAATAATTTTCACAAAATATAATTATAAAATATTAAAATAAAAAATATTTTATTTATTCAATATTACATATAAAAAATTTAAATAAAATAATTTCTTTTATTTAAAAAAAATTTATTTTTTTTCATTATTATACTTTTAAGTATCATTTTTTAAACTTTTAATATAAATGATATATCGTTCATTTATATATATATATATATATATGCAAATCATAGTTCTATATAAAAAATATTTTTCAATAAAACAAAAAACACCTTAATCTATCATAATATTTTACGCACTTAAAGGTAAAATTGACAGCTAGCTTATGACTCCAAACTTTGGACATTAAAAGCTGGAAAAACAAGTGAAATATTAGGGAAAATGATGATTGTAATATATTGATAATGATGGCTACCTTAACGTTTGTTGGAAACGCCAGTTATATATTAAATGAATATGAGAAACAAAAGAACGCAGAGACATGGATAGGCTTGGACATTTCAGCCCCGAACACTGATTTTTTTTTTCTAAATAATAAAAGTAACTAATATGACCAACTATATTTTATGGTAATGAATGTTAAGTTTTGAAGGGATAATAAGAGTAAAAAATAGGGGTAACAGAAATGAGGATGTTAAGATAGATGTATAGTCATATAAAAAAGAATAAGATACAAAATAAATGTATATGAGGGTATATTAATGTGATACTTATTGAAAAGAAAGTGATAAAAAATTGATTAAGGTAGTTTGGTTATGTACAAAGAAGGCCATTAGAGATATTAATAAGAAGAGTTGATCACATGATCAACTCTAAAAATTTAATTTTTAATAAAGTTTAATAGCGTAATACGATTCATTTAATTGATTTCACTTAGTAAAATAAGATTTTACTATTATTGTTGTTGTAAAAGTAGCTAATACATTTGTCATGTATATATAAAGATTCAAGATTAAATTCAAGATGTAAAAGAAAGATAAATTCCTCAAACACTGCCAAATATTATTTGATCAGACAAAAGCTTTGTGTAGATCAATGAATTCTTGATAAAAAATTTAATACAACCTAATTTGATTAGCACATGAGCTGAATATGTTTTTTCAATCATATGCTTAACCTAGTATTATTTGGTTCAGTTTATGAGATAGAGCCAAATATGAACAAATTATTAACAAATCAAATTATATTTTCTATTGAAATGAGGTAACACGCAGTTAGTTTTGATCATTACGGTAGAGTAATGTTATTTTTATTCTCATGCATTCACTTTGTATTTATTTTGAGATCTATAATTTTATGAATTTTATTATCTATTAAAGAAAAATGAATATTTGCTTCCTAAAAAAGTATGAATAGCATTTTCTTTACTCATAATGATATTAAATTAACTCATGTGAAGTTGGAAAAAACACATTTAACTGTAGAACTCGCTTTCAAATCTGTAATATTGATCAAAGAAAAGAAAAAAAGGAAGAAGAATAAGAAGGAAATAAAAAAAAAAAAGGAAAAGCACGCAAAAGAATGGCCTTTATGCTCATTGTTAAGCGTGGATTCGGGATTCCCACATAGATAGGAAAATGTATAATAAAAGTGAAGGGAGAAAGGCTAATAGATTGGAATTATAAAAAGCCATGGCATTATGATGCGGATTAATTATTCCTAAGGAACATTATCTTTGCTGAATCAAACAACTTTTGAAAGCTTTGGGCTCTGCTTGATCTTATTCCAAAGTGAGCACTCAGATTTTGATCAAAATTGTGTGAATTATTGCAAGTTAAGCAACCCTTAACTTTCCCACTTGCAGATTGCAATTACAATTTTCAACCAACATCACATGTATGACTTTTCCGTTTGGAAACTAATAAATAAAGGGGAAAAAAAAAAGGAGAAAAATTATCTTTTTCTATTTAATATTTTTTTTATAAAGAATAACCTTTTTTATCTTCTTTGGTTCCATCCAAGTTGCTGTTTCAGTTGGAGCCACTGATGTGATTTGTCGAGGCATACAGAGAAGTAGTTCGAATGTGTACGTATTTTTTAAAGTGTAGTCCGAAAACATGTTTTGCAACAAGTGCTGCATTATCTATGGGATAAGACACACTTATTTCCTTCTAAATTCAATTTAATTACATTCATATTTATTTGATTATTATAAATATATATTAATTTTTTATATATTTACATTTCTGTTATTTTATTTTAAATATATATTTATTTTCTTTATTTTTAAAAATAAGAAAAATAAATAAATAATTTTAAAAAATATAAATATAATTAAATTAAATTTCAAAGCACAGCGAAGGCAATTTACCCTTACTTATCTGTCTAATGCAGGTCGTGCAAGAGTTTCACGACTGTTAGCTTCACTCACATTCTCTTGTTTGAAAGCAACATCCCAGCAAACATTATATTTTATATTTTGGGTTGGGTTCTACCTTCACCTTTCATATAACTTGTAACTTTTGATCTGGAGTTTACAACTTTTTCGGGAAAAATTAAAAACTTATTAGTGTTTAACATTGAGCTGTAGTGTACTGGGGAAAAAAAAACATTGAGTAATTTTTCATGAAAAATTGCAGTGCAAATAATACACTTTTGGTACAAAAATATTTACAAACTCTAAATAAAATTGTAAGATTGGGTTTAGGGTTTAACATAAAACCCTAAGATTTTACGAAGAGCAAGTCCTTCGGAACTTTGTTTTCCGAAGTGCAGAGGGAAATCCCCTGCGACCCACCAATAGCAATATATATATATATATATTGTCAACTAGGGCAACAATTAGAAAGGCCGTCATATGCCCCAAAAAGAGGCTTAAAGCACATGTTTAGGCCCATATTGTTCGCAGCAGAATCTGGGCTTGAAAGTGATGGCACATACCGTAGCCCATGCATACAATGTTGTTTGCCATTTAAAAAAAAAAAAAAACTTGAAGTTTAATTTGTTTTCGGCAGGAGCAAATTTTGGATAAAGGAAGTATTTGTGAGTCTTAAAAACTTGGATGAAATGCTCATTTAACCATTTATAAAATATTCCTTATTATGATTTTATTCTTTGTAGTTTTCATAAATTAAAAAATATTTCTAATTAGTCTTATGAGTTTAAAAATATATGTACATATTAAATTAACAACTAATATATATAATGTGTGTTGTTATTATTGTTACAAGTTATATGAAATATATGTACACCTTTCATATTAAATTAACAACTAATTCACCTTCCTTATTACTGTTGTTGTTATTATTGTTAGAGAAAAAGGATATGAGAGTAGCAAACTTCAAGTATTAAATGAATCTATCTAATCTATCCATAGATCAGTTTGCATAAATTTGTCATAAACAAATCAAATTAGATAGGTTTATAAAAATTGTAGGCTATTTATGTGGAAATTTGAATCTTAATGTTTGTGGTCTGATGATCTAACAAGTTGATTTACAAAGTTTTTTCCTATTTCTTTAAACTTATTTTACACCTTTTAAAAAAAGTTTAAATCTAAAATAATAATTATAGATTATGTATATAATAATCTCAATCCAAACGAACAAGTTAAGGCCAATGGCAGAGTCATGTATAAGCATATGTAAGTGAAGATATTGAATTTTCAAATATTTTATAGGATATACTGAATGGAATTATGAGGGCATTTGACAAACAACTTTTTAATCAATTTTTAACTAATTTAAATGTCTTCAATTGTTTGACTAAATTAATTAACAGATTTAAGTATTTGATAAATAATTATTTTAATTGACTGATTAGTTATAAAACTTATATGTCAAGAGGGGGTGAAATAGATTTTTTAAAAATTAGCAAATTAATTTACGATAAAGGTTTAAAACAAAACCATGATGCATAGCATGAAAAACTCTTGGTATTTTGATAGATATATAGTTTCAAAAATATAATATATCTTAATAATAATTGAGAGTATTTTGATTGAGATTTTTAAAAAAGATTTTATTTAATTAAAATGATGAAAATCATGATTCTTCTTTTCTTAATGAGATGATATTTTGGAAACAAAGATGTAAGTAAAAAAGTAGAGAAAGGATATTAAGAAGTTTTATAGAGATCAATTTGTTCAAAAGGAATGTTTTTTAGGTTTACTGCTCCTTTTTCAAGTTACCAAGTATCACTTGAGATATTTACTAAATTTTTACAAAGTTACAACACCTAACTTTATAAGATCTTCCCAATCTTCATTAAGATTTTCATAACTATCTAACTTTACAAAATTTATCAATCTCTATTAGAGTTTCACAACTACCTAACTTTATATGATTTATCAATCTCTATTAAGATTTCAATCATTACCTAACTTTATAAGATTCACAATCTTTACTGGGATTTTAACAAAATATAAGAAAGGATTTTTCTCACAATCTCTTTGAAGAGATTTTACAAGCTTTCACTCAATAATACTTTTAGAGTAGATATGTAAATTTTAGTTTTAGAGTGAGAGAGAAAGACAACTTTAATTTTTCTAAGATAAGAGTTAGAGAGAGTTTGCAAATTTTAGTGCAGAATGTTTGTTCTTCTCATCTATCAAGGCAAGTAATTTATTTACAAAAAAAAAAAAAAGATAATAAAGGCAACTTTGGCTTCAAGTTATTACTTCTTTGACTTTAAGTTATTTAAGCTCAAAGTTAATTTTAGGCTCCAAATTTAAATTTTAAACTTTTGGCTCTAAGGTACTTTTGGGCTTCAAGATTTGAATTTTAAGCTTTTAACTTCAAGGCACCTTTAGGCTCCAAGATTTGAAATTTGAAAAAATGACTTCATAAAAGGTTAGCTTACCTAAGAAGCTTTCTAAAATATCATATGTGTTGAATATATTATATGTGTATTGTAAAGGTCAGAGTTTAGTTCAACCACTTTTTCACCTTTTTCTAATTTTCACCTGAGATATCAACTATATTGTTATTTTGTTGAAAGTGAATTTTCTTTTAGGAATTCATTTCAGTTAGCTTGTATTGTGTGAATACTATTTGGACCTATTCTTCCAGCTATAAAAAGAGCGTCTTTAGAATATATATTATTTTTCTATTAATTTTAACATATGTTGGACACTTTAAAATTTGAAATATCCTTTTATTTTAAAATTTCCACTCTTGATCAATTAAAAGCTCATAATGACTACTAAATATTAACTTTTGGATTTAGGCATTTTTCTCTTCAAAAAATAGCTATTAAATTGTAGTTAATAAGATAATTACTTGGAAAGCAAGTTTGACATTTTTAAAATAAGAATAAATGAAAAGTTCTAAAGTACTTTTGTCATATGGAAAAATATACCTTTAGAAAATAAATTAAGCTGTAAAAATATGGAAGTGTGATAATAAAAAAATTAATGGGTTTGAAATTTGCAATCCATTTAATTTGTATATAAATGAGTTAAACATATAATAAAACTAATAAGTCCAATTTTCAACTTATATTTACAAATTAAAATATTACAAATAAATAAATCTAATTTATTTTCCATTTGATTCCTCATTCTCCTTCTTTTTGTTAATGACAAACCTTTACAAAGTTTTGTTAAAGAATTTCAAAGGTGTCAAAGCATACGAGTATATTATAAGAGGTATCAGAGCATATTAACATAAGAGACATTTAAGTGGTCTGTTGGTGTCTCAAAGCCTGTTAAGAAAATTAAATCATGTAACATATCATATATATAAAAAAATACTTGCAAAAATCATTCTCCCTTTTTTATAGTTAAATTTTATAAGACTTTATTATTTATGAAATGCTCCCTTGAAACTATGATTTTAAAAATTTCATGCTCTCCCCTTAGGAATTTTTATTCCTAAAAACTTTGATCATTTTAAAACCATAGGCATTTTTGAAAAGAAAATGAAATTTTTTTGGAAAGACATTCATTCATTTCATTAAAAAACTTTACACTTCCCCATATTTTCCCCTTTTATCATTACAAAATAGTTGGAAAGAAAAGGAAAAGGAAAAATAGATTTAAAATAGTATTAAAGCAAAAATAATGTTTGAAAATTAGAAGTAAGAAGGCAGATTTGAAATAGTATTAGAGCAAAGAAGGAAAAAATAAAGCTGTGGTAGAGAAAAATAAAAAAAAGAAACAAAAATGGTTCAGAGTAAAAATAAAAACATGTGGCAAGTTAAAAAAAATAAAAGACAGATTAATAGTGATGAAATTATAATATAAAAGAAAAGAAAGAATATTAAAAAATTGACAATTTCAAGTTAAAAAAATGAAGGAATAATTAATGGGAATGAAATCCAGAAAAATAAAAAAAAATGAAATCCTGCATGGAAAAGAGATATCATACTAGAAATATTAGATAACAACTAATAGAATAGGAAATAACAAGTAAATAATAGAGTAGAAGATAAAAATAGTAAAGGCAATGATAAGTGACAATTAACCATTATAAAAATTAGTTATGTTTGAAAAAGGTCCATAAAAGTAGCAATATGCAGCATAAAGACATATAACATCCTAACTGGAACTCTTAACAAAAATTAATTGTACTAGTAGTTTAGATGCATATGCAATAAAAGTATTAAAGAACTATAATGCATATGCCTAGACTTTATAGCAAACTATCTAAGGCTTCGGGAAATGTTTAGTTTAAGAGAGTAGCAAATCTATAATAGTTTTCATTTGTGCTTGTAAGTCTTAAAAACTATTATAAACTCTATCATAAAAATTAGCAAAATCTTTTTTAAGCTTGTCAAGTTTATTTTCGTTATTAGGCTCAAAATTGGATGGACTTACTTAATTTGGCATGGTTGGCTAGTAGGCTTTATGAACTATAGGATTAACAAAAATTAAATGATGGTTGGTCGAAATGTTATGGAGTGACTTAAGGTTTTAGTGAAATTACTTTATTTTTAACAAGTACAGTTGCTTAAGCAAGTAGAGCTTTATCAAGGTTATGAGATGTATATTCTGAAATGGCTATGATTTATGGTGTATAAAGTAAAGCTAGAGTAGTTTGATTGGGTTGTTCTACCCAAATGGTCCATTGTATTAGCTTATTTTCTTGAATTGCAAAAAACTTAGTGATAGTTAGGTAAAGGCTACATTAGATGTGTGTTTGAGGTCTTCCTATTTCTTCGTAGTACAACTCAACTAAGTAAAAAATTATAAAAGGATTTTCAAGTGAAGGTGGTACATAAAAAGTTCAATAGTTGAAACACAATAGCAAAGGCTATAATCTAAAAGAATTCTAAGGTAAATTGCTACTACCCTTAAATTTAGGTATTGTACCAACATCCTTTGATAACTGTACTTCAATATGCAGTTGTTCAGATAGAACTATTCATTGTGGATTCTTTAGTTCTTTATGTAATGATACTTTTAAAAGACCTTCTTTATTAACATTTGTTACCATATCAATTTTTTTTGGTTCTTCTTCTTCCATATTTGTCAATAGCTCATACCATACTTCATAGGTTATTTTCTTTTTCTTCCTTATTTTCTTTTTTCTTTTCTTCTATCTCTTCATTATCCATTATATTCAATTTTTCTTTTAATTTTTTAGTTTCTTCCTTTAACTCTTTTTTCTTTCTATGGCTATTTCAATTTGCATGTCAAGAAGTTTTTTTAAATAATCCCCATACATAATTTCGATTTTAGATTCAACTTGAATGGTTTCCATTAATTCCTCAAAAAATGAGTAACTTGTTTCTAGTTCAATCATTTTTTTACTTTTTACTTTCTTGATTTGACTTCATAGTAGGTTGACATACTTCTAGTTTCTCTTATTTTACTTAATATCCTTCTTTCTTTTCCATTTTATTTCTTTTTTTTATTTTTTCCATTGCTACTTTTAAGTTTAATGGTCTTTAGAGTTTTAACAGCTTTTTTCATTTCTTTAACTTCTATTTTTCTTGGATCTTCCTCTATTTTTCTTTTACCTTTTCCTTTGTCACTTTTCTTTTTAGATTCCTTTTTACCTTCTCCTTATCTTTTTTTCTCTAATATTTATTCTATTAGTAGTAGGCATTCAAATTGGACTAGGTTTTTCTTTCTCATCGATTTCTTCTCATTTTTCACTATTTTCTTCTATTTTTTTCTATTTCCTTCTTTTCTTTTTTTTTTATTCCAACTTTTTCAAGAAAATTTTCTTTGTTCTCCCTCTTCTTACTTCATGAATCTTAGCAAAATAATTTTTCAAATTTATGACTTTTCTATTTATATTTATAGGAATCTCAAGTTTTTTTATTGAATGCCAGTGCTTTCAAGTAGTTATTATTTATTACATTACTTGTTATAACTCCTTGACCTTTCCCTCTAAATACATCCACTTCAAAGTATTTCAAGATTTTAGTAATTATCATACCATATCCAATGTGTGCATTAACTCGTGACTTGATGGATATGATTTATCTAATTATCAAATATCGTAAATTTATCCTATATTTAATTTTAATGGCCCATAACTAAAAAGTTTCAAAGTTACTCACATTATCCATAAAACCCCCTTTAGGGTATAAAACTCTACAAATATAGTAATGGAGTATCTTTCGATTCATAGTCAACTAATTAGCTAGGGGAGCCTTATCTGTATTATTGTTTCCTAACTTTTGAACCCATTTTTTGAAGTTGAATCCATTGCCATCCTTAATGATCCTGCTTCGGTTCACTTTGGCTTCTTCCTTTAGGGAACCCAATAGATAATTCATTAGATCCAAACTCATTTTTTATTCTTCTCCATTGATAAAAATTAACAGTCTTTCATCATCCCTTGAAGATTCTACAATAGCATAGAAAATCTTAGTTTACTTTTTATACACTAGTTGATCCATTTTTAGAAACTTTTCCTACTACAATTTTTTCCACCATTTGAAGCATTTCATGCTTTCATTTTCTAGAGATTAAACATCTAACTTTCTAGGTTTCATAAATCTTTTCTTTTTGAAGTCACTATCATATTTGCTGGCTACAAATACATCCCTAAAATCCATTTCATTGAAGGTTATAAATTGTCATTTTTTAAAATGGAAAGATATGAGTTTATTGAAGAAAAACAAAGATAACACTATGATAGGTATTAAGTGAAAAATTGAATCATTAGGTTGAGATAGAAGGAATTGTCGATTTCAATCAGATAACTTCATAATTTTTAGGTTGAGAAGTTATAATTTCTGGTATTAAGAGGTAGAAAGATGATATTAGGTTTTATGAAATAAAAAGGAAGGTGGACTGGCTCTTAAGTTTCAAGAATGTAATATGCTTGGTAAGTAAATTAAACTCATTTTCTAAGGATAAAATAGATTCATAAAGTATAACTTAGAATTTGATTAAATCATTCCTACAAGAATAGTTGGTGGCTAGCAAATGATTTAAGAATTAAAGGTTGACTTTATTTTAGAAAGAAGATGAAAATACTTTCACGTACAAGGTGATATGACATGTAATAGTAAATTTAGTGGGAATGTCATTTTGGCACTAGGGTAATGATTAAAAATTTTGAATTTTAGTTCTTTCAAGCCTTTTAAAAGCCTTCTATTGTTATTTCCTAACAAATCTAGTCCTATTTCTAAGTAATAATGCAAGTGATGTCACATAGGCATAAAATAGCATGTAGATCACACATAAAACAAGTTAAATTTATTCAAAACTAACCATACCAAGTTTTTTTCTAATGTAATAAAACTAATCTTCATGAAAAAGTTTTATAAAGATATCTACTAATTGATTTTTACTATTTGTAAATTCAAGTAGGATATCTCCTTTAAGCATATGATCTTTTATGAAGTGATGTTTATTTTTTAATGTACTTTATTCTTAAGTGTTGAATAATATTTTTCATTAAATTTATAGCACTTGTATTATCACAATAAATTAGTGTAGATGAGAATTTCAAACTGGAATCTTCAAATTATCTTTTTATTCATAGGATTTATGTGTAATAACTTTTAATTATGACATATTCTACTTCAGCTATTGATATGGTAACTAAAGCTTGCTTTTTCTATGCCATGATACAATTCTTTGTTTCAAAAATTTAACATGCTTTGCTAGTACTTTTTTTTTGTCTAACTTGCATATGCAAAGTCAACATCTAAATATCTAACTAAGTTTAAGAAACTATCTTTAGAATATTAAAGACTATAGTTCTTAATTTTGAGTAGATATTTAAAAATTCTTTTAATAATACATAAATGAGATTCTTTGGGATTTGATTGATATTTAACATATAAACAAATACTGAATATAATATCAGGTGTGTTTGTGGTTAAATGAAGAAGTGAACCTATCATATTTCTATATCGATTTCTATCAACTGACTTACCATTGTCATCTTCATCTAATTTCATGAATGGGTTCATAAGAGTGCTAATAGTTTTTGCATTTTCCATCCTAAATTCCTTTAGGAGCTCACTTGTATATTTTGTTTGATTTATGAATATTCCTTCTTTTGTTCGTTTTATTTGAAGTCTAAGGAAAAATGTAAGTTTGTTTTCCCATTATGTTCATTTCAAGTTTACTTTTCATTAAATTTAAAAACTCCTTGCACAAAAGGTTATTAGTAGATTAAAAATACAATATTATTTACATAAATTTGGATAATTAGTATATCATGCTTAATGATTTTAATAAAAAGAGTTATATCAACCTTGCCTTTTATAAAGCTATTTTTAGTAAGAAATTTACTAAGCTTTTTATACTAAACTCTTGGAGCTTGTTTTAAACCATAAAGGGTTTTAGTAAGTTTAAAAACATGATCAGACTTTTCTTCATTTTCAAATCTAGGAGATTGTTTTACATAAAATTTCATATTTAGAAAACCATTTAGAAAAGCACTTTGTACATCCATTTGATAAAGTTTGAAAATTTTGAACTATGTAAAAGATGGTAACATTCTTATAGATTCAAGTGTAGCAATAGGTGCATAAGTCTTATCATAATCAATACATTCTTATTGATTATACCCTTTTACTGCTAACCTTGGCTTATTTGTCACCACTTTGCAAGATTCATCTGATTTATTTTTGAATACCCATTTGATTCCGATGATTAGATGATTTGAAAGCTGTGATATAAGTTTCCATACTTTATTTTTCTTAAATTGATGTAATTATTCTTTCATGACTTTAACCTAACTTTTATCTTTGAAAGCATCTTGTACATTTTTGGGTTCTATATGTGAATGCAAAGCTAAGTTAATTTTATTTTTAAAAAAGGTTCTAATTTTTAAATCTTGAAATAGATCACTAATGATAAATTCATTTTGATAACTTGAGTGATTTTTCCATTCTCTTAGTAGACTTTCTTTATCTTTTTAAGATTTATGTTAGTACTCTTTAGCTGGATTGTCATTAATTTTATCATACTGTTTCAGATAGCAATCATTTTACTCATTTTCAGTATTCTGTGGAGGAATAATTTTAGACTATTATTCTCTAAGTATTTCAGTTTAATCCTTAGATGCTTGCCTTTTTTTTAAGATTATTTGGGCTTCATTATTAGCTTACTTTCTCAAGGAATATGCATTAGATTTATAAAAAAATAACATATATATTTTCTTCAATTATAAAAATTCTGTTGTTGTATATTGTATAATCTTTGCTTATGTTAAAGTATCCAACAAAAATTTCTTCATTATTCATTGAGTCAAATTTTGTAAGGTTATTTTTTTCGTTATTTAAAATAAAATATTTGCTTTGAAAGGCATGAATGTCACCAATGTTGGGTTATCTACGCATTCACAACTTATGTAGAGTTTTCATCAAAATGAGTCATATAAAGCATCTATTTAAAATATAACATGATGTATTAATAACTTTAACCTAAAAATATTTTGAATTTTTTTTCCATAAAGTATGGTTTTAGCCATATCTTATAATGTCCTATTCTTTCTTTCTATGACCTTATTTTGTTTTGAAGTTATAAGAAAAAATAAGTTATGATCAATACCATTTTTATCATAAAAGTTTTCAAATTTTTTATTTTCAAATTCTCCACCATAGTTACTTTTAATATTGATAATGTAAATATTTTTTTCATTTTAAACTTTCTTGCAAAATTTCTCAAATATTTGAAAAGTGTTATCTTTAGGTGCAAGAAAAACTCAAGTCAATCTAGAGAAATTATCAACAATTACAAAACCATACCTTTTTCTTCCAAAGTTTAACATTTTGGTAGGATTGAATAAATCCATGTATAGAAATTCTAATGGTATAGAAATTGAAACTATATTTATAGGTTGAAAAGATTATTTTACTTGCCTACCTTATTAACATCCATCATAAATATAGTTCTTTTTAAAATTCATTTTTAGAAGACCCATTACTAAGCCTTTTTTTTAAAAGGTTTGAAATAAGATGCATATTAATAAGACTAAATCTTCTATGCCATAGTCAACATTTATCATTAGTTAATCCAAGATTATATTTAAAGTCATCAACTAAATTAATATTATCAATAGAAGAAAAATCCATACATATCTTATCCATATCAATGATTTTGTATTTAGTGTTACCTCTAAGTATGATAAATCCGCTATTTATAGTCTTGAAAGATAAGAATTTACTTTGATTTCCTATCATATGCTTTGAGCATTTACTATCTAGAAATTAATCATCCTTTTTATTATGGATTTAAGATGCACTGATAATAAAAAAATTAATTTTTTTAGATACCCAAATCTTTCTAGGTCTTTAAGGGTTAATTGATGCCTTCTTTTTATTATTTTGTTTATTGGGTATCCAAACTTATTTCTTTGTAAACATTCTTTTTCTTAAATAATATAAAGAAGCAATATGATCTTTATGTCCACAATAATTACAAGGTATATAAGAACTTGATGGATAAGAAACTTTCACAATTTTTTTTTGTAATGTTTGTTACAATCTAAGTGAAGATATGTTGATTCTTTTTTTTTTTAAGAAATATTTTTGAATCCCTGAAGGAGTATTCAAATTATTCTTTTCTTTAATAAATTTTACAAAATTATTTGTTAGAGTATTTATTTTTATTTTTAAAAAAATATTTTTCTTTTTAAGATTTGAAGATTGGTACTTTAATTTGGATATCATTCTATGATTTTCTATTTTTAAACTTTAATATTATTTTTTAAAGCTTGATTTTATTTCTTTAAAGATCTTTTTGTAAAACTTGATTTTCTTTTATCAAGTTTTAAGAGCTTTATTCTTATTTTTTGAAGGTCCTAAATTTTTTATCAAAATTTGATTTTCTTTTTCAAATAAATTTGAAAATTTTTTCCCTTTTGAAAAGATTATTTTCTTTATACAATTTTTTTTATTTTTTTAAAGAAAAATATTTAATTAAGACTTTAAGAAAATTTTCTATCAATTCATCATAAGATAAAAGTGATTCAAGTTCATTATCAATTACCTCATTATCTTTTTCACTTTTAGTCATGAAATAATAATTACTAATATTATCTACTTCTTCTTCTTTTTCAAGCTTTTTTTTTTCAGATGAAACATTTTCATTATTTTATATTACCATTATAACCTTCTTCTTGGTTGATTTCTTTAGAGGCTTCTTTTTAATTTAGAACACTCATTTTTTTTATGTTCTAACCTTTTACATTCAAAGCAAACTAAAAGTTAGTTGTTTGATTCCTTATTTTGCTCTTTTTTTAAAGTGATCTAGGTCTAAAATCACTTTTTCTTTTATATATTTGAAAGAATCTTTTTTCCAAAAAGGCTAGTTTATTTTCTTACTCTTTTATCTCTTGATCAATATTATCCTCTTCTTTATTTTTATTTTGTAAGGATGTTTTAAAAGTTATTATTTTCTTTTTTTCTTAATCATCTCTCATGTAGGTTTACTCTTATGCCAAGACTTTTGCTTTTAACTCATAATAAGTAAGTGTTAAGAGATTATTTCATTCTTATATAACATTTACTTTGGATTGCCATATTTTTGGAAGAGTTTGTAAGATTTTTATCCCTAGTTCTCTATTAGTAACAATTTTTCCTAATAGATGAAGATAACTGACAATAGTTGAGAGTCTTTCAAATATAGGCTTTATCTTTTCATTTTCTTCCATCTTGAATACTTTATATTCATATATAAGCATATTTATCCTAATTTATTTCAGTTGATTAGTGCCTTCGTAGGTTACTTTAAGTTTATCCCACATAACTTTTGTAGAAATACATTTAGAGATACAATAGCATTCATGACTTTACTATGTGTTGCATCTTCTTGTAATTTGTTTCTGTCCATTCCTTCTTTGACTTAATCATTTTTATTTCTCCTTTAGGTTTTATAAATGCTTCACAACCCTCCTTGATAACCTTCCATACTTTAATGTCAATGGATTTGATCTAGATTATCACTTTCAACTTCTAATAGTTATAGTTCACGCCATTAAAGAGTAAAGGTCTAGTTGTAAAATATTCTTTTAGTTCATAATTTTGGCTAAAAAACTCCATTATTTACAAGATCTTAACTCACAAAATTGTTAAACTTTAAAAATGTGAGACCAAGCTTTGATGCCAATTGATAGAATTTATAAGGTACAATGGGTTCAATTAACTTTTCAAAAATTAGCAAATTAATTTGTGATAAATGTTTGAAATAAAACTGTGATGTGTAGTATGAAATTTTTTTAGTATTTTAATGAATATATAGTTTCAAAAATATGATTATCTTAATAATAATTTAAAGCATTTTGATTAAGATTTTTTAAAAGGATTTTCTTTAGTTAAAATGATGAAAAATTATGATCCTTTTTTTCTTAATGAAATGATATTTTTGAAACAAAGATTTAAGTAAAAGGGTAGAGAAAGAATACCAAAACTTTTTATAAAGGATCAATTATTAAAAAAGAATGCCTTTTAAGTCTCCTTCTATTTTCTTAAGCTATTAAGTGTAACTTGAGGTATCCATAAACTTTTTACCAAATTATAACACCTAACTTCACAAAATCTTCCTAATCTTCACTAAGATTTCTATAACCAACTAATTTTACAAAATTCATCAATCTCTACTAGGATTTCACAACTATTTGACTTTACAAGATTATCTCTATTAGAATTTCAATTACCAACTAGCTTTACAAGATTCATAATCTCTATTGGGATTTCAACAAGATACAAGAAAGAAATTTTCTTACAATCTTTTTAAAGAGATTTTACAAGCTTTTACTAAATAATATTCTTAGAATGGATATGCAAGTTTTGATTTTAGAATAAGAGAAAAAGAAAGTTTCAAATTTTCTGAGATGAGACTTACAAAGAGTTTACAAATTGTAAGGCAAAATGCTTGTTCTTCTTATCTACAAAGGCATGTAACTTATTTGTAGAGAAAAATATGATGAAGACAACTTTGGTTTCAAGTTATCTTTTCTTTGACTCCAAGTCGTCTTAAATTGCAAGTTAATTTTAGATTCCAAATTTGAATTTTGAACTTCAAACTTTAAAACACTTTTAGGCTCAAAGATTTGAATTTTGAATTTTTAACTTTAAGGCACTTTTAAGTGCCAAGATTTGAAATTTAAAAAAATGGCTTCATAAAAGATTAGCTAACCTGAGAAACTTCATAACATATCACTTGTACTAAATATATTATCTATGTATTGTAAAGGTCAAAGTTCAACCACTTTTTTACCTTTTTGTAATCTTCATTCAAGATAGTAACTAAGTTTTTATTTCACTGAAAATGATTTTTTTTTTACAAATTCGATTCAATTGGCTTGTATTACATGAATGCTATTTGGAACTGTTATTCCAACTATAAAAAGAGTGTTTCAATAATATATATTATTATTTTTATTAATTTTAGTACATGTTGAACACTTTGAAATTTGAAATTCCTTCATATTTTGATTTTCCTACTTTTAATCAATCAAAGGTTCATAATGACTACTAAATATTGATATTTGGATTTAGGCATCTTTCCTTAGAAAATAGATATTAAATTGCAACCAATAAGATAATTACTTAGAAAGTAAGTTCGGCATTTTCAAAATAAGAAGAAATGAAAATTTCTAAAGTATTTTTATCATATGAGAAAATTTATTTTTAAGAAAAAATTAGACTTTGAAAATATGAAAGTGTGATGGCCTAAAAGTTAATGGGTTTGGAATTTGTAATCCATTTAATTTATACCCAAACAAGTTGAATATATAATAAAACTAGTAAGTCCAATTTTCAACTTACATTTAAAAATTAAAATATTATATACATAAATAAATCTAATTTATTTTTCATTTGATTCCTTAATTAGCCTTTAAACAATCATTTTAAAAAAGTTAAGGTCTTATCTGACAATTAGCTTAATACATTAGTGATTAGCTTATTGATTTACTTATTAACTAATAACTGATTGTATTAATTAATTTGATCTACTAATTACATTATCTATTTATATAAAGATATTTAGTAAAATTATTTATTTATTATTAGTCATTTATATGTAAAATAATATATAAAGATATGTACATATTTTATGATTTATTTAAATATTTTTTTACTTTAATAATATTTTAGATTATAATATACTATTTATTCTATTAAATTTTAAAAAACTATATCATTATAATTTATTATACTTATTTAATTTTTCTTTAAAAAATGAATAATTTTAATTTTCTAGTTAAAAAATACTCGTACAATTTTGGTAGATACAATAATCATTAAAGTTTAAATTGTAACTATTTTTCACAATAAATTTAAAAATCATATATTCATCTTGAAAAATATTAATAAATTAAATATTTTAGGTATAAAAATATATTTTTCACAAATAATATCATCCCATTATTCTTTTAATATGTGTTATTCTTTAATTTAAAAGATATTTTTAACAAGAGATCAATAATTTTCTTGATATATTTTCTATTATTCTCTATGAAATGAAACATATATTTTCTTCTTTTTTATACAATTTGATAAAAAAGGATATGATTATATTTATGTAATTTTTATTTATTATGTAAATATTCTAACATAATTTATTATTTCTATTTAACTTTTAGTTAAAAATAAATAATTATAACTTATTATACATTTTAGTATTTTTAATAAGAAACAAATAAATATAATTTAATAATTTCTTATTTAATAAGGATAGAAATGTAAAAAAATTTATAGTTATTGGTAAGAATACCTTTTTCTATACTAAATATAAATAAATTGTTTCAAAAGATGACTATTCTTAGAGGGCATTTAATGAATAACTTTTTAATCAACTTTTGATTGATTTGAATATCTTTATCTTTATGACTAAGTTAATTAGTTAATTTGAATATTTGATAAACAACTACTTTAGTCAGCATATTAAACTTCAAACAATCATTTAAGAAAAATAAGAATAATAGTTTTTTGAAATAGTTAATTTGTATTTAATATAGAAGAAGATACTTTACCCAAAATTATAAATTTTTCTACATTCCCATCCTTTTTAAATAAGAAAAAGACTAAATTATATTTATTTATTTCTTAGAGAAAAATTTAAAACATATAGTAAATTATAATTATTTATTTTTTAAATGAAAATCTAGTAAGTATAATAAATTATATTAAAATATTTACATAATCAATAAAAAATTACATAAATATAATCATATCCTTTTTATCAAATTGTATAAAAAAAAGAAGAGAATATATATTTCATTTCATAGAAAATTATAAAAAAATGTATGAAAAGATTATTGAAATTTTGTCAAATGATATCTTTTGAATTAAAGAACCATACATATTAAAAAGAAAGAAACAACAGAATGCTATTACTTGTGAAAAATATATTTTTTATACTTAAAATGTGTAATTTATTAGTATTTTTAAGGATAAATATATGGATTTTAAATTTAATATTAAAAATAGTTATAAAATAAACTTTAATAATTACTATATCTATTGAAGTATTACAAGAATTTTTTAACTAGAAAATTATAATTATCCATTTTTTAAGGCAAAATCAAGTTAGAATATAAGTTATAATAATATAATTTTTCTAAAATATTTAATATAATAAATAATGTATTATAATATAAAATATTATACAAGTAAAAAATATATAAATAAATTATATAATATCTACATATTCTCAAATTCATTTTATATACAAATAGTTTATAATAAATAGATAATTTTATTAATATTTTTATGTAAACAAGTAATGCCATCAATTGATCAAATTAATTAATGTAATCAAATATCAATTAACAATTAATTTAATTATTAATATAATTAACTAATTGCCATGTGCAGAACCTATATATAAACTCATTAAATTTTATAATTTGAATCTACTAAAATATGATAAGATTAATTAATAAACCATACATCCTTTTTAATAGTGAGTCAATTGTTATTATTATAATTTTTATTCATTATTACTTGCTAAATAAAAAGTTGTGTGGATTTTGTGTATAATAATTATATTAGCAATTATAATTACTAAAATAATTAATACACATATTATAACCTAAACCAAAAATCTTATTACAAATACTTAAAAAGCTTTACCTAAATTTTATTCATTTAAAGATTAAATGTATAAATTTGAATCCACTAAACACCCACCCCCGCGCGCTATTGTTGGAACCCTAATAAACTACAATAAAATTCAATAACCTTGAAATAGTTAATTTAAGAATAAATCTATTAATTTATAAATGATTTACTTGGATTGGGTTGGAAGTTAAAGAATTCAATTTATGAATAAGGATTGAACTAATTGAATTAAAATTAGTTTGTTTCAAAAATAAAAAAGGAAAAAAGGAAAAAAAAAAGGGTGATTCCATCCACGAGCCATTGAATTCGATAATCGCAAACTATTAACCCAAGTGATATATTTAGATCCATGTTTAAATAAATCATAATTTTATGAATCTTAGTATTTCTATTTATTTATTTTTATTTTGCAGGATTTTAGGACATCACTTTCAAGATGGAGCCCTTTCAATTAATTAAATTAGGTTGTAATAGTGGCCATGGCGTATATATATATAGGAAAAGGAAAATGAATTAATGATCAGCTCAGCGGCCGAAAAAGGTAGAACAACTGAAACCAGAATAATAGTTCCAAGTAATGCAGTTGGGCAGATACAAGTTATACATCAATATCTCAAGGGAAATTCTTCTTCGCATTCGGTACTTTTTTATTGTGTTTTATTAAATCAATTAATTAAAATAACACATATTCCATATAAAAATAATAAGCTAATATGCAATAAAAATAATGTATTTATTTCCTGATCAACTTACTCCATATAGAAAAAACACAAAGTTCAATTATTTATTTCTAATTTTGATAGAAGAATGTCTTTACATACTAAATTCTCTACCACAATGATAAATACAATAATTATATATCATAATTAAACATGATTATAAATAATGGTGATGGTGGTGGTTAATCTTATAAAAATTGAAAGATTATTGTGACCTTAGCCATGCTCTTAGTACACCATGAGTGAAAAAACAAGAACAACAAGAATAATTGCAAGAGAAAGTATAACCTCACATTGATTTTATTTATAGTGATCAAAGTTAATCATTAACCAATTATATTCCACTACGTGGGCCTCTTGTTTGCTTGACATGTATTTAATCAGCTCTATCAAACATTGGCAAAAGGGTGGTTTAATCTTCCGATCTTCGTCAGGCTGCTAGATTCACGTTGTTCATCGTAGCAACTGATGTAACTACCCCTAGCCACGATTTGATAGATGATTATTGATCAGTAGAACCCATCAAGGGCAAAGGCATGGCCTCTCACATCTTAGCCGCGTCGAAGAAGGGGAAATTTAAAAAATTTGCCCTATAATATTAAATTCTTTTATTAAAAAAAATACATATATAATTCTTTCAAAATTGAAATATTTTTATTAAATTCCTTGATGAATTAATGTTCATTTAAAAATTTTCTTCTAATTTCATATCTCACGGAAGGCCTAATATATATATATATATATATAGTCACAGTAATCCAGTCATCGTTAAAATATGTGAACGAATATAAGATGATCATCTGTTTGATCCTGATCATCCCTTTTATTAAGCCCCCTTGCTTGTTTGAAGATTATAAAAAGTAAATAATGTTAAGTCCTTTGAAATGTGTTTATTATTATTATTTGAGCTAAGAAATGGAGGACGATAATTAGTAAGAACAAAACGAATTGAGTCAAGTAAAATATTTATTTGTTAAAGTTTAAGTTTGACTTTATTAAAAATAAACAAATTTAAACTTAAGCTAAATATTAGAAAATTTGAATAATTCAAACTCAAACTCGAATCTAACATAAATTTGAATCAATTTATATGAATTTATTTAAATAATATATTATTACACTTCAATTTTTAATTAAATTTTAAATATTTAAATTTTAATTCAAATTTTTACAATTTTATGTAAATAATTTGTTATTTTACATAATTTTAAAATATTATTTTTTATTTTATTTTACTTATCAATGTAATTTTTTATAACTGTTAAATCTATTGAAAATATTAATTATCTAATATTAATAATTGTATTTAGTAAAAAGTAATATGTATTATTAATTCAATCAAGACATCATATTTTTTCGTTTAACTTCAACAATTATTAACTTGATTGAATTTTCTTATGTATTATATTATTTATATAGAATATAAAAATAAAATTATATTTTTATTATTAAATTTATTTAAGTTTGTAAACAATTCCAATCAAATAATATAAAATTTAATTTTAACTCGAAACTCTTTTAAACCCGAAATCAAACTCAACTCAGATTTTTTACAAGTTAAATTCGGATAATTTATATATAACCTGACCGGAGTGTCCTGTCACTCTGGCATCCTATGAGTCCAGTGTCTTTACACAGACACCGATACCGATGAAGCGAAGACGAGCTGGAAAGCATGATCTGATTTCTAGTTGACTCTTGGTCGGTTTGGTAGATTTTTGGTTAACTCATGTTCGAAGCTGCATGACTTGTGTCGTTTTCTGATTATTATATTAATGCAGCCAATTAA
The DNA here is from genome assembly GCA_020226215.1 of Sindora glabra. NCBI lineage: Eukaryota > Viridiplantae > Streptophyta > Magnoliopsida > Fabales > Fabaceae > Sindora > Sindora glabra. The sequence continues at coordinate 51,517,735 of CM035226.1, forward strand.
GATCTTATTATTATAATTCACCCAACTTTGTTGGTGCTTGTTAATATAAAAATTCATCCTGATTAATTTAATATTGTTCAGTAACGGAGAAAACAACAGTTTTTTTGGTCTAATGTGATAATCCTTGCATATGTGATCAATTTTATTTCATATGCAAGCCAACTGCTTTTGTATTTTTTTTTCTTTTTTTGTAATTTTGTGCAATAAGTCCTTGATTACTGCAATAAAAATATCACCAAACACAGGTCCACAGCTATAATCATGGGTTGTAATTGATCCCAATAAGAAACAACGATGTCCATATGCACGCACCAGTCAGTTTCCAGCTACATTGCCAACTGTTGGCTTTACTTATTCAAACCCCATAATAGCAACCGGGGATCGGGAAAAGGGCGCCTTTAACAGCACAAGATAATAACTGTTCCTCGCTAATGATGTCAACAGTAATTCACTTCATTCCCATTAATTACTTGGAGATCGGGAAGTTGAATTTCATGATCTATTGCAAGCTGGTATATATATAATATGCTCTCAGGAAAAAAAATGTAGTAAGTGTCTTGTCAAAGGTAATATTAAAAGAAAGTTTTATTTTTTTAAGAAGTTATTTGACTTACACAAAAAATAATTTTTTCTAGAAAAATTAAAATTTTCAAAAAATAATTTATTATGTAAATTTTTTAAAAAATATTTAAAATTATTTAATTGATATATAAGTAATGATACTTTCTAGAAAATAATTTTTTATATTTTATTTAATTTTATTGTGAATATCTTAAGAATGGTTAATAAAATAATTATTATATTTTTAAAATTATTATAATATAAATTAATAAATTTTAGTTGTTATTAATTAAATTAATAAGAATAATTTTTTAATTATATTCATAAATAATGTAGAAAGTAAAGTTTATTTAAAAGGAGGTAAGAAAATAATTTTTTATATTCTTTGAAAAATAAAACTTCTTAAAAGTTTTTATTTCTTCTAATTTATTAGATAATGACAAACTAAACAATTCATCTCTTTCCTATTTCTCAAAATATAGAATTTTTCATATTATTGAGTTCATAAATTGTCTTTTCTTAAATTTTAAAATAAGTGAATTAAAATTAAAAATATAAATTTTAATATATTAAAGATAATCTAATAATAAAAATATTTAACTTTTTATGAATATAAATTCCTTATAACATTACCCTTTCATTCATGCCAAGAGTATTTAGTTCCAACATTATATGATATTATTTAAAGGTTTTATCTTTATTTGTATTATAAATTTGATTTCAGAATCTTATGTGTATAGATTTAATGATTTAATTATTATTATTATTATAAAAAATTTATTAATTTTTTTAAAGTGTATGCTCAAGGAGATTTCGTAAAAAACATGAAACTCATTTAAATATATATGTTGATATGGAGTTGGAATCCATCAACTTCCTGAATTCACCCATTTTTTCTTCTCATAGACTTATTTAATTCGAGTCTATTTATTTATCAACATTACCTCTTTGAATTAGGTCAAACTAAAACATATAAATATGTTGAAAAAAGGATTACGTTATGGGATGGAAAGAAATCGAGTCGAATTGAATATCGAGTTTAAACTCGTAAAAAAGAAATTTAAACTGGAATTAAATATTATTAAAGTTAAATAATTTGGATTCAAATTCAAACTTGATCTAAATATGAACTAAAATAAATTTATAAGAATTTATTCAAGTAATATGTTATTATTCTTTTACTTTAAATTTGAATTCAAATTTTTTATGAATACAAACTTAAGTAAATTTGTGCAAACTTAATTGAATAGTTTGTTATTCATCTACATTTGATTTGATTATATGAAATCTAATCTTTTATAAATAAACCAAGTATCAAAATTTTTTATTTAATTTTATTTATTAATATAATTATTTTAACCATTAAATTTATTAAAAATATTTATATAATTGTTAGGTAATTCTAATAATTACGTTCAATAAAAGTTAATTATTTTAATCAAAGCATCACATTTTTTTACAATTTCAACATATTCATATAATTAAATTTTTTATGTACTATATTATATATATAGTATATAATTAAAAATATATTTTTTATTGTTAAACTCATAAATAATTCAAACTAAGTATTAAGAAGTTCAAATTCAACTTATTTAAAGTTGATTCATTTAAAGTAGAATTCGAATTAAAGTTTTTGCAAGTCAATTTTAATAACTTAATTTCTTTGCATTTCTAATAATATTTCATATGTAATTGAGGGAAAAATAAATCATACTGCTGTATGCGTCGCAATTTCTAAAATTTTTTGTATTATTTTTATGAAAAATTTTAACTTTTACATAAAATAAAAACATTTTTAAAATTCTTCTATTAATTTTTTTGAAGGTTTCATATATAAAATTGCTATTAAACATTCATAGAAACCAGCAAAATTTGGAAAATGATAGCAAGGTGCCCTTCTGAATCTCCACCTCACAGCAGATGAACCTTCCCCAGAGTTTGAAACCACGCGTTCGCCCATAAAAATATTCAACCCATCCAGTGACTTCGGTCTATTTAAAATCCTCTTAAACCCTGAGAATCTCTATCTGCAAATCGCAAAGCAGCCGGCTACCTCAAGCTGCTGCACCAGCAGATAGACCTCACTCTTCTGAATATGAGCAGGCTTGCTTTCGTTTGTTTTCTGGTGGCTCAAGTTTTGGTTCTGCAGACCATGGCCAGTGAGTCTGGGGCTCCTGTGCCAAATCCATTGGAGCTTAAAAGCCATAAACAAGTTCAGCCGCAAGATGAGATTGCTTCAACTGCTCCTCAGCCAGCTTCTGCGGAGATTAGGAGGCTTGGAAAGCATCATTCTGCAGACAAGTCTGTGGCAGGTGGAGGTGTCATTATTGGTGGCCTTGTCACTGCCATTTTTGCCGCTATTTTTTCTTACATTCGGGTTACGAGGAAAAGGGATACTGATTATCACTGATCTCATTGCCACTTGCCAGTCACTTTGTTTTGCCTTGGATTTTCCTTTTATGTAGAAATTGTAGTAGGAATTAGTGATATTGAAACAAACAAGCATTGTTAGAACAGGTCTTCCTCTTATTTCATTTTTATCAAATATTGTGAACATGAATGTGAAAATGAAAGTCTTTCTTTTTATTTCTGTGTTTTTCGAGATTAGCTTTTATTTTTATGAAAATATGCTGTGGAATCGCAAAAGAGAAGAATTGAAGTTCCATTTTGCATAGTGTTTTTTTCCTAGTATTTACTAACTAATAAGAGTAATTTGAGTTACGTAATTTGATTTAGTTTTCTAAAATGCCGGAAAGTTGGAAAAAAAAAAAGAATGTAGAAGGTCGGTGCCCCTTTGATGGGGAGCCACATCTGATCTTATAGTGGTTGACGGTATTCAACGAGAAGAGGTTTGCTCTCGATCGTTGGAATGAACAAATTGGTTGTATTTTAATTATTCTTTTTTATTAAGAAAAAGAGAACAAACATAATTAATGTTGACTATCTTTTTTAGGATATTATTAATAGAGTAATAACATATTTAATTTGAACTATAATTATTGTTTAACGAGTAAATTTATCATTACAACTTTATCAAAATACTAATGATCCCAAGAATGTTTATGGATTATATTTTAATTATTTTCTTTAATCTACAAATTAAATTAAATCTATGTCAATAAACTTTACCATGGAAGATTGAAAATTCAAGTTATCACAAAATTGGAACGAGGCATTGAAAATTAATAATTATTGATAGAGAAATTAATGAATCACATAATATTAATAATTAAATTGGTGATATATTATCTAACTCATGTAATTTGTATGTTTTTTTGACATATCAACATGTAACTCATGTAATTTGCATGTTTTTTGACATATCAACATAAATATATGTCCTACTAATTCCTATCACCACGGCGAGGAGTTTAAATAATACGTGTGAGATTATAAATTTAAATTTCCTTATTATTAGTGTACCAGAAAAAATAAAATTTATAAGCTAAGTATGAATTTTTATTTTTAAATTTAATTGTTAATATGAAATTTTGATATAACATGGTTCAATTTTTATATTAAGAGAATCAAAATATAATGTTATACTTAAGAAAAATTAAATATAATTAGTTTATTTCTAAAAAAATATGTGATCTAGTTAAGCAAAAAATTTCTGATCTATCTTTCTTCTATAATTGTTAGAGGAAACGACACATCTCTTTTGTCGCCTTTAACAAGTAACAAGATGCTACTGTCGTTATGCCCGATAACAAGGTCTGCTAGCTAGCAAGATACAAACCGTAAGGTATTGCCAACGTGACAGCTACTTGGTGAGTTGTGATCAACTCCCAAACTACTTGGTTTGAGCTTCTTTTTCCCTTTGCTTTTAGCAATTAAATAATTACCCAGTCACACTCACTTGTATTTCAATGAGCCATAAATTATAATTCCTTGGAGAGGATACTTGGTTTTAGAGATAATGAGAAATTTTGATTTTGATTTTAAATTTAATATATTATTAATATAAAATATTTTATATTATCAAAGACTAAGAAATTGATACATAATTAAAAAATAATAATTAAAAATTTTTGTCAATAGTAAAAAATTTTAACATTTTTTTATTAAAATGATAATACAAAGATAAGTGATAGTGTAAAATTATTTTACACCCATATTAAATCAAAATTTAATCCTTTCTTATCCTCCCTTACCTCAAGAAATAGCTTTAATATAATCTATTAAATCCGATTCACGACATACGCTTGCATATATTAAATCTTAAATTTCTGGTAATTAAGGTAGTTAGTGAGTTTGCTACCTTTTTAGGCTTTAGTTTATAAGTAAAATTAGAGGACATAAGGAGATCAAAATCTTTAAATGTAGCACATTAATTTTTCCTTTGACGAGCTGGTATAATCTGCTTAATTGGCAAAATAGTTTTGTAAAGTTGTTTTGGAACCAATTTTAAAATTTCATAATCCGGAGGAATCCATTTATATGTTGTTTTGTACAACTTTTGTTTTGTTTGGGCTCATGCCCGTTCACTCAAAAAACAGTTTTCAGTGATGCCTTTAACGTTTGTGCATTTCATTTCATTTTATGCTATAAAAATGCATTTTTCATCCCCAGTGAAGTTTCAATCTCATACTTTAAGTTTTATTGGAATCAAATTTATCTTCTAACATCCAAAAAATATGTAATGCTACTCAATAAATTAATTTCGTTAAATTTTTTTTCAATAAAAGTATTTACTCAACATTCAACTTAGTATATTATGTGTGGTTCAGATAAATTGCTATTTCATATTCTTTCACTAAAAAAGCAATTTTGATCTTCTAATTTTTATTGAAATTTTAATTTAATTATTCAAGTTATATTTGAATCAAATTTATCATTTAACCTTTTGAAACCGTGATAAATTTCTATTGTAATATAAGGATAAAGGGCCACTATAATATGATAACATTTATTGTAATTAAACAATGCAAATATTAAACACATTAAAATACAGATAAAATATCGTTCAATATCTTGAAAGCAGTGTTTCATAAAAGTAGGTTAGAGCACATTAAGGTCCAATTTCAAGTGATATATTAAAAGTTAAAATTCTCAAAAACTATACATTTAATAGAAATTTGAAAGTATTGTGAATACATATTTACAAAAATTTAGTAGATATGACTGAAACTCTAATGAAAATTAAAAGACTAAAATTGTTATTTTATCCAAATAATATGAAAGTGTCACTTATATAAGTGGGATGTGGAATGACAACTTAGATATTATATATACATTTTCATTACAAAATCTAACAAAATGAGATTATTAAGCAATATTGCATGTTTTTGAAAAATTAGACAATAAATTTGTTTTAAATAAAATTTTGGGAACTAGCTTTAAATTTCAATGAAAAATAAGAAGTTAAAAGTCCTTTTTTGCCATTTTATTTATTTGTTGACATTAAAAGTAATTAAATCACTAGGGTTAAGAAAGCAATCAAGATTCAACTTATGATTAAAAAAAATAGGTAAAGTTTTTTAAAGGATAATGAGCACTGCTTGAATCAAATTATATTTGATCCCATGCATCCAAAATGTTTATACTTTTGCCAAAACTATAATACCATAGTAAGTTTTAAGAGTATGGTTACCCAATTAGCAACATTACTAAAACTTATTTGGATTTTTATGAAATTAAATTTTTATCAATATCATTTCTAATTAAAATTGGTATCAATTTAATCTCTATATAATTAAAAATCCTCAAAATTTATTTTTTTTATACATGAGATGAAATAGTAAATTATTGTATAGAATAATTAAAATTTGAAAGTTTTTAATCTTATAAGGATTAAATTGGCATAAACTTTTAATTAGGGATAAAATTAATAAAAATTTAATCTTATAGAAATCAAAATAAGCATTTACTCTTACTATTAAATTATGTTGTACACATTATTATTATTATTTATATTTTTAGGATAAATAATAAGCATTCATTGCTTGAAAACTTTGTATTTATTAATACAATTTTTGTCACATCTAATATGAACTCACAGTATCAATTTATTATATATATATATAGACACATAAAAATGCATTCTAACAGTGGTGTCTGACGATTACACTTTCTTCATATAGAAGGTATTTTGACTTGATAAATCAGAATTTGCCCTTTGCCGATCTTAGCTGATTCCGACTGGGCTGGTGGAACTTGCAGGTACCATGCACGGTATGAAGAAAATGCCTGTGGGGCTTTACTTTAATTGGGCCGAAAGCTGCAGAATTTCGGCCCACTGGATCAATTTCACTGTAGGCGCAAATATTGTCCCCAGTACTTCTCTCAATCGTCACACTTCACTGTTACCCACCAAATCTCAGCAGAAAATCCACTCCTCCCCTTCTTGTCTGCTCTCTCTCTCTGATACTCTCTCCACTGAGTAGCAATGGAAACTTCTTCTCATTCCCATAGGGGTCCAGTATTCTTTATCGTCTCTGTAGTACTCGCATGCATGGCAGTTTCCACAGCGGTCCATTCAATCTCCAAGAACTCAGAACCACCAATCACTTCCGTTAGCCACGAACTCTCCGCAAACGCCTCAGATGCTCTTCAACGAGCTGGATTCAGTGTCACGGCCGACCTTCTCCGCCGCTCCCTTCAATTTTATCTTCCTCAAGAAAACTTCACTATCTTCGCCATTAAGGACTCCGCCATTAAAAACACCACCCTTCCTCCTTCGATCCTCAGGAGCCTCCTCCTCTACCATACTTCCACTTCCAAGCTTTCAATGGCGGACCTCTTGAAGAAACCATCCGGAAGTTGCATCCAAACGCTTTTTCGTCGAAAGAATATAGCAATCACGAAGATAGATTCGCCAGAAAGATCGGTAGAGATCAATCGCGTGTTAATATCAAGACCAGATTTGTTTCTGGGCGAGAAAGTCGCTGTTCATGGTGTTCTTGCACCATTTTCCTTCTTGAATTCTCGAGAAACTAAAGCTAACGGGGATATTTTCCAGTCACCTATTTGTCGCTCCGACTTTAAATCTGGACTGAATTCTGATATTGATGATTTGAAGAAGCAAGTCGGGTGGAAACGAATTGTGAACTTGCTCAGTTCAAAAGGTTATGCTTCGTTTTCAATTGGGTTGCATTCTGTTGTCGATGAGATTCTAAGGGATTCTGTGGGTTTTGATTTTGTGACAATCTTGGCTCCCCCGGATTTGGCATTAATTGGATCTTCTTCAGCGCTGCTTGATAGAGCTGTGAGGCTTCATATACTGCCTCAGAGACTTGCATACGGAGAACTCGCTTCGATGCCAGCTAGAACTTTGCTGAAGACGTTGGTGCCGGATGAAGATCTTGAAATTGAAGGGGTTCTAGAATTCATGCCTGGGATAGTCATCAGTGGTGTGGAAGTTGTGGCACCTGACGTCTTTGCTTCTGAGAAATTCGTGATTCATGGGATTTCTAGAGCTTTTTCGGTGAACGAGTTTCTTACTTGATGAAGATCAATAATAGTTCATGGACATGTATATAAAAATGCAGAAGTAGAGCACATTTTTTAATGGTTCCTGTTTCCTTGGTTACTTGTGTATTTGTATGCATCCCTCTTGCCAAGCTGGTTACACTGCTACTTTACTGTCTGCATTTGCTCTTTTATTCCCCTTAAAACCATCGGATATATGTACATATCATTGTTCAAGAAAGTTTGCTGCTATGATTTTCATGCGTTAATTTTCTAGTGATTAAGCACACCAAATCCTTCTTAGGTTATAATTTTAATTACTGGAGGTGTTGACTAAGTAAACTATTGGCTGCGCTTGGAAAAACTTGGATAAAATATGAATAAATGGTATCAATTAGTAAAGGGTGATTTTACCAGGATTTGAAACTTTAAATGGTGAGATATGCTGTCTCCTTTACGATCTGAAAGGGTCGAAGATTTTTTGCACTTGAAAATACATAATTATGTTGAGATATAATTATACTTGATTATATACTTGAAAAAATCGAATTGTTGTATGTTTTACAACTTTTAAGATTTTTTATATTTTTTTGCAGTTTTTTTTAAGTTTTAACTTTTATGTAAAAATAAAAATGTTTTATAATTCTTTTAGTTAAAATTTTTTTCAAGATTTTATATATATAGTTGTTATTAAACATTCATAGAAACAAGCATTAGGAATTACTGATATTGAAACAAACAATTATTGTTCAAACACACTAAAGAAGAAAAAAAATGGCTATATCAACAATTTTTGTTATTGATATAGGTTGAAAAGTGGTCGACAAGTTGTTAATATAGAATTGTGTTTGTTAACCCTTACACCAATGATAACTCATGTAATTGTAATAGAATGGAGCGATGCCAATAGTATTATCAATAATAAATGTTTTGACATGGATCATCTAACACAAGCTTATACCGATGACACTATTGTCAGTATAGATCCTGCACTATGCTAATGACTTTATCATTTGTATAGAATGATTTAGTATTTTTTAAATTTTATAAATATTACTTACACAGATAACAATGTTGTCAACAAAGGGTATTTAATTTTTTATTATTTTTTCTAAAGAATATTTACATAGGCAACAATGTTACCGATGTAGATTTTTTATTTTTTAATAATTTTATTTAAATTTTATATATAATTACTTATAATTATTTTAAATAGTAATATTTTATCCAATACATAAGATGCACTTCCAATATATTTTTACAATTAATAATAAATTGAAATTTTCATTTTAGTAAATATAATAAATTGAACAAATGAAAAATATATAAAGTAAAATTACGAATGATATATTATAGAATATCATTGTAATATCTATAAATAATACCATAAAGCATATGTAGAATAAAAAAATATATGTATAAGAAGAATTGTCTATAGAGCAAAATAATCATTAGTGTCACTAGTATCATCATCTAAGTCATAATAAGGTTGGTATTAGGGAAGAGGCTAGGGCTAGACCTTGGGTACTATAGAAGTGAATCGACTAGGTATAAGCAATGTAGTCACATGTAGTTGAGGATAAGTCAATGTAAAAGGTAGAGGAACATAGATTCCATTAGGGGTGGGTAAAATGTCACGAATTGATTTACATCGACTGAACCGTTTTATATTCGATTAGTTTAAATTGATTAATTATAATAAATAGTTAGATTCAAATAATTATTATTTACTTTTAATTTTTTTTAGTTGATTATGGGTTTAAAATTTTTTACCTATATTAAACTATAACCGATTGAAATATTGTAAAGTTTAAGAATTTGCTTTGTATGGTGCATTTTAAGGTCATTTGTTGTTTATCTCTTCATTCTCTAAACTTTCACAAGCTATTTTTCAATCTCAAAGTTTTGCTCTCAAATATATCCCTTTTAAAAAAAATTGACACTTATCCAAATCTAAATCTATCTCACCAAATTTCAAATAAAATATAGGTGCTGAGCTATAGAAATTAAGCAAAATTCATTCTAAATTCTTCATTTTCCTATATTTTATTTGAAATGTGAAGGGATAGGAGACTTGTAAACTTTCCTACATGCTAGAAAAAAATTGAAATGGCTAACTACTTTAAACCACTTTCAACCATTTGTAATCGATTAATTCGTTTAACAATGGTTTGAGTAATAATTTCAGTCAGTTGTGGTAAACTTAAGGAGATAATTAGTTTAATTGAAATTAATTGAAATCAAAATTTACCCACCCCTGGATCCTATGTTAGGTATGAAGAATTTAAGAAATTGTATTCATATATGTCCTCCACTACTCTTCCATTTGCTACTGAAGAGTGGTTTGCTCTTGCTACACTTGAATAAGCTATTGACTCTAGGCAAGTTGTTATTATATCTCGGTAACTAATCCCACATCTTATTATGACCTAGTAGGATATGCTGTAATTAGACTAGAGGTGTTAGGGGTGGTATAAGACGTTCCAACCAGCATATAACCAATTACCTTCTTATGCTCTCAATGAGTACTAAGTACTTCATCGACAATGGAAGGCTCATCATTTTGCACTAAAAACAATAACAAGTTAGTAAATGATGCACTGGATTATGCTCGTTAGGTGGCTAGTTCTATCATCCTTGGCTTGATGCATTTAAACAAATGTCAAATAAAATGAGTAAAATGTTTTTCTTAAAATTTTTTATAATAAGAATAAAATTACTTACAAAAGTATATGCAATAGGTTGATACATTTACTCCCTAGCCTGGTATGTGTGATGATCCTTAAAATTTTCCATCACAAATTGCAACTCACTTGTTTTTTTTATTTCTCTATGCCAATTTTACCATAAAAAAAAGATACATAATATTAGTGACATGTTGGAGGGTTTAGGAATATTATGAATGCAACATTTAATATACCTTATTATATTAGTGCGCTGCAATGGTCTTTGGTTTATAATTATCATTGTACATTTTCTTTACCCTATTGTCCTTTTTTTTTGGACAATTGTTACAAATTGCAAACAAAATAATAAATATAGATGAGGAAATACTTCCATTTGGATTTAAATAAAATATAAAAAAAATGAAAACTCTAAAAAATAAAAGTTTAAATTTTGGATTTTAGTTCAAAATGACAAATTTTTTGAATTTTGTTATTTTATACCTCATTAAAGAGTCACTAAAGGCTTTTAAAAATTTACTTAAAATCATGTTAGTAAAGCTATATCAAATTAATTAAGATTGAGATCTTTCTTTCTTAAATTATATGCATTTTATATAACTCCATGTATAAAGGTTTCAAACTTAGAAAATTTTCAAGAAATCTTGGATGACAAGTTATATAGAAAAATGTCATTAGATATTTATACTTGTAATATACGTAAATTTAAATAATTTGTTAGATCGATAAACTAGTAGAGACTTTATTTACATGTGAATATGTGAATATTGTTATCGGTGTGACAATGTGACATTGTTTTGATTATTTATATGATGAATGATAGTAAAAAGAGAAATATGCATGGCCATGCAAGAAGGCATTGTGATGTATAAACTATATTATAAATTGAATTGTTATATTGTGTATGTTTAAGTACTTAAATGATAATGAATAAGTAATGTATTATGTTTGACATGTGATATGCTTAACATGTCATTTTTGAATGAGATTGTATTGAACAAGTTTGATATATGACATGAAATATGGAATACGATGAGGGTGGTGCGATAGTGTAATGAATTGTTGTGCGATAGTATAATGAATTATCGGATGATGAAATTGTTTTGGAAGCTTGTAGAAGGTTGTCTTCACCAAGAGATGACAAAATAGTATTAGAAGTTGTAAGAGATTATCTTCACTAAGAAAGATGAAATGATGTAAAAAAAACCTATTGGAGATGATAGTATAATGTTGGAAGCCTATGTAAGGCTGTTTACACTAAATGACAATAATGTTGAAATTCATAAAGTTGACTTCACTATACCTAATTTGTGAAAAGGGAGATATGATACATATAATTGCTATGCAAAAGGATCTTTCCTTATAAATTAGTTTAAAGTGATATAAAGAAAATAAATAAATAAATATTTATTATAATCATGATTGTAACTTAATTCAATGTGGGCCTATTTTTATTTTCTTGCTATATTGGTTATACATTAATGAAACCATTCCTTTTTCCTTAATGAAGGTATGGATGTGTAGATTTTAGCTACAATGGAGCTTAGTTGTTTTTAAAGATTTATTTATGTATTGAGAATATAAGTTTTATAGTATGTTTTGGTTTAATTATTATTATGTATTGATTCTTAAATGCTTACTTGTAAAGTTTCAAGGAAACTCACTTTTTTTCCTTTCTTTCTTTATTTCTTTTAGGGAATCCTCCTTTTTTAGCTATGTAGTTATTGTCAAATGGTAGAATTGGGCTTGCTTGAGAACTTTGGTGCCAAGATATTAGGATAGTTGGAATAATCATGCATAATAATTTATCAATACATTTGTATTTGAATCTTAAAAATTGTACTTTTTGAAAGCATAGTATACATGCATATGAAACATTACATTAGATATGTTGTAAGAAATATTGATAGCTTGTCACCCTTAGCGACTTCTTACACTAGTTATATGCCATAGGAATAAGTATTGATAAATTTGGTATAAGAGTGTGGTTTATGGCCTAATGGTGCATTTTGATTGAAATCATCAAGTAAAAATCTTCATCTATCTAAGTGAATGGTTTAAAAGCATTGAGTTCTAATAGTAGGCTAACACCTATTAAAGAAGGGCATAGACGGACTTGTCATTTACTTTTCATATGTTGAAATCTCTAAGGGTTACTTTCACTTTTGGACAGTTAAGGAAGTTTAAAATGAATACTTTTTTATCCTTAAGTTGGTTGTCATCCTTTGATATGTTAATGACTTTCACTATAAGTAATTATTGTGATTGGCTTAGTATAAAAAAGAATTTAGGCTAATAGCTTGATTTAGTAAAGGAAATTGATAGATATTCTTGCTTCGTACATTTGTGCCTTGAGAAGGCTTGTTAAACATAAAAGTACATATATATCTTATTTGTGTACAAGTTTTCTCAGATAATGTTATTCTCACACTAACAATGGATAATAATGCATTGTAATTTGTTTAATTTTTATTAGCAATATGAGTTATCATTTAGACAAAATAATTATAGGTTAAGCTAAGTTACTATCAATGTATTAAAAGAAAAAAAACTCATATGGTTAGAATACCTCATATGAGACATGACTTGCTAGGGAAGGATTGAATCTTAAACTAGCCTAAGCATTGACTAAACAAATTTTGCATGCACTTTATGCATAGGAGTCATTAGCTTAAATTGTAAACTTCAAAAAGAAGTAATATTGATGCAAGAATTTTGAGTTGTTCCTAGATGTATTGAATGTGTTGGTTATATGATGATATCGTGATTGAATTAGAAAAATATGCTGGGTGTGATTCTTCAATCAATAATAAATGTAACTTAGCAAGTTATTACTATTGATATAAAAAATGGTATATATTGATGATATGTATAAATAAGGAGCCTATTTGTATGACGCTAGTTTGGTGAAATTGGAATTTTGGAATGTAATGAGATAAGAAATTTTAATTAAGAAAGATGAAATCTTGGAGGAATGTGAAGCATGCTTAAGTATAAGTGTAAATATGGTAAAGTAAAATAATGATTTGGAAAATATGTTGTTTATCCAAATTAAATGGTTTATATGGTCTTGATTAAAGGGTCATATTAGTTAAATGTTTAATTATGTCAGAACTTGGATTAACCTTACGATTTATAATAGCTTTCTATTAGATTGATATTTATAGATTAATGAGCATAAGTTTAGGTAACATGAAGTGTTATAGAACCTCTTAGTTTTTTATTTTAAATTTTGTTCAAATTAGTAATTGTAATATAGTTTTACTTATGAACACATATAAGAGCATACTTAGAGCCATGCAATGAAAAGATTTGATAAAAGGTGACACTAATGCGATATGAAGCCTTGACATTCAGATCTTATGCCTTGTTTATAATGATAAATCACTTATGATCTTTGGTTGTCATTATATAAGAGGAAGGATAGGTATAAATTGATTCCATTATGTTAGGTAAAATCTAAAACTTTAGGTTCTTATTTCATGTTTAAATTGATAAATTGCCTATAGCTTTGCTTATATTTGTAAGTATGAGGTGTGAGTGCCTATTTTGCGAAACTTGAAATTTGGAGTATTTAATTAGATATTATCATTATTATGACTTAGTTATTTAGTTCATAAATGTTACATGACATTGGAAGGAAGCCATATGGTAACGTTTGAGTAGGTAATATGAAAATCAAGGAGATTCACGTCAAAGACACAAGAGAAATAGACAAAAATGAGTGTATTAAAAAAGGAATTATCTAGTTATGAAGGGCTGAGAGTAGTTAATAATAATGTTAAATGTGAGTTTCACATATTAATTAAAGTAATTGGATATTTTAAATGAATACTAAATTAGACATCTTAAAAATTTGAATACAAATTATTTTTTAAGGGAAAGATTGTAATACCCTTAGAATAAAATTTTAATTATTTAATTATTTGTTACATTTTACTTAGGAATCTAGAACTCTATATTGTAAAAAGAGTGACTAACTAGCTAATTATTATAGTAATTTTTTTAAATGTAAATTTTAAATGGACAAATATATTTCATTAGGGAAAATATAAATGATATATTAAGGAAAAAGAATTAATTAATTGAATAAGTTTTGAATAGAATATTGTGACAAATAAAAATAAATTACTTGAGTGGACTCAAAATAAAAAACTTAGAATGAGCTAGTGAAAGAATACATATCGAATAAAAGAATTAGAAGTTATAAGTGAATAAAGATAAGGTTATGAATATTGAGGATATTTGAAGTAAAAGGATGAAAACACATCTGCTTTTATTTAATCCAAACTTTAACCTTCATTTGTCACTCTCTCTTTATTCTTTTCTCCTCCTCCTACTCTATTAAGATCTTTCTTCAATCAATTAATTAGGGAGTAATTTTTCATCAAATTCTTCACATTAACCTCAAATTTATTTTCATATACAAATTAAATGAAAAATGACTATTAACTTAGATTTTATTTTCATATACATCATATAATATCATAAAAGTTAATAAAAAGTTTAATTTAATTTTTACATTTGTTATATAATAATCATTATATATAAATTATATCTAATTTTAATTTTATAATAAATTAAATACATATTTGTGCATAACACAAACTTGCATAATGATACATTGTAACTTTTTTTAGTAGATAAGGGAAATAAAAAAAGAAATACAAGAATAAGAACTAACGATTATAAAACACTTCAATAAAGTCAGCCAACAAAATTTCTTCTATACCTAAAGGTGGAAGACTCTATATCCTTTTCTTCTCATGGTGACTAACCCTTATTTAGCAAGTGTATCAGTAGTTTAGTTACCTTCTCTCAACATAAGAGAAAACACAACCTCCTTAAAATTAAAGCACATCCTAGCAGTGTTTTTATAGAGTCCTCAATAAGGATGACAATCTAGAACACCATGAATACAATCTTTATAAACATCTTAGGAGTTTGTCTCAATAATAATTTTATTATACACTTTCTCTCTAGCAAAATAAATAGCAAATAGAACAACCTTGACTTTAGTATTTATATTTAAAGTAATCGCTAAAAAACAAGAAAATCAAGGAAGCCATTTTCTCATCTCATCTTTGCTTATACCTCTAAAACTAGCAAAACTAGGATTCCTAAAAAAGCTACCATCCACATTGATCTTCATAAACCTAAAAGGAGGATAGACTTACTTAATAAGCTTCTTATGATTACTTTTCTACTATTTAGTATGCTAGCTAAAAGAGGTCAAACAATTTTACAATTAAGCATAGATTTTCTTAATAGTTAAAGAGGGCAATTAACTATTATTTTTTAAAACATGTTTGTTTCAATAAATCCATAACTGATAAAAAGTAAGAAGAAAAGTATAAATCCAATCCACCTCCATTTGTATTTTAATATTTCTGATATTTAATAAGGGACAGAGAGGAGAGTTAGTAAAGTCATGCTTGAATTGTAATTTATTAGAGACTATTCTAACATGAAAATATAACCATAAGAATATACAAATTTCTATAAGAACCTTAAACTTCCAAATTCTTCTTTAAATAGGTTCAAGGGTAGTTTCACCATGGCTTTTAACCCATGCATAAGTGAATAATCACTATTAGTAGCTGAATCTCAAGAGATCTTATTTTCATAAAGAGTAACATAAAGGAAAGGAGTAGTTTGAATAGTAAGGGTTAACTTTTTTGGTAAAATAGTATTCAATGTAAAAAAAAATTCCACTTATTATCATTAATAATATATTTAATTAATAGTTATTGATCATTTGGATGGATATCTTCCACTCTTTTGGCAAGAGTAAATTTGTTAACCCGTTTATGATGCCAAAAACTCATTAAACTAGGTTTACCAATTCTATACACAAATATTTCTTTCAACTCATCCATATGAATCACTATATCCTTCTATATAGAAGAGCCTCTAAAATGTCTAATAAAAGATAAAGGTTTAGGGGGAAACCTATTATACTTGTAAGTTAGCATCTTTACCTAAGGTTTTTCTTCTTTTTGCATAATTTTCCATCCTATTTTATCTATAAGAGCCATACTAGTTTATCTAGCTTTTCAAATTCCTAATCTTCCCTTATTTTTGGCTTTAGTAATAATTTCACAATTCACCAAATGAAAACCTTATTTACTATCATAAGAGTCCCAAATGTATTTTCTAACAATATGGTTAATGCGATCACATATTCCTTTAGGTAATAAAGTAAATTGCATAAAGTATATAAGAATAGCATTCAACATTGATTTGGCAAGCATTACTTTCCTAACAAGATTCAATAATTTACCTTTCTAAGCAAAGAATTTTGATTCATTCTTTTACATAATAAATTGAAAGTGAATTTGACAAGATCTTTTTCTATTAGTAAGAATTCCTAGATATTTCCCAATATAAGTAGTGAAAGGAATACTATTAATTAATTTGATATCATTCACAATGCCTCTAAGAACATAGGCTAATGTGAGAGCGTTTGATTTCAATAAATTGAGCTTCATACCTAAAACTTTGTTAAACCTAGACAACAAGGCCATAATCACCCCAGCTTGTTCCTTAGTACTCTTAGCAAATAATAACACATCATTTGCAAAAAGAACAAAAACAAATATGATATTGAAAGCCCATATCTTAAAATAGCTATGAGATCCCTTTTTTCCCTATCTACTTTTTTATGAATTAATAGTAAAAAGATTTCTATACACAAGACAAATAGATATAGGGATAAAGGATTTTTTTTATCTGAGGTTGCACTTTAGAGCAAAAGTCTCAAGTTTTTTTATTATTCCATAGAATGCTAAAAAAAGATTCTAAGACACAACTAAAAATTAGATTCATAATTCTCTTAGGAAAGTCAAATAAAAATAAGGTCCATTTAAGGAAATCTCAATCCATCCTATTATAAGCCTTTTTTAAATCAATTTTAAATATCATACCATTTTTTTTCACTTTTAGTAAGATTGATAAAGTGAAGGAGTTATTGAGGCAAAATAGCATTATCAATAGTGCCTCTGCTTGAAGGAAATTGCTTTGAAAATAGCTTACCAATTTGGATAAAGGGGCCCAATCCTATTCATTAGCACTTTAGTAAGAAGTTTGTATACCACATTGCAAAGGCTTATTGATTAGAACTTTTTAATGCTTTGGGAGAGAATTAACTTTAGGAATAAAAGTAATCAGTGTATCTCTTAATCCTAAAGAAACTCTTCTAGAAATAAAGGCTTCCTTTACACACTTCCATAAGGCATCACCAATTAAATCCCAATGAGATTTAAAAGAGATTACTTGAAATCCTTTAAGGCTTCCAACTTTAAAAAAATTCATAGCTATAAGAGCATCATACACTTTCTTTTTGGTAACACCTCCTAATAATCCTTGAACTCCTTCATCATTCAATTTAAGAATAGAATCTAGAATTAAAGTGATAACATTTGAAGCCTCTAAAGAACAAAACAAATCTTGAAAACATTGAAGCACAATATCGTTTAATTGATTTTAATTCATGAATCAAGATCCATCTGGAGTCTAAAACATTCAACTTTATTTCTTTTTCTTTGTACCAAAGTGATAGCATTGAAAAATTTAGTACATTTATTGCTTATAGCAAGACATTGGAGCTTGGATTTTTGGAACCAAAAAAACCTTTTCCTAGATCAAGATAGAGTTAAATTCATCCCTTAACTCCTTTTCTAAACAAGACAAAAAATAAGACAATATGTTAAACAAAGCTTATTGGATTCCTTCAAGAAGAGCTAAAATATGCTTTTTTCAATGAAAACTATTCCCAAACACATTTTTATTGAAAGAGAGACAAGCTTCCTGGACATTAACAAGTTTCCTTATGACATTGATATTATGCATTTTCTAACTCCAAGTAACAATAGCTTTAAAATCTTTACAAGACATCCATGTAGCTTCAAAACAAAAAGGTTTATTTAAGGGAACAAAATAAAATCCTTTATTATGGAGAAGAATAGGGTGATGGTTTGAGTAAGTCAATGATAAATGAAATAAGGTTGTTTTTGGAAAAATAGTTTTCCATTCAAAAGTAGCCAAGGTTCTATCCAATCTTTAAGAAGAAACAAATCTATTATTGATTTTCCTATCCTAAGTAAATTTAAGCTTATTGAAGCTTAAATCTAGAAAATCACAAGAGGTAATATTATTCTTAAACAAGCACATCCTCCTACAACAAATAAGACCATCCTTTTTCTTAGATTTATAAGCAATATCATTAAAATCCCTAATAGTCACCCTAGTGATAGTATTATTTTTAGCTATCTATTTCATCTCTATCCACAAAGTAACTTTTTGGGAAACGGAAGGACTAGCATAAACAACACTACACATTCATTTCAGACTAGAAGACCTAATTATTATAGTTATATGTTTATAGGAAGATCTAGCCAATGAACATTTAATATTAAATTAAGAATGAAGGATCCAAATCCTTTTTAAAAAGCCATTAGAATCTTAAATAGCAATAGGAATGAACCCTTCACACTGCCACCGTATTTCCATATTTCCAAAAAGGTTATGAGTTTCCAAATTGAATATAAAATCAAGATGATTAAATTGAAGAATAGATTGCAACTACCTTTTAGCTTCATTATTTCTAGCCTTTCAAATATTCAAAAAAAGAATAGAAAAACAAGTACTAAAATTCATTGTAAAGATGAATTAAAAAGGAAAAAAAACCTAAGATGTGTTACTAAGATTCATCATAATCATTTGGATTTGCATACTAAAAAATAACATCTTTTATTGTAGCATTAGGAGTTGGCTTAGTATCCATGTCTAAAACCCCTCCTCCTTGATCAGGTGGCTTTTTGCCTTATTGTCCCAGGTAAATTTCTTGAAAGGAACAATCTCAAGCTTGACATTCTATAAAAGTATGCACATCGATAGCTCCTTGGTGTAAAGTAGAAAAATTAGAGTCTTTTTAGCTTTGAGGAATCCACTCTAATGCTATTGTGTCAACTAGGTAATTTCCCTTCCAGCCTACACTTGTTGTAGTGGTAAATTCAAAGTTAAGATTACAAGCTATTTCTTGAGTTTCCCTTTCAATGCCTTTTCCTTTACAACTCTCCAAATTTGTAAAACCATTCCTAATATCACGCTTTGATTTCTTGATAAACATTTGAGATAGGGACTTTAGAATTTCATCATTTTGATTTGGGGATATTGAGTGTTCTTGATACTTTTCCCTGCTAACCTCTGAATTCGAAAGAGCAAAGAAAGGATTCTAGTTTTTCTATTTTTCTTGTCCACTTGCATTAGTAGCATTTTTATTTTTTGATGCCTACCTTTTTTCCTTACCTACAACCATCCCTTCTACAAAAATTTTTGAAGTATTCTCCATATGATCCATCAACTCCCTCAAAGAGCTTTGCTCTTCGAATACCTTATTCCTTTCCTCCATTAATTTGGTTCTTTTAGCAATTGCCACCATACAAAATTCTTTAGTATAGTCATACTCACGATAATGAGAACATTGTTTGTAATAGCTCTCATATTCCACTTTTAGCCATTGTCCATTCACCAAAATATGTGGTACTAGAGGTTTAGTTAAGTTGACTTCAACACACAATTGGTTAAATTTCTCACGAGAAGTTTTGATGGTATTCTTAGTCATCTTAATTAGGGTCTTTATTGTTATGACATTTACCTTTAGCACATCAACTCGGTAATACAACACATTTAGCTCTGAAATTCTGACCCAAGGCAAAGTAGAATTGATGATAAGAGATACTAGAACAAAATCTGGAGGCCATCTTTGCATATCGAGATAGTGATAAAAAATCGACCAAGGACCTTCCCTCCACCTCATCTGAGAATTTCACAAGATAAAAATCATATTCTAAATCAATTATATCCATTTGACCTTGGATCTTCCACATTTGCTCAAGTTTTCTTCTAACAATTAGTGAAGTTCTCCAAGGTTCACAAAGCTACTCCATCACTGAGTTGTTAAATTGGACTTTAGGCAAACAAGGATTGCCTTCAAAAAACTCTATATGAGCCTTTCCACTCTCAATTAGATCTTCCAATTCTTTGTTAATCTGTGAATCTTTTCTACTCAGCAAAGTATCTTTAAAAGAAACATGCCTAGAGGAGAAGAAACCCTCACCCAATTCTTCCGATCATATTTTGATACCCTAAATCTGGAGGATCCGAGGCTTGGTTCCAAAAGGAAAAAGCAGCGGCCATGACCTAGTAGATCGTTTTTCCGTCAACGATACTTTGTAATATAAAGGGCATTTTGACGAATAAGATTTTGCCTTTTTTTCTTTTATTTAACCGAATGTTGCCAATTTAATGCTGGAACGAACCCAATGCAAAGGATTTGTTAGAAAAATACGGATGTGCGGCTTTGATTTAATTGGACCGATAGCTGCGAAGAGATCTAATATATTTCGGCCTACTAGATCCTTACTACTGTAAGCGCAATAAAATGGCCTCACAATTATGACTTACGAGCAAACGTACTTGTATCATCTTATTATTGTTATTGTTATTATTTTAGTTTTTTTTTTTTATCAATTTCAAGGTCCGTAGAGCTCGCTAATTTTTTTTTAATTAAGAATCCCAATTTCAGAAAAAAAAAAGAAAATATTTTATATCTATCCCCACTTAAAATCCCATTCCACCGAAAGGATCCCCTCCCCAGTTCGCAATACTATTCTCAGCTGTCCCTTGAGTATTACCCTTCAAAAAGGGGCGGCCCAAGGAACGAAGCGTTAATAGAAATTCCTCCTCTCTGGTACTCTCTCCAGTGGGTCTCAACGGAAACTTCTTCTCGCTCCCATAGGGGTCCAGTCTTCTTTATTGTCAATGGAGTACTCGCATTCATGGCAGTTTCCACAGCGGTCCATTCAATTTCCAAGAACTCAGAATGACCAATCCCTTCCGTTAGCCACGAACTCTCCGCAAACGCCTCAGACGCTCTTCAACGAGCTGGACTCAGTGTCACGGCCGACCTTGTCCGCCGCTCGCTTCAATTTCATCTTCCTCAAGAAAACGTAACTATTTTCGCCATTAAAGACTTCCTCAAAAACTTCCTCCTCTACCATACCTCCGCTTCCAAGCTTTCAATGGCGGACCTCTTGAAGAAACCATCCGGAAGTTGCATCCAAACGCTTTTTTGTCCAAAGAATATAGCAATCACGAAGATCGATTCGCGAGAAAGATCCGTGGAGATCAATGGCGTGTTGATATCAAAACCAGATTTGTTTCTGGGCGAGAAAGTCGCTGTTCATGGAGTTCTTGCACCATTTTTCTTCTTGAATTCTCGAGAAACTAGAGTTAACGGGGATATTTTCCAGTCAACTATGTGTCGCTCCGATTTTAATTCTGAACTGAATTCTGATACTGATGATTTGAAGAAAAAAGTCCGATGGAAACGAATTGTGAACTTGCTCAGTTCAAAAGGTTATGCTTCGTTTTCAATGGGGTTGCATTCTGTTGTCGATGGGATTCTGTGGGATTTGATTCTGTGACAATCTTGGCTCCCCCGGATTTGGCATTAATTGGATCTTTTTCACCACTGCTTGATAGAGCTGTAAGGCTTCATATACTGCCTCAGAGACTTACATACAGAAATCTCACTTCTATGCCGGCTAGAACCTTGCTGAAGACGTTGGTACCGGATGAAGATCTTGAAATTGAAGGTGTTCTGAAATTCATACCAGGGATGATCATTAGTGGTGTGGAAGTTGTGGCACCTGACATTTTTACTTCTGACAAGTTCGTAGTTCATGGAATTTCTAGAGCCTTTTCAGTGGACGAGTTTCTTCCTTCATGAAGATATATACACGAGATCAATAGTTTTGTAGATATGTCTATATAATTGAAAAAGTAGACCGCTTTTTCTATGATTTCTGCTTCCTTTGTAACTGGTGTATTTGTAAATACCTCTCTTGTTGGGCTGGTTCCACTGTTTCTGTCTGCAAGTGCCCTTTTTCTCCTAACCATTGGATATATTCATATATGATTGTTCAGAAAAGCCTGGTCTGTGATTTTTATGCTTTTCTCGTGATGAAGCACATCAATCCTTCTTAGGATATAGTTAGTAATGGAGGTGTTGCTTAAGTAAACTATTAGCTGCATATGGAATGATTTGGACAAAATTTGAATACATGATGCCAAAGTTTGATGGAGAATTCAAGCTTTTGAACTGTTAGATTATGATATGTTGACTTCACAGTGTGAAAGAACCAAACAAGAAGAACTTAGGGGAATGGCAGAAATTCCGCATATCCTGATATATAGTCTTTAATGGGGAAGTAACACGGATGAAAGAGGGGAACTTGAGTTCAAACACAACAAATCTTATTTTGGATGAATACAAGTCACACAGAGGCATGCATCGTAATATTGTTTACTCATGCTAAGTGTACGGTTGAGACATGCAATATGATTCTCCCAAAACTGTCCTCACCAGGCTAAGCCAAATCAATCCTGCCCCACCTTTTCGCATCTATTTTATGCAATGCTTTGATATTTATGCTAACATTTGCCTCTGAAGGAAAGGACAGAGACAAATAATTAGGTTCAATTAAGTTCACGCGTAGCAAATACAAGCTAGACAATAAACCATCTGAAAGAAAGGACAAAGACAAATAGTTCAAGTTCAATTAAGTTCACGCGTAGCAAATACAAGCTAGACAATAAACCATTACATTTCATTCCATTCTGAAGCTTCATCCTGAAACCTCCAAACAAATATTCTCACCATTTCCTATGATCAGGAACCCATTTTGGACATTTTGGGCTGAAGTAATTTGAAACAACCTTGGAGTTTAAGAGGTCTACAATAGGTGGAAATTTGACGCAGCGAGGCGTCTTGTACTGATTTATGGATGCACCCTGACTGAGAGCAAAGTCCATGAGTTTGTCAAATGTCCCATTTTCAACAATCTTGATCTCCAATGGCCCAATAGACTTGTCCGAAACCCTGCTTTGGCGGTACACACTGTTGAGTGATTCTTCAACTGCTAAGCAACAGTCCTCTAAAGTTGAAGGAGGAATAGGGGTGGGTTCAGTTTGGTCGATCTCCCAGTACAAAACATAGTGGCCCGGGATGCTTGATGTATCTGCGTAGCTTGTGTATTCAGTGAGTGGAGCACCCAATTTTTGAAGACGGATAGCGGCATTTTTCACAGCATTTTGTAGCTCAACCTCATCCGTTTTATCTGATTCAATGCTGAGAATCACATTTTTTCTGCATATGAAGTTGAATTGAGGGGCCTTGTTCTTGAATCCCACTACACGGAGTATGTCACCTACGCGATACCTATAGAGGCCTGCAAAAAAAGTAATAAGTAACCGTCAATAGTACTTTAACCTTTAAAGGAAAAAGAATTAATCTTTCAGTGTTAGAAGTAAATTGAAGCAAGCATAAGGGGGTCAGCTAAAATTTGAGGGCTAAGTTTGAATGAAATGCATGGTTAGATAAATGCTACGTGTTCGATTATGCACAACTAAAGTTACTTTTTAGAATTGACCAAAAAATTGTTACTTTAATTTTTAGAATCAAGACCACCAGAAAATTCTTTGTAAATATCTTAGATTGAATATGAATGATTTAATTCATACTCGACAATTGGAACTGGATTAATTAATCTATCTAGATATGTGTATTAAGCTCGATTCACATAAAAAAGAGGGAATTTAAATTGAACTTTACCTGTATAAGTGGTAACCACGAGCTCATATTCTTGACCAAGCTTTACATCTACAAGGTCAATTAATTCTTGCTCTCCGTGACAGATTGAATTGGTGGGGCCAACTTTCTTGGGCAGCGGCAAGAATTCAAAGTAGGCCATGGTGGGGAGGAGGGTGTAAGAGACCTGGCTTGGCTCGCACATAGGGTTCAAATTCAAGCCAAAGTAACACTCAGAAGAAGCATACATGGTGCAAATAAGTGGGAGGCCGTTGCTATAGTAATCCAATATGGGAATGTACTGACACATGGTTCCTGTCACAATAACGTCAATATACTTCGTGTTAGGCCATAGCCTAGTTATGATTCCCTTCCATGATTCTTTAGCACATTCAGATTCTACGAAATCTGCTAGCTTGGGGTTTGGTTTCAGTATTTTCATGACTGCCTCTATCACTGATGGATCAGTGATCTTGGTGTCAATGGTACCAGTTCTAATGTCATTGCACAAGGAAACCCAATGGTTTTCAAGAAACTTGATGGCACGAATGAAACCTGAAGCAAAAACAGCCCCAACACGAAGAACTTCATCGTTTTGACAAAGCCCGCAAAGCATCTGAGAATACATGCTTTGGTAAGAATCTGGACAGAGTATGGTCTCGTTGGGGCTGGTGTAGTTTGTGTAGGGATCATATGGCCTCTCTGTAAAATGTGAGCTTTTATAGTAGCTGGTTAAAACTGGACGAGCAACGAGTCTTCCAGGAGTCTTGGTTTCGGATTTTACGAACAAGAAGTACATGCCTTTGCCTTTGTCCA
This sequence comes from Sindora glabra, assembly GCA_020226215.1. Taxonomy (NCBI): domain Eukaryota; kingdom Viridiplantae; phylum Streptophyta; class Magnoliopsida; order Fabales; family Fabaceae; genus Sindora; species Sindora glabra. The sequence continues at coordinate 51,542,863 of CM035226.1, forward strand.
AGCCCGGAACAAATTGGTTCATCACTGGCATCAAGAGACTGTAAAACAATGACCTTCTCTCCAGCTCCTCTTCAATCGTGGGCATCAATTTCCTCTCCCCACCAGATGTTCCAGAACTACTCAACATATGTACAGGAAAATGATAAATATCTTAAATGTACTCATTAAGCTGGTTAATCGAAAAAGTCAGATTTAAGTTAAATTCTTCCAAAAATAACGATTTGATTAAGTTCTGGATGCACTTACCTTGTCAAGAACTCTGATATGGGTTTGGAGCATAAAATTGGAGAAGTGTCACCATGAGCAATACGATCAATATCAGGCTTTAAATCTTCGTAGGTGACAACAGGCATGATCTTCTTGAAACGGTCTCTATCTGTGCAACCATCAAGACCATGACGTTGCAGGTACTCAACGTGGGCACTACGAGAAAGGATTTCTGCCAGAACCCTTTCCTGGATTTCATCAGCCTTGCTAGTAACGTCCTCTATGTATTTCAGTGCTTTCTTGTTTTTGTCCTCCACGGCATCCCTACCATTAAGGCAATTTGGCTTTTGGGATAGGTGCATAGGAGCTTCTGGCTTGCCGAACTAGCTAGCTTTTGCGTTGTCAAAGAGATGCACTTAAGAGGAAAAGGTAAGAAAGAGAACAACTATGGTACTAACATTGATCGATATTGATGAGAGTTCAATATGTCAAGAGGAAGTAGAGGACTAGGGATCAGTCGGGAGGAGTGGGATGGAATGGGAAGTAAGCTAGGGGATATATATATAAGAGCAGGAAGTGAAATTCATTTTCTACGAATAAATTTCATTCCTAAAAATAAAACTATATATTACCAAAGAGAAATACAAAAATTACACTAACAGACAAAATAGGTTATAATACAAGAATTGAAGGGGGGGGGGGGGAAATACCTAGCTTCGTGAGAGGTCTAAGTTGAGAAAACCAAAGAGCATGCGGCCTTGGAGCTTCAAATATTGGGCGTACATGGCTCAAAAATTAATCATCATTATTTAAAGGGTAAACTGCACTTACTATTTATTATAAGTGGTTTTTGCCGTTTTTAGTTTAATTTGTTTTTTATTCCAAATGCTATAATTTATTTATATGTATATTCAACTGTTAATAGTTTTCACACCTATACTTTCTATCTAAAATTTAATAAAAATCTCACATGTACTATATATAATCTTAAGTTTTCCAAATTTTAATTCAATCTGATACTCGTTCAAAATTAAATTACCATAAAAATTTTACTTTTATTGTAGATTTACCTTTTATAATTTAATATATTATTACTAACTAAAAGGTGCTAAATAGGGAAAGTAAATTTATTATAAGTAGGTTCAAATTAAGTCAAAAATTTAGAAAATAAAGACAACATATTATACATAGAAACTTCTATTAAATTTTGAATGAAAAATATTATAGGTAGGAAAGCACAAATGAGTAAATTACAACACTTAAAACTACACGTGGACTTAGTGAAAAAGAGGGAACTTTAAATGAATAAAGTGTAATTTTTTTCCCTAAATAATTAATTTTGATCCTTTATATATAATCAATATATTAAGGTTCTATTTTATGCAAGTAGTTAATAAATTAATTAATAATTGATAAATTCATTAATAGTTAATAAATTATTTAATAACTAATAAATTAACTAATTATATAAGAAGTGTTTTATAAAATTAATTATTAAATTAATTAAAAAATAAAAAATGATATAAATGCAAATATCGATATAAATAGATATATAAGTTAAATTATATTATATTTATTTAAAAAGTAAATTATATTAAAATAATCAAAATATTTAAAATAACAGTATAATTATTTAGAATTTAATTAATCATATTTTATGACCTTACATATTTTGATTATTATTTTTAATTAATTTTTGATATTACATAATTATTTACATATATATTTTTATATATTTATAATTTAAAATAAGAATATAATTAGCAAAAATTGAATTGATTATAATTTTTGATGTCATACATATATTTACTTACTTTTATTTACTTAGAATTCAAGGTAAGAACATAATTATAAAAAATTTAATTAATTATAATTTATGATATCAGATATTTATTTACTTACTTATTTTTATTTAATTATTTATTCTAAATTTATGATATTATATATTTATTTACTTACTTACTTGATTAATTTTTATTTATTTATTATTTAAAAAAGAAATATAATTATTTATTAAGAGCATGGGTTGTAAATTTATAAAAAGAAAAAGGATAAATTTAGAAAAAAATTTGAAAGTTACCAACTTATAAATTATAAGTTAGTTAATGTAATTTATATAATTAAAACTTATTTTTTTGATAAATTAATATCCAAAATACTTCTAAAAGTTACCTTATAAATTATTAATAAGGTAAATCAATTTTAAACTAATTTATTTGTTGCACAAAACAAAGTCTAAATCACAAATCAAATTAATGTGCATTTCCAGATTTTCCCTTCAAATGGTATATCTAACATTTTCATTTTATTCATCAAATTTTGTCATAAAATTTGTCATGCTCCAAGCTTGATTGCCATAATTCAAAACTGGTTGATATTATTAAAGTAATAAATTTTGATATTTTATATATTGGAATTAAATTTCAAAAATAATGATTAAGACGCACTAGTTGTATTGGTATACTAGTGGTCTAGGCTATTGAATTTTATTTATCTGTGCAATAATATATAAGAAGAATGGACTTTAATGATCTAAATTAATGATGTACCCATACAACTGATGAGTTAAAATCTCTTCCAATTATGAGGGAAGAACTTCCATATATTATTTTTGTGGTACACTATTAAATTTAATGATTTAAATTTATTAATCTAGGTTGAATAAAATTTAATGATTTAAATTCACTGATAGATCGTAAGGTAGTGCGTACTAGTCATTGCCCAATTTTAAATCAAACTAATATCACCTCTGTTGCGTGAGTTGTGTGCATGGTTCAATAAACAATGATCGAAAAAAGGACAATGCCTTCGTTTGTTTCAGGAAATTGGTAAATATTTTACGAAGCTTTCAAACAAAAGATAATTTTGTATAAATTTTAGTAGTTTCTTATGAAAATTACAATTTTACACGAAATGTATATGTAATAAATATATCAAATATTGCAATTCTATCGATTAAATTTGATTAAAAAAATTGGAAATTTTAAATTTTTATATGAAATAGTGACAACTTTTGTAGAAAAAATGGTTGCGAAGAGTATTAAAATTCTTTAAAGAAGTTGTAAACGTTCGTGCTTGTGCGAAGTATTTCAAATTAATAAGTACCAAAATACGACCCTTCAAATGGAACTCCTTAGTCAACACTACTCGGGAGACTTAAAAGGTAACAATAATAACTTTTACAATGGAACAAAAAGAAACTCCATTTTGTAATAGAAGTGGTGTTAGTCTTGCATAAAAACGACAAGAGCCATTATTCGGTCTCCCCTCCAAACCCTCTCCACCATATATATATATTCAATTTGAAGGGGTAGAAATGGCAAAAAAATAAATGTCAGGACTTACCTCACAGATTTTGCCCCACGAACTGTAGATTTGATATGAATTTTTGTCTCATGAGATAAGGCGTGAGGCAAGTTTTTAATTTGAAATAATTATGTAAAGTAAGATAATATTATTTTACTTTATCTTGCAATGCCCTAAGATAATAAATTATTTTTTATTTTTTATATTATACTTAAATATATATATATATATATTACTATAAACATATTTTAATAATTTTATAATTAAAAATATTTATTTAAATTATTTTATTTAAATTAATATTTATCTTAATTATTTTTTAAAATTTAAGATTAATTAAATAAATTATATGTGATTTTAGATTAATATTATTATATTATATTATATTTAATATTAAACTTTAATTATGTGTGCATTTAAAATTTATAAATTTTAATCATTTTTAATATTTTAAATTTTTTAAAAAAATTTTATCGATCACCAATGCCCATGGATCATGGAGACAGGGCACTAACTTGGCCCGCAATCAAGAATGGGGCGAGGATAGAGTAGATTATTGCAGCTATAAGGTAGAGTAGTATACCACCAATTATCATTGTTCTACTCCGTTGCCATCATTACGAAACGGCCTTCCTAAATAAATAAATTCAAGAAAAGAAAGTCATGATCTAATCATTTATTTATTTTTCCTTCCTTTCCATTCTCTTCTACTATCTTTCCTACCTTCTCTTTCTAATTCTTAAATATTCCTCTTAGTTCTTAGACATTTCATTATGGAAGATAAGGAAAGGAAGAAGGATAGAATGATAAGAGAAAACTTTTCCTTCCTTTCTTTGAATTTTTAGAAAATCTTATCAAAATCTCAAATTTAATGGGCACAAAAAAAAGCTAATGTAGAAAGATATCACAAGGTTCTGGAGGATTAATTATTTCTCATGCTTCACTAATGATCTGTTTAAATGGAGATAAATGGACGAGAGATAGGGGAAAAGGAATGTTATTATATAATCTTTCCCTTGATTGCAAGTTTTATAATACGTTTGAGAGAGTTAAAAGGAGAATGAAATGAAAAATAATGTAAGAGAATGGAATGAAAGATAATGGGAAAAAATTAAAATGTTAAGTCATGATTTTCTCTCATCTTGTTTGGATGTTTAGAATACCTTTCAAGTTGGAGAAATACGAGATAGTTAATATTTAAGGGTTTCACAAAACTTGGGAGAATTAGTTATAATTTTTTAATCTCTTCCTCTACTTAATCAAAACCCTCAAATAAAGTGAAGGTTACGACATAACTTTCTCTTTCTTATCTTTTTTATTTTCTTCCATCTAAACATAGCATAAGTAAAAGAGGGGAAAGGGGTAGGGGATTATGATTAATTCTTCAAAACTTTTCAATATTCTCCAATTCTAATATTTTTGCACTCCTTAAATTTAGAGAGTTTTAGAGAATTTTCTAAACATCCAAATGAAAGAAGGGCAAATCATGACTTAAAAATCTATTCTTCCTCAAAAATCTATTCTTCCTCTCTTTCTTTCTCCTCTTACCTCCTAAACATACCTTAAAACTCCAAACAAGGGAAATGTTATATAATAACCTCCCTTTTCCTCCCTTTATGCTCCTCTCTCCAAATATACTAAACTAAAATCATATTTTACTTCTTGTGAAATTAAATTTGTATTAATTTAATCCCTATAATATTAATCCCACCCTAAATTTCAGTTTATCTATACATGAGATGCAGTTACTGAATTACTGTATGAAATGATTAAAATTTGATATGAAATTAATCTTATGAAAACCAAATTAATATAAACTTTTAGTGAGGGACCATATTGATACAAACTCAATCTTAAAAAGATTAAATAAGATTTTAATCAATATACTAAAATGATATTTGAAGGTTTTTGGAAGATTCTTGAAGCACTTGAATAAGGTGAGGGGAAGTCTTCTCTTAATCACACATTCTCTCTCATTCCCTTAAAGTGTGTTTGGTTGTACAGAATAAAACAAAAATGGCTAAAATTAAAATTTGTTTGACATGTATTATAGAATGAAAATGTTTGTTCCTTAAAAAATGACTATTTCATCAAATAATAAAATCTTAATTTTATAACAAAAGTAATACAATGAATCATTTCATGATTCACAAAATAATCTTTCTACAAATATATTCCTCATATTTTTTATATATTTTAACATTATATTTTATTCTATTAAAATAATTTAATAATTATATTTATAATAATAAATTTTGAAATATGATATTTTTGTATTCTTTACAAAAATATTTAATATAAAAATTTACTAAATTAGAATTTTTATTCTTTAATAATAGAAATTTTTTATTAATTACAATTTTCATGATAAAATTTAAATTGTGGCAATTATTATTTTTATTAATTATATCTTATATTTTAATAATATTAAATTATTTAATAAAATATTTATTATTTTTATAATAAAGATATTATTTTCACTAAATAGATTCTTTGCTTTCCATTCCTATATTAATTTGTAAGTTTGAATTTGATTTATTATCAATATAGAATATTTTACACTATCAATAAATAAGATAAAAATATATCATTAAAAAAGTAATAGTAATTTAAAATTTTTAACATTAGTAAAGGATTTTTAATAGATTTTGTTAATATAGCAACATATAAGTAAGTAATAGTGCAAGTCAATGTAATGCACTATATCAAATTTAAATTCTTAATTTTTTGTATCATATATAAAAATAAAATAAAATATTTTACCAAATATAATTATGAAACATCATTTCATTTCCAATCTATTCTCATTCTCATTATTCTATCGTGCCAAATTTTTATTTTCTCTGATTGTCTTTCTTCCCCTCTCTCTCTCTCTCTCTCTCTCTCCCCTCCCCTAACTCCCAAGTAAAAATTTCAATGCTGTCATTCATATATAGTTATTAATTTTAACGAGTGAAAAATATGCACATTTTTTACATAAAAATCCTACCTTAATTAACATCATAGAAAATATTTCATTTTTGTTTCACATAAATTAAAACTATTAAGTAAACAAAATCAAAATCCAAGAGTTGAATCAGGTAGTACGCAGAGAAGTAATAACATGGAAAAACACAGAAAAAGCGCAGGCAGGATTAAAGTGGGAAGGCTAGGGTTTAGCAGGAAAGGCATTAGAAGGGAAGGCAAGTGCGCAAGAGAAGGTGATTCGACAGCTAAATATCTGGTAAAGTGGTGACAGGGACAGCTGTGTACTGGATACACGCTCCCATGTAGCGCGGCTGCTGTTGTGAAAAGAGGCAACGGCTCCCGTAAGTTGATTCACGCTCTGTAGCTTTTACGTCGGCCGCAACTTTTTTTACTTGATTTTCATCGCCCTACCGCCACCTTTTATGCGCGCACCCACTGTCCACTACACCTGGTCTTATTTTCTAGCTTTACTTTGTGAGTCACATCCTATATATCAGTTTTATTTCTATTTCGGTAGTCTTTTGTAGTTAAAATTATGAATGTTTTGGATGATTTTGAATCTGGGCTTGGATTAATATGGAGTTGATTTATGAGTAAGTTCTATAGATACATTTTAATTTTATAATTTTCTTACTCATTCAGAATCATTGAATTTTTCTGTGGATCTCTACTATACAGAAAGTTCAATGGCAAAGAAGACTCCTCTAATCAAAGTGTGTAATTAACTTCTCTTTGTCTTATTGTTTGCATATTTTAAACTTTATTTTCCTGCAAGTCTCAACTTTGAAATAATTTAACCCAAAAAAAAAAAAAACTTTCAAATAGTATTGGTTAATAACGTAGGTTTGAGTATTAGTATTGCACCCCGTATTCCCTTTTTACTTCTTGCTTTCGGAAAAAAAATATTATCCCCATTTATCCATTATTTTTTTAATTCTAATCAAATATTATTTTTGTTCAATTTTATCACCTTTTATCTCTTATAAATGCTTAGTTCTCTACACACATTCATTTTAAAATATTTAATGAATTCATTTCATCATATTTCTCTCTCCATTCACATGCCTTACTTTATAATTAAGATGCCACCCTTCAATCGTATACATAACTATCACTTCACTTCCTATAGATACTTAAATGTATAAATGATTAATGATGAAATAAATTTTAACTACTCTCTCCATTTTTTTAAGTATTATTTAAGATTAATATATATGAATTAAGGAAGATAATAAATAATCTTAATTTTAAAAGAGTTGAACTATAATTTATTAATATATATTATACTAAAGGTAAAGTTATTGAACATTTATTTCAATCATAGGCATAATATTTAAAATAAGATAATAAATACATTCTTGATTTTTTTAAAAGTCAGTTAAATAGAAATTAATTTTTTTCTAAAGTAACACTTAGAAATGGAGGAAATATAAATTAGTGTGTTTTGAAAAGAATAATAAAAATAAATATAATAGAACAATGATGTAATAACTTTATTAATATCTATGAAATAGTTATAAGTTCAATTCAAAAATAAAAGAGTAAATAATTTCATATTATGAATTATGTGTGTGTGTGTGTGTGTGTGTGTGAAAATTAAGATACATTACCCTATAATGTGTGTGTGTGTGTGTGTGTGTGTGTGTGTGTGTGTGTGTGTGTGTGTGTGTGTGTGTGTGAAAAAATTAAGATACATTACCCTATAATGTGTCAATAATTTCAAATCATTAAATTTTATTCAAACTTTACATAAATAAGTAAATTTGAACTATTAAATTAAGTGGTACATGACACGGCGGTGGAGTGTCTACACTCCCATATATATTAGGTTATCTAGAACGTGCTATCTCATTTTGTGCTTTCATTTATTGTTCCCTGTTTTGGCTTCATTCGATTAAAGCACATAGATTTGCATTACTTTCCGATTAAAGTAATGATAAAACGTTCTTTTGTGCGTGACATTCTCGAATTTTATAGATCACAACGGGGTCTTAAGTTTTATATAAGATTAGTTTGTCATTGGCATTAATTATATTTCTTATAATCTTAAATCTTAAGAAAAGATAAACAGAGCTAAGTCACAATTTCTTTAAAGTCAACAGAGTATTATATATCATTGGATAAAAATCCTCTATAATGTAAGAAGCGTTTTAGAATGCAAAGTCGTATCAAAACTTTTAATGAAAAAAAACTAAAAGTGGATATTTACAAATATAATTTTTTTTAATTGGCGATTGTTTATTAAACATCAAACACTTGATTTCCTCATAAAAATTATAATATCATATTTTACCCTGTAGAAATAGTGATGAATTCATAAATTTTAATTTACAGAAATAATATTTACATACAAAATAAATATAGAATATTATAAAGAGAAATTAAATATTAAAATAAAAGTAAAATTTGATTTATTTCAATATCTCTCTTGTGCATATTTCAGTATAATTAACAAATTTCATATGTTTATAATTGTTTCCAGTAATTTTTTTAAAATTAATATAGGAATAAGTTGTGGAAGCAATATTTATTATTAATGTCTACACACACACATATATATATACACACACATACATATATATAAAGAAAAATTATTTTATAGGGATAATCACCCTTACAAGATAAGGGACTGTCTAAATCTAACAGTTCAACTCATGTATCACCGAATTCTTATATAATTCTTGCCTCCCTGTAGTTTAACGTTGAAAGAACCGAGAGAAAATCATTGGCCATATAAGATATAAAACAAATGCTTCCTAGGATTATAGCCTTGGTACCATACGGTCCCAGTTCATGTTGACTCCGAAAACAAAAGGAAAGAAAGAACAAAGAACATTAGAAAAATCCAAATGGATTAGTCATCAAAATCGACTGTTGACTTGGTATGGTCCCATAACGGCCATGTCTCCGGTTGTCTCCTTGGCGTGTCCTTAGCGTGCGTTTCAGTCAATTTCGAATTCCACGTGTTTCACAGCCCTCAACCCTTTGCACAATCTTCCCATATTTCCAGCGGTGAAACCCTAAAAAAAAAATGCCACCTTCTTAGGCAGCAAAGTTGCGTAGCTTAAGAAGGCAGCCACCGATTTGCCTGGTGCTTTGTGAGATTTAACATCTACTCAAAGTGATTTGAGAGAATGTTTATCCTATGCTACACGACTGGCTTATCTTAGTCTCCTCTTTTGCCGGTGACTTTCATTTTTCTTTATTCTGTCTCTTCAGTCTTTGGCTCAATCCGACTTCACATCCCATCACACGCTGCCATTTACTCTCAATCACTGCATTATTAATTTATCATGTACCCTGTAGCGTATTGTTTACGTCTTAGGAGCTAGAAGTGAGGCGGAAGTGAGGGAGGGACTGTAGGTCATTTTCTGATGCTGCAATTTTTTAGTATCTTTCTTGATCCTGAAAGTGTTCCTCGGATAAATTGGACTTTTGGTTCTCACCCCCACCAACTTGGACCAGGCAAAAAAGTAATATATTTACAGTTTTAGTGTAAATGCAATTGGTCAATTAGTTCATTGATCCAATATAAAACTAGCACGTTCTCAAACTTTATTTGGACATCATTAGTTTTGTTGACTAATTAACGTAGGAAACTAGGAATTGCTTTTATATCGCACATGCCAAGTTTGACCTAAAACCATTTTTGGCTAAACAGCCTTCTAACTTAGCCAGTACTCCAATCTAATTATGTTCATGTTCATGTTCCCTTATCTTGTGTTTATGGCTCAAAACTCTAATAATCTGCACGTTAGTGATGTTAATAGTGTTCTTACAGCTTGCTACACGTGAAAATGCTTTAAATGATTGTTGAAAGCTTGAAGCTTAAAGTTAGACGTACATCCATGGCGATAAAAATCAACATTAATTTCTTACAAATACCACATTCTTACAAGTTTCTTCACGAAAATAATACAAAAAACCGCATGGTCAAATGTTTAAATTTAATTTTTTACTGACCCAACTAAGGAGATCTCTCAGAAGTTGTCTGTACACAAAGTGATCAGCTTTTGCATTCAAAAACTCCCTAGACCATGCATTGAGATTCTTGATAGTGTAATGATAAGTGATGGAAGTTTTGGATCTTTTTCTTTAGTAGTCTGGATTTGAGTTTGATGCATGTGTGTCTCAACGAAGTGTCGCCAGTTCAATAATAATAATAATAAGGCTCCTTAGATGTGGCGTCCATGCATCTTGAAGTAAAAGCATGAAATAAGCCAGGTTAAACTAACCACTCAACTCAGCCAATTATGTATGTTAGAATTATGATAAGATCATCTTCGTTTTTTCTTCCTAACATGCATGTTCAAGTACTAAAGAAAACAATCGTGAGATGCTTCCTCAATAATCTTAGTTTTTAAAAAGTAACTAATATTTGATATGATATGCGTGTCCTATATGTGGGAGAACAGAGGATAAGAAGGGGGAAGGATTGATTATGCCATAATCTTTTTCGATCCTTTAAAATCTTATTTTACCTTCTATTACTCACCATTCTATGCTCTTTTAATTTAATTTGAGAAATTTTGAACGATGTTCTAAACTTCTGAACATATCATTAATTGAATTTCTCTCACCTCTGTATTTCTAATTTAATTTTAGCATAAAATAAATTAAGTTTTGGCTATAGGCATAAGAAAGAAGTTAAAGTTATAGTAAAAGATAATTTTATAAGTATTTCAACCATTCAAGAAATTGAACTTGTTTTTATTATTAAAATTTCTTTCTTGCAATGGAATTTATGCCTTTTATTTTATTCTTTCACTTTGAAATTTGAAAAAAGACAATTTAATAATAGAAGTGGATGTAAGTTAAGTTAAGTTGAGTTGTGATCAACTTGACTCAATTAAAGTAAATTTAGCTCAATTCAATATTTGATTTGTATTTAAATGAACCAAAGTTTTTTTTTTTATGTTTGAATTTGATTCAAATTAAGTTTGTGAATAATTTAATTCGATTGATATATAAATTGTCTGGTTTAATCAAGTGATACAAAATCTCAAGTAGGCAAACTTCAATAAGCTCCTATTGTTATTTTATTTGCTTGACTCATTTAATTTATTTGGTCTAGAATCATTTAAAAATGTTCTTCAAATTCATTTAAGTATACTATATATTATATAATTTTATATTTTATATCATAAGTCATTAAATTGTTTGGTTTAATCAAGTGATACAAAATCTCAAGTAAGCAAACTTCAATAAGCTCCTATTGTTATTTTATTTTCTCGACTCATTTAATTTATTTGGTCTAGAATCATTTAAAAATGTTCTTCAAATTCATTTAAGTATACTATATATTATATAATTTTATATTTTATATCATAAATCATTTTATAGATATTATTAAATTATATTAAAAAATATAAATAACTTATTGACTTGGTTTGTGAACTAAATAAATTGACTTAATCATAATTTGAGTTTGTTTCATTTTGCAAATGAGCTGAATTTTCAGCTTCATATTCAAATTGTTTAGTTCATGAACTCAATCTATCAAATTAATTTTCAAGTTAAATCATGAATAATATCTCATGAGTCCATTCATTTCCAGCCTTATTTAATAATAAAAAAATTAATCTCTTAAAAGGTTAAGATCCCTTAATGTTACTTTATAATAATTTAAATCAATTCCTAAATCTTCTTATAATATTTATAATAAAATTTATTACAATAAATTATAACTTGTGCCATGAAAATTTAAAAATTATAGAAGTTTTATCTCTTGTTATAGAAATTCAAAATTTTGAATAAATATATAAAAAATTAAAAAAAATTATGTAAGGTAAAAACTTTACTCATAGCAATGTATTACTTGTGCCACAATATAATGAGTAGAAAATTTTAACCATGATGAAAACACATATAGAAAATCACTAAATTGATTGAATTTCCTTCCTAAAATTAGGAAGGTTAAAATAAAATTTGAATAAATAAATATATACTACCTATGAGAACCTATTTGATGAATCTAATGAGATAAATGCATCCTAGTTAGATTACTTAAATTGATAGGTGAAACTAATGATATTTATATAAAAATATATATTATAATAATATTAAAATATAAAGTTATTATGTAATAACAAATTTTACATTCATAACTATAATATTAAAGAAGTTTTTATCAAAAATTTGAAAATAATAATTATTCAAAAATTATATACAACTTAATAATAATTAAATCATTAATTAGTTAAAAAATTTAAGTAAATTATATTAAAAGATGTGATATATATAAAATAGTCAAAAGCTCTAATTTTATCTCTTATTAATTTCATTTATATCAATTTCATTACTCATAAATATTTTATATCAATTTCATCCCTTAAAAATAATAATTTGATTAATTTAATCAATCTACTAGTATTTCTATTAATGGGTTAAAGACTTGAGAGATAGAATGATAAAAATAAGATATAAATAATATGTGAGAAATGAAATTGATATTAAAAATTTGTATAAGGTTGAATGATTTAACATATATTTGTAAAGAAAAAAAATAAATATTAAAAATAAAAAATTAAAATTAAATCAATTTATTATAATTTAAATATTAATATATAATTAAAATTTAAATATGCATGATAATTTAAAGTTATAATTTATATGAGTATTGTATGTATTTATATAATATTTTTATTATGATATAATTAATGCCGTATAAGCATATTTTTATTTGTGAAGTTAATTGAACAATTAAAATATTATATAAAATATATAGTATTATAATATAATATTAGAGAAATAAGCTAGCACATTAGCAAAGCTTAGTATTGCTTAGTATAGAAATTCAAGTTCAGTTCAAAATTGTTTTTGTGAGCTATATTAATTTTTGTGGCAATTTTATTTCATTATTTGCCGCAATCCTAATGAGCTACTGGTTACAAATGTATTTTTCTGCAAAAAGATCTATTAATTATAAGTGAACTTATGCAAAAAAAAATTGTTTATATCACTAAACTTTTTTTCCCTATGAAATGTCATGTTTACTTGTATTATAGCCACATAAAATATCATGCTTACTCGTAGTATAAGTTGACCCAACCAGTAATTTTATAACTAAGCAATATGGGTACATAGATTTTGAACTTATAACATAATTTTAATCGTACCACGAGAAATAGTTTGTCGCAATGATTATAGCTAAATTTTCATTTAACAACTTAAGCTTTTAACTACAACTAGCAAAACGACAATACCTAACGGCTATACATTAATTTGCCATCCACTACAATATATGAGTACCCTCAGTTAACGTATTAGGCATATAAGAAAAACTTGAACACAAGAGTTCGCGGGCTAAGGAGTCCACCGCTATAATGTATTACGAGTTTTTAATGCTCCAAACGTAACCAAGTTAGGTCTCACTAATAATTAGTTTACACTCCTTCATTTTTTTTATTATTTATCCTATTTTTTAAGATTTATTCATTTATTTTTATTTGTCATTTTAAAATTTTAATAAAATATTATATATATACATTTTATTTTTATCTTTCTTTTTTATTAATAAATATTTCATTATCTTACACTTTTATTTTAAAATCTCCCAAGAACTTTATTCTATCTTTTTCTTTTTATTTTCAATCTTATTGGAATTTGTACATGAAATAAGAGAGAGAAACTTATATGTACATTTAAATTTGATAACAAATTTCAAGTAAAAAGAGAAATAAAAAAGAGTAAATTTTGATTTTAGATTAAATAATAATTTTGAAAATTTATTAAAAATAAATAAATAAAATTATTTTTTAATTTTTTTAAAAATTAATTAAATATGATAAATAATAAATAATGTACTATTTTATAGTTTTTAAAATTAAATAGATTAATATTAATATGTATAAATTTCATAAATTAAATTGAGAGTTAGATAATTAATTGCCTTTTATTTATTTAAATAAAATTAAAAATAAACATTATAACCAAACCATTTAAAAATTAATTGTGAAATATATGCCAAGGACACTTCACGTGCATCATCACGGGGCAACTTTAGAATTTAGAGGGTGTAAAGAGTTATCTTTGACTACTTCATTGTGCCTAATAATATATACAAGTTTGCACTTTGCGACACAATAGTTTGGGCTGTCTGCTGCGCATGGAATGGAGGGTCCTCGCATCAATCAGACGTGTCTATTTCGAAAGATGGAACGGCATTGCATATAAGGTGAATTCTAAGGTAGCGGTGTAAGATTTTAAATTGGGGAATTCTATGGTACCTTCGGGGTTTCAAACCCAGGGTAATATGATACATTGTGGATCAGTAGATGAGATTACCAAAATTCTTAATAATTTCATCCAATGACTTGTATTGTGCCACGTCACCCCAGATTTGAAACCTCCTGAATTACCGTAGCAAGCACCTTTTAAATTTTCAAGTGATGTGATAATTTTAAAATTTATCAAATTTAAATTATTTAATTATGTTTATTAAAAATAAAAATTATAATTTAATAATTTATTACATCAATTTAAATTTTAAAATTTAGTATAGCTGCATGTAATCATACCGATGTGGATATATCTGGGATAGAATTTCTCGTGTTTGATATGACCTCACCAAATGGGAGGATGAATAATTCAATTTTCCTTTTTTTAACTGAAATTCATCGGATAATGTGAATAAAGAATTTTTCTAAACTTATTTTGCAAATTGATTTTGAATTTGAGATTTTTAAATGTTATTTTTTACACATATTAATTACAATACATTTTGTTTAATTAATAATAAGATTTATCTTTTTCTTAGTTCTTTAAAATAAGAACGGCAGAATTATTAAATTAACATGTATTAAAAACCGAAATTAAAATGAAAATATAAAAATTTAAATCGACAATTAAGTGTCATTACTTGAATGAAATTTCTGAACTATTAATTTTTATAAGTTTTTTTAGTTATAAAAAATTGTTGATCCGTTAATCAAATAAGTCATGCCCGGTGATTTTGATTATAAATAAAGAATAATATATTAACCTTCTAAAGCTTATCAGGATAAATGGATAATGGATCGTTATGCTTTTGTACTATCTTATTATTGATAAATTAGTATATTAATATATTATCAAATTTAAATATATATTAAAATTATTTTTAGATTAAATTTAATAAAATATATAATAATATATTAATAATTTAATTTAATAATATATTAATATTTTACTACATTAGTAATTTAATGTAATTGACCCTAAGCCGCTGGGGCGTGGGTCTTGATCCTAGCGTAACACGATTGTCAAACCCTATGCAACAAGAGGCCACTGTACATGTACGTGCAATATTTGAAGGGTCTACATGATGGTTTACCGGCGGCCCACGCAGGGCTATCCATGCAATAATTTTGTATCGGCAGCAATTTTTTTTCATTTTTTATATCAATTTCTTATTAATTTTTAAAAAATACAGATACCATATTTATCTTGAAGCTTATTGTTTTTTTATTAAAATTTTTAATTTAAAAAAATATATTTATATTTTTTAAAAAATTATCCAATATATCCCTTAGAAAATATATCAAATTCAAATCTATCAACATATGTTAAGAATTATGAGTTGCCCCGCATGATGTTTTAGAAATCTCCTGACCTCTGCTTTTAGCTCCTTCTATAAAATGGCATGGAGTTTTAACCATAATTATGAGAAATCAAATGAGAAATAAATTAAATTTATTAAATTATAAAATATTTTATTTATAAATATAAGTTGAAATTTAAGTTTATTAATTTAATTATATATACAACTTATTTGAATGCAAAATTAATGAATGACAAGTTTTAAATCCATTAATTATTGAGCCATCACACTTCCATATTTTTAAAACCCAATTTGCTTTATAGAAGTATATTTCCCATATGATAAAGTTACTTTAAAATTATTTATTTATTTTTTATTTTAAAAATATCAAACTTACTTTTCAAGTAATTATCTTATTGGGTATAAGTTAATATTTATTTTCTAAAAGAAGAATAACTAAATTCAATAATTAATATTTAGTAATTGTTAAGAGCTTTGGTTGTCAAAGAGAAGGAAATTCAAAATGAGAGGGAATTTCAAATTTAAAATTATTTAACATGTGTTAATAAAAGATAATATATAAAGCTGTAATACTCTTTATACAATTGTAAGAACAATTTCGAACAATACTCACGTAATACGAGTGAATTAGATCAAAATTCTAAAAGAAAATTTACTTTCAATGAAATAGTAATTGATGTGATCAGACTTACTTATGATGCAAGAAAACCAATTGGACCGTCTTGAAAATAGGCAGAGGAGAAGAGGAACTTGACCCTAACTGTGACTTACCGATAGAACCAAAGTTATCAAGCAAAGTGTGACTCTAATTGCGACCTGCCAGTAAAATCAATACTATAAAATTTAGTTCTTAACCTAAAAACAAAAGGGAAGCCCTCACAAGGGAGAAACACTCAAGTTTTATTAATCATCCAAGTTTGCTCTACATAAGGAACAAGCCTCCTTATATAACTTTTTAAAATCCTAATTGAGAATGGACTCTTATGATACTAAATTAGCCCAAAACTAATTCAGCAACTTAAACCTAATAAAAGACATTCTAAATGACTCTAAGTAAATATAGTAAAATTCTTACAGTAACATGGTGAATATTTTAAAGTAAAAAATTAGGCTTAAACACATTTATCCTAAACTAAAGCCCAAAAATAACTTAATATATCAAATAACAAAAACAAAGGCCATCTGAGAAATTCAACCCATAAATACTTACAAAAATTCAAATAAAAATAGGAAATTAAGCTTGTTTATCATCTAATTAGGTCAAAACAAAATATAGCCTAATAAACTGAATAATTATAATAAACTAGATAATTATAGCCCATAAATGCATTTGGATCATGTGAATTGGGTTCTCCAAATTAATGTTTTTAAATTGGGCTTAAAGCATCCTGAAGTTGTAAAAAGGTGACCCATCTTAGTGCAGCCTCTATCCCATGTTAATCTTCTTTTCCTTTGATCTCCATAATTAGGCCTTGCAAAGCTTGTTTCATCTTCTTAGTCTTCGCTCTAGTCATGGGACCTCCAATTCTATGCAAAGGATCTTTAAGTTGGCTAGTTAGATCTCTATCAGTAACTCAATTGTTTCTTAGGACGAAAATTAAAATTAGATGAAAAAATGATTAATTTTTATCTCTTATGATCCATATATGGTATATGTAGCACATGAGATATTTAGAAAGGTTTTTGAGCAAGTTAAACCTTTTATGAAACCATTTTTTTAAATTTCAATCTTGGAATCAAAAGTGTTCTAAAGCCAAATATTCAAATTTTAAATTTGAACTCAAAATGTAACTTAAAGCTAAAGTTAAAGCTAGTTAAAGTCAAAAGAAAGATAACTTAAAGTTAATGTTGCTTTCATCATGCTTTTATCTATAAATAGGTTGCATGCCTTTAAAAATGAGAAGAACAAGTAATTGCATTATAACTTACAAATTCTTTTTTGCTCTCAATAAACCAAAACTAAAGCTTGCTTACTTTTTCTCTCTAGAACTAGAATTTGCATATTTACTTTTAAAGTATTATTAAGTGATATCTTATAAAATCTCTTAAAAAGATTATAAGAAAAATTCTTCTTGAATCTTAATTGAAATCCTAATACAGATCAATAAATCTTGTAAAATTAAGTAGTGATTGAAATCCTAGTAGAAATTAGTGAATCTTATAAAGGTAGGTGGTTGTGAAAGTTCTAGTATAAATTGAGAGAATCTTATAAAGCCTAGTGTTGTAACTTAATCAAAAGTTAATTAATACCTCAAGTAATACTTGATAGTTTAAAAAGAGAGGAGTAGACTTAAATTTTTTTTTTAAACCATTGAATCTCTATAAAAGCTCTTTGTACTCAATCTTCTTCTATACTCATATACATTTATTTTTCTTGTTTCAAATATTTCACTTTTCAAGAAAAATAAATTACATATTTTCTCTGTTATTTTTCTTTAAGAAATTCTTTTGATTTGAAAGAAATACATTTATATCATTTTTAAATCTTACTGTGACATTTCATATTTTTGAAACTATATATTCATTAAAATACCAAGAATTTTCTTATTATACTTCACGATTTTACTTGAAAGTTTTATCATAAATTTAATTTGTTAATTTTTAAAAAATTAATTCACAGCTTCTTTACTTATAAGTTCTGTTAATTAATATTCAAGCTTGGTTTCAAATTTTTTAAATTCTAACAACTTTGTGAATTGAAATTTTATAGGTGACGAAACTTCATAAACCAAAGGAACATTTTAATAGTGTAAACTATGATTATTAAAAGTTTAGAATGATGATTTGTATCAAATCTACTGATATTGAGGTATGAAAGGTTATCAAGGAAAGTTATAAAGCACCTACAAAACTTAAAGGAGAAATAAAAGTGCTTAAGCTTAAGAAGAAATGGATGGATGCTAAGTACAAGAAGGACCACTACACCAAAAAGGTCTTTTAGTGGCAATTACATAAAGGCCACCAATTCATTAAATTTGTTTAACTTTCTATGGCAATTAAAAATGTTCCAGTATAAGTATAACATTTAGCGGCAATTAACTCTAATTGCCTTTAAATGTTAAAAAGTTAATTGCTATATTCCTTTTTTTTTACTTATTATTTTTATGTTAATATTCTTGGTGTGAAACCAAGCAGGAAACTAAACTTTTTTTCTTCTAACGCACAATCCAATTGAGCCCAAAACACACACAGAGATTTCTTCCTCCAGATTTCTTCCTTTTCTGTTACACAACCCAATCAAGCACCAAAAGGCACAAATAGATTTCTTCCTCCATTACTCCAGCGCACACCACGCTTTTCGTTCAAGGAGGAATATTGACAATTGAGCAGAAGTTTTCCCCTGTTATTTTACTATCAACATCATCCCCTGTAAGTTCACACTTGTTTGTGATAGTAAATTTTTTATTTCTTTCACAATTATTTAATTCATAGATTTCTTGTCTCATCCAAGGTAAATCAGATCTCTTAAAATGGGTTCCTTTTGTTTTTGTCTTACTTGTTATAAGGAACCCTCAAATTTATTTTATTTCAAATATGCTCTGGATGATTTGTGAAACTCGTAAAGCCCTTGAAATTGGGTTCAAGTGTATTTAAATTGACTCTTATTCATGTAATTCTACTATTGTATGGAATGTACATTGTCTTCAATTTCGCTCATAAGTAAGTTTTGGAATAGTTATTGAGAAAAAAAATTCTGAAATTCATGTGCTTGTATTATTATGTGGAATGTACATAATCTTTATTTTTGTTCGTAAATGATGGTGTTATTGCTGTTCTTGAGGTGCAAGTGATTAAGGTTACACCTAGTCATCATTTTTTCATTGTTGCAAGTGATGGTGTATTTGAGTTCCTACCAAGTCAAATTGTTGTTGATGTGGGATGAAGTCAAATATGCTTTTATAGTTTACTCTTTCTTTAGCCATTTTAAGAAATTTTGATTGATTGGTTGGATTTGGCTTGCTGTATTGGTAATCAAACCTATCATCTATTTCTTCTGATGGCATCTTATGAGAACTATTAAAGTTTGCATTGTTTAAATTTGCATGGTTGAAGATTGAGACATGGAAATGTTATAGTTAATGTGCTGGTGCTTTTTCTTGTTAACTACATGTAATGGTCTAATTTATCAATATTATTCTACATGTCTTGTTTAAATTATTAGATTTTATGATAGCAATTTTTGTAATACTTTTGCATACCTAATTATATTTAAGACAAGGGTAAATTAATAATGTGAATTAAGCTTACAACATATGTTTATTTTAAAATGACCGTTGTTTTTTTTTAATAATACCTATATTATTAGTGCATGCTATATATTAACTGCTATAACTTCTTTTCTACATATAGTTCAGAGTTTAAAATGTTAAGTACTCTAGTTTTCTACATACAAAATCCTTGTTCACACAAATTAACAAATTTCTTTATTAGCTGCTCAACTACAGAAACTTAGATTACATAGTGTATTGTTTACACCGATACATCACAGTAACTACCTGGGAAGTTAGATTCTACAATGTTTAATGCAACTACAACATGATAAGTTTTATAGTTCAGACTCTAAACTCAATCTTTTAAAACCAGAGCCCAAAGGACATAATTTGATTCATAAGCTAATCTTATTGATAAGTTCTATGAGAAATTTTGGTTCTCGTTGCACCTATATTAAGCCTTGCTTAGGTAGTAGTTTTAGTTAACTAAAACACAATGTTGGCCCCATATCATTAAACTAAAACTTCTCCTTGTGATGGAAAACATTCAAAGTCTGCAATAGTTTTTAGTGAACATTAAAAGTGGCTTAGTTATTATTGAAGAAGTAATTACTGCTTCTGAAAAACATGAAATAAACCAAAACCCCGTAATGTTCAAATACCTTAGTATATTTTACTAATTTAAGATTTTTGTCAATCCTTCTGGAAATAAACCTTAAATTTGTCTGAATATTAAAACTAGAAAATACAATATGATGAGTTTTATAGTTAGGACTCCAAACTTAATCTTTTAAAACTAGAGCCCAAAGGACATAATTCGATTCATAATCTAATCTTACAGATAAGTTCTATGAGAAATGCTGGTTCCTGTTGCACCTATATTGAGTCTTGCTTAGGTAGCAGTTTCAATTAACTAAATCAATTAACTCAAACATAAGTTACTTCAGATTGTTAGACCCTGTAGAATGAAGAAGAACACTTAGGAGATATATGGTCAATTACATGCACATAGAGAGCTATATGATATATCATATCACATGATATAGCATAGGTTGTAAATTGTATCATGTCACAAGACCATGACAAGCATATAACATTTCGGCTATAAATTATCTAGAGTAACTGAAATATGCAAGGACAACTTTAACAGAATCGAACAAATGCACTACCTCTCACTGTCACACAAATCTAATTGCCTCCATCCACTAATATTTCTTCAATCACTACATTTATTTCTTTTGGCTTTGGAGCAATGAATGTGATGGCAATCGATTCGAGTGAGCATCACCGAAACCTCTAGCCTGCAAAAGGGTAACTAATAGTTTTATCATGTACCCAAACAGAGGAAAAAGGTTGATTGCTAATTATCTGCTCCTCAAGATTTCACAATGAAGTGAGATCATTCCATCAAAATTTCCTCTTTATGTTCTTCTTTTGAATATCTTAGATTCAATGACTTGCTATTATGCTTTATTCAACTGGATTCATGGATTTACAAAGTTATTCTTAAAGGTTGTTAATGACAAATATTTTTGAGTAAATTATCACATTAATTTCTAAAAAATAGAAGTTTTATTAAATTTTTAATAAAAATTTATTTTACATCAATAAATTATAATTTTGTAAAAAAATTTGAAGCAACATTTATCTTTTCCAAATTTATTTTACATAAAAAAAATCTTATGTAATGTCTATCTTTTAGAAATCAACTTAGTAGTTTATACAATATATTCATTCTTTACAAAAGATTTTTTTCCCCTCTAGATTTCCATATCGCTGCTTGGTCTTGTTTAGATAATGAAAGAAGGATACGATTAATGTTCAAAACCTCAGAAATCATTCAAAGAGGTGAGAGATAATTTTGTTCTTTTGTCAAAAATTTATTTTAAAAAAATTAATATGGCAGCACCTTTTTGCTATTTATTTCTTTCCAAAATTATAAATTATGTAATAAAAATTCTCTAATATTTCCTTAACTCTTAAATTTATTCTTTTATTTTTTATGATACTTTTATAATTAAATAAAATATTTGTTTATTTAAAATACTATCCACTCTTTAATTTATATTTTTTAATTCAAAAATATATTCTAAAAATATAAAAATAAAATTATAGTCTACCCAATACACTTTAAAAGGGTTCCTTAGCCTTTACTTCTCTCTAACTTAAAGTTACTAGTAACAATATAAGTTATCAAATAGCCATCTTACAGTATATTATTTAGTTGCAATATATTATTTAGTTAGAATTTAATGTGCAAGAGTCCTGTTATATTTCTATTTGTAGAGACCTCCATTGCATTCACAAATATTCCTAGAAAGGGATACACCTTTTATTACATGATTTGTATATTTTCTATTTGGCAAACACAAGAGTAGCTAATGGATTATGTTATAAATAGATGTTAACATTGTTGTAATTTATGAAACCTATGTTCCTTTGTATTTTTTTCTCTTTAGTTAATTATCATGGAATGCCGTAACAATAGGGGGTCGATGAATTGTGATAGATTTAATAAGGAATATCTAGAAGGGGCAAAAGAGTTTATAACCCATGCTTTTAAGAATAAAATTGATAGAGAAAAAATTTTGTGCCCTTGTCAACATTGTGTGTTGCAATCTTTTGTTAATTGAAAACAAGCATATGATCATTTAGTCATGTATGGTATTATTCCATCATATGACACTTAGTTTTGTCATGGGGAATCCATTGAAGTATTAAAACCAAGGCAAGAAAATATAGACCAAGAAACTTCCAGGGGTGATGATATGGTTGGAATGATAAATGATGCTTTTAGAGGATTGCCTAAAGCCTTTGATATGGTGTTTGAAACCAACAATTTAGTAGAACCAATGTTTGAAGAAACTAATCCTTTGCCATTAGAAAATAGTCATCCAGAAGTTGAGAATTTTAAGCGATCGATGAAAGATGCAGATGAAGAATTATACCCAGGATGTGAGAAATTCACTAAACTTTCTTTTTTGCTAGAACTTTATCACTTGAAAATTCTATTTAGATGAAGTAATGAATCCTTTAATTCTTTACTTGGGCTTTTAAAAAAAGCACTTCCCAAGGGTGAAAAGTTACCTAAGTCTATGCATGAAACAAATAAAATCATTGAGAGATTGGGGCTTAAGTATGAAAAAATTCATGCATACCCTAATAATTGTATGCTATTTAGAAAAGAAAGGTTATGGATGATACATGCTCAATATGTGGAGCTTATAGGTGGAAAGATGATAAGAATGGCACTAAAGGTAGTACTAGAACAAAGACAAAGAATGGAAGAATTGCAGCTAAGGTTCTAAGACATTTCCTTTCAAAGGTTATTCATGTCATGTAAAACTTTTGATCTCATAAGATGGCATGATAAAGAACGCAACAAAGATACTTTTTTATGACATCTAGCTAACTTAGAAGCATGGAAAACTTTTGATCGGCATAATGTAGAATTTGCTAAAGACCCCCGTAATGTTCGGCTTGGATTAGCTAGTGATGGATTTAACCCTTTTGGCATAATGCAAAGTGTTTATAGCACGTGGCCAGTGATTTTAATGCCATATAATTTGCCTCCATGTTTATGTATGAAGCAATCATCTTTCATCCTTTCACTATTCATTCCAGGACCAAAAGGACTTAGAAATAATATTGATGTATACTTAGAATCTATTGTAGAAGAGTTGATAGAATTGTGGGAAATAGGCATTGAAACTTATGATGCATCAACAAATGAAACATTTTGTATGCGAGCGGCTATCATGTGGACTATAAATGATTTTCTAGCATATGGTACCTTATCTGGATGGAGTACTTATGGTCGATTTGCATGTCTCATTTGTAATATAGACACATCCTCTATTAGATTGAAATATGGTAAAAAAATTTATTATCTACGCCATTGACGTTTCTTGAAGCCAAGATATAAATATAGGCTAAATGCAAAATCATTTGATGGCACTAAAGAGTTGAGTCTTGCACCGCCTCTTATATCTGGGTCAATGGTTCTAGATCAACTTAAAGATATCAACTTTACTTTAGGTGGACATGTAAATGTCACTGGGGTTGAGGCTCATACATGGAGGAAGAAGAGAAGAGCATTTTTTTTAAACTTCTATATTGGAAGTATAACTTAGTGCGTCATAACCTTGATGTAATGCATATAGAGAAAAATGTGTGTGATAACTTAGTTTACACAATACTTAATATTGATAAAAAGTTAAAAGATAACCTAAGTACTCGGCTTGATTTAAAAGAGATGAATATTAGACCAAAGTTATAGCCTCAACAATGAGCTTCTGGAAGAACATATCTCCCCCCAACTTCTTTCCAATTATCTCCACATGAGAAAAAGATATCTTATGAAGTACTAGAA
This sequence comes from Sindora glabra, assembly GCA_020226215.1. Lineage (NCBI taxonomy): Eukaryota > Viridiplantae > Streptophyta > Magnoliopsida > Fabales > Fabaceae > Sindora > Sindora glabra. The sequence continues at coordinate 51,567,467 of CM035226.1, forward strand.
AAGGTAAAATTCCCACAAGGATATGCATCAAATGTTGCACGTTGTATCCGAAAACATAAATCATTGGGATTAAAGACTCATAATTATCATGTGTTAATGCAAGAACTTTTACCTCTTGCAATGTGCTTAACTTTTTCCTGAAAAAATAAGCTTCATTTTGATTAAATTATGCACATTCTTTCAATTTTTATGTAACAAAGAGCTTCAAGTGAAAGAGTTAGAGTTTCTTGAAGAAAGAAGTGTATTACTACTATGTCACTTGGAGAAAATATTCCATTTGTCATTTTTTATAGTTATGGTGCACTTAGTTGTCCACTTGGTAAAGGAAGTAAGACTTGCTGGACCTATGCATTATAGATGGATGTACCCAATTAAGAGGTAAGAAGTATTTAGTTAAAGCAAATATATAAATTTCAACTAAACTATAATCTTATCATCAATTGACTTTTGTTTAGGTACTTGTCTACATTGAAATCATATGTTCATAATTGTGCACACCCAGAAGGTTCAATAACAGAAGCATATATTACAAATGAAAGTTTAACCTTTTGTTCGCGTTACTTAGAAGGTGGTGAGTCAAGGTCTTATTGGTCAAGAAGCGATGAAGATATCTAAGAATTCGAAGAGAATCAAGAGGGATGTTTATATCCAAGTGTTGGCAACCATATGGCAAGATTGATGTCTTTATATTGGATGATAAAACATGGTTACAAGCACATCGATATGTCTTTGTTCAATTGTGAATCTAATGTGATTGAAACCTTAAAAAGGTAAGTACAAGATCATGATGATGGTGCTTGAATGGTTATCTCACCTTCTAGTATTCTAACATGTTATAAATATGTAGTGATTATCTTGCGACATCAAAAGATCAAATCAAAAGCATTGCTTTAGAGATCATGAGCTATAGTCTATATATTTTGAAACATTTCATGATTGGTTTAAGGATCAAGTTAGTAGTTGCTTTAACTAACATTAATTTATGTTAACAAATCTTTAATTTCCATTTATCTTTTAAAAATTTTTTTTGTTTTCTTTTTTTTCCTAGTTAAAAAAATAGGTATATGAGTTAGAATCTACATCTACCACAGAAATCACCGATCATGTTAAAGCTCTTGCTCAAGGTCCTAGCTATATTACGAGGAGGTTCAAGGCTTTTGATGTAAATAATGGATATCGATTTCAAACAAAAGATTCTGAAAAGTCCATGGAAATACAAAATAGTGGTGCAATGGTAGTCTCAAACACTAGAAGCTATTCTAGTGTTAGTGATAATGCTCTAAAGGAAGGTTCTCTCACATATTATGAGCAATTGAATGATATAATCGAATTGAATTACTATGAAAGCTTTAAAGTTATCTTATTCAAGTGTGATTGAGTTAATGTGACCACTAGTGGAGAAGTTAAGAAAGACACATTAGGGTTCACACTTGTAAATTTTTCACATTTGATTCATACTGGCCTTTGAATGAATGATGAACCTTTTATATTTCCATTAGATGCCTAACAAGTGATATATGTGCAAGATCCTAAGGATCGTGAGTGGTTTGTTCCTAGGCCAATTAAACCAAGAGATATTTTTGACATGGGAGAGGAAAAGGATACACAAGCCAAATCATCCATGAAAAATGAATCATCTCACACCCGTGGAATGGAATGTGCTTTAGAATTAGAGGATGGCACTTTTTATTAGCTAAGAAGTGATGTTGATAGTATAGAAATTGATTTAAGGGAATATTCTACTCAACTATCAAATGAACATGATGTTAACATTGATGAAACAAGTGACACATATCATGGCAATGATCAAGAATAAGAGAGATAGGTAATTTTATGTATTTAATTTTTAAAAGAAGCTTATATTTATCCTCTTACTTATTTGATCTGTCTTTTGTTTGGAGTCCAACATGAGATATTTTTCCATCTTAAGTTATCTCTTGTGTATTGGTCTGTATCCTATTATTTTCTTTTATTGTAACATTGAAAGCTTTTAGTGAATATATAGATAATATCAACACGACAAGAATGAAAAACTCATAGTTAACAAGTTAAGGACAAACTTATGATGAAATAAGAAAGCAGATGTTACAGTTGATTAATGAAAGTAACTTATCACAAGAGCAATCACTTGACAATGTAGAGGACATGGATTCGGTTGACAGTGCAGACCTTAAGTAAAGTGATGCAGAAGGTACTTCTTATTAAGATTTATATATTATCACTTCAATTTGGAGGTTTATAATCAATAATTATTTTGTTAGTTTTTTACAATTTTATGAAAAGAAATTGATGATGCAGAATGTTGTAGTTGTTTGCAAAAACTGGAAATTGATGCTTTGATATATCAGAGACGTAAATAATTAAAAAGACTAGATTTGTGAGATTGATATTAAATTATTGTTAATATATCTTTAAGTATTGATTTGATATTTATCTAATCTTTCAAGTACCAATACAATGATTTACTCTTTGGCCATGTTGTTGTTGTTGACCACCTTGTGATACTGTAAAGTTATTATATATTTTGTAACACTAGTAATTTATGGTGTGAACTATCTCTAGTATGGGATTATACTGAAGTTATTTATTCAACCATTAATAATTCCACTTTTGACTGCCTGCTAGTGGGAAAACTTTCCTTGATTCTTGTTGGAATTAGGGATATGCTAAGATATTTCATTAGGTTTCCTTCCTTAGGGTCTTATTGTAAGGGAAAAAATTTTAATGATGTATTAGCACCTGTTACAAATATCGTTCTCGAGTTATCAATATTTTTTTTATTTACACTCTCGTATATGTCTTATTTCAGTAGTCATTAATATTTAAAAATATTAATATTGGTTTTGCTAATTTTTTTTTCGATACGAAATTGATGGGGAGACAACACCTAAGAAAAGTGGATGAAAGTGGTTGTATACATTTATACATAAAGGCCTAAAACATTGTTATTATATATATATCAACATGCAGAATTGGAATAAGAATATTGCACATTTATAATTATAATTCCTTTTAAATATTAGGGAAAAATATAATTATAAAAATTAAAATAAAAAATGTTTTTTATTCAATATTAAATATAAAAAATTTCAAAAAATAATTTATTTTCTTCAACTGTTGTACTTTTAAATATTAATTTTGTTAATGACGTATCACTTCTTTATTATTATTTATATAAAAATAATAATTTCCTTAAAAAAATTTTAAGGGATTGCGTTGGTGATGATTATATAACAGAAAGTAAATGAAAATTTATCTTCTTATATAAAATTATCTTCCAAGTTCCAAATTGCAGTTCATAATTTTGTTCTCTTATATATAACTGTCTTCTTGTTGGAATTAGGGATACGCTAAGATATTTCACTAGATTTGTCTTATTTATTTACAGCTTGAATTAATACTTTTAAATATTAATGACTCCTGAAATAAGACATATACGAGATTGTTGATAAATATGTCTTATTTTAAGTAAGTTTCCTTGATAGCTTGTATGTGTCTTATGCAATGAGTCATTGGTTTTTATTTACAACTTGAATTATCAAGTCACAATCTCATCTAAAAAGCAACAACAATCTCTAAAAACAAGTTAATGCTTGATTAACTTTTAGTTTGTATGGCATATTTCTTAGTACATGTGTTCTCATATGCTGAATTCCATTAGCAGCAGAAATATAAATAACAATACTCTGTTCTTGTAAACATAAGTTTGAATAAAATTTATGTTTTTATCTATGATAATTAGATTCTTCAAAAAAGAGAGTACGTGGCCCAACATTGTTGAGATGTGTATGGAAGTTGCTTGTTGGAAAAAAATTATCGTAAAGTTCAATCATCGAAATCAACTGATAGGAAAGGAAGTTAAAAACTTGCTAGCTTTCTTAGCATTGTAGCTAGGACTCTAGAGTTAACACCTTTACACATATAAGATTGGAGATTTTTTCTAGAAACTCAAAAAGTCAAAATGTTGGAGTTTGTCAAGGTAAGAATGAGCCTTTTTGTATTACTAATTACTTATGTTTTTAAACCAGATTTTTATGCTTAGTATAAGATCATTAATGTATTACAACATTGTAGAAGAAATTTTCTTTTCCACAATGGGGTCAAGGGTTTATTAGGAAGTCAATTGCAAAGAAATGGAGAGATTACAAATCTGATTTGAAAAATGAATATACCACAAAGTATAAGAACAAGAATGATTTAATGAAAAATAAACCTCCTCGCATTCCAACTAACCAATGGACTGACCTTGTAACTCATTAACAATTTGTAAAGGCAAAGGTATGAATTATTTAAGTAATGTAACTATGATTGGGAACCAAGACCAGTAAAAGACTGTGATGGTAACTCATTGGCTTTGTAACTCTTTCCATAGGAACTATTAGTCTTGGTTCCCAATCTGAATAAACTATGGTAATATTCTTACATATATAATGTTTCTTCCTCATTCAGTTATTGTTGTTTTGTCACAGAAAAAGAGTATCGCAAATAGAAACAATCGTGCAAAGCAAAAGATGCCTCATATGTCTGGATCTAAGAGCTTTGTATGTATAATGGCAGAAATGGTATGAAAATACTCCATTAAAGACTAGTATCTTTCTTCAATTTCATAAATTAAAGTAAAAATAATATAGTCCTTGTCATTATATTGCATTTTCTATAATAATATTCACGAATGTTTTAGGCATAAGATAGGGTGGAGTCAACACAAGCATTAGTATATTGTGAAAGTCATACACAACGCAAGGATGGTAAGCCACAAGATAAAGAATTAGCCAAAGCAATTGTAAGCATGTTTTAAGTTTAATTGCAATGTAGTTTAGATTCTTAATAATTTGTGATTTCTCTTGGTTGTTTGAGTTTTTTGACTTCCATTTTGTGTAGGCATTGATAAAAGAAAAGTTGAATGATGTTAAAACTTCAAATGTACAAAATTCTAAAAGTGTTGCTTGGGAAGGAGATATATACTCTCAAGTGTTTGGAGCTAAAAGAAGTGGCCATGTACGAGGGTTAGGACTTGTCTTACATCACTTTGAGGTAAAAAATCTTCCTTAGAAAGTATGGAAACAAATGATTTATCTTATGATATGGTCCAAAAATTAGAGAAAGAGGTGAAAGATTTGAAGGAAAAGCATATAGGAGAAATTAAAAAAATGATAGAAAGTCAAGAAAAGTTGCTTGGTGAGGTAGCATTTATGAGATCAATCATGAATAAGTTTCTTCCTGCAAAATTAATTAGATCTTCAAGTTCCAGCAGAGGCTCAAATGGACAAGTATATTATTTGACGTTTAATCCATTGTATTTACAAGATTTAATCAATATTAGTGCTATTTTTAGCATTTGATACATCCTATTATAGGCTCTTGATGCCAATAGTGGTTATAGAGGAACAGAACTACCATAAGTGCCAAGATTGGATGTGACTCTTCCAAATATCCATCATACTACTGAACATGGTAACCTAATTGAATTCTACAATTTTTTTATTCTACTATTCTTATTCCATATTTGATGCTATTAGCCTATTGTTAAATCATGCTGTTGGTGACTTTGGAACTATGCTAGGATGATAGATTTTTTTGGAATTATTCTTATTCCTTGACTTAAGCATCTTTCCCTCTATCTATAACTATGCTAGGATGATAGATTTTACTTCCACACATTTTGGCTTCTCTTTGCTATTTGGCTTGGAAATAAAATCAAACATTTCAATACAAATTTAGTAGAAAAATGAGATCTCTCTAAAAATTAGATTAAATCAAAAGTTTCTAAGCACTATGTAAGTCACAGTTCGACCAAGACAGGGATAACAAAAATTGTACGTGCTAGAGAAGATAATGTGTTTGGCATCAACTCAAAGGTTCAGTTTGAAATGGCAAAGAATTATAGTAAATATGTGCACATACGATTTTGCCATAGTCAGAGATATTAGTCAATGGCTAGTTTTTATATTATTACTAACGCCAAGGAACCAAACAAGGATACAAACGACTTGTCATGTACAATGTTTGAGGCCATTGTAAGGGACACAAGTGTCCTTTTCTTGACTCATGTTCAAAGCAGAATGAGGGTGGTAATAGAAGTAAACCTACTTGTTAGCGTTGACATTTTTGGATAACTTCTTATAAAGAATCATTCTTTTCGTGCGGTGGATTGGGAATCATTAGTTATTCTACCAAAAAATGTAGCATTCAAAGGAAACAACGCCAAGTTCCTCAAAGTTGTCGGGATTGAGGGCCACAGGTACTTGCAATTCTCATCCAGTGATGGCAATGACCTAAAGGCTGCCTTTGAAGTAAAAATGAATCCAAATGGAAATCTTTTCATAAAGTCTGTTTCCTCTGGCTCATATTGAAGACTTTCTATAGGTGCCTTACTGTTAGGATTCGAATCAACAGACGTAACGAAATTTTAAAATTTTGATCCAAAACCTTCCTAAGATCCATACAAAAGTTATAAATCAGTATTAGGATTTTACCTTGTTTGTGCTCGTGTTCTTTTTGAATGAATCCTTGAGAGACTGAGATAAATTGAACGTCGTCCGAATGTACAGTGTCTCTACGGTATCCATACGGAGTGAATAACGACTTCTCCCCTCTATGAAGTTGCTAGGATTCGTTTCTCACTAGGATTGGATTTGGACATTTTCTAGAGTGATTTAGGGTTTGATGAAGCTTATGAGCGTGAATTAAAATGTGCTGCCTTCAAGTCCTTATATAGAACTAAAGCATATCACAATCCTAGTGTCACTAGGATAATACTTTAAAAATTCTAATCACACTAAATAACTATCACCTTATCCTTATCCTTATCCTAGAGAGAGTGGGGAGAGATAGGACTTATCTTATTAATTATCTAATATTAGATAATAATAACATTATCTCATAATATAATTATCTAATATTAAATTAACATATGATTATCTTATATTAGATAATAATAATATTGTCTCATAATATAATTATCTAATATCTAATAATATAATTATCTGATATTACTTTAATATTAAATAATATCACATAATATATAATATATATATTACGTGAATAAATATATATTATCATAATAATATATATATGCACGAAAATAAGTCCAATTAATTAAATTTTAGTCCAACTAAAACTTAATTAATTATTTTCTTATTCCTACTCCTTTTGTGTGACCCTGCATGTTCTTACTACGTTGATAATGAATCATTTTGACCCATAGACAGTGAGCGGTATCTAGTAATACGTCACTGGCACTCAAGTAGTAAGAATGTCTATGATTCGACATTTGCCTAATATATAATCAACGCTTTGTATCATAATCCCTTTTGTAATAATATTCAATTTAAATTGGAGGTATCGAATATGTCATCCTCGTCAATGTTCAATTTATATTTTTTGATATTAAGTAGACTTAAAATAAATGATTAATATCACATATTAATCCAATTGAACATGACCATGCATTTCTAAGTTTCTCTCAATCAAGGGGCCCAAGGATATTTCTCTTTTATACAAGAGTAACAAAATTCCATCTACATCATTCACTTCTCTCTGCATGATTCATGACACACCCAATCAATGTCCTATTCGTCATCCTGATTAAATGTGACATAGGACAATATTAAAATGAGTAATCTTTATGTAGGGAACCGTAGTAACTTCAGGTTAAAGGATTATGTACATTTGTGATCATATGAAAATAACTTATGACACATCTATCTATGCAATATTCTTATAGTAGGTCAGTTTAGTACATTATTTACTAAAAATGTACTCATGTATTGAATTAATATCATATATCTATGATTCATAATTATCAGTCACTATACATGCTAGTCTCGATGCATTATTACTATCCTTTTTGTAATAATACTTGACTAGGGGTATTTTAGGAATAGTAAAGCTATTTCAAGGATAATTATTATATTTAAATTATAATTTGAGCAAAATAAAACAAACCAAAATATAATAATGATATTTCCAAATTGAAACATAATACATTGTGTAATATTGCAATCATCTCTATGATTGGTTCTTAGGACCCACACCAACACTTACCACCAAAGGCAAGACAGATTACCTTAATGCTAGTGCTTCCTCCATTATCATAAAAGCAAGACTATGACTTACATAGTGCTTAGAAACATTTTTCATAACCATTTGAATCACACCAAACTAAACTTTCATGATAATTTCTTTTCTCACATTATATATATCCGCATTAAGTCTTTTGATTCATTTAGACAAATTATAGGCACTTTGTGAAATTTAGCTAAATCATATTAACATTCTTTTAGCTTTAGTTTTTTTTTGTCTAAACTCACCTACCCTACTACAAAAGCATAATGGAAATTACTGACCAATGATTTAATGTATTAACTACTAGTTTCCATCTGAAATGGCCAAGCAGAGACTTCATAACCTTGTGAAAAGAGCATTTCTAGTTAAACCCTGAAAATACCAAAACTAATCTCAAAAACCAATTAACTATTTGCGATCTGCTTATACAAAATCATGAGAAACTTAATTACTTCTCAAGGTTAATGAAATCATCATGAGTGGTATTGTTGCTGTTCCAGACCATAAAATAAAGCTCTTTATGACCTTCAACTAGTAGAAAGACTAAGAAATTTCCCAAAGAAAGTATGAAAAGTGGAAAACATGACCTTTGCACATTCTAGTACGATACTTGGTGCCATTATATTTAATACATACTTACGGATCCTGTTTTGAAATAAGATGTGTCCCTCAAACTAAATTTTCTCTATGCTCATCTGGTTACTTCACCTGTTCATATAGTATGATACTATATATAAAATAGATATTTTAAATGTCCTGCAGTAGCAATATAAAACTAGATAACCTCTAGCCATTTTGCATGACTTTTATAATTTTCAAGGTACATTGTAATTTCCTAGGTTTAGGTTTAGGTTCATAAAAAGAAGATGAATTAATATTCTATTTTGCTTATCCTTTAAAAAGTTTTATTTGATATTAAAGTGTGTTTACATATAATTTTCTAATTACATCTAATTTATTTTTTCAGGTGATACTTTATGATATTCACAAGTACTCAAGACATGATGATTGGGCAATAGTTGAAGATTTGACATGTTATGTACTAATTTTATGTATATGGATGAATATTAGTAAAGTGTTTTTCTATTTTTTAGTATATGAAGATCATGTTAAAACTATATGAAACTTGTTTTGAGAATTTAATGACATTTTATATAATCTTGTGTCTCCAATTATTTTTTAGTAGTAAATTTTGTGTATTGAGGTTTAATTTGAATTTCATGTATTAATAATAATAAAATATTTAAATAATATAAAATAAATATTAATTACAAATTGTAATAAATATGAGTTTTATTACTAATTGCCAATTGCCATTAAATAATTGCTACTATTACTAAAAATCTTTAGTGGCAATTGTTCAAATTTTTACTGGCATTTATTTTAATCTTTTAGTGGCAATTATTTAAGGTAATTAATGGCATATAATTTGCTGTTAATAATTAGGTGGATTGGTTATAATATTTTTGATTTAGCAGCAATAACATTTGCCACTAAATAATTACCATTATTACGAAAAATATTTAGAGGCAATTGATCAAATTTTTATCAGCATTTATTTTCATTTTTTAGTGGCAATTATTTAAGGTAATTAGCAGCATATCATTTGCCCTAATGATTAGGTCAATTAGTTATAATACCTCTGATTTAGTAGCAATAACATTTGCCACTAAATAATTGTCATTATTACTAAAAGTATTTAGTGGCAATTGATCAAATTTTTATTGACATTTATTTTAATTTTTTAGTGGCAATTATTTAAGATAATTAACGACATATCATTTTTCGCTAATGATTAAGTCAATCAATTATAATACCTCTGATTTAGCGACAATAACATTTGCCATCAAATAATTGTTGCTATTACTAAAAGTCTTTAGCAGCAATTACTCAACCCTTTTCCCGGCATTTGTTATAATTGTTGTTATAAGCTTTGCCGACATAGACATTAACGGCAATTGCGTGATTACCGGTAAAAGTATTAGCGGCAATTTTTATTACTGCCAAAACCCATTTTAATTGCTGGTAAAGGACAATTTTGATGTAGTGGAAGCAACACATGTTAAAATCATAAATGCTATTATGTGTACTGTAACACCTAATAAATTTAAAAAGACCTTTAAATACTTTTGCAAAAGTCGTATGGGATAAACTTGAAGTGACCTATGAAGGCATTAATCAAGTAAAAGAAACTAAGATAAATATGTTTATACATAAATATGAAATATTCAAGATGAAAGAAAATAAAAAGATAGAGCTTTTATTCGAAAAGCTCTTAGCCATTGTCAGTGATTTTCATGTATAAAGAAGAATATGAAATATATTTATACATGAATAAAGGAGAGGATGATCTTGATAAATATGTTTATACATAAATATGAAATATTAAAGATGAAAAAAATAAAAAGATAGAGCATTTATTCGAAAGGCTCTTAGCCATTGTCAATGATTTTTATGTATTAGGAAGAATCATTATCAATGGAGAATTAGTGATGAAAATTTTGATAATAAAGGAAAGGATGATCTTGATCAAGAAATAAAATAATAAGAAAATGAGCTAACTTTTATGATAATTTTTTTTAAAAAAAATGTACAAATAAAAAGTAGTTTCAAACCTAGACTACTTCAAAAAAGATAGCAAAATAAAGAAATAAATAACTAACCTTTAGTTTACTTTGAGTGTAAAAGGCCAAGATATGAGAAAAGTGATTGTTCTAAACAAAAAAAAAAAGCCTCTTAAGAACTTAACCAAAAATAAGGTTATAATGACAATATAGAATGATGAAAATATTTTATTAGAAGAAAAGCTTAAAAGAAAAGAAGTAGATGATATTGTTAATTGCTAATTTATAGCCAAAAGTAAAAAAGACAATGAGATAACAAATGATAAACTTGAATCTCTTCTATCTTATAAAAACTAATGAAATTTTTTCACAAAGTCTTGACTAAATTTAGAAAAACAAAATAAAGTTCTAATAAAAGAAAATTATTTTATTAAAAAGAAAAAAGAGAATTCAAACTCAGCTAAAAAAGAAAATTAAATTTTGACAAAAGATTTAGAAACTTTAAAAAATGAGAATGAAGTTCTTAAAACCTCGAAAGAAGAAAATCATATTTTAGAAAATAACTTTAATTTTGTGATAAAATTAATTGAAAAAATTGAAAAAGAAAAATAAGATTTGCTAAAAGAGAAAGATCTTTCAAAAAAAGAAAATTAGGCTTTAACAAATAATATTAAAGTTTTAAAAATGAAAAGCTATAAAATAAGATCCAAGTTAGATTATTGATCCTCAAATCTTGAATAAGAAAATCTTTCTTTAAAAAAGAAGATAAATGCTCTAATAAACAATCTTATAAAATTTATTAAAGAAAAAAATAATTTGGACACTCTTTTAGATATTAAAAAATATTCTTTAGAAAAAAAATTGGAATATCTTTATTTATATTGTAACAAACATTACAATAATTTCTTTATGAAAGCTTCTCATTTATTAAGTTTTTATATAACTTATAATTATTGTGGATATAAAAGGTATTTTGTATCTTTGTGCTATTTGAGAAAAAGAATGTTTATAAAAAAAAATCAAGATTGGATGCTTAAGAAATAAAATCATAAAATAAAGGCATCAAGTAACTCTCTAAGGAGCTAAAAAGATTTAGATACCTAAGAAAAATTAATCTTTTGATGTAAGTATGTCTTAAATTCATAATAAGAAAAAGATAATTAGTTGCTCGCTAGTGGATATTTAAGACACATGACCAAAGACTAAAGTGAATTCTTATATCTTAAGCTTATCAATGGCAAATTTGTCATACTTAAAGACAACACAAAATGCAATATCATTTTTATAGATAAGATAGGTATAGGTTTTATATTTATTGATAATGTTAGTTTAATTAATGACTTTAAACATAATCTTCTAAGCATTAGCATTAGCTAATAATGTGATAAAAGTTATAAAGTAATTTTTGAATCTTTACATTATTTTATTCAAAATAAAAAAATAAAATTTATTTTTTTAGAAAAAGAATTGATAATATCTATATTTCAAATATATGAGATATTTCTTTAGACTTTTTAAAATGTCTTGCATCAACTAATGATAAAAGTTGGTTATAGCATAGAAAACTTGATCATATTAATACGTGCCTCGTTTCAAATCTTTTAAAGAAAAACTTAGTAATAGATTTTTTAAAAATAAATTTTGAAAAAAATCATATATGTAATGCATGTTAAGAAGACAAGCAAGTAAAATCATCTTTCTAATTTATAAATGTGGCTTCAATTTCTATACTATTGAAACTCCTACATATAGATTTATTTAGTTCAATCAAAATATCAAGCTTTGAAGGAAAAATATATGGTTTGGTGATTGTTAATGATTTTTCTTGTATACTTAAGTGTATTTTCTTGCACACAAAGATGATATTTTTGAAATATTTAAGAAATTTCACAAGAAAGTTCAAAATAAAAAAGGCATTTGAATCACTAATATTAGAAGTGATTATAGTAGAGAATTTGAAAATAAAAAATTTAAAAATTTTTATGATGAAAATGGCATGACCATAACTTTTTTTATCCTAGAACTTCCTAACAAAATGAGATTATGGAAAGAAAAAATAAGACATTACAAGATATGATTAGAGCCATGCTTTGTAAAAATAACTTGCTAAAATAATTTTAAGTCAAGGCTATTAATACATTTTGTTGTATTTCAAAAAGATGTTTCATAAGATCCATTTTAATGAAAACTCTATATAAGTTAGGAAGAAAACTTACATTGGTTATTTGCATGCCTTTGAATGCAAATGTTTCATTTTAAATAATGAAAAAGATAACTTTGCAAAATTTAACTTAAGAAGTGATGAAAGAATTTTTATTGGATACCCTAACACAAATAAAGTACATAAAGTATACAATAAAAGAGCTTTCACAATTGAAGAAACTATGCATATAGTTTTTAAAAAATCTAATGTCTTTTTCTTGAGAAAGTAAGCTGATAATAAAGCTTAAATAACCTTAAAAGAGTAAGTTTTGAAGAAAAAACTAAAACAGCTAAAGAAAAACAATTCAAGACTTTTCCTGTCAAAAAGTAATGAGATTACTATCTCAAGTAGAATGCTAAAAATAACTAAGAAAGTTACTATTTGGAATAATATGATGAAATTAATGATAATCAAGCTAAAAAGTATCCATATACACCTTCAAAGGATAAAAAAAGCCTACCAAGAGAATAGAGAAATCCCTCGAACTATCAAAATAAATTTATTATTAGTGATCCATCCGAAGGTACAAGATACTCATATTGATGAAAATTAGGTTAAAGCCATGAAAAAGGAGTTACATCAATTTGAGAAAAATAAAGTATGGAAGCTCATACTATAACCATCAAATAATCCAATCATTAGAACCAAATGAGTATTTAGAAATAAATTGGATGAATTTGGAAGAATGGTAAGAAATAAAGCAAAATTAGTAGCATAAGAGTATAATTAACAAGAAGGTATTGATTATAGTGAAACTTATGCACTCATTGCTAGATTTGAATCTATAAAAATGCTACTATCTTTTACATGTTTCAAAATTTTCAAACTTTATCAAATGGATATGAAATGTGATTTTCTAAATGGTTTTCTAAATAAGAAAGTTTATGTAAAATAACCTTTGGATTTTGAGAATGAATAAAAACCTAATCATGTTTTTGAACTTACAAAGGCCCTTTATGGTTTAAAACAAACTCTAAGAGCATGGTATGAGCAAATTTCTGGTTGAAAATGATTTTACAAGAGATAAAATTAATATAAATTTTTCATTAAAACCATTAAGTATGATATATTAATTGTCTAAATTTATATTGATTGCATTATCTTTAGATCTACTAATGACCTTTTGTATAAAAAAATTTCAAATCTAATAAAGGGTGATTTTGAAATGAGCATGATGGAAGAACTTACATTTTTCTTGGACTTCAAGTAAAGTAAACAAAAGAAGAAATGTCTATAAACTAAGCAAAATATACAAGTGAGCTACTAAAGAAATTTGAGATGAAAAATCCAAAAGTTATTGGTACTCCTCTAAATTCATCCACAAAATTAGATAAAGATAAAAATAATAAGTCAGTTGATAAAAAATAGTATAAAGGTATAATTAGTTCATTTCTTTATTTAACCACAAGTAAATTGAATATTATGTTCAATGTTTACATATTTACTAGATACCAATCATATCCTAAAAAATCTTATTTATATATTGTTAAAAGAATTTTTAGATATTTACTAAAAATTAAGAACTATGGCTTTTAGTATTCTAAGGATAGTTTCTTAGAACTAATTAGATATTCAAATGCTGACTTTGTAGGTTGCAAGTTAGATAGAAAAAGTATTAGTAGATCATGTTAATTTTTTGAATAAAGAATTGTATCACGGCATAGCAAAAAATAAGCTTTAGTTGCCCTATCAATAACTAAAATAGAATATATGGTAGTTAAAAGCTATTGCACATAAATCTTATGGGTGAAAAGATAAGTTAAAGATTACGATTTAAAATTTTTATATATCCTAATTTTTTATGATAATAGAAATGTAATTTAACAAAAAATCCTATTCAGCACTTAAGGACATATTACATTGAAATTAGACATCACTTTATAAGACATTATATGCTTAGAAAAAAAATCCCACTTAAATTTACAAATAATAAAAATCAATTGGCACTGTTAGTTTTGAATAGATTTAAATTACTCCATGTGTGATTTATAAGTTGTTATATACCTATATGATATCATATCCATCATTATTTAAAAATATAATTAAATTTTTTAGGAAATAACCGTATGATTGCAAGACAATAAGCACATTGCTATCTCAAGCTTTTGGAAGGCTTTGAATATTTAAAATTGAATTTTTTGAATTGCAACCAAACACTACCCTAATGCTAAAAAGGACATTCCTACCAAATTTACTATTACGTGACTTATCATTTTGTACTTGAAAATGCTTTCATCTTCTCCTTGAATAGAGTTAATACTCTTAATCCAAATTAAAGTGAGATTTAATTCCTTAAATCATTTACAAACAACTAAATACTTAAGTAAAGAATGATTTGATCTAATGCTAGGATGCACCTTATATGTTTGTTGGTTTCAAGAAATTTTCTTTTAATTTATCTCATTAACATTACAACATGTCCGAAGTTCAAACCCAATCCTTATTGCTCTTCATTTTAGACAACTTAGAAATTGTTTTAGCTTTCTTACTCTTAATGCTAACACTTGTCACATTCTAACCTAGAAATTGTGAAGCTTTCTAATTAAAATCAATATTTATTCAGCTTTAAACTAGTTATTTAATTTTTCTTTAACACACATTGAAGTTTAATCTTTATTTTTCAAAAAATCCATATATTTTCATCTCTAAAATGATGCATTACAAAATTTTAAACCTAGAGGATTTCAAGGATGAGTTTGTGGTTAGCAAATATGAAAGTGATTACAAAAAAGAGGAGGTTTGTAAAACTTGGGAAAGTTGATGTCCAATCTTTAGAAAATGAAGGTATGAAATACTTCAAATGGCTAAAAGATATGCAATGGGAAAAGCTTTTGAGAATATATGAACTAATATATAAAAAGCACACTAAGCTTTTCTATGTAAATGTGAAATTTTCAAAGGATGATGAAAGTCTACTCATTTTTGTCAATGGAGAATATAAAAAAATGAACTTGGTATTAATGAACCATTTGTTGGATACCCTAAATGAAAGAGCCAAAGTAAACTCAAGTAGAATTATTAAGGATGATAATAGTTTTAACTTTAATAAATAGGTTCAAAAAATGGGAAACTACAATTTTAAAAAGGCTCTTATACCTAATCAGCTTATTATGAATCAAAAGATGTTTTATTACTATATTTGTAAAGTTTTGTGCCCTAAAGGGGATTCTATAAGTAATATGAGTAACTTTGAAGCTTTTCTCTTATAGGCTATTAAAACTAAGTATAAGATAAACCTAGTATATTTAATAATTAGGCTTGATGCCCATATTGGATATGGTATGATAATTATCAAAATTTCTAGACACTTTCATATGGATATATCTCGAAAGAAAGGTCATAGAGTTACTGAAGGTAACATAATGACTAATAATTGGTTAAAAACATTAGCATTTAGCAAAGAGCTTGAGCTACTAGCAAATATGAATAAAAAAGTTAAAACTTAAAAAACTACAATGTTAAGATTTATGAGGGAAGAATAAGTAAAGAAATGAGAGACTTTTTGAAGAAATTGAAAGAAGAAAGAAAGAATGAAGAAATAAAAGAAGAGAGTGAAATAAGAGAAGAAATCAATAACCAGGGACAATTAAGTCCTATTTGAATGCTTACTATTAGAGAGATCAATATTAGAGAAGGAGGACAAGGAGTAAAAAGAAGGAAATTTGAAAATAAAAGTGATAAAAGAAAAGGTAGAGGAAAATCTAAAAAAGATGGAAGTAAGAGAAATGAAAAGAGTTACAAAAGCTCTAAAGACTTTGAAGTTAAGAAGTAGTAATGGAAAGGACAAGAATAAGGAAACAATCCTAAGATACTTTTTTGAACAATTTTTGTAATATCACTGGAATAATATTTAAAGTTTATTATTTCAAGTAACCTAGAATATTTATTTTATTAGAAAGTGTGGTTAAAATTATATTTATCCATGCTAAGGTGAGATACGAATATTTAAATTTTGATTAAATAAATAATATTATGATTTTATTTAATGGAACTGTTACCTAAATCCTAAAGGCTTTTAGAAATTTAAAGTGAAAATTACACAAATTATTTTGATAAATGGTTTTATTTACAAATATGTGAATTCGTAAGAATATTTTTGAAATTGAAGGTGTACTAAGGAATGATATTTGTATTAATATATTTGTACTTATTATTTAAGAAAATGAATTTTCTCATATTTATTTGACAGTGAAACTAGAATTTTGAATAAGATTGAAAAGGATCTATAAGAAAATAGATTTTTGAATTAAATGAATGATTATGATTAATTTAGAATTGAAGGATGGAGGTAGAGATTAAAGGGAAAGTGAGTGCATGTGGTGTGAGAAACATTGAAATAAAACCTATAACTCTTATATTTTCTTTCTCTTTCTTTCTCCTTTTTCTTATTTTTTTTGGTTTTCTTCTTTCCTTCCTCTATTTTTCTCTCTTCTTTTTTTCTTCTTCCGGGCTCACCTCTTACCACTGACTACTATTACTATTCTCGACGTCGACGATGTCAGCATTGTTGTTGGACTTCTTCATCCAACGATCTGCATTCGCGGCAAAGGAGAAAGCATGAAATCATGGTTCGCTGTAGGTGGCTTTGCATAAAAAAACTACTATGAGCTAGGTTTTTTATCATAGTTCGAGGTGATAGTAAGCTCCATGAGCTATTCCACCATGCTCCTAACAATGATTAATGTGTGGTTCTTAGCTTCGTTGGCAGAAGAGTTGCAATCCATAATTGATCTTGGATGTTAGTAGCATGGGTTATTCGACTCTTTCTCTTGTTGGTGTTCCAAAGAGCTTTTGCTGCCAATGACCTTAAGTTAGGTACTTTAGAGGATGGTAAGCGTGACTATATTATAAAATATTAAATTTTATGATGATTTGCCAGTTTATCCAAGAAACCCATTTCTGTGTATGTTTGAATATGTAATGATAACTTGAAAAATATGATTTTTATGTTATAAAGTATTGAAATAAGATGATTAAAATATATGTGGAGCATTATGCCCTATTATTTTGAACTATGCAAGATCTAGAAAATTCATTTTTTATGTGTGCCTAAAATATACAATGATGACTCTAAAGATAAAAGTTTTATGATATAGGATGTTAGAATAATAGTATTAGCAAAATTGTGAAGTACTATATCTTCATATTTTGAAATGTTTTGACTTGATTCAGGCAAGACCCATTTTCTATATATTATGACTTCTTAGTGATGTTTTTAGAAAATGATATCCTTAGGCTACGAAGTGATAAAATCATGTGATCAAAGTTTTCTCGAATACTATATTTTGATATTACGAAAAATCTAAGTTTGATTCAAAGAACCTTTAGTTTATCATCTTATTTTAAGAACTTGGTAAAACCTTGATAAGATAATGATATGAGATTCTAGAATATTGATTACTATGCTTAGAGAATATTTATATTATAAAGGCTAATATCATAGCATTCAAAGTTGATTTATGCAATTCCTTAAAATGTAGTGTTTTGATGTCATAAGCCGATATTAGGAAATATAAGGAGCCAATGATTTTAAGTGTTAAGATAATTATAAAATAAATCTAAAATGGCAATCTTCAAAAGAAAAGTAAGTAATTACTCTGTAGTTTACAAGTTATTCTTGTAAATCATGAATTAGGAAGGAGTGGCAAATGAAAGTAAAATAATGGGGAACTCTTGAAGTAATTGAATGGTTCCAAGTGAGTATATATCTCACTCTAATTTTAATGCTTTAATATTAAAGTATTTAAATGCTATTAATTATGATCTTTCTTACAAATGATAAAGACTATGCATTTGTTCACTGATGAATCCTAAATAAGGTAATAGTAAGTCATAATATATATGTTGAAATCAAACGTGTAGTTATGTATGAGAAACTTAGAAATGATCCTTGTAATGAGTTGGTAATTATCTTCTTGAGAAAATGATGTTTGGATAACCTTGCAAGGCATGGTGATGATACTACCGACCATTGATTAATCGCAATTGAAATAGGGTCATAAATGATACCAGTATTATGATTGATTTTACATTATAACTTATTGATGTTTATTGAATTAGTAGACTATGGGAGCATATGATCTTAAGTGAACATGGATTGACTGTTGTGACCATGTAAGAAGGCATAATGCTGCCATATATATATATATATATTGTGTGTTATGTGCTTGAATTTTCTCATGATAATAGAATAGGTGTTTTGTATTAATATTGCACAGGACTTTGTGTTTTATAGAGCTAAACTTTATTATGCATATTATAATGTAAAATAAGCCACGAGTGGCATTTGAAATAAGGAATATGACAGAGGTGATGATGTAATAGCCAGATGGAAGATTTTCGATAATAGCTTATGAATGGTATAAGGCAGACCTTAAAGGAATAAGAATGGACAGCTTACAAAAGGTATAAGATTGACTTGAGAGGCAAAAACGAGATTTATTTGCATTTATCATACATTGTAATGCATTGTGATATGATATAAAAAAATTATTTGTAACCAGATATTACAATATGACATAATTGTAAAGATTTGATATGATTGTAGTGATTCAATTGTAGCTGAACTTGTATGATTATTTATGAATATGATAATCACTTGAAATGGGGCACATGATACGATGATGGTATAATGTGCCAAAGAATAGCTAACATTTTATGACTTATGATGAGAATTATAAAGTCTAAGCCTTGTACAAATGATTACTCTTTCCAAAGCTTGATTATGTATATCTCAGAAACTCATGGAGTATAGATTACATTTACTTTTGTGTCATATAACTAATCAGTATATAAATGTTTAATATAACTAAATCAAGGTAAATAGTAGCAGATATATGCTCACTAAATTCTTATAACTCACTATGTTTTACTTTCAATATTTTTAGGTTGAATTGAATGCTTTTGAGCTTTATTGCATATGTGGAGAATTAAAGATGGCCTGTTAATAGATTCTGACAATTGCATTAGGATCTAAAATTATATATATGTAAATAAAGGTTGTGTTGATTCAATACTTGATATGTTGAATTGTTTATCTGCGTATATGTTTGGATGTAGTGTGTTATTATGTGTATCTTAAGTATTATTGCACTTGTTGAATCTATGATAAATATAGGTATTATATTTTAAGACGAGTGGCCCTTAGAAAGTATTTGAAAACAGAGGAAACTTTGTCCGTTTTCCTATAGAAATTGAAATGAAATTTGAGTCATGCCGAAATAAGAAGATTTTTGTTAAGTAAAATCAAGGTAAATAATATCTAAGCTAGTAAAAACTGGCTATTGGGATCCATGCCAATCACAATTAAGTTTAGGTTATAACAATTTTACATTTTAAAGAGTAACTAATATTTGATATAATGTACGAGTCTCTTATGGAAGAATAAAGGATAAAAAAAAGAAAACAAAAGATTCATGATCTTTTTTTATTCTCTAAAATATTATTTTACCTTCTATTGCTTACCATTCTATGCTTTTTTAATTTGAAAATTTTTGAACAATCTTCTAAACCTCTAAACATTTTATTAATTGAATTTCTCTCACTTTTGTATCTCTAATTTAATTTCAGCATCAAATAATAAGTTTCAATTATATACATAAGAAAAAAGTTAAAGTTATAATAAAAGGTAATTTTATGAATAATTCAAGATTTCAAAAGATTAAATGTGTTTCTATTATTAAATTTTCTTTTTTACAATGAAATTTTGCTTTTTGCTTTTTACTTAACTCTTTCACTTTGAGATTTGAAAGAAAACAATTTAATAGTAAAGATTGATACAAGTCAAGTGAAGTTAACTTGTGATCAACTCAACTCAATTAGAATAAATGTAGCTCAATTCAATGCTCAACTAGTATTCAAATGAACCAAAGGTTTTTTTGTTCGACTTCAATACGAATTAAATTTGTGAATTGTTCGATTCAACTTGAGATGTAGCTTGTTTGGTTATCAAATGATCTAAAATTTCAAGTAAGCAAACTTCAATAAAAATAAATCAAATTAGCTTATGTTATTGATTTATTAGCTTAACTTATTTAGTTTAGAATCATTTAAAAGTACTATTTAAATTCATTTAAATACACTATATATTATATAATTTTATCTTTAATATCATAATTTACTTTATAGATATTATTAAATTATATTAATAAATATAATTAACTTATCGACTTGGTTTGTGAACTAAATAAATTGACTTAATCATAATAAAGTTTGTTTCATTTTGTAAATGAACTAACTTTTCATATTTATATTCAAATTGTTTGGTTTATGAACCCAATCTATCAAATTAATTTTCAAGTCAAATTATGGGTGATATCTCATGAGTTGATTCGATTTATTTCTAGTGTTATTGAATAATGAAAAATTCAATAAATCAATTCTTGAATCTTCTTATAATGTTTATAATAAAATTCATTATAATGAATTATCACTTGTACCATAAAAATTTAAAAATTTGCAATTTTATATCTTGCTATAGGAATAAAAAATTCAAATAAATATATAAAAAATTAAAAAATTTATGCAAGATAAAAAATTTACTTGTAATAAAGTATCACTTGTATTACAATATAAGTAGAAAAATATTACCTATAAAAAAGTATTACTTGTATGACAATATAGTAAGTAAAAGAATTTACTTATGACAAATATACATATTAAAAATGACTAAATTGATTAAATTTCCTTCCTAAAATTTGGAAGATTAAAATAAAATTTGAATAAATAAATATATACTACCTATGGTGAATTTGATGAGGTAAATGGATCATAGTTAGATTAATTAAATTGATAGGTAGAATCAATAGCATTATATATATTTATATAAATATATATATATATATATATTATAATAATATTAAATTATTAAATTGTTATATAATAATAAATTTTACATTTATTGTTATAATATTAAGGAAGCTTTCTTAAAATAAAATAAAATAAAAATTATTTAAAAATGATATATAACTTAAGAATAATTAAATCATTTAGTTAAAAAAATATTTAAGTAAATTATATTTAAGGATATGGTATATATAAAATGGTCTAAAACTCCAATTTTGTCTCTAGTTTATTTCACTTATATCGACTTCATTTATCATAAATATTTTATATCAATTTCATTTTTTATAAATAATAATTTGATTAATTTGATCTGTCTATTAGTAATTTTATTAATGGGTTAATAAGTTGATATATGAAATGACAAAAATAAGATATAAGTAATATTTGAGAAATGAAATTGATATTAAAAATTTGTATAAGACTAAATGATTGAATATATATTTGTGAAAAATAAAATAACTATAGTAAATAAAAAAATTAAAAATAAATAAATTTATAATAATTTAAATATTAATTTATGATTAAAATTTAAATATATATAATAATTTAAAATTATAATTTATACAGGTATTATGAGTAATTATTTAATATTTTACTATTATATAATCAGTATCATATAAGTTCATTTTTATTAATGAAATTAATTGATTAATTAAAATTTTATATAAAATATATAGCATTATAATATAATATTACAGAAATAAACTGTTGTGTTAGTAAGGCTTAGTATTCTTTAGTATAGAGATTCAAGTTTAGTTCAAAATTGCTTTTGCTAACTATATTAATTTTTATAATAATTTTATTTCATTTTTTTGTCATAATTCTAGTATGAGTTATTAATTACAAATATATTTTTCTTGCTGCCTTTGTACTTTAGTTAAAGGTAAATCTATGATAAAAAAAATTATTTATATCACTAAACTTTTTTTTTCCTGTTGGGATGTCATTCTTGCTTTTATTGTAGGTTCATTCAATCAGCAATTTTATAACTAACATAGCCACGTATACTTTGATCTCATATGATAATTTTAATGGTGATACAAAGAATAATTTGTTGCAATAATTATAGCTAATTTTTTTTTCAACAACTTCACCTTTAAACTACAACCAACAAAACAACGATATCCAACGGCTATAAATAAATTTGTCATCTTCTACAATATGAGTACCTTACACGAGTTCACGGGCTAAGCCGTTAAATGTATTGCGAGTTTTTTATGCTCCAAATATAACAATGTTAGGTCATATACTCCTACTATTTTTTATTATTTATTATGTTTTTTAAAAATTATTCATTTTTATTTATTATTTTAAAATTTTAATAAAATATTTAATTTTTTTATTTTTATTTTTATTAATAAGTATTTTATTATTTTATATTTTATTTTAAAGTATCTTAATAAATTTATTTTAATTTTTAATTTTTTGGTATACATTTTTTTATTTTCAACCATATTAAAATTTGTATATAAAATGAGAAAGAGAGATTTATATATGCATTTAATTCTAATAATAAATTTCAAGAAAGAAATAAAAATGATTAAATTTTTATTTTAAATTAAATAGTAATTTTAAAATTTTTATCAAAAATAAATAAATTAAATAATTTTTTAATTTCTTTAAAATTAATTTAGTGCATCAGATAATAAATAATGTACTATTTTTATAGTTTTTAAAATTCAATAGATTAATTTTAATACGTATAAGTTTCATAAATTAATTGAAAATTAGATAATTAATTGCCTTTATTTATTTAAATAAAATTAAAAATAAATATTATAACCAGACCATTTGAAAATTAATTGTGAAATACATACCAAGCACATTTCACGTGCATCGTTACGGGGGGAACTTTGGGCTGGGGGGGGAGGAGTTAAAGGGTTATCTTTGACTACTTCATTCAGCATGTAAATGTAAAGTTTGTACTTTGCGACGCAATAATTTGGGTTCCTTGCCGCGCATGCGGAAAGTCCTCGCATCAATCAGATATGCCAAATAAATCGTTTAGTTTCGTATAGATAATAATTTTTTTTAAATATTAAATATTTTAAAAATAATTTTTATATAAATTTTTTGAAATATATTCAAAGTTATTGTTTATTTAATATTTTGAAAGGGATATTTTCTAAAAAATAATTTCTTATATTTTATTTAGTTTAATTTTAAATATTTTAAAAAGTATTAATAAAATTATTATTATAATTTTAATATTAATATAATATAAATTAATAAATTTACTTATCACTAATTAAATTTAATAATAATTTTATCATTCTATTTATAAATAGTATATAAAATATAACTTATATAAGAAAAGATGAATAAATAATTTTTCATACTAGAAATTAAAAATTTATTAAATTTTTATGAAAAATAATTTTTTAAAAAAATTTTATTTTTTAATTAATAAATAATAACTAACTAAATAATTTATTTTTTTATTTTTTAAGATATAAAACTTTTTATATTATTAAGGTGGATAAAAAATTTCTAAATCGAGAGATGGGACGACATTACATATAAGATGACTTCTAAAATAGTAGTACAAGATTTTAAATTTTGAAGTGATAGGATGATTTTAAAATTTATTAAATTTAAATTGTTTAATTATATTTATTAAAAATAATAATTAATGGATTAATTAACATGAATAAAAAACTGATATTAAATTTAAAATATAAAAATTTAAATAGATAATTCTTCAATCAAATATCTGAACTATTAATTTTTATAAGTTTTTTAGTTGTGAAAAATTGTGGTTCCGTTAATAATATGCCCCGCCTGGGGGGTTTTCATTGTAATTAAAGAATAATATATGAATCTTCTAAAGCTTATCAGGATAAATGGATAATGGGTCGTTAAACTCTTGTCGTGTCTTATGTCACAGAGCTGCCGGTACGCGTGTCGTAGTCCTACGGTTAGCGCTAACACGATTGTCAAATCCTATGCGTCCATAGGCCACTGTACATGTGCGCGCAATTTAAAGGGTCTCTCCGTGCAATAATTTTGTATCCACCGGAATCTTCTTCGTTAATCTCTTTCGATGATTTTTTTATTAATTTAAAAAAATAATAAATCTTTATTTGAAAATTTATTTCTATTAAAACTTAAAATTTAAAATAAAAATTTATATTTATTTTTCTCTAAAATTAACTCAATACATTCTTTTAAAATAATGCACCCGATTCAATTCTATAGAATGTTAAGGATGAAGGGTTTTTTTTACCATTAGACATAATATTAGATAACAATTGCCTATATCATTGCACCGAAAAAAGTAATAACTAAAATGTTAACTTTATGATATGATTCATATTAATTTTATTTATGATAAACACTAATTTATCTAATCTTATCCTTCGGTTAGTGGGCTATTCAAATGGATAATAGAAAGCTAATGTGGACATTCTTATAGTTATGTGGACTCACCCAAATTGTTGACTGTAATGATTACGTGTAAGTTGACCCAAATAGCTAATAATATGAGATCTAATAATGTTGTTTGGATTCCTCTTTGTAATTTCCTCTACTATGAAATACAAAAGCGTCAAAGTCAAAGAATGGGAAAACCTTTATTTTAAAAGAGGAAATACACTGAAATTTTGTGAGGATTTCTTTGATTTAGTCTTTATGGTATGTTTAAGTAAGTTAATAAAATTGTTCCTTTAGGTTTTGTTGGCTAAATTTTATGATTTAAATATTATGTTGGATTTTTTTTCATATGGAATTTTGCTCTTAATGAAGGATGTGTATATTTAGTTAAGCTTTTGAACCTTAGTCGTTTCTATGCAATTTTGTTAGAATGATTCACTAGGTTCCGATTCCAGGCCTTTTATCATTCGATGAATGTTCAATGTAAGTTCAATCATTTTGACCTAAAATTGTGAGAAAGGGTCATAAGGTCTAGTTCCATTTAAGTTTTATCAATATATTATATATCAATTTAAGAAAGTTTATTTTTAGACAATACATGATGAGTTAAAGTAAAATAATACATGTTGAAACATTAATTGGCCTCTAAATTTGAAATTATTTTTAAACAATACTATATTTTTTAAATTTATGACCACCTTAATGTTTATTTTAATTGTGCAGGATGCTTAAAAGGTTTACATTAGTTATTAATCATGGAGGATGATTTGAATGAAATCCTAGTTTGAGTTATGTGGGAGGGGGAAAGCAATATTATGATAACAGTGATTCAAATAGAATATCTTTTCTGCTTATTTGGAAATGCTTGAACACACTTAGATATACTGAATATAGTGAGTGTATTGACCTTATACCTAGCATGTCATTAGATGAAGGATTAAAGGACCTAAAGAATGATACTAATTGTTTACAAATGGTAGAAGTTATGAAAGGGCATGAGGAACTTGAGTTATTCATAAAACATATTATTAACCAGCCAAATATTATGGAAGGTATTAAAGGGATAATGAGCAACATGGATGGGGCCAATGCAATAGAGGTTGTAGAAGAAGAAACTATGGTTAATGTTAACATAGAAGTCCGTAGTTCGGAAGATTTTCATGTTATAGATACTATTTCAATGGATGACATGATAGAGCAGCCAATCAGGAAGCATAGAAATGGGCATGAGGAAGATGAATATAGCTCAAATGATTACGATTCAGCTAAAAATGGTCCTTATAAATAAACTTCATGGGATACCTTAGAAGATAATGATGTGTTATTTGAGAAATACACAGAAGATATGCATAAGGATGGGGATACATCTTATGCATCCAAGAATCAACTTCCTAAGAAAGTATGAGCCAAGAAGCAACATGTTAGAAAAGGGACTACCTAAGAATTAGCTTCCAAAGAAAGTACCATCCAAGAACTCAAAAGTGGAGAAGAAGATTATATGGGTAACTCTAATGTGGTATGCATGAAGGTTAGCTTTGAAGAAGAAAATGAAGATAGGGATGAGGTCAAGAAGCCCAAAAAACCCAAGGTACAAATAAATAAAATTTCCTAATTTAATGAAAAAGTGAAGTATGGTCATATTAAGTTTAAGATAGAGATGATCTTTCCTAACCTAGAAACATTCAAGAAAATTGTTAAAGATTATGTAATTTATGAAGGAAAACCAATACAATAACCAAATATTGACCTTGTTAGGTGTAAGGTTGTTTGGCTTGAACCTTACCCTTGCAAGCTACTTTGTTCTTATTTAAAAAACATCCAAAGCTTCCAAATTAAGACATTCAATAATGTGCACACATGTTGCAGGACTTCATGGGTACCATTAGTAGATTCAAAGTGGCTTGCTAAGGTATTAGTTGGCTTTTTGAAGACTAACTCAAAGCCAAGCATTTCTAATATCCATAATTATTTAAAGACTTATTATAACTTGAGAGCAATATGCAAAGTTATGTAACTATCTTGAGGAGTTAAGGTTTCAAAACCCAAGAACAACCATTCAGCTTGGAGTTGATATAATGTCTTCAAAAGATCCTCCCAGATTTAATAGGTTGTATATTTGTTTAAAGGCTCTTGTAAAAGGGTTTGTTGATTGTGATAAGTGCACAAATACACCTAAATTCTATGTGTTTCATCCACTTATTTACTTAGTATTTTGTGCAAATTGATTGAAAAGGACACTTAGATGCTTTATATTTTGTTTTCAGGTCATGAAATGACACATATGGGCATTAGAAAAGAATCCAGAGGCAAAACCATTCAAATCATGAAGCATTGAAGCGAGATTGTTCACTCAGCAAAGAACACGGGACATGTTGAACCCCGTGTTCATGGCCGTGTTTCATTCTGGACGGCTTCGAGACTTCACTGAGTCATCCAAAGAAGAACACGGGAGTGAACACGGGCCGTGTTACATCCCGTGTATCTTTCTGCCATTCGCTTCTGAAGAACACGGGTGGTGTCACACCCCGTGTAATATGCTGATAAATTTTCGTTGAAGAATACGGGGTAGAACATGGGCCGTGTACTACCCCGTGTACATTATTGCTTGACAATTTGTCGGAGAACACGGGGCGTGTCACACAACGTGTTTCTTGCTGCTCAAACTTTCGCTGAGAAACACGGGGTACAACACGGGCCGTGTTGGACCCCGTGTACATCAAAAATATAAGTTTTGCGCGAGATCTTGCAAGGGAGGAGGAGATACTGAGAATTAACAAGGAGAGCTGCTGGGAGAAGCCTTAGAGGAGACTCAAACTCACCAAAGGCGCCTTCTAACATGGATTCAAGCAAGGAATTGAAGAATCAAGCAAGAAATTTGTAGATCTTCATGGATTGTTTGACTTCCCTCTCTGTTTTCTTGTTTTCTTCCGATCTTGTGATGTTGTCACACTAAACCTTTGTGCTTAGCTTAGGTGAACTTGTTCATGGAGTTGTGGAACTGAATTTTATATAATCTAGCTTGATTTACTGTTGAATTGTGATTTGATCTTGCTGTTTTGTCTGGAACAAGCCAATATATCCGGAATATTGGATTTGTGTTATGGATTAGTTGATTTTAGGTTGAAATGATCAATTAACTAATCGGATCTTGCATGGTCATTGGGAATATCAATTAGACTTAGGAATTAAGCTGATTGTATTCTTTTGCACAGGATGAAATGTCCAAGAATGGATTCTAAGCTAGTTAATGCAACCTAGATGAATGATTACTAGAGTAATTCTGGGCACTTAATCTTTGGTTAGTAGCTAGTAGCCTTGCAATGAGGTATAGCTTAATTTTGGTAATCCAGCAATCATAATTAACAGTAAACCAAGTTAGAGAAGTAAATTCATTCCATAATGAAGTGTACAAGGGATCTTTAAGCTAAGTACGCTTTTATTCCATTGAATCAGACCTTATTTTGATAGTTAAGCTCTGTTTTACAACTTGTTCTTGATTCACACTCTCAATTGATCCGCCTAGATAATTTTACTTGAAATTCAGTTAGTACTCAACCTACAATCCCTGTGGAGAACGATAATCTTTTATACTATAACTAGACTTAACCTGTGCACTTGCGGGATTTAGAGGTCAGATTGGTATAGACCACTAATAGGACTTGATGGATGTTATCTCAAGGAATATTATGAGGGTTGTTTGCTGCCTGTAGTAGGTCAAGATACTAATAATAGATTTTATCCCATTTTATATGCCATTATAGATATAGAGAGTAAAGGTACTTAGACTTAGTTTTTAACAGTGCTATTGGAAGATCTTATTGGCTTGACAAATAAAAGATTTAGTTTTATTAATGATCAGTAGAAGGTATCACACTTAATTATAAACCTTTTATGTAATAGTCTATTTTGTTTAGTACTTTAACTAGCATTATCAATATCTTCTATGATAATACAATATGTATTAGCTATGATTTATCATTTTAATCATCATGTATAGTTTCAAGGTGTAATATGATATGATCCATATTAATAAAAGCTAAATCATCAAATAATTACATGATAAATTACTTTTGATTTTAGCATATATTGGGCTACTGATGGTAATCACATTTGTGCCAATTTTTGCATTTTAACAAGGCCTTGTTCCAGCTTTAGCAAGATTGTTACCTGAAGCAAAATATAGATTTTACTGTAGGCATATATTCACTAATTATGCTAGGAAATTTAAGGGAAAAAACGTAGGGATCATATACGAGCATGTGCCAGGGCTACAACTATGATACAATTTAATGTGCAAATAGAGAAGTTGAAAAGTTTTAATAAAGATGCATAGGAACACTTAGCTAGGTTCCAACCAACAATATGGACTACAGTAGCATTCATGTCTTACATAAAGAGCTAGACTTTCATGAATAACGTGTTTGAGCAATTTAATTCCAAGATTATGTAGTGTAAAGGCAAACCAATCCTTGCATTGCTAGAAGAAATTAGGGTGTACATAATAAGTAAGCACAAGAGAAGGAGGAAATTGTTTATTAAAATAGTTGAAACACTTTGTCCTAAGGTTAAAGAGAGATTAGAGGAAGCTAAAAAGAGAAATAGGAGATGGAATCCAATGTGGATAAATGATATAGAACAATCCAAATCTAAGGTTGAGTGTAAACCTAACAAATTTGTAGTAGATCTAAAAGAAGGGCATTGTTCTTGTAGGGTACGGCGTCTTCATGGTATTCCCTGTGAACATGCTACATCTGCCTTTTGTTGGAAAAAGTGTAGACCAGAATACCTTATCTATCCTTATAGGACAAAAGAGGCATTTCTTAAGGCTTATAACCTTTTGATCCAGCTTTTAAATAAGCCAAATTTATAGCCACTAAGTTTACGAGAGCTAATTTTACCTCTAGTTATAAGAAGGCCTCCTAAAAGGCCAAAAACAAAGGGAAAGAAAGACTTTGTTAAAAAGGAGATTAAGTTCTAAAACCTTACAAGAATGAAGTAGAGTTACTACTTCGGTGCCCCATCGTGATTCACAAGCTCCCTTTCTACTTGCTATATCATATAGTTCAATTCCAGCTGCTGCAACACAGGGTTCTAACTGAGTTAATGCACTGCCTGTAACACAAATGTCTAACCAAGTGGTTCTACCTACTATGAAAAGGGTAACTTCTGCCTTAAAGGATTTAAAGAGGAAATTGGTTTATTTCATACTATATGACATGCTTTATTTGTGTAAAACTTTTAATTTTTTAACCTTGTTATTCTAATATGTGGACCATCAAATTACACAGGGAACAATAAAGAAATGGACCCCATATGTCTCAACTACCTAAAACCTGAAGGACCACATTTCCATAATTCAACAATCTCAAGAATCTATCAATAGAAACATGACAAAAGAGTCCTCTACTACCCCACATATGGCTGCCCAAAGTGTAAATGGGTAATGTTAAATTATCATATACTATTATGTCAAATATAACTTCATACATGTTAATAGGGCTTCTATTATCTCTTTAGCAAGTTCTTTTTTCATGCATATTGCTTTTGAATTTAAGTTACTTTGAAGATGTGCACTTTGCTATCATAGAAATTTTAGCAAGTTAGTGCATTTTGCTATTCCCGAGATTATAGAAATGTGATGCTTACATTCATGTTAAGCTTTTGTAATAGTTCCAAAGTGAATAAATTGGTTTTAGTTGTTATTATTAGTGTTTTAAAGTTTCTATTCTAACTATACTACACAATAATGTTTACACCAAATTTATATAATAATAATAATTAAAATTATTCAGAGACAAGGTCAAATATTACCACCATATATAAAATTGCTAAAAATTCGTATGGCTTCCAAGTTTATTCAAAATGATTTCAATAATTGAAAATGCTAAGAATCTGTGTGGCTTTAATCGTTGTTATTTATATCGTTTAAGTTGAATTATGGATTTTAAGTTTGTTCAAGATAATTAAACATTGCTTTTGTATACAAGAAAATAACTAATTTAAATTAATTACAAAACTTCATTAATTAAATAGTATAGTATATCAATCACATGCTGGGATCTTGTATTAAAATTTTGCCTCAGCATAGTTTCATTCAAACTATTGATAGCATTCCCGACTTGTTGCAATTTTCATAAAACTAATACGAATCATATCACAAGATTAACATTAAAACAAAGTGAATATCACAGGGACATAAATAGGTATTTTCTTAATAAATTAATACTTTTTAAATTAAATAGCTATTAAAATAATTTGATAAGTTAAAATATTAAATGATTCTAAGAGAAAAAAAT
This sequence comes from Sindora glabra, assembly GCA_020226215.1. Lineage (NCBI taxonomy): Eukaryota > Viridiplantae > Streptophyta > Magnoliopsida > Fabales > Fabaceae > Sindora > Sindora glabra. Next base: position 51,598,813 of record CM035226.1, read on the forward strand.
TATATTTGTAATGTATATGTTTAATTTTTAATAAGTTTCTTAAGTGTAGTTTTGGTATATTTAATGCATTTTTATTCATATTTAGGTATTATAAGGGATATAGCTAGTGTGGGTATAGGCAGTTTGGATATTAATGTTTTGGAAATGTTGCTAATGTTAGCATTTAATGGAAAATATTAATAAATGTCTATTAGAAGGGTTAAACTTTCGTATAAAAATTAATATAAGAAAAGGATATATAGAATTTTAAAAATTCAGGGGAAGAATATCTAATTAGACCAAATTTTAAGAAAAGTTAATGTAATTTATCCAAAAATGTATTCTTTGTATTTAAATTAGAAAAATTGCCAAAAAAATAACTTGACTCCATTCTAATTAGTGATGTTAGTGACTTAGTGTGTTGAATCTGAGTAGATTTGACCTATTAAAAATCCATCTAGTCGTAAAATATTTAAATCTATTAAGAATTAATAAGAAATTTTTAATTTTATTTATATTGAGCAAAAAATAAATAATTTTTTATTAATAATGATTAATTAGTTGTAAATTATGTTATTTAAGCAAATATAATATAATACTCCAAATGAACTCAAGAATTATATTCTTTAAGGATTGGTTTTGAATTCAAACTTTTAAGTTGCAACCTTGAGATAAATTTGATGCATTTAGTAAATATATTATATCTACCATCAAATCAATAAGTTTTCTTTTATGGAATTTTAATTTTAAAATTTGATATAAATTAAAATTTCATTATGGATCATTTAGTATAGAAATAAAAATTATTAATGTGAGTGAATTTCCCATTAGTAATGATGATGGCCAGGTAAAATTTATGATAATAATTTTTGGTAACTGAAATGATAAGTCCAATTATGAATTGTTTTTTCACCTAATTTAGTAATTTTATAAAAATAAGGTCTCTACACTTATACTTGATGAAAATATATGTACCCTCATAGCATTTAGTTAAATAGGCCTCCCAAAAGTCATATTGTACAATTAGAATGTTATGCCATCTTTAAAATATAGTGATTTTCAATTTTTTTATAAAAATAATTAGAATGATTGAAACGCCTTTGCTTAAGATGAAATTTGTATGGATAAAGAAAGGCTTTGATAAATAAACATGAATAAGGCATTAGGTAAGAATTAAAACTTGATAAATTGGCAAGTTATAGGATGAGAGATTAAGAGTTACATGGGAAAAAGGTAGATAGAATAAAAAAAAGGGGTAAGGATTCAAGTAAATACTAGTGAATATGTTAACATAAAGGTGTTTAAAAGGGATTTAGGATGAAAATTTTCAAAAATTCACCTACCATTATATAATCTCAATATCAACCTCATTTCCCCTATTTTTAAACACTAACTCCTTCCTCTTTATTTTCTTCTCCTTTTCCTCCTTTATTTTTTTAACTTTTTCAATCAAGCTATAAAAGAGCTAATCCTTGTCAAATATTTCACATAAACAAGGCAAGATCTTCTTGACACCTAAATTTTTCATGATATTTTTGAGATTTGAAAGGATTTAGGTATGAAACCCAAATGGGAGAAAATATCAACCCTGACTTGAAATCTTTGATACTTTAGTTGATTAAGGTTAAGAAATAACTATTCCAACTTTTCAAATCCTCCTTCATACTAGGTGAGTGAATATTGAATCTTAATGTCGAAGATTTAGTTGAAATTGCTCAGTAGAGCATTGGTTTTGGGTTTTAATGGAAAATCTTGGAAATGGGTTTATATGTAATGTTTAATTTGATTTAATAATGAAAATGACTTAAATGAAGTGTTACAAGTGTGTATTACTGATATGATATTGCCTAAAAAATGCATTAGGATTTTGGCAAAAGAATAATAAATTACAATGGATAGTTTGCAAAATCCTAAAAGAATAGTTAATTATATTGTTCTACTTAAATGGTAAACCATTGTTCTAGAAAACTAGACAAAGGAAGTTTTGCTAACGAACAATTAATTGTTTAATGGCAAATGGTTAATCATTTGCCCACTTGCCCGCTGAATGGTTCCTTTACCAAGAATAAATGGTTGACCATTTGGTCATTAATAGTTGATCATTGGCTCCTTTATTCCATATGTTACAATATTTACTAATATAATGAAATGAATGCAATTTATAGGAGATATGCTATTATGTTACACACATAATTAAAAAGCTAAATGATGATGTTCGAGTAATGTGATAGTACTTAAATTTATAAGGACATCTATTCTTTGTTCATATGTCCATGAATCCATTCATATGCATATGTTAAGAACATGAAATTTCTTTCATATTTATTATATGATTGTAATCGAGCTTGTATTTGAGACCATGTAAGAAAAGCATGATAATTTTGTGAAATAATGATTTATGAATTGAAATGTATGAATAAGAACCAGTAATACAAGGATATATGAAAATAATTATAAGTGTGAAAAATATCATACTTATGAGATTTAGTATCAAAAGGATGTACATTAACTTATGGAATGGGATGGAAGAGAAACATGATATGTGAAGAATCAAATCTAGTAAATTGCTTGTGAAAGGTATACGATTGACCCTGGAAGTACAAGGATAAACTTATGAAAGGTATAAGGCTAATCAAGAGTCATAAAGATGTGTATTTATTTTCTTTTTCTTGTTATTATATGCGTAACTTGGATAATTGTATATTTATGAATGATGGTAAGTGTGGTAAACGTATAAGTGATGATGATATTACTAATAAAAATTATGCTATGAACAAGAACCTACCATAATGTGAAGCATAATTATTGATGAACTATAAGACAAAACCTAAATTGAGATCCCAAGATGCATATGCGCATGTGTTGTATTTCTAGAATGGACCGGTCAAGTTACTATTTATTTTCCATCCTTCTTTGGCAAAGGTATCGAGATACAACTAAATATCTTGGATATGAATCTAAAATGTTCTCTTAGGATCTAAGTTTGATTTTTCCATACCTATACTAACATTCAAACCTTAACAACTTTGGTTTGATTTATGTTTACTCATGAGTTTTCAAAAAAACTTAGTGTTTGTTTGGTATGTATTTTCTAAAAATAGTTTTTAATTTTTAAAAATAAAAGAATAAAAGAATCTGTTTGTTTAATTATTTTTCTTTTTTGATTTTAAAAATTATTTTTAAAATATGTGTTTTAAAAATAAGAAAACAAGAACAACTTAAGTTGTTTTTATTTTTTTTATTTCCAAAACATATTTCATTAATGGTATTTTTGTAATTTGAGATTTTTTTAAAAATATCTTACCAAACACTTTCTTATTTTGATTGTTTTTAAAAATTATTTTTGAAACTTATTTTATAAAACCATTTTTAAGAACCAAAAACTAAAAACACAAATAAATAAACCCTTACTCTCTCTTTTTCCTTGTTTATTTTCTTAGGATTTTTCTTTTTAGGTGTCTAGCTACCATTAGATAGGATAAAAGTAAGCCCTTTTAAGAATTATGACATTGAAGTAAGCATTTGGATAGTTAGAACAAAATTCACATATTGATTTATTAATCAATTGTATAAGTGAAAATTTTGAAAACTATATACTATGTGAAAGTTTTACACATGTGCATATAAAAATCATGCATTTAGAACTACCACATGAAAGGCTAATAGGTTATCACCCATAATGACTTCTTATATTAGTCACTTACTTTAAAGATGGGTAATGACAAAATTGGTATCAAAACATAGTTTAGGGCCTAGTGATGCATTTTAATAAAAATCATGAAGTAGAAATTTTAGACTATCTAAATGAATGATTTAGAATATTGAGCTTGATAGCAAATTGGTAATTATCAATAAAGGCATGGATAGGCTTGTTAACCACTTATTAAGTGCCAAAATCTCTAGGGGCTACTTTCACTCGTAAGCAACCAAGGATGGTTGGAATGAGTATTTTCTTTCCTTGAATAGATTGTTATTCTCCAATATGTTATAGTTTTTGTTTTGATTAGTATGATACAGGGAAAATGTGAAATGATTATTTGATTTGGTAAGAGAATTTGATGACTAACATTATTGTGTATGTTTAGGCCTTAAGAAGGATCAATAAGTAATTGTATGAATATATGAATATCTAATCTATGTAAAAGTCTGTTTAGGTGTCTTATTCCTTTATTGATGATAGGATGTCTATACCTTGTGATTAGTTTAATTTTTAATAGCGACTTAAGTTATCGTATAAACAAAATACTAACGGGTTAAGTTGATTTGCCATTAAAGAGTTTGAAAAAAAATGATTTCATATAGTTAAAATACTCTAGAGGGAACATAACTTGTCTAAAGGGTTAAACTTTAAGTTAGCCTAAAGGTGATAGGATTTTAAGATGTTTAGAATAAAAATGAACTATATTTGACTAGCCAAATTTTGTGTGCATCCTATGTAAGAGATTCAATGGCTAAGTTTATAAAACCTTAAAAAAAGGTGATAGTGAGGTAAGAACTTTGATTTATCAATAAAGGTATAGAGATACCTTGAATTATACATAAGATGAGAAGGAATTTGGAATAAGTATAACAAAGATCTTTTATAGAAGGCCCTACCTTGCAAGCTTCAAATAACACCATATCCCACCACCTTGTTATTTTGGACTATTTAGAATCATTTTGATAATTATTACCAGAGCACATAATAAGGAGAAATAGTAAAGAGAAGAAGAAGTAGCAAAGAGTTAAAGTGTCATGAATGACAATCTAAAGTAGAGAATAATTTATTTTGAAATATTGATGAAAAGGCAATGCATGACAATTTGGCATAGCAAGCTATCATATTAACTTATACAATGTAATATGTGACTAGCAATTTAATCATAATCCTTAAATAGAATTTTGGGAGACAAAGTGTACAAGTAAGTAGGGATGTATGTTGTTGTCTCCTAGTGTTATGAGATGTTTTAATTAATCGATTAGATTGATGAATTTTTGAATGATGGACTTATAACCTAAATAAAAGGGAATAAAAATAAAAAAAGGCAAGAATATAAACCTCAATAGGAAAGTTAAGACTCAATAAGATGTCGGATATAACTTTTTAACTTAATGATAAAGATAACTACTCTTTGAAAACTTGGTTGGTTTGGTAATGGATAACATTACAAAGTGCAACAAATAAAAAGTTTTATAAAGGTAGTAGTATAGGCACCATTTTGCATGCTTATGTTATGTGTTATATTGGTAATGGCAGATAAGCATTATGCTTTTCCTACTAATAGGTGTGCTTGAGTATAAGTGTGAATGCGGTAAAGTAAAGTAAAGGTTTGAAAATTATGTTATTTATCTAGATTACAAAGGCGATATAAATAGGAGATCTAATTTTAACAACTTGGAATAATTTCGCAATTTAAGATAGCTTAAAATCAAGTTTATATCCATATAGAATGTGTGGATAAGTCTAAGTGATTTGATATGATGTTGAATTTTGAATTTTTGGATTTTAAATATTCTTTGAATAAGCAAGTGTAATATAGTTTGCATGAGAATGGTTACTTACTTAAGGCTATGAAAGAAAAAAATGAGTTAATGTGAAGTGACCCTAATGTGATGTGAAACCTTGACATTCAAATTTTATGTCTTGATTATAAGGATATTTAATTTATGGTCTTTGGTTATGATTATATAAAAGGAAGAATAGGTATAGGTTAAATCTATTATGTAGGTAAAATCTAAAAATTTAGGTTTCTATCTTATATTTAAATTAAATTAAAATTTTGTGACTACTTGTAATTAGATCAAGATTTTATGGTATTTAATTAAATATTGTCATTATTATGATTTACTAGATTGGTTCAAAAGTGATATATGACATTGGAGACTAAGCCTATGTAATATAGAAACTTAATAGTTTATTTTGAGCAAGCATAATTATTGAGGGATAGTTCTAAGTGAAGATGAGGATAATGGGTAGAAGTTTAGTGAGAGATATAAGGAAGCTTTTGAAACTAAATAAATTAGTCATGGTCATACCATAATTTAAGCAAAGTGGTAGGATTAGAAGGTTTGGTCCTGGGAATTATAATAGAAGAGATAGCATGAGAAAGCGTAGCAATTCATTAATGACTTTTACCTTTAGACCTTAGTGGATCTAAGTGAATCAAGATTATTCCATCATACTAAAACATAATAATTTTGACTATTGGAATCTCTATCATTAGGATTACTAACTCGATGACTACTAGACTATACCATCTTTCCTAATTCACAAAATTTTCGTATGCTTGATTCAAACACAAGACAACATTAACTAATTCTTTGAAAGAAGCTTTACCACTACTCTTTTAAACAAATTAGAGTCCATTAAAATGGTATTAGTGATATATAATCCCCGACGCATGACTACCACTGATATAATTTTAACTAATAAGGCAGCCATAATCATACTTTAATTAACTTATCTTAAGGCCTTTTTTCCCAATATAACTCTAAAGTATGATCTGATACTAACTTTATCATAACCTACCAGGCCATGACCAGTGTGGAACCCTTTGCATGATTTCCACTAGCCTGTGCTAATCCTAAAATTGGTACTATCAAATAAGTTTCAGGAAATAATTTATTTTTTAAACATTTCAAAAATATTTACAAACTTATTTTTGCTATAGCTTGTTCTAATTTATAAACAAGGCCTAAAAGTTCATGCTAATTTCAACCATTAGAAATTATGGCTACTTGATCATGACAAGCTTTGAAAAAGTAACTTTTTCTATACTAATAAGGGAAGAGCTTTTGCAGAAGTATCTAAAAAGAAAGAAAACAACTAAATGGTTAGTTATAAACTCAATAAGTAAATTATCTACTTAATTAACAAATATAATCATATGTTTTTCCTAAATCATACTTTTCATATTCCAAACAAAATTTAGTATTAACATGAATTAAAGATAAAGTATAATATCACAAATGAATATAATAAAGAAAAGTGATTCATCCACCTTGTGCCTCCTGCGTCATCCTTATCCCCTTATAAGCTTGATTCTTGTCCTTCAAGAGCCTTCTTTATCCCCTCACAAATCATTTCCTAAATTCAGTACTATTTTATATCATAATCCCCTTCATAATGTCTATTCACAACATATTTCATCTATAACATATTTCCATTAGGAAATTTATCATCAAATTCATAAATAACATTATTCATATGTTTATCATAAATATATAGAAAGTTTATAGGCTTATATTACCTTAAACTATCATGAAAGAACTAAATCTAAGTGTACAACAAATACACTTGAGTATACACTTGAGGATGAAGGTGTAGAAGCGAATTTTGCCTTTATACTCGAATATATACTCACTTACAAGCAAACTAAGACAACTTTGGTTATCATACTCGAGTATATACTTGCTTATAGCCATCCAGATAATAACTTAACTTAGATACTCAAGTAGAGGCATCTAATAGTGAATTCTAGTGCCATACTCAAGCCTATACTCAAGTAACAATTACATATTTGCAAAATCTATGAAAAAAACATTACTTAAATGGCAATTCTTCCCCTAATTCAAATTATACACTTTAATAGCTCAAAATTTAGCACATATTCATCAATTATACCTATTTTATAGTCATTCATTATAACAAATTATACTATAGCATAACCTTTCAATATAATCCTTAACTTTCTATGATCTTAACATAAATACTTCAAATAAGTAAGATAAAAGCAAAATCAACCGTTCTAAGTAGATTATCTACTTACTATTGTTTAGAAGAGATAAAAAGAACTACAATGAATGGTTAGTTTTCCTTAGACATAATCCAATCAACTAGAAATTAGAGAAATTCTCCTAAATCTTTAACTCTTTTTTAAGGAAAAAAATGAATTATCATTAACATCAAACTAAAGAATAATGATGAACTACCTTGATTGACTTTAGAATTGTGAGTATTTGATGAAAGGTTAAAGTTAATTCTTGTAATTTGGAGGATGATGAAAATAAAGAATAATAGGAGGAGGAAGAACTTGGTAGCCAAGAAAAGAATAATGCTGAAATGGTTAGTATTGGGTAATTAAAAAAAGGATGAGGCATTTTTCTAAGTATTAGAGCAATTAAAGGTAAATTAGGAAAATTAACTTTTAACTCTCTTTCATACTCACTTATTCAATGTCATTTTCTACAAAATATTTATTTATTTTAATTCTTCTTATTTTTATCATAAAATAAAATCATAATTTTCTCAAATAAACTCCTACCTTAAGCATATCCATAATAATCAATATAATTTCACATGTATGTAAATACTAAATAAATAAATAAATATCATAATTTCTAAGTAATGTAACAACAATGTTAATTGATCACATTTTATGAGTATGGCATGTTAATAGAGATATTTAGACTTGTCTCATTTTAATGTTGAGGATATAGATTTTCATTTTGCATTTTATGCAAATGTTACAACCATTATATGAAGATTTACATATAATTATATTTACCATCATATAAATCTTATTATGCACATCTTATATCAATGTCCTTATCAAATATTAAATTTCATTTAATTAATAAGGTGTAAGTATATAATATGTATAATGTTAATATCCTTATTAGATATAATTGTCATGCACTATTGTATAATTATAATTTCATACTCACCCTTATAGGTGCCATGTTATCATGCTTTTTATTGACACATTAAAGTGACCATAATTTCTATATTATATAGTACAAGTGAAAGATTGTTAGAATTCTAATTTCAAAACATGATTTAAATTAAAATTCAATTATGGGCCACTTATTACAGAAATGAGAATGAGTTACTATGAGTTAATTTCTCATTAGTGATGATAATAATTAGATAGGATTTATAATAATAATTTTAGATAATTAAAAAGGTAGGATCTGATTATGAATTATTTCTACCCAATTCAATAATTTTATGAAAATAAAGTCAAGATTGCATATGCTCCATTAATGTTCAATCAAACAATCTCTCAAAAGCCATATCATACAATTAGTGCAACTAGGAGGAGAGTATTCTATATTCATTCTATACACAACAAACTAGAGATCATAACCATTATTTTGAAGATCATGTTCATTGTCTAATTGTAGTTTGAAGAGATTGAAAATTTCCCATGAGTGTTATCATGACCTATTTATCATGAAATGGATTTAGCAAAAGAATTGGATCATATTTATAAGATTTCATTTAATATTATTATCTTTGCATGATTCATCCTATTTATATAATATCATGATGAAAATATTTTGATAATTAAAATTTGACATTCTTATGTAAGGTAAAGTCATTAGCAAAATTACAAGCCTTTAAGAGACTTTTTCGTGCGACAGGTTCAATAATAAACTACTCGTTTGATAGTAAATACATCAAATCAATCATTAGCTTAAGACATGATTTGCTTCACAAAAGTAACGTAGAAAATATAACTTTTCACAAATCATTTAATTAGCTACTAATTGAGAAAATAGAGGAAGTGAAATTTATAAAAAAAATTTATTTTCCATAAATCATGTCATTTCTAAATAAAAATAGAAAATATCCTCATTTAATTTAATTAATGATCAATTTAATTTTGACTAATGATTAATTTAAGTTTCTAACTTCATTATTTTAAAACTAAAATAAATATAATTTATTAATGATAAATAAAATTTATTAATTACAAAATATAAATATAATTATCTAAATATAATGATTAATTATTTGAACTATAATAAATGGAATGAATATTATATAAAATTATATAAAATAAATATTAAATACTATGTTATAAACATAATTATAATAGAAATTTAATTCTAATTAGATTTCATTTTAATTATAAATATAATATATTAACTATAGATATCTATTATATTGCTTTATATTTATTATCTATTTTATATGAATTTTATAGAATTAATTATTTATTGTATTTTTACTTAACTAACCATTTTTTTATTTAATTATATTTCATTTTAATTATATTAAGATGATGAATGTGGGGATACCCATAATGAATGATCCATATTTATCATTTAATAAATATTTATTTAGATAAATATTTATTTTATTATGAATTTGAATTAAAAAAAATCATGTAATCAGTTTCTTTTGGATAACTGATCACAAAGTAAGAAAATAGGATTAGAAATTGAGAAAGACAGAGAGAGAACACATCATTCAATATATACCAGAGCCAAAGTTTTTCCTTCATCTTCCTCTCTTTAGAATATTATGAATGTGGTTTTGGTAGAATTATTGTGGACAAAAGCAAAAATTCCTAACCGGAAGTGATTCTTAGCAACCGTGTGATGGAATACAACATTAAGATCTAAAAAGGCAAATTAAGTATATATAATTTTGTATTTAATTTGATCAATTATTAAATTTTTTCAACATTGGTGTCAGAGATAAGTTAGATTTGATGTCTATGATTCCCCATATGTGTTTAATGTAATTAAATGCAAGGTGCATGATGTATGAGATGCACTATGTTAAATGCACTTGTTGTGTACTGTGTTTTTGCTTTAGCAAAAAAAGTATGGTCTTTTTATTTTTACTTTTGGGATATGAAAATTGGCCAATGAATGCAATTTTTTTGTTGTTTGATTCTATTGTTCTTGGATGAATATTGTTAGGGATGATTTTCGTATTAAAGGGAATACATAAAACATCCATAAGACACTCCTAAACATAAAAAAACAATAAGAATACCTAAAAACGTCATAAAATTGGTAATTTTGAAATATTGGGTCCCTTGGAAAATAAATTGTTTAGGCTATAAAATTACTTTAGATTTGTAAAGAATGAAATTTTGAGAAAAATGGCTTTTAAATCACCTAAAACAGAGCTTTGGATTAAAAGTTATGGCTAAAATATAATTTCGGGTCGTACAAATCCGATTGGGTCTTGAACCTAGCTAGGTTAACCCAGTCAGAGGAAGAAAATGATCAAAATGACATGTCGTTTTGAGTCTACAGTAAATAACATGTTGTTTTAATATGAAGGCCACCTGAATGAACCCTAAAATGATACGTGATTTCACAAAGTCAAAAATTAAGAAAAAAAAAACTCTCTCCTCACTCTCAGGAGTGGTGCGTGAGGCTTAACCTAGTGCTCAAATACTGCATGTCATACATTGTTAGAAATAGAAAAATATTTTCTCTCCTTCTGGCTAGCTCCAGTGGCCAAAAAATACACGCAAGGCAGCGTATGGCCCTCACGTGCTGTTGCCGTATGTAGGAAATGCTATTTTCCTTATTTTTCTAGAATTTTTTCAAATAGACATAATGCAAAAGCGTGTATGGGAGCGTTTAATGCCCTTTGGAGGTAATTTTTTATTTTAAAATTTTCTAAAATCGAGATCTACACATCGGTATATTATTTATGTATTTTTTAAGCTTCTGTGACACTATTTTAACTTAAAAAGTGGCAATAATATCGTATTTTGACTGTATTTTATGTCTAATTTTTGTGAACACATATGGAATAGTGGTTTAGAGAGGAATATGATCCATATGAATTTGTGGAGAGTGTTGGAAAAGAACTCAAAGTGTCAGACTTGATAGATACTCCAAAAGACTGAAAAAAAAATGATGCATTCACTATATAAAAGAAATGCATGCACATACTACCCAATAAAAGCTTTCCTACACGAAGTCAAAGATCTAAAAAAGGATCTTAACCATAGAGGAAAGGTGTTTCCTAATCACTTTTGGTTTCGTATCTTGATGGATGTAATTCTATATGACAATTTCTGGAAATCAATCAAAAGGATTCTATGGCAATGGAAAGACTATATATTAGGAATCGTCAAATATGTTAACTTAGAAAAATGTATGGAAGAGTTAAGACAACAAGAAGTTTGTTACTTCAAAAATAATTAGAGAAAAATAATTCTAATGTCATAATTCCCAAGTATGAAGAGTGCAAGATATTTTGGACACAGCACTCTTGAGAAAGGATTACACTTCAAGGGTCCACTCAAAATTATGAAAGTACATAACTTTGGACTAGCTCATTCCAAAAATCCATCAATGTTATTTAACACTTTTAAAGAGATGAAAGCCCTGAATTCAGAATAGAAAAATAGAATAAAAACACTAACTATATTTATTTTAGTGAATTTATTTCTTTAAGTTAGTTAAGATTACTTTGTGAGCATTGATGAATGTTTATTGAGCCTATTTATTATTTGATGAATGTTTAGATATCTTTATTTGATATACGTTTATTTTATGAAATCCTATATTTGAGTGGGAGCTCTTTTATTATGTTTTTACTTAAGAGCGATACAATGTATAATGTTTGCATAAGAATAATCTCGATAGGAAATAATGATAGTATTTAGATAAACATACAATATGGGTATGCAAACATAAACTTTCAACCATGAACTAAATAGTTTCATTATTATTCTATGCGAGAACTATGCAAATGAATGACATTGTATACTCATAAGAAATGTTCATATATTCAATAGAATGACTAGCACAAATATATTTACTGAATTAAATAAGGGTGATAAATTAAATGAGGATAATTGGGACATTTGGCATAAAAAAATATCATATATTTTAGAAAAATAAAATGCTCTAGAAGTCTTGAACAATGTCATGTTAGAACCTGAAAATAGGAACATAGCTCAGCATAGAAGAGATGCTAAGGCATATATTGTTTGGAGGAAAAAGAACAGCATTGCTCGCATTACACTTTTAACTATGATGGTAGATGACCTCGTATGTGAATATAAAAATTATCCAACTGCTTAGGGAATGTGGATTGCCTTGAAAGAGAAATTTGGTGGTACTTCTGCCACCAAATTAAGAAGACTCACAATCAAATTTAACACATACAAACTTCGACCTAATACATCAATGAAACAACATTTACGTAAAATGTCCAACATGATTCGTGAGCTGAAAATGACAGGACATGCACTTTCTAATAAGCAATAAGTGTAAGTAGTGATTAGGTCACTTCTTACTAGTTGGGAACATATAAAGGTCAACTTGATTCACAATGAAAGTATAGTAACTTTCAATGATGTGGCAGGACATTTGGAACTTGAGGATGAACGTTTGGGGGCTTATAGGTCCTCTGGGCAAGTAGATATGGCAGAGGGAGCAGATCCCTCCAGTTCTAAGCCTAAATCCAAGAAAGGTAGAAAGTTCCATGAGAGAAAAATAAGGCCCAATTCTTAAGATAAGAAAACCTTCAAGAAAAAGAAAGGAAAGTATGGTGCAAGGAACTTTGATCTCAAGAAAATCAAATGTTATGCTTACTAAAAAATGGACCATTTTACTCGAGATTGCACTTAGCAAAATGAACAAAACAAGGTATTACGGGACACTGATTTTAAACATTTTTCATATGTTTGTAGTACTATTTTTTTAATAGAATATCATCCTTTGTAGATTTTGGATTCAGGTGTCACAGACCATGTGAATAATGATCAAGGATCCTACATAGAATACCATCATTTTTCAAATCAAAGTAGATGGCTTTATGTTAGAAATAATGCGAGGATTGAGGTCAAAGGCATTGGTACATGCAAATTGGATTTGTGTGAAGGAAGAATCTTAATCTTACATGATGTACTTTATGCACCTGACATTCAACAGAATTTAGTTTATGTTTGTTCTTTACTTAGTTTTGGATTTTTAGTTAATTTTCATGATAATATTACTGATATTTTTAAAGATAATATATTTTATGGTTTTGACTTCATTTTTGATGGATTTTTCATTTTGGATGTTGTCAACAATGCTGCTTTTGATTGCTTTAATGCTTCCACTTCTAATTTAAATGTTGAAATGGACATTTGGCACACTCGACTAGGACATATAAATTAAAATAGGATGATTAAACTAACACAAGAAGGATTGCTAGGCCTAATTCCAAAATTGAAAATATCCTTATGTGAACATTGTCTAGTTGGTAAAGTAACTAAAAAATCATTTGAAAAAGAAACTAGGGCAGAAACTCCATTGCAACTAATTCATTTCGATATATATGGTCCTTTGAGTGTGAGGGCAAGACACGAAGCTTGGTACTTCATCAGTTTCATTGATGATTACTCACGATACAATCATATCTATTTTATTTTGCATAAGTCAAAAGCATTAGAATGTTTTAAACATTATTTAAATGAAGTCAAAAATCATATAGATAAGAAAGTTAAAGAACTTAGGACTGATCGTGGATGTAAATATTTATCTAAATAATTTAAAGAGTTCTGTGAAGAGAAAAGGATAATAAGACAATTGACAATCCCTAACATTCCATAACAAAATGGTGTAGCTAAAAGAAGAAATAGGACTCTTCTAGACATGGTTAGGTTAATAATGATATAGGCAAATCTATCATTTTCATATTAGGGAGATGCTATTTTAACAGCTATTTTTATACTTAACCGTGTGCTCTCAAAATCTATTATATACACACCCTATGAACTATGGACAAAGCATAAACCTAATTTAAGTATTCTCAGACCGTGAGGGTTTGCTGCATATGTCCATAATACTTCTCATAGATATGAAAAATTAGGTCCAAGAGGGAAGAAATATATCTTTATAAGATATTTAAAACTGTCTAAGAGATACATTTTCATTGGTGAAAATGAGGATGGAATAGTAACAAAACTTGAATTGAGAGATGCCACATTTTTGGAAAGCAACTTTCCTAGAAGAGGAGAAATTGATTGCATTGTATCTTTTTATAAGTTATAAGATCAAATGAATAATAATATTGAATCTTATCCATCTTATTCGAGTAGGAGCTCTCAAAGAGTACCTGTCGATCCAAGTGAAAGCTTTGAGAGAATGAGTGAGGACCTTGTATTTAGAGATGATACAATGCAGGAAACCCCACTATGGAAAAGTAAAAAAGGAAATATACCTAAAAGATGCTTTTCAATTGAAGGATAAACTCTTATGGTTACTCTTCAGGATGAAGAAAAGCCTAGGATAGTTTAAAAGGCTTTAAGTTCCCTTGCTAAGGAACATTAGAAGAAAGCAATGGAGGAAGAAATAAACTTAATAAAAATTAACTAAGTTTGGGAGCTAGTTGACCTACCATCTGGCCGAAAGGCAATTGAGAATAAGTGAGTTCTTAAAATTAAAAGAAAAGCAAATGAATCAATTGAAAGGTATAAGGCTCGACTAGTTACAAAGGGGTATACACAACAGGAAGGAATTGATTATGATGACATTCTCACCTGTTGTATGTTTCAATTCAAGAATATTATTCCTAGCCATAGTAGTAAATCTGGATTTAGAATTACATTAAATAAATGTAAAAATCATTTTTCTCAATGGAGAACTGGATAAAGAAATCTATATGGAACAACCAGTAGGTTTCATATAAAAAGGAAAAGAAAGGAAAGTTTGTAGACTCCAAAGGTCTATTTATGGACTCAAACAGTCATATAGACAATAGTACTTGAGGTTTCACCGAGCTATAACCTCATATAACTTACAAATGATTGAGGAAGACCATTAGGTTTATATCAAATGACATGAACCTAATCTTGTGATATTTTCCCTTATATGGATGATATACTATTGACTGGGAATAATATGAATTTAATTATGGCTATTAAGGAATAATTATCCTTAAATTTTGAGATGAAAGACATGGACAAAGCAGATTACATTCTTAGAGTCAAAATCTTCAGAAATTGCTCCAAGAAACTTATTTCTTTTTCTTAAGAAAGTTATATATGGACAATTCTTGAGAAATTCAATATAAAATATTGCAAACCTATGGATACACCTATAAATAAGAGTGAATCATTGAGTTAAGAAATGTGCCCTCAAAATGAATCTGAAAAGAAATTAATGGAAAAAGTTCCTTATTCTAGTGCGGTTGGAAGTCTGATATATCCAATGATGTGTACGAGATCGGATATTTGTCATGTGATCGGATTCGTAAGTAGATACCAATCAAACCTCAGACAAAAACATTAGAAAGCTATCAAGAGGATACTAAAATATTTGAAGGGCACTGTTGACTATGCGTTATGCTATCAGGGAGACAATTTATGCTTAGTTGAATATTTTGATGTGAATTGGGCAGGAGACCTAGATGAACAAAAATTCACATCAGGATACTCTTTCTTGCTAAATAATGGTGCCATATCATGGTGTAGCAAGAAGTAGACATGCATTGCATTATCAACAATGGAAGTAGAGTTTGTAGCATATTCTATAGTAGTACAAGAGGCAACATAGGTGAAAAGATTTATAGGACATTTAAGGATTTATGGTGAAAATTTAAACCTCATCCTAATATATTGTGACAGTCAGACAACCATCACTTACATAAAGGATCCAAAGTACCATAACAAAACTAAGCATATAGACATGAAGTATCATTTTATAAGAGATGCAATAGCATAAAAAAATGTCACCATCTAACACATTCCTATGCAAAAAATGATAGTGGATCCTTTTACTAAGGTTATACCTAGAAATGTATATATTAAGCATGTAAAATCTCTTGGTATGCATAGAATGTAATTGAACATTTCCGAAATTAAAATGAATAAAGCATGTTTTCATTCAATTACAAGTGTTATAATATGTGTATGAGTATATGAATATCTAGTATGCCGTATAGGTTGATAAGGTTGATTTCTTCACATGAACAACTGCCTTTGATGCTCATAAAAAGTGGGCGGAGATGAGACATATGTTTACTAACACAATTATAAGAAATGTTATGTTTTAGTAGAAAAATAATACAAAATAAAATATGTCGCCTTAACAAGGTAAAGTTGAGATGAAATTCGAAATACAAATATGAATTGAATTGTGGATTCTCCCACCTTCCACAATACTTATGACCAGACAATAAATTCTTTACATACTGACATAAAAAGAAATCGAATGATGTGGAAGAATTTAGTTTAGGTATTATGTGTACCTAAACTAAAGTCTGTACGATATTACTAATAAAATCGACATACGCCCCTATGCTATAAGGGAAACACTGTAGCATGTGATTTATACCACATGTACAAAAGAACCGTAAATGGGAAGCAATTGAAAGATCCCTAATTCATTTTCAAAGATACCCATTGACTTTGATGATATCATAGAGAAATGATATGGTGTTCACTACCTTAATATGCATCTTATGATTATGATATATATATATATATACGGTCTAAAAGATAAAATACTAGGAAAGCAATTATTTCAAATCAAAGTAATATGCGAGTGAAAGGAAGATTTCTCGATATATATACAATTATGCAAATGTCTGAAATATGTTTGTTATGCAATTAATTTTGGTAACATCATAAACGTGGACGTTATGCATATGTGCATGGCAATCTGAGCTTGTAATAAAGCTCATGACTTATGAGGGATTAGATTTGCAAATGAAAAGTGTATATGGGAAAATCTGGGACATCTGAGACATAATACAAATAACTAGAAGTAAAGGTTATCTTGTACTGATTCTATATAAGAATTTCTAGTACTAGAACACCTAAGATGACATCATGCCACGTGGTCATGATAATTTACCAAGTATGAAAACAAAAAAAAAAAAGAGAGAAGAAGATCATATGATGTGGCTCATCCCATTATATGTGATTAAGAGATGATGAATGTGGGGACACCCATAATAGATGATCTGCATTTATCATTTAATAAATATTTATTTATTTAGATAAATATTTATTTTATTATGAATTTAACTTCAAAAAATTAAAAATCATGTAATCAGTTTCTTTTAGATAACTAATCACAAAGTGAGAAAATGGGAAAGAGAAATAGTACTGCTAACTTCCCATCAGAAATTGGGAAAGACAGAGAGAGAACACATTATTCAATATATATAAGAGTCAGAGTTTTTCCTCCATCTTCTCTCTAGAATATTGTGAGTGTGGTTTTGATGGAATTGTTGTGGACAAAAGCAAGAGTTCTTAACCAAATGTGATTCTTGGTAACCGTGTGGTGGAATACAATATCGAGATCCAAAAAGGTAAATTAAGTATATATAATTTCACATTTAATTTGATCAATTAAATTATTAAGTTTTCCCAACATAAGATAATTTAAAACATATATAAATAAAAGACATCTTAATTATTTAATAATAAATTAAAAATAAAAATTATTAATTTAAAAATATTATAAAAAGAGGGATTAAAAATATATTTTTTAAAAAAATAATTAGAGATAATCAAAATTTATTAATATTTCTTAAGTTTTATATTATAAATTTAAAGGGTATATTAATTATTTTAATAATAATTTTTAAAAAAATTAGAGGTAAACTAAACATAACATGAATAGTTAGTTTATGAAAAATATTAATTCTTTAGTATCAACTAAATAATTTTAAATATTTCATCATAAAGAAATTTACTTTTAAGAAGTTTAATTTTTCACAAAAACTTACTCCCTATGTCAATCATCATTAATCGATGGTATTTTAATAGTACGTTATGTTTGAAGGTAAAATTAATCACGGGAATATTTTTTCTGAGATGTTCTTCCAAATTAAGGTATGAATATCTTGACTCATGGTTCAATGGGTGTGAGTTCTGAACTCATCAGGTTATCTTTCCCCCATTTTACTGACACCTACACCATGTATAAAATTACCTAATTAATCCTCTCTAACTTGCAATTCCCCAAATGGAGAAATATTCCAACATATAATAAGTAAAGCAATTAAAGAAAAAGCAACTCTGGAGCTCAGAATCGTGAGGCACAAATTCGGAAATGTCAAAACAAATGTTAAGATTCCTTTGAACGAAGTATAATGCGTGTACTAGCTTTTTTTCTCTTCAAAAAGCAAACGCATATTAGAAAAATAATTGTTAACTCGCAAAATCGACAACCATTGGCAACAACTAGATAGAAACCAACACTAACCTTTAAATCAAGGGATTGTATCCGACCTTAATGTTTTTCTGGTAGCAGTACTTTAACCTTTTTTTTTTCCAGTATTGGTAGGAGTAATTATGCTACTAGATTTAAATATATATATATATATAAAATTTTAAAATTAAATTTAAAATATAAAAAAATAAAATTTTTAAATAATGTCATATGCCATTTTAGTAAAAAACTTTAGATGTTATTTTAATTTTCTAATAAAATAATTTGATGACATTTACTCCCATCACCGCCTCATGTCTAATTCCTTTAATGTTTTTTTAACACAAATATCATATCTTCAATTTATTCTTATCTGTTTAGCTCCAATTTCTTCGGTTGCTTTGCTTTGATGAAAATTTCTGTTATTTTTTTTTCTTTGTAAGCTTTTCTTCATATCTTCAAAGAAAAAATTATTGCATCTAAAATGTGAAGTTATGTGTATTGAATTCATCCAATATATGCAGTTAATTAATAAAAAAGGATTTATGATACATCATTAATATAATAGTATATTAATATACAATTAAATTTAATCACATATCAGATTGACAATCTCTCAAAATAAGTAAAATGATGATATATTAATAATTAAATTTGACAATTTATTAATATAAATATTTCCTAATCAATATTACATTAAAGTGTATAGCTTTGTCAAATTTGTTCAAATCACCCTGCATAAGCAATCAGTGAATGTTACATTAAAGTAATTTTTTTAACAATTTAAACCAAACCCACTTTCTCACTTTTCACATTAATTCACTTAAAATTTTAATATATTCAACTTACAACAAAAATGTAAAAGACCCTATGAACATTGGACATAAGTTAAAATAGTTTAATGAAGTGGATGAACATTTAAGAAATTGTGCTTGATTTTGACCAATTTGCGATGATTCATGAATCCAAACGTAAAGTAGATACTACAAAGAGTATTTAGTTTTTTTTTTTTTACTTGGGCCATTGGAAAAAAAATTAATCTTCACAATTTTATTTATTAGTTACTTAAAGTGTCATTTGAATTGCACCTTTGCAGTCTAATATATATAAAAAAAAACTCGGAAGGATATTTTTTTTTGGTTGAATTCGGATGGATATTATTCATTCACATCAACAAAGCTACATTACCCTTAAATTTCTTCACCAAAAAAAAAAAAATTAGCCTTAAATTTAAATTAGGTAGCAAAGAATTTACCTTATGAACTATTAGAAGCTGTGTGAATATCTAAATAAAATCACTTGAAGAATTAGCATTCACATAAATATGATTTACAACTATAAGGAATTGGTGCATATTTTAACTCCTTTTTTTTTAATAGAGAGATTATAATATATTATTGACATAATATTATATTGATGTAGCATTATATTTACTTTTTTATAAGTCAAACATAACATATTATACAACAGCATATAAACGATAAAAAATGATGATATATTAGTGTACAATTATATCAACAGTGCACGATAGTTATTTATTTATTTTTTTTAAGTATGTTACTGGATAGTGCCACTCTGTGTAAATAGTTCTGGGCCTGGTGTCATAATGACATACAGAATGGGCCGACTAGATTTGACTTGGACCACTTCCCTCTTATTTCCCTTTAGGGTAAAAATGAATTGACCAGAATTTTGAGGAAGAAAATCAGCAGAAAAGGTGTAGTAGAGGACAGGGAGAAAGTGCATTCCTCAATGCAGATCGTTGCAAATACTGCCTACCATTTTTGAAAGATTACTACTTTTGGTAGATCTGGTTATTGCAGACTCGCAGTAACATCATTTCATTATTATATTAAAACAATGGTTTTTCAGATATAAAATAAAACATCGAAGAAATTAATGAAGATTGACTGTAAACAATTTCGCATGGCATCTGTATACGCCTATGCTACAGGAACTCTCACATTTTCACTAGAAGGAAAGGACTATTGCTGGAAAATTCCAACCAAGCTTGCCATGGAATGGGCTCAATAAAAATTCAATCACAAGGCTCATCATCTAATCTAAAGCTGTTTTTTTCCTTCTTAAATACATTTATGAGGCACCACTCACATTATTCAATATTCACTTTCTCTTGTTACTTCTCTACTATAAATTATTTTAATTAGAAAAATATATAGTGTACTATTGGTAAAATGATATATTAGATCTGTCCATACATTGCATTAACAATCTTCTATGACATGCTATATATGATAACATTTCAACTTTTAATCTGGTTGTGTCCCAGTGCTTAGCTCCATTAATCAGCTACGTTAGAATTTTCTATTCCTAGGTTTTTGTTAAGTGATTTACAATTAACATAAAGAATTTGGGGATGAAGCTAAAGTGATTTCTTTATGGGTGGTTATCAATCAGTAATTATTAACACAAAAATCAAATACCAACAATTTACATATGCCAATGGAAACTTATCAATGAAATTGACAATCCACATGCGCCAGAAAGGTGAATTACACGGAACAAGTGATAACGGCGTCGTTTCATATACTCTCCTGTTACATTGGCAAACTTCATCTGCGATCATTCTTCAAAGCGAAGCATTGTTTTTGAGTTCATCTTGAAGAGCTTCCTCGAGGCAAAGCCAGGACTCCTGCATTAGTTCTGGGCTCAATCTGAACATCAAAACGCAGAACTCCATCTGACTGAGTACCCCGTCGCCATCCAAATCTCCTTCCCTCATCATGCTCACCAGTTCGTCCTCCTTCATATTCTGCAAACCCAGAATTGCCGAATTTCTCCTCAAGCTATCCAAGGTTATCACTCCCTTCTCTTTGTCCATCAGCAATTCAAACCCGTTGCAGAGTTCCTTTATGAGGCCTTCGCCTCCCAGTTTGTCAGCGATCACCGGTAGCAAATCTTCGAAATCAAACCCTTTGCCAAATTCTGCCATTGCTGGAAATCAAAAGCTGTGTTTGCTCTATTTTTTTTGGGCTCTAAGAAAATAAAAGTTGAGAACTTTGAGCTTTAAAATAGTGGAAAAGATGTGGAGGAAACCGATGGTAATGTGGGTTGAAATTCTTTGGTGAAGGGGAATTTATTTATATAGGTTGGAGGGAAGCTGAGGGGGGGCTTCAAGGAAGGAGAGGAAAGTTATGGTGCCCCCCATCGGATGACAGCCGAGGAACAGAAAGTTGTTAGCTAATGGGTATTGATTCTGCTGAAGCGACCGCAATTGCCGTCCGGCTTCTTAGAAGTTAGCCTCCACCTGTCAGTCAGGGGTATTTCTGTCATTCTAAATGGTTTATTTCGTCAATCCATAACAAGCATGTCAGCGCATTAAAATAAAAAAAGGAAACTTGGTGGTAGTGGTTTATAAAACACACACAAAAAATATAAAATTAAAAACAAATAATTCTGTACGACATAAGTAATTTCAAAAGTTCATATATATATATAACCAAATAAAAAAGTTACTTATTTGATAATTTATATTTTTAAAATTTTAATTATAAAATATGTTCTGAATAAAAATATATCAGTTATAATTTTTAATTTCTTAAAACCAGAAATCGATATCATGAAATTTGCAATCAAATAAGATCTTTTAAAATTTTTAAAATAATGTATTAGTATTATATAATTTTGTAAAAAAAATTATGAATCATTTAGCTTTTTCAAAATTTTTGATCCCTCAAAATATTATGTCAAAATTCCATTATATTTAAATAAAAAAAATAATAATTTTTTAAAATGAGAATAGAAATATATACGGAGAGATCGAGAATATGTGTATGTCATTGACAGGCAGGGAGTTGCATTGGAATGCATACTATGGAATATCTGGGGTTATTTGCCATTTTGACCAATTGCTGTTGGGGCACTTGGTCAAAAACTTAATTTTATAAACACTTATTTGACAAGGATCGGATTCCAAGCGGGAGGTACCCTCAGGAATTTGCCTGCGATTGCGGCGGCGGATTCTTTCCCTATTGGAAACTCCTCTTAGGTTTCTCTCCGCAGCTACTGAGACTGAGCCGACGTCCAATATTATACTATGAAGGTAAAACGGGCGGAACACGTATGAAAAGTAATTTCTTATTTGTTGCGCTGTAAAATTAATTATCGAAATATTTTAAAAAAATTTTTTATAAGAAGTGAGTCACGGTTTGATTACTGTTTGACATGATTTTTCGTAAAAATACTGTACGAACAGTGCTTTTATGAAAAAATATAATAATAATTTAATAAAAAATTTAGTAAAAATAATTTTTTTAAATTATAAAATATATTATAATAAAAATAATTAAATCAAAAAAATATTTTTAATTAATTTTATTTTAATTTAATAAAAATAACTTTAATTTATTTTTAAATAATTTTTTTAAAAAAATTTATATAAATAATAATTTTTATACTTGTAAATAAATTTGTTTAATAAAAATGTATTAATAATATATAAAATCTAATTAAAAATAAATTTAGGGGTAGTGTAGTAAATATAATATTAAAAATTACTTTATAAATTTTACATAATATATATTTTAGGAAAAATATAATAAAATAAATGATAATAAAATTTTTATTAAATTTGATAAATTTTATAATGATACAAATATAAACAAAATAAAGAAGATTATTTTTAATTATGCGACGAAATAAAAATTAATTATCATACTATATGAAAGAAAATTCTACCATGAACTTTTCATTTTATTCAAAATATACTAACTTTTTATTTATTTTATTTTATGTAATTTAATTTGTTTCAGTTTCAAATTTTTTTATATTTTTTAGCATGTATTAACCTTTTATTTATTTTATTTTAGCCCCTTTAATTAAATTTTTACATAATTTTAATCTGTGGCCCTTATTTAATTTATTGTTGATTTTAACCCAATTTATATCCATTCTAATTATTTTAAACACAAGATATTTCTCTTATACTAATTATTGAAGGTTCTTAAAAATAAATAATGATTTTATTAACTCTCATAATATTATACAATATATGTATAATATAATTAAATTAGTAAACATTATAAGATAGTTGGAATAATTAAAATTTTAAAAAGTACAAAGTATTATATATTCCATTGTCATTTTTTTTATTTAAATTAAGGTTTTTTATTCTATTTAATCTGTGTCAAATTTGTAATTATTTTATTTAGGTCCCTTAATTAAATTATTAACGATACTAATTTAGTCTGTGGCCCTTTTTTATTTTATTTTTAAATCTTACTTATCAAAATGTAAGGGGTCTTAAATCAAAATGTAATGGATCTTAATTTGTAAAGACTTACATATATGAGGATAATATGTTGCTAAGAAAGTTTTAAGTAAGAATCACAATATTATAACATGTTATTTAATTTTCATTTTATGACATATAATTTTTAGGGTTAATAAAAAGCTCATAAATTGTGATAAAAAAGTTAATTAAAAATTTAAAAATAAATTGTTAAATGATATGGAAAAAAGATAACCATAAAATTTTATAGTGTTATAAGTCATGTTTAAAAATGTGTAAGAAAATTTAATTAACAATATCAAGAATGGACTTAATTATTTAGTATGGTTTGAGTTAATGGATAAGTGTGAAAATAATATTCGATTTGTATAGTTTATTTACAAATTTGAACATTATGATAAATGAAAAATGAGACAGAATTAATTCTGTAGAAAAGAATGAATAAATGAATTAAATTATTAAATTAGTTATAAAAGTTTTGTACAGTAATGAAATAATCAGGTATTAAAGTAATGACTCCCAGTCCCACATCGAGGACGTCGCCTCGCTCATCGCAGTCGTTGAACAAGGGATTGCTGCTGTTCATTTCCATCGTCACCCTCATCGGAGTCTGTTTGAGTAGGGTTGGCATGACCCGTGGTAAGTGGAAAGTTTAAATCCGAGCTGGATGGGTAAAATGGTGGAATAGGATTTTGTGGGGTAAAAAACCCTTGTTGCTGATGCGATGTGGATCCACTGGCGTACTTAGATGTAAATGCAAGTGGCTCAGATAAAAACCCTGTCAGAGAACCCGAGACTCGCTGGTGTGGGGGTGATGGCGATGGCGTGAAGAATGATGATGGGCTAGCATCTCCACCTGCCATAAAATGTGATGAGGGCATGTATGTAGATGGACCTGCACCTCCTGCATCGGGCTGCATCGAGTGAGGGGCGTAGCCGGAGGGGACATCCGCCGGTGGCATCGATCGATGACCATAATGTGCACTGTCGAAGTCATCATCAGGTCCTGGCAAAATGGGATCCCTAAAAGACATAAAGCCATGGGCCCTTCTACCACGCTTAGGCTGAGGGATGGGTGGTCTCGATAATTCGTCTGCAGAAAGAGCTGGCTGAGAAGCTATCATGTCTCGATGCTCACCCAACGCACGCAGGATGCGATCACAATCCCGATCCACTATCTCCCTAAATTGGTTAACCTGAGAGTTGGAGGATCCTCGTCGTAGTCTCTCAGCAATATCGGCCTACATGACAAGTAAAAATAAGTACAGTGTGTCAATTTATATTATAATATTTTGAAGCAGTTATAAATCATATTATGAAGGGCGAATGATTACCACAAATCCTGGACCACCGCTAATTGGATGAATCCATCGTCTCGTGTGTGTCTAATACCATGACATGTAACCCGAGCCACAATGAAGAGCATCAGTCTCTATCTCAGTCAGTGAAAGCGTGGCTCGCCATGCATCCCAAGCACTAATGTAGACCATGTGTTCTTGCCGCCAATCCTTCGATGTTTTTCCTCGAAGCTGTAAGGTATGACAGGAACCAAGATTGAATGGCTCCTGTGGAATTGGTTGCCGTCTACCAAACTGGCGAAGAACACAATCTGCATGGTGCCATTCCACGATGTGGAAGCATATGATCGGAACTGAAGTCAACCATATGTCAGGTGAGATGAGGCAATACTCAGGCACAAGCTACTGGACACTATCCATATCATAAGGCCGCTAAATAATCTGCACTAAGTAAATGAAAGATAAATAAGCATGTAACTACATATGAGACAGTCAATTTAGATACAACAAAGCAAGCCATAATTAACCTCTTCGGCCTTCATTTGATTAAACAATATTTTGAATTGCCATAGGGCATTTGTTGGAGGCCACTGAAGCAATCCGGTATTCTTCCACCTGCGAGAGTTGTAAAATGTATATTATTTTCTATGCGTGATTTAATACTAGTAGGGAAAATACATTAAATAAAAATATAAAAATGGCCCACACCTGAAGCCTAATGGTGGTAGCACAGGGTAAATGTCTAGACGGGGATCTGGATACGGAGGTGCCATCGGTGCTAGAGTGGGAAATCGATCCCACGCCCATAAATGTAGAAGATGCAAACATCCACCGATGTTTACCTCGTCAGGGTTGGTCGCCGTGCACAATTCTCTGTACAGGCATGCAAGAACCGCTGATCCCCAACTGAACCGTCTAGTGTCAGCGAAGTTTGCTAGTAGGGGTAGATACATCAACAACACTTTATGGCCTGAAGTGTCAGGCATGAGATATCCGCCGATGAGTCTTAAAATGTAGGCACGCGTAAATCGCTGTATTTGTTCGTCATCTGCATCAGCTAGCAAGTGTCCAAAATTAGCTGCTAGCCAGGGGATGCTCAGCTGCTGCCCTTCTAAACACTCATCGGGCGGTATAACCCCAAGAAGATCCTCGCACATCACCCGCCAGTCATATCCGGTATACCCGGAGATAGGAACGCCTTCGCATGGTAAACCCAGCTGGATGGCGACATCTTGTAATGTAATTGTGCACTCCCCGCAGGTGGTGTGGAAGGTGTGTGTCTCCGGCCGCCATCGCTCAACCAATGCAGAAACAAGTGCTGCATTCAACTCAACATGGCCAAGATGACTGACACCGTAGAATCCAGCCTGCTGAAGATATGGGATAATGGCAACTGGTGGATCAAAGAGACGATCCACATGTGCAACACGTCGTAACCTGAGGAGTCGATTCACCTGAAAATAAAAATACCAAATCATAATGTAGTAAGGGTTTAAAAATCACAAATTACATAACCATAGATTACTAAACTTACATGGCCTAGCCAAATGGCCTGTGAAATATGTCTAGATTGTAAGTACAAAAGGGACTCGTCATCGGGCCCAGGTGTGACAACACGACGCTGACTAGCCATTACAGTCGAGGGGTATAATATCTGTCACATTAGAATAATTCAGTTAATTGCACAAAAGTATGCATTTAAACACAACTATTATCCAAAGTAAGTGACCTAATAAGGCATCAGGGGATACTAATGCTGATGAATTATACTTGCCAGTGTGTTCATTAATTTGTTACTATTTATGACCTCAATACCAACAACCAATGGAGTGTGCACTCAAAAGTTCCTTTGATGGGCTGGACAGGTTGTGCGGTTGTGCCCTGTCTGCCTGCATAGCCCACACTTCTGAGGATCGGATGGACCCTCCTGCCAGTCCATTTCGTTCCTTATACGCCTAGATTGTGGTCGACTGCTGGCATGTATCGCTGAAGGATCTGGAATGAGTTCTGGTCCATCGACCGCTGGCCAATGCTCCACATCGCCTATTAGTCGGAACTCACTGCTATATGCACTCAGCATTGTCTCAAATCGGAAAATATGATCGACAAACTATAGGGGATCCAATGAAACTTTCAAACATGCAGCAAATACATGTTGACAAGGCCAGTGCTCGACTTGAAACTCGCCACAATCACATGTACGATCGCGAAGGCTAACTTTGGAGGACCAACCAAACTGCTTCCACGTCAAGTTTCTTCCAACTGAAATACATTAAAAACTTATAGTCTAGGGATAAATAGATTACAGAATAAATTCAATAATATTTTAATTAAAATAAATTAAATTGTACAATAAAATATTTACTCTCTAAAACACCGATATTTTTTTGTATGGACCTGGATGAATTCAATCATAGAATTCTAATTAAAATTGAATTAAATAAAAAAAGAAAGAAAGAAACATTAAATACTAATTTTGCTATAGAATTTTTTAATTAATTCAAAATTTCAAAAATTTCTATTGCATTCTACCTCCAATTAAAATTTTAAAATTTTTTTATTTTTTTCTCTATTTTTTTCCCTCCAGACAACGAGTTATGGTTAAATTTTAATTTAATTAAATTAATAAATAAGCCTTTCAAATATTCTAATTTTAAATATATATAATATATTTCCTTCCATCGATAATAAAATTAACAGAAATAAATTAACAAAATTAAATTAAATAAATTAAATTAAATAAATAAATCAACTAAATTAAATCAAACAAATAAATTAACTAAATCAAATCAAATAAATAAATCAACTAAATTAAATTAAATAAGTAAGTAAAAACATTAACGCAAATAAATAAATTAATTAAATTAAATCAAATAAGTAAATTAAAAATAATAACTCAAACAAGTAAATTAAATTAAAAGAATAAATTAAATACATTAAATCAAATAAATAAATCAACAAAATTAAATCAAATAAATTAACTAACTAAATTAAATTAAACAAATAAATTAACTAAATCAAATCAAATAAATAACACTAACTAAATTAAATCAAACAAATTAATTAACTGAATTAAATCAAAAAAATAAATTAACTAAATTAAATCAAATAAATAAATTAACTAAATTAAATTAAATAAATAAATAAACTAAATTAAATTAAATAAATTAATTTACTAAATTAAATCAAATACGTAAATTAAAAACATTAACTCAAATAAATTTTTTAAATAAATTAAATTAAATAAATAAATTAAATACATTAAATCAAATAAATAAATTAACTAAATTAAGTCAGACAAGTAAATTAAAAATAATAACTCAAATAAGTAAATTAAATAAATTAAATTAAAAGAATAAATTAAATACATTAAATCAAATAACTGGTTCAACGAAATTAAATCAAATAATTAATGAACTAAATTAAATTAAACAAATAAATTAACTAAATCAAATCAAATAAATAAAACTAACTAAATTAAATTAAATAAATAAATTAACTAAATTAAATCAAATAAATTAATCAACTAAATTAAATCAAACACGTAAATTAAAAATATTAACTCAAATAAATTTTTTTAATAAATTAAATTAAATAAATAATTTAAATACATTAAATCAAATAAATAAATTAACTAAATCAAATAAATAAATTAACTAAATTAAATCAAATAAATTAATTAACTAAATTAAATCAAATAAGTAAATTAAAAATATTAACTCAACTAAATAAATTAAATAAATTATATCAAATAAATAAATTAATAATAAAATAAATAAATTAACTAAATTAAATCAAATAAATTAATTAATTAAATTAAATCAAATAAAAAAATTAACTACATTAAATCAGATAAATTAATTAACTAGATTAAATTAAATAAATAAATTACCTAAATTAAATCAAATAAGTAAATTAAAAATATTAACTCAAATAAATAAATTAAATTAAATAAATTAATTAAATACATTAACTATATTAAATCAAGTAAATTAACTAACTAAATCAAATCAAACAAATAAATTAACTAAATCAAATCAATTAAATAAAACTAACTAAATTAAATCAAATAAATAAATTAAATACTTTAAATCAAATCAAATAAATAAATGAGTTAGGCTAAAATAAATAAATTAATTAACTAAATTAAATCAAATAAGTAAATTAAAAATATTAACTCAAACAAATTAATTAAATAAATTAAATCAAATAAATAAACTAAATATATTAAATCAAATAAATTAATTAATTAAATTAAATCAAATGAATAAAACTAACAAAATTAAATCAAATAATTTACTTAATTAAATTAAATTAAATAACTAAATTAAAATTATTAAATCAAATAAATTCATAAATACATAAATTTAATTACATAAATAAATTAAAAATATAAAATTAACAAAATTAATAAATTTTATTTATTTAAACAAAATAAAAATATTAAATTAAATTAATAATTTACCTTATACTTCCTGCTCGTGCTTCAGGTCACCTCCTTCTTCTTCGCAACTTCCTGCTCGTGCTCACCCTCAGCTTGCCTTCTCCTTCTTCGGCCTTCAGCTCACCCTTGCCCGCGCTATATAGGCGAAGTTTCACGTGGGAATAGTGGCCTTTGATCACGGCCTTCTGCAGGGCGTGACCAGATTGATCACGGCCTGCAGTAGGATGTGATCAGGCTGCCATCACTTTTGTCAGCGCAGCCGCTGATCACGGCATTGCAGAGGCCGTGACTCAATTAAGTGTTCTGGGAATTTCTTTTAACGACGCAAGGAAATGGGAATTTGTTTTTCCCAACGCAGGCCGTCGGTAATTTTGCCATGTAAAACGTATCCTGCTCCCTTGTAAATTATTAATAGTTAGAACTTGGAATAATATGTGATTAGTATAAAATGCATTGTGTTGCACAAACAATAGAATATAATTCATGTGCCCGGTGAGTATTATTCAATATTTTTTTCAACTTACATATTTGATATAATAGAATGTTAGCTAATAAATAATTTTTTTATATTATTAACATTTTGATGAAGTTGTGATGATGGATTTACCCTATGAATAATAATTATAACTTAAGCTAAATATTTTATAAAATAAAATATTTTATAATAATATTTAAGAAAAAGCAGTTGACATTAATTGCTCCTATTCTCTCTTTCTTTCAATAAAAAAATGGCTTTTTCTTTTCATTATATCTTTAGTTTTATTTTAAATTTTATTTTAAATTTTTATATGCATTTTATATATGATTCTAAAATTTTATATGTATAAATTAGTGGGCTAACCATTTTGACTACTATAAAATAAAAAAATGAAAAAAAGTGAATGATTAAATGTGGTTTTGTTTTGAGTAAATTGAGTGAGGTTTAATATCCTAAAGTCATTAGAAGTCTTGAGTTTGACCCAAATTTAAATTATTATCAATTTATGATTGTGACCCATTGTGAGTTGTCTTTATATTCAAGTTATATTTATATGTTAGAGTGAAAGAAAGATTTCTTGTCAAATAAGTATTTTTAAGTTATAAATATTTGTATTAATAAAAAATTTGAGGTACAAAAGTGATAAGATATGACTGCCTATAAAGGTTATATGAAAATCATTATAGAAGTTTAAGAGAAATGTAAGAACAGTAATTAAAAAGTTATGGAGTTATGATTGAAAATATTTACATGTATTATCCTCTAATTTTTTAATGATATAATAAGTTTTTTTCTTATTAGTAATTTTCCCCCAAAGTTTGCAGTTTTCACATTAAATATATTTATATGTTATTGTCACTACTATAGAATTGTAATACAATATTATTATATTGATGTCGATTAGAGTGAAAACTAGCATATACAATAGTACAATGATATTTTTGAAAATACAAACAACTTTTCACATTGATTCTAATTAACAACAAGTTGAAAAATCATAATATTCTACGTTAGTTATTAGGGAGCTTTAGTGTTGGATTGGAAAATGACTTTAATAAAATCTTAACTTTCCCATTGGTTGTTTAGAAACCAACGTTAAAAATGAAGGTGAATAATTAGATTTGAAGATATGTCAAATATTAGACACTAGTTCTTATATATAGTTGATGTTGAAAGTTTGGCTCGAGTAGCATTTTTATAATTACATATAGAACATTAAATGTCAATTTTAGTAATAATTGAAGTGAAAAGATATAGATGTTGATTTTTTTATTAATAATAGATATGGAAAGTGCTATCAAAAGCATATCATTATCTATGTTTCTCAAAATTTTAAACAAAACCATTGAAAAACTTCATTCATACAATGATTTGGTTGGTATTTGGGCATGTTCTTCACTAGATTTCTCTTACTTTTGTTTAGCAATCATATGGCATTAACGTTTTACTGTCTTAGAGCATTTATTATTATATATTTAAGGTATTTTCTATGGTTCTTTTATGCTTTTTAAGCATTTTGTATTTTAGTGGTGGTTTTCGAAGTTAAACAAGTAGTATTGTCATATATTGTTAAAAAGCTTTCAATTTTTTTTTTGCTTTAAAATTACTCATCAATCACTATGTACATGGTTCAAGCATTATTTAAACAGTGAGTTGATATACTTGAATATATATCCTGTTATGTGTTTATATTTTTAAAAATGTCATTTTTGTTTGAATGTTGTATTTTTTTAAATAACTTTCTACATTGATATGACTTTATTAATTAATTGCTATTTTTGAAAAAAAATCAATTTGTTATAGGTAAAATTTTACTCTAGGATCAAACTAAATATAATAAAATAATTTTTAATCATTCCTTATTATTTAAGTTATTATATGTATATACTTAGAAACTTATTAGATATTGCTTGATAGATAAGTTAAATATTTATGTTGCTTTTGTTAAAATTCTTTAAACAAAAGTGATATGGATTCAACTAGTTCTAGTAAAAGTAGTTAAAAAAGGAAACAAGTTAAGGATTCTACAATTATGAAGGATGATCTTCAAACATGTTAAAGGGGAAAAGTTAAAAGTAAACTTAAATAATAAAGGCCAAGTATGTAAGCTTGAAGCAAATAAATTCAGTAGATACATCAATTGCTTGGCACTCACTAATGTATCAATTACTGATAAGAAATGACATCAAGTACAACAAGACATCAAGGATGCTATTTGGGATCATATGTTAGTAAGGAATCTTAGAACTCATCTTTATTTCATTTTTTACATGTGTATAACAATCTTTTTAAATTATTAAATATGTTTTTTTATTCATATGTGGGTTACCTTGTAAGCTACCTTCAATGTGCTTAAGGAGTACAAAACACACATCTTGATGGTGGAAGGCAATTGTTATTGCGTTAACCTTGATCCATTCATCTAAATATTAAAGGTAAATTCTTATCATTATACTACTTGTTGCTAATTACTCTTTAATAATATTATAGTTTTATATTGATACTAATCAATTAGTTTATTTGCCATTATAGATGAACATAAATATATACATATGGTTGTAAGACCCCCTGTTAGATAGACGATGATGAGCAGGGCTTTTTCAGATTATATGTTCCATACCCTTACACTACCAAAGGAACAGTGTAAAGTCATAATAAATATTATCAAGCATGGTAACTTTAAGATACCATTGTTGATCAATGAGGTGACCACAATAACCTAAGCAATTGGCACCTAGCTAACTTGGCCAAAGGCTTTAATTTTATTGTCCATAAAAGTGAGATTTTCTATCACTTTAAATTTTTTATTTATGGTTAAATAAAATATTACCTAGTATATATAATTCTCATTTTTTTAGTAATCAACTTTAGGTATCTTAGTGGATAGAAATTGGAAAGGGGTCATTAGAGGATCACAAAAACAAGGATAGTAAGTCTAAAGAATTAAAGAATTTAGCATATTATCTTTAACAAAAAATAGAAGTTAGCAAATCTCGACAAGAGCACTAATTCATTATAGAAGATATGTCAAATGATGCCCTCATTATACTGCATATAAGATTTGATGTTGTGGGACATAAATGCAATATTTTCCTATCTAAGGATCTAATCTTGCATTTTTTTAGCATACAGGAAATAAATGTTACCATTGTGCAAGCTTGGATCAGGTGCATTAATCTTTACCACTAAAGTTTTTCCTATTTTTGTATACATATTAAATATTATAAAGTTGAATTAATTCATTTTAAAAATGATATATACTTGCACGATGTCATCAAGAATAGGAAATTAGGTTTCTGCTTCAATTTTCTAAACCCACACTTTATGTAGAAGATGGAGAACTCACTAGAGTTTTGGTATAAGTACATAAACACGATCATGTCATTGAGCAAGAAGCGATATTGCTACATGGTACCATACCACAAAAGGTATATAGGTGCAAAGATGATTAATTTAACTTTGGTTGTAGTTTCTTCTCAATTATCTTATTTTAATATTAGTAATGTTATAAATGCCACTGAATGCTAACCATTGTTTATTTAAAGGACAAAATGATATATTAACTTAACCTGTTAGGGCATGAACCATGCTTAGGTTAATAGGCAATACTTATCACGGCCATGAACATTCATTACATGATGGGTAATGCCAACAAGATGAGTGATGCCTATTGGGTCGATGTGAAGGTAATGTTCTTTTGTATGTTTGAGTTCTTAATATAGTGATCAATTATCATCATATAAAATTAACAATATTTTGAGTTAGTTTATCCCAATGCCTTACATAATAAGACAACGTCAAATGTGGCTACTTCATGATGAAATATGATAGACATGGTCATGCATATTATAAGAAATGAAAAGTTTGATAAGATAATTCATTCAAATTTTAGTTAAGTAGACACTTATGGAAAACATATAGTTTTATCTTCTTCTCAAGTTTTGTATATAAATATGCAATTCTTCCAAAGAAATATAGCCTCTATAATGAAAAAGATATAGGGGTCTTGTAGAAAGAATAGATTATATATATCTTGAGAGAGAACTAGCATTGGCTTAAAAAGGCTACTAAATGCATAACTTATTAGGTTTAATTATAAAGAAAAATGTATATATACTTGTGCTTAGAAGATTTATTGGAATTACTTATAAATGTTTATATGTTTTATAATCACTATTAATGTTGTTTATAAGTATTGTTGTATGATTTAATGTTATCTAAAAAGTAGAGCTTTTTTGTATTAACAAGTATGTGTACTTTGCTATTTATGTAATAGGTTTAATTTCTAGTTTGCAATTTTTAGCTTTTAAGCAATAATAATAGTAATTTTTTTTAAAAAAATAAACCATAAAGTTGTTTAATTAAAAACTAACATGTATATTGTACAATGTTAAGTTTATAAAACTAACCAACATAGAAAAATAAAATTATTTCTTAATCAAAATCAACAAGTAAATAGCAATAATCTGATAGAAAAATAACATCAATTGTTTATTAATAACCAATGTCAATATGATACAATGTTGATTTTCTAATTAACTAGATAATTTATATCTGATTGTTAAACATTTCAAAAATAATATTAGACTTCAATTTTAGTACATAACGAACATAGAAGACTTAAATGATGTCCCTTTTTCCTTTCTCAAAACTCACAAAAATAAAAGTAAGAGTTGAAATACAAGAAAATCTTATCCTAGCACCACCTTGTAGATTGTAAAATAAGAACATTTTCCTTATGAAATTTATGGTGCCTTATGAAGAAATTCATACAATAGATCATTGTAGCTTGAATTCAACCTATTGTTAACCTCTATCTTTTTTATGTCTTCTTCTTAATGTTAAAGTATGTTCAAATGTATTATTTTCCCTTTAAAAACTAACGAAGAATGTCTAGTTGTTGTATGTTATGCTAATTTATTTAGACTTAATGTTTCCAATTTTATTTTTTAGGATTTTAGGTGGTGTGAATGTTAATATATCCCTAATAGAGTAAATAGATTATAAAAATATGACTCTCTATTTGAATCATTTTATTGAGATTATTTGAAACTAAAAAGAAAGTTTTCTAGGAGAAAAGTTCTTGAATTTTGTTTATTGATGGATTAGAGTATAAAGACTAATATCATAAATAATCTTAGTAAATGATTCAGATGGGATTAATGTTTGAATTTAAAGAAAAGATAACAGACTTTTTGTTTACAAAAGAAAATCAATGGTTATTTTTATGTAAAAGGTTAAAATGATAGGAGCACTATTCAAATAACATAGGATACCACCAAAGTTTAATCACATAAGTTAAATAATAAGTGTCTCTTCAATAGAAGCATATAGTATCATTTTTGCACCTATAACATTAATCTTGACCAGCATGTGCCTTTCTTTTTGGCACAATGGGTTTCATAAGAATCTTTATCAATAACCATGTTATTGAAAGATAATGTAACTTTCTTTTGTGCATATTTAAGAAATATTTTTTATTTTTGCAACATGTTTATATTATATATCTTCCACTATTTAGACTTAATTAAATATATGAAATTATTATCATTAAGTGTTTATTGTATTTAAGATATTAATTTTAATTTTAACCATAAAGATATTAAAACAAGGCTTGAATACTATTGTCTTACTATTTGTATAATAACATAGTTATTATATTCTATAATTAAATTTGAATATTGTGTAAGTGTAATGGGGTTTAGGAGAAATTTACTAGATAAAAAATGGTAAATCACATCGATTATTCTAAAAAACTATCGGTCCTATATTGATATTATATGTTGATTATTTAATGGAAACTGATGTACTATATGAAATTTAATATATGAAAGAAAGTCAATTTTCAATAAAGATTTATGAACTGATGTTTGATATAAACAATCGTGTCAATTATTAAAATAAAAAATTGACATCTTATTTTAATGATTTAACAATATATAAAAACTAAACACATTAATTTTCATGTAAAAAAACCAATGTCATTACCTGTATTCAACATTGATCTAATAACTGATGTTAAATATACAAAAATACAATCACACCTACATAAGTGTTAATGAATAACTGATGTGGAATAAGTTAAACAATTAATGTTATATGGCAATTCTGTAGTAGTACGTGCTACTTTGATTAATTTAATTCCTTGATGCTTTTGTTTTTGGAAAAGAGATATTTTTCCAAACAACTAGTATTAAAGTAAGTTAGTCTCGTGAGAGGGCAGTAATTTGAGATATCAGAGCTTGATCAATGTTGCTTGATGATGATATGGTGATAAAGATGATTTGATTGTATAGAATTGTTATTGATGATGATTACAGTTGTAGTTGATGATAAAATGAAGATGTAAAAAGTTTATATTAATTTATGAAAGTGTTTGCAAGATTTGGTATTCTTGTAGATTATATGATCATTAATGGGATCAAGTGAAGCTTATGATGCTTAATCTAAGTGGAGCTACTTGATAGGAATACTACAAGAAATAATGCCAATATTGATAACACTTTTTGTGATGACAAAAATTCGTTCATTGATAATGCATTGCTAGACTTTTACTAACAACAAAATCGTTGACAATACATCAAAAATCCATGGATGCAAATTTTTTCTAGGTAGAAAATTTTTACAGGAAAACATAACCTTCAGTGACAACAGTTGACTTTTAGCGATAACAAATATCGTCGCTAAAATTACTTTGAAATATAAAGCGGGAAAATTCAATCTTTGGTAATGATATTTATCATCGCTAAAAGTCCATGCTTTCAATGATAACAATTGTCATTGTTGAAGAGTCAAGCACTATTTCTAATGTAACTCTTTAGTGATGAAAGTTGTCATTGTTGAAAGGTTGATTTTTAATAATGACAAATGTCATTGCTAAAGACTAAATTTTCTTACTCTATAATTTTTACTGATGACATTTGTCATCATTAAAAGTTAACTTTTAGTAATGATAAATGTCGTCACTAAAGGTTTCAGTCTTTAGTAACAACATTTATCATCACTAATCACTAAAAGCTCAAACTTTTAGTGACGATAAATATCACCATTAAAGACTAAATTTTCCCACTCAATCTTTCAATCTTTAGCGATGACAAATGTCATTACTAAAAGTTAACTTTTAGCAATGACACTTTTAGCAACAATAAATATCATCGCTAAAAACTAAATTTTTTCACTTTATATTTCAGGATACTTTTTAACAATGACAAATATCATCACTAAAAGTCTAAACTTTCAATGATAATAAGTGTTGTTGTTGAAGTATCAAGCACTATTTCCAATGTAATTCTTTAGCAATGATAATGTCGTCGTTAAAGCAAGACACAAAAAATTGTGCTAGTAAATATCACAACATATACCGACGACATTATCGTTGGTGAATGTTTTCAATTTTTATCGACGACTCTTCAATGACGACCGAGAATTTTGTGGTCATTGAAGGATTTATTTAGAAATACCACCAATCGTCATTTGACTCTTATTTTACACAGAAAAGAGGGATTGCAGTAGAGAGAGAGACTAGACAAGTGTTAGCTTTATTATTATTTTTATAATGTATTATTTTTTATTTATATAATTTTTATAATGTACTTTTTATTTATATAGTTTTGTAATGTAATTATGAATTCATCTCTAACTCACTTAAAATATCTTTACCTCTTTTCTT
This sequence comes from Sindora glabra, assembly GCA_020226215.1. Taxonomy (NCBI): domain Eukaryota; kingdom Viridiplantae; phylum Streptophyta; class Magnoliopsida; order Fabales; family Fabaceae; genus Sindora; species Sindora glabra. The sequence continues at coordinate 51,636,769 of CM035226.1, forward strand.
TTATAAAGCACAAAATTATTTAAGCAATAGAGATTATAGGAAATTGTTAAAGCTAATTAGAGGGCTAGTATGTCTCCTTTATCTGCATTTGCACCCGTACTTTAATTAGTTTATCTTTCAAATTGACTTAACTTTCTAACAAAGAAAATAAAGGAAATCAAGAATGAGGTGTAGGTGCATTTGCAAATGAATGCCATGTTAAACTGTTGGCATTTATCTAAAATTATAATGTGATATAAAAATATATTAATAAAATAAATATATAAATTAATATAATTTATAACTTATTAAATTAATACGTGAAATATTTTTAAAAATTAATTTATAATTTATTTATTAATTTAATAAATTATAAATTAATTTAAATTTTGTCTAAACTTTTAGTGATGATATTGTTATCGCTAAAAGTTTATTTTCAATAATGACAAAGAGTGAAATTCAAAAAAATTTTAATTTTGAACATTTTTTTTTACAATGATTTTGTCATCCCTAAAAGTTGAAATATCATCGCTAAAAATTTATTTTCAACGATGATTTTATCGTAACTAAAAGTTGAATATCATTGCTAAAAGCTATTTTTAGCGACGACAAAAAGTGAAATTAAAAAAAAATTAAATTTTGAAAGATTTTTCTTTGACAATTTTGTTGTTGTAAAAACTCAAGTTTTAACCAACGACAATAATATTGTTGGTGTTAGTCCCTTCAGTGACAAATTTTTATTGACAATATTTTTTACGATGACAATTTCATTTAGCAACGATCGAGAAGTCTACATCAATGACAAATATCGTCGCTTAAAGACTTTTTTCTTGTAGTGGAAGATGATTATTACAATTTGTGGCAATTGCAATGATGGAGGATTTTTATGATTGACATCTCATAATAAGTCTCATTTGGAAATAGATGGAGTATGAAAATTGATGAAAATAATGAAATTTGTAATAAGATGGAGATTATTGAGTTTGACCTAAATTCAAATTATTGTTAACTTATGATTATTTTCTATTATGAGTTATTTTTCCATGATCAAGTTATACTTTTATGTTAGAGGAATTAGATTCCTTGTGAAATAAATATTTTTAGGTTATAAATATTTGTATTGATTAAGGATTTAAAGTATGAATACTTGTGAGAATTATGTAAAAACTCTTATAGAAATTTGAGAGAGCAATAGAGATAGTAATTAAAAAGTTATAAAGTTATGATTGAGAATATTCACACGTATTATTCAATAATTTTTTGATGATATAATGAGTTTTTCTCATCCATGTTTTTTTTTTTAAATTTGAGATTTTCTACGTTAAGTATATTTATGAGTTATTGCATTGCTTCAATTAATTTGTCTAATATTGAAGAATATACTTTTTTTTTCCAACCAGGATGACACGTATGAATGCGACTTTTTGGCATCAACTCGTGAATTTACAAATCCAGCTAAAGATATTGATATATCTGCAATTGTCATGTGAATATAAAAAGTAAAACAAGTCCGACGTAAGTTGGTGTATGAAATCCCATTTTTTATCCTTTAGCAAGATAAAGTTATATTACCAAGCATATATATATATATATAATTATTTTTCATTTGATATATATATATATATAAAGAGGTGTCTAATTTAATCTTTTCATCTCACACTCAATTTTCATGAAATCTAATTTACAAATATGTATGTAGAAGACATCAATTCTTATTTTTCAGTGGTATTGGAGGATTATTAATTTTTTTATGAGGTTAGTAATTTTTTTAAGCAAAATGTGAATTATTCTATTGAACCTTTTTTCTTAATCGAGTAGTTAATTCGTATTAACGTGTTAAGGGCTGAACCTGAGAGGAAGTATCCAATCAATAATTGACAAGGACACAGATGTAGCATTAAAAATATATTTAATGGTATGGCTGGAAAATTGTCACTTTGACATTAGGATGCTTCGGAGTTTGGGCAATATATTTCTTTTTAGAGAAATGGAGAGTTATGTTGTCAATATGTTGGCACGTTCACATTCTGCGAATAGTAAACAGCTTGACGGAATATAAAAATAAAAATGGACCCTTCCTAGCATTCTATCTTCCTTTCCCCCGCAGCTGCTATGAATCTGCCTTTAAATGACAAAATCTTTACAACAAATGCAGGAAATTCGGACCATAAAATTTTGTGTTGTTTTAAAATAGAATTAATAAAAAGACGATGCTTATCTCCCTAAAGAGATACAATCTTAAATGCTTCCGTCAGCTCAAAGCCTCAAACCAAGAAAAAGACGAGCGACAACCCTCCAATTCTTTGATCACTTGCATATTTATCATTAATTCAAGGATCATATCAAACATCAACTTAACTTATAAATAGTTAAAAATACATTCTTTCTAATTCAATTTCTTTCGCTAAACTTAAACTCTCTAAAGAATTGACACGAGTGTGTCCAATAGTCACCCTCGCACAATCTAGCTGATCGCTAATTTCAAAAGGCACAATGAATGAAAAGATTCTTTTCTTAAACAATTTATTATCGATTAAAAATCTAAAAAAAAATCAATAATTTAGTATTTACTTTTTTATACTTTCGTAAAAATATAAGGTCTGTTTGTCTTCTATATTTAAAAATAGTATTCAATTTTTTTTAAAAAAGAAATTTTTGTTTGAAAATTTATTTTTAAAAATTGTAATTCAAAATATATAACTTAAAAAATAGAAATAAATTTGTAATTTTATTTTTTTAAATACCAAATTTTGTGATTAAATGAATTATTTTCTTATTTACATATCTAAACACCCTTTGTTTTTTAAAATTTGAAAAATAATTTTTAAAAATAATTTTTGTGAACAATTTTTAAAAATAAAAAAATGAAAATATATTCAAACAGACCCTCAATCACCAGAATTGATTCTCTCTATAAGTTTCAGCTTTTTTTATATAATTAATATTATTTTTGAGTGGAATTTTAACTGATCGAGATTCTCATTTCAAGACAAATAAATAAATCCATGCATGATGCTTGCCTCCTCAATCCCCTGCCTGCAATTCCAAAATAAATATGGAAGTTGTGTTCAAATTCTGCAGCTTAGGGGTAAAGACAGAAAAGTAACAACTCAGATTTTGAAGCAATCAAAACTGGAATCGTAAAGTATTTTTTTTGTAATTGAAGGTGCCTAAAAGGTCAAATTCTTTGAGGACAATTTGGTTGCGGCTTTTCATCAAATACTTGTGAACATAGACAATCCCGTTGGCATGCATTTACTTTAAATGGACGAGTAGTTGCGTCCTTTCCCTTTTGAAACTTCCCAAGAGTCAGAAATTCACCTGTCCATTGTGGAAATCTAACTGGAAGAAAGCGAAGGTAGCATGAGAAGGAAATTGTAATATGAACTTATGATCTTGAACCCACTTATATAATTTCAACAAGGAAAGCTCGACTAAATAGGAGAAAATTTTAAATGAGGTTTCCTTGGATTGATGCTATGTAAAGGAGTAAATATCTGTGTTCATATTAGGCCCCGCATTAACTGAATGTTTGATATAATGATAGAAAGATTTAAGATTAAGAAAAAAATATTCCAAACTTCAATGATGAAACTACCCAAAAATTTTCGTTAATTTCAAAACATATTTTTACCTCCCACAAAATATAAAATTATGTTACATTATATTTAAATTTAAATTTTCCTTTAATAAATTGATAAGAAAGATAATCATATGTTTGAATCAAACAATGTATGATAATTTAAGTATTTTTATTATTAGATATATGTTGAAAAATATATCAAGAATTTGAAAGTTAATCACAAAATCATGTTCATCATATTGCATGTCATATGAATTTGAACAAATCAATTTATTAAGAAATATGTTAGATAAAAAAATTTAGCCAAATATTTCTAATGCTAAATTGTCCTTCTATTTCAAATCTATTTATCCTTCTATTTCAAATTCATTCTATTTTCTTTTAATATGAAAATATGTAAAGAAAATAATAAAAAATTAGAAAGGAGCTACCTAACTCTCAGACCGTGATATGCATTATAAGCGTTATATTTCAATGGGAAACCACAAGTGCAAATAAGGTGAGACTTGGGACCTTTCCTAATAGCCCATCAAGAAAAAAGGAAAAAAACCCAAAAACAAAAACCTATCAAATAAAATATCCACATACACCCAAGTTTTCAAACATGACCAAATTATAATTTAATCGCAAATTGATGCCTAAATAAATACTCTATATTATTTGTATATTTGTTAATTTAAGTGCACAAATTATTACTAGTTATGTTAGTTTACAAAATAATTCTAACAATATATGCTTTGTTTAAGTTCAAAAAAAAAAAAGAGACAGCTATATTATAATTTGACGTCTTCATCATTCATATTTTACTTTTTTAAATTTAATCAGAGTTTAATTTTTTTATAATAAACTACATAAAATATCTTATATTAGTAAATTTAGATTACATATGCATCTCTTTTTTTTTTAACAATTTCTCAATGAAAATTTTCAATTTGGGTTTAAGTATAATTTCTTTTATATTTTGATGAAGGCTTGAGTAGATTTTAAATTTAAAGAGAAGGTTAATGTAATTTTATTAAAACTCAACATGTGGTTGATATATTTCTCTCAAAAATTAATTCTAAGGCCCATATGTTTGATTTAACTTTTAGATATATTTTAATTTACAGTCGACTTTGTATTAAAGTCATGAGAGTAATAATAAATTATAAGGAATAGCTTAACAAACATAAAAGCGAATCCATATATTATCAGCGGCAGGGTCACATATATTATAGTGGAAGTGTGTATTTTCACTAAATTTCTTAAAATTATTTATAAAATCATATATAATTTAAAATATTTCTATTAATTTATAAATTTTACCTCATCAAAATATTGGAATAGATTTATTTTAATTTGAAAGAAAAAAACATACGATCAATAAAAATGCGAAATTATTTACTTGAAAATCGTAGGTGACATTGACTTCTACTGATTCATACGGTATACAAGAATTATGGCGAACTCCTGCTTGCTTTTCACAATGATTTCATCACCCAAAACTTGGTTCGTACAGAGAACTCAGAAAGAGAGGAAAATGTAGAGAGAGAGAAACTTCAAAAAGTCTCTTATGGTATTCTGATATTGCATCGTAACTGCACTTGTAGTTTTTTTCTTTTACCCATTTTCAAAAATGGGGGACCTCTAAATTTGAATCTTATTTTAAATTAAAAATTAAAATAAAATAATAATTTTCTATAAGATGTAGGTCCCCCATTATGGGTGTACCCCACATCTACACTTTACATCTCCCACTCGCACATAATGGGATGAACCACATCGTATAACCTCCATCTCTCTTTTAGGTTTTCATACTTGGTGCATCATCGTGACTATGTAAGCATGAGATCTTCTCAAGTGTTCTTGTACTAGAAATCCTGATAGGATCAGCACAAAACAACCCTATCTTTCATTTGTTTATATTATGCTTCGAATGCTCTAGATTATCCCATATACACTTTCCACTTGTAAATCTAATCCCTCACGAGTTTTAATGTAAGTTCAGATTATTATTCATATGTACATAGTATCCACACTTATGAGGTTACCTAAATTAACTTCATAATGGACATGTCTCAGATACTAGCATAATTATGTATATGTTAGGAAATCTTTTTTTTGCCCGCATATCATTTTAATTTGAAAACAACTACTTTCCTAATATTTTATCTTTTAGACTGTTTATATCATGATCATAAGATGCATACTAAGGTAGCGAGCACTGTATCATCTCTCCATGATATCGTCAAAGTCAAAGGGTATCCATGAAAAGAATTTTCTTTTCTGGGACTCATACAGCAATGAACCAGTGATCTTTCACTTGCTTCCCGTTTGTAGTTCTTTTGCACATGTGGTACGAATCACATGCTACGGTATTTCCCTTTTAGCATAAGGGCGCATGTTATTTTTATTTATTAGTAATATCGTATAGACTTTAGTTCAAGCACACATAGTACCTAACCTGTATTCTTTCACATTATTGACTTCTTATGATGTCCATGCGTGAAGAACTCATTGTCTGGCTACAGGTATTGTGGAAAGTGGGATAATCTACAACTCGATCCATATTTTCTTTCTCGGATCTCATCTCGACCTTACTTTCTTGGTCTCTTTGTAGAGGTAACATATTTTACTTTATGTTACTTCTTTACCAAAAAAATAACATTTCTTACTGTTATATTTATGAACACATGTCTCATCTCTGTCCACTCCTCATGAGCATCAGAGGCGGTTGTTCGTGTGAAAGAATCAACCTTATCAACCTGTACGACATACATACAAGACATTTGTATACTCAAACACACACTAAAAACATTTGTAATTGAATGAAGTATACTTTATTCGTTTCAAATTCGAAAATGTTTGATTACATTCTACACATACCAAGAGACTTTACATGTTCAATATACACATGTCTAGGTATTGGTTTAGTAAATGGATCTGCTATCATCTTTTGTGTAGAAATATGTTGAACGGTGATCTCCTTTTGTGCTATGACATTTTTGATAAAATGATATTTTATATCAATGTGCTTAGTCTTGCTGTGGTACTTTGGATCCTTTGTATAGGCGATGCTGCCTGACTATCACAATATATCAGGATGGGATCTAAGTTTCTTCCATAAATTCCCAAATGTTCTAAAATCTTTTCATCCATATAGCCTCCTGTATCGCTGCAGAACATGCTACGAACTCAGCTTTCATTATCGATAATGCAATGCATGTCTGCTTCTTGCTACACCATGATATGGCGCCATTTTTTAGCAAGAATGACTATCCTGATACGAAGTTTTGCTCATCCAGATCTCCTGCACAATCCGTATCAGAATATCCGACTAAGCACAAGTTTTTCCTTGGTAGCACAACGCATAATCAACCGTACCTTTTAAATATCTTAGTATTCACTTGACAGCTTTCCAATGCTTTTGTCTGGGTTTGACTGGTATCTACTTATGAGTTCGACTGCATGACAAATATCCGGTCTTGTACACATCATTGCATACATCAGACTACCAACTGCACTGGAATAAAGAATTCTTTCCATTGCTTTCTTTCAGATTTATTCTGAGGGCACATGTCTTGACTCAATGGCTCACTCTTATTTACAGAGGTATCAATAGGCTTACAGTCTTTCATATTAAATTTCTCAAGAATTTTCCATAAATAAGTTTCTTAAGAAAGAGAAATCAATCTCTTAGAGCAATCCCTAATGATCTTGACTCCAAGGATATAATCTACCTCACCCATGTCTTTCATTTCAAAATTCGAGGATAGCCATTCTTTAATGGCTATAATTGATTTCAGATTATTCCCAACCAATAGTATATCATCCACATAAAGGGATAATATCACTAGATTGCCTTCATACCGCTTAATGTAAATAAAATAGTCTTTCTCAATCATTTAAAAGTCAAATGAGGTTATCGCTCAGTGAAACCTCAAATACCATTGTCCGGATGACTGTTTAAGTCCGCAAATGGACCTTTAAAGTTTACAAACTTTCTTTTCTTCTACTTTTTGTATGAAACCTACTGGTTGTTCCATGTAGATTTCTTCATCCAGCTTTCTATTGAGAAAAGTAATTTTTACATCCATTTGATGTAATTCTAAATCTAAATTTGCTACTATGGCCAGGAGCAATCTTATGGAATTGAAACGCACAACAAGTGAAAATGTATTCTCATAGTCTATTCCTATTATGTATATCCCTTTGCAACTAACCGAGCTTTATATCTTTCAATTGATCCATCTGCTTTCCTTTTAATTTTGAGAACCCACTTGTTCTCAATTGCCTTTCGGCCAGATGATAGGTTAACTAGTTTTCAAACATGATTAGTTGTTATTGAGTCTAATTCTTCCTCCATTGCCTTCTTCCACTGTTCCTTAACAGGGCAACTCAAAGCCTCTTGTATTGTTTTAGGCTCTTCTTCATCTTGAGGAGTAACCATAAGCGTTGATCCTTCAATTGAAAAATGTCTTTTAGGTACACTTCCTCTTTTACTTTTCCATAGTGGGGTTCTCTGTGTTATGTCATCTCTAAAAGTAGGATTTTCTTTTACTCTCTCAAAGCTCCCACTCAAAATAATAAGTACTCTTTAAGAGTTCCCACTCGGATAAGATGGATAAGACTCGCTATTATCCATTTGATCTTGCTGCTCATAAAATGACACAATACGATCAATTTCACCTTCGCTAGGAAATTCATTTTCGAGAAATGTGGCGTCTCTTGATTCAAGTTCCGTTACCATTCCATCTTCGTTTTCACCGATGAAAATGTAACCCTTAGATAGATCTGAATATCTTATAAAAATACACTTCTTCCCTCTTGGACCTAATTTTCCATATCTATGGAAAGTATCATGGACATATGCAGTAGATCTCCATGGTCTGAGTACACTCAAATCAGGTTAGCATTTTGTCTAGAGTTCATAGGGTGTGGATATAACAGACTTTGAGGGTATACGGTTAAGTATGTAAGTGGCTGTTAATAAAGCATCTCCCCAATATAAAAATGGTAGATTTGCTTACGTTATCATTAACCTAACCATATCTAGAAGAGTTTTATTTCTTCTTTCAGCTACTCCATTTTGTTGTGGAGTGTCAGGGATTGTTAATTGTCTTATTATTCCCTTTTTTTCACAGAGCTCCTTAAATTGTTTCGATAAGTATTCATGTCCAAGGTCAGTTCTAAGCGCTTTGATTTTCTTATCCATTTAATTTTCAACTTCACTCAAATAGTGTTTAAAACATTCTAATACTTCTAATTTGTGTGAAATTAAATAGATATGATTGAACCATGAGTAATCATCAATAAAAGTGATGAAACACCAAGCTCCGTGCCTTGCCCTCACACTCAAAGGACCACATATATCGAAATGAATTAGTTGTAATGGAGTTTCTGTCCTAATCCCTTTTCCGAATGATTTTCTAGTTGCTTTACCAGCTAAACAATATTCACACAAGGACATTTCCAATTTTGAAATTGGTCCTAGCAACCTTTCTTTTGCTAGTTTAATCATTCTATTTTGATTAATATGTCATAGTCTAGCATGCCAAATATCCATATCATCATTTAAATTGGAAGTAGAAGCAGTAAAGCAATTGTAAGCCGAATTATCAACTGTATCTAAAATGACAAATCCATCGGAAATGAAACTAGAACCATAATATATATTGTCTTTAAAAATATCTGTAATATTGTCATGAAAATTGATCGAAAAGTTGTATTGAAGTAGGGAACTAATAGAAATTAAATTCCATTGAATATCAGGTGCATACAATAGATCATGTAAAATTAAGGTCTTTCCTTCATGCAAATCCAATTTACATGTCTTAATTCCTTTGACCTCAATTTTTGCATTGTTTCCAACGTATAGCCACCTGCTCTGACTCGATAATCGACGGTAATCCACATAGGATCCTCTATCCTTGCTCACATAGAAAAACAGTACTAGAAACATATGAAAAATGTAAAATTTTAGTATCTAGTAATATCTTGTTCAGCTCATTTTGTTAAGTGTAATCTTGAGCAAAATGACCCATTCTTTAGCATGCATAACATTTGATCTTCTTCAGATCAAAGTTCTTTGAGCCATTTCTTCCCTTCTTCTTTTTGAAGGTTTTCTTGCCCTTGGAATGGGGTCCAATTTTTCTCTTCTAGAATTTTTTGCCTTTCTTGTATTTAGGCTTAGAATGTGAGGGTCCTGATCCCTCTACTAGATAGGCTTGTCCGAAGGATCGATAAGCCTCCAAACATTCATTCTCAAGTTCCAGATGTTGCACCACATTATCAAATGTAACAATGATCTCATTGTGAGTCAAGTTTACCTTCATATGTTCCCAACTAGCAAGGACTGATCTAATCACTACTTGCACTTACTGCTCATCAGAAAGTACATGCCCCACTGTTTTCAGCTCACAAATCATGTTTGACATTTCTCTCAAATGTTGTTTCATCGGCGTATTAGGCTGAAATTTGTAAGTGTCAAACTTAATTGTGAGTCTTCTTAAACTTAATTGTGAGTCTTCTTAAACTTAATTGTGAGTCTTCTTAGTTTGGTGGCTAAAGTACCATCAAAATTTTCTTTTAGGGCTATCCACATTCCCTGAGTAGTTGGGTATTTTTCGCATTCACACATGAGGTCGTCTGTCATTGCACTCAAGAGTGTGATGCGAGTAATATTGTTCTTCATATTCCAAACATTATAAGCTTTAGCATCTCTTCTATGCTAAGTAGAGTTCCCTTGTTCAAGCTCAATCATGACATCGTTCAAGATTTCTAGAGTGTCTTACTCTTCTAATATGTAAGAAATTTTTCAATGCTAAATGTCATAATTATCCCCGTTTAACTTATCACCCTTGTTCAACTCAGCAATTATACTCTTGCTAGCCATTTTGTTGAATCACAATTCATGAACATTTCCTATGAGTATACAAAGTCTTTTGTTTGCATGGTTCTCGTATAGGACAAAGATGATACTACTTAGTTCATGGTCGAGAGTTTACATTTGTCATACTCCTATCGCATGGTTGTCTAAATACTATCATTATTTCCTATCAAGATCATACTTATGCAAATGTTATATCACTCTCAGGACAACGCAACCTAAAAGCTCTCTCTCAAATATATATTGCATAAGATAGACACATTTGAAATTAAGATGACAAACATGTATTGATTGATAACTTAGTTCAAACAAAACAAAATAAGTTCAAGAAGCTAATTCAAACAATAGAAACAATAAAAACTTGTAACAACAAAAAAAATTACAAATTCAATACTTAAAATTTTCTAAATAAGCTTCCTACTCAGAACTTAGGTTCTTCATTTCTTCAAAAATGTTAAAAAGTTTGGGTGGAGTTATGGAGTGCGCTGGTCGAAAATAGTGTGAGTTCATGCCTTTGAGTGGACCTTTCAAATGCAATCCTTTTTCTAGAGTACTGTGACCAACTCGTCGTGCACTTTTCATATTAGGGAATTGTGAAAGAAGGATCGACCTACTTCAATTGTTTTTAAATTGTTGGAGTTTTTGCATTCTCAATTCCTCCAAACACTTTTCAAGATCCATGCGTCTTGTGACTCCGGTTTTGTTATCCTTGCATAGCCAAATGGTCTTCTTGATTAGTTTCCAAAAATTATCATTCAGAATCTCGGTCAACATCTAACGAACCCAAAGGTAATTTGGGAACACTTTTCCTCTTCGTTTGAGGTCTATTTTCAAGTTTCTTAGTTCTTCCAAATAAGCATTAATAGGGTGCAAGGTATTTTTGTTTCTTTCTTATAGTTGGTAAAGCATGGCACTAAGATCTTTTAGTGTGTCCACCCAATCAGATTCTCTTAGTTCCTCTCCAAAGTTCTCCACAAACCCATACGGGTTGTACTCTTCCAAGAACCATTATTCCATGACCGAAATTTTTTTTAAAAAAATAATAGTAAAAAAACTGTTAATTTTACTGCCTTTTCAACACAAATAGTATCACAAAAAATCCAAAAAAATTACTAATGCATAGATATCAATTTTTAAAAATTTTAGAAACAAATGGCAGTAAAAAATACCACCGAACGCGCCTTTACGCACCTACACGCGCCTCCACACATGAAAAAATAGCCAAAATTGGAAAAATTGGCTAGAACCACGCGCAAAGCCGGCGCGTGCAGTCCACGCACTACCGTGCGCGGTGGTTCCGGCCACCGAAAAACACTAGAATGTGCAGTTTTTTATTCTCTATGCGTTGATGTGTGACACATGGCAAAATGATGTGGCGGTGGGTGTCACACACCATTCCCGAGAGTGAAAAGAGGAGAGAGAAAAATTTTTATTTTTTATTTTTTTGTATTAAAACGACGTGTCGTTTACTAGTTTTGCAAAATGACATGTCATTTTGTGCATTCGGGTTGACCGTTTTAGTTAAAACGACTTATCATTTACCGAATGTTTAAAACAATTGTTGTTTACATCGTCTTCAACCTCCAGCGAATCAGACCGGGTCTACCCGATCCGGTTCGCGGACCTAATTGACCCAGAAACTTTAAATAGCCATAACTTTTGATTCGAAGGTCCGATTTGAGTGATTCAAAAGCCTACGGACTCAGAATTCCATCCTTTATCATTCTAGTATAATTTTATGGCCTAAAAATACAAGAATCTAGGATCCTTTAATTTTCAAATTCCATACATAATATGGAGATTTAAGAATTTTTGATATTCTGGAAAGATGGGCTATGTTTTATTTGAGTTTTATGTAATCCCAGATGTTCTAATTATTTTCTACCACTTAGGAAATAGCAGATACGACAGAAACAAAGAATCATGCTTTCTTGCTCATTATGTCATACATGGAGGTTTGATTTACACATAAAGACAAATAGGCATTTATTTTCAATAATCATCAAAGCATATGCATTTTTAGTACATTGGGCAGAGAAAAAAAAATTCATACAGAACATACATCACATACATCTTACAGAGAAGGACAGCATCAGCCTAACCTAGCTTTGATACCAATAAAAAAAAATATGATCAATAAAAATGCGAAATTACTGACTTGGGGATCGTAGGTGACACTGACTTCTACTGATTCACACGATACACAAGAATTACGCTGAACTCCTGCTTGTTTTTCACAATGATTTCATTACCCAAAACTTGGTTCGTATAGAGAACTCAAAGAGAGAGAAAAATGTAGAGAGAGACTTCAAAAAATGTCTGATGGTATTTTGATATTGCATCGTAACTGTACTAGCAATTTTTTCCTTTTACCCATTTTCAAAAATGGGGAGAGGTGGTTATCAGAATAACCACCTCCAAATTTGAATCTTATTTTAAATTAAAAATTAAAATAAAATAATAATTTTCTATAAGATGTGAGTCTCCCATTATGGGTGTACCCCACATCTACACTTTACATAATTGATCATTAGATCTCAACTCTGCCATCGTATTTAATCCACCTTTTTTAAAAAAAAAAGTAATTATGACATAAATATGTTTATTGCTAACAAACCCTAAATTATATATTCATCACATAAAAAGTAAAAAAAAAAAAAGCACCAATTCACATTGATTCGCGATATTTCCACATTTGAAAAAAAGAAAAAAGAATGTATTCTCATGCTAGTTTGAAATTAAGAGAAATTTACTTTAAAATGTTGACTTTTTAAAAAAAAATTTAATCAAGTACTTCTTCGAGATATTTCCGTGGAGATATTCCCTAAGCATTTTGCTGTAAACTTCGAGAGCTTCCATGGGATTTGGGCATTTACTCTGAGAGGTAACCGTGTTTCTAAACCACCAGATTGCATACAGTAAAGTTGCTATGGGGTGGTCAGTTCGGAATCAACGTGTCGTGTTGATGATTAATGCTTTTCTCTAAGCAGTTTTTGATCCATCCAGTTATCTCTTGATGTTTCAGAAATTGCGGATGGATGGAAAGATCGGAGCCAAACCACAGGGCTCGGGCAAAATATATTTACAACTCACAAATTATTCAAAATTTTATTGAAAAAAAGTTACAATAAAAATTCATTTATGAATTTTTAATAATGTAATTAATTCAATAAAATTCATATTTATGCATATATTTTTTAAATATGTATAAATATTTTACTGTAAAAATTTTAGGTCATAAAATTAAAATATATTGTAAGTAACTTACAATTTTAATATAATTATATTATGTGTATAATTTAAATAAAATTATAAGGTTATACTTATAAAGGATGTAATATGCAAATTATTTAGAATTTTATAAAAAAATTACAGTAAAAATTTATAAAAAATGAATTAATTTAATAAAATTTATATTTATATACACTTTTCTTAGACATGTATTGAGAAGTGTGAAAATTTGGGATGATAAAATTAAAACGGATAGCAAGAAAGTAGAAATTTTAGTGCAATTATAATATATGTGTAATGTAACATAAAAAATGCATGTGAATTTTAGTACACATAATTTTTAAAAAAAATAAAATTAGAGTTAGATAGAAGTTAGAAAATTCTTCTATTACTTCAATTAAAAATATGCTTCAATAAAATATTTTTAATGCATAATATAATAAAAAAGTTTATATAAGCAAGAAGAGAGAAAAAAATTAAAGTATAAATTATTTATAATTAATTAATCTTAGAAAGAATTTATAACCTTACATTTTTATTTATATTTCTATATTTTTTATAAGATTTATTTTTATTATAAATATATATTTTTTATTATGATTATATATTCTAAAATTCTAGGAAAATCGCAGCGCACAGTAACATTATTATATAAATAAAAATATGAAACTTTCAGAGTCGGGCCTCCCCTGATCCCCTTGTTCGGCCTTGCTTGATGATATAAAAGAATAACTTTATCCATCATTATTCTACCAAAGAAAAAAAAACTTTTTCTATCATTATTTATTACCACCCCGACTCATTACTATTCGCCTTGACAGCTTAGTGCAGTCTTAAACTCAGCAACTATTCCTAACTCGGACAACCCAATCCACATTAAATGTAGTTCCTGAAGGCTCAAATGTGCATCCAAAGGCCCCAACAAAATTGATCCTTTTCACTCAGCCCAAGGCTGGGAAACCCTTTTAGAAGATAAATCATGTCAAATAGCGGGATAATCCCATGCCGTCCGGGTAAAGCAAGCAAAACTGGGAATTTTGCCCCTGCCTTGCCATGTGTGCACCCTTGTTATTGGCTCAAAAATCTAAAGATCATGCTGTCATTTATAAATAAATAAATGGTCAATATGCTCGGTGGACTTCTTTTACTATGTGCTATTTATCGTTTATTCATTGAGCAAGTCACTTAAATTGATCAAATATTTAAGTAGATATTATTATCTTTGATTACATAATCATTATTGATCCCATCCGATCATTGTTTATTATTATTTTTAATTATGGATCATTATCCGTTATCACTTCTATCACATATAATTATTGATCATTATTTATTTTCATTCACACATTAATATTAACCACCCAATTTGTAACATGCTATATGGATTAAATTTGAGATTTAAATATAATATAAAAAATTTAACTACTCAAATAACTTAAACTCATTTTTTTAATTTAAAAGATCAAACCTAATTATTATCTTAAACAAATGAAGTTTAGGGCGTAACAAATAATATCAAAATACTTGCTAATTGTATACTTTAATTAGTATAAATCTTGAACTATATAATTTGATGAGCGTGATAAGAATATTAAGTCATTGAATGTGGGGAGATTGGGACCCCCATATAAATTAGATTTAAAATTTATAAATGTATATAAAGAAACATGCTTGATTATTTAAATAACTCAAATTAATCTTTTAAGTTAATAGATTAAGTTTGACAATTTTATTAGCCGGTCATAGTTGGAGCATGATACAATTTTTAATAGGGATTTTTTTCATATTTTAAAAATATTTTTAAAATATATAAATTAATTAAGCATAATATTGTAATATCTTTTGAAATATTTTTAATTAAATCATAGTAATTTAAGATCCTTGAAAATATTAAGACTCTTAAAAGTATATAATTTTGTGAACTAAGGCACCTAAAAGCAATTAGATGCAACTAGTTTTATGGAAAAAAAAAATCTAAATTTCTGTATATAATCGGACTGAGTTGGGCTAAATGTACTATATTATAGTTCCAAGCCGAGTCCGAATCAGGCAATGAGAGAAAAGCCCTATTAATACTTGGACATTGAAAAATGAAACACGGCCACCCGACCCGTAGAAGGTTATATTACCCCCAAATTGTGGATTGAGCCTTTAACTTTAAAAAAAAAAAAACCAAAGGGAAGCTTGGCCCGGAGAAGCATTCGAAAGCTATTTTGGTAGGTGGTTTTAAGCCTCTTGAAAACATGTAGATTATACCTTAACTTTCTTAAGGTATTAAATTTCTTCATGTTTGCTTTTTTAAATTTAATTTAGTATTTTACATTATTAACGAATAAATGAGAAAATAATATATCATTAAAAAATAATAATTAAAAACTTTTAACAAGTAAATAAATTTTAATAATTTTTTATTAATATGATAACAAATGAATAGACGAGTGTGTAAAGTTTATTTACAATAAAAGCAAATGAAATTTAATTTGTTTGGCTTAATTGACATTTGATGCTCTATAGGGCCTTCTTTTGCATCTTTATTCCATCCCAAGTTCTTACGCATGTTTGGTGATTTTGTCACTTATTCCTTCACAAAAAGCGATATTACATCCCTCCAATTGCTACTCTTGCGTCGCTACAGAATCATCAAACAAGTTCTACAGAACATGCAATTGAGAGAGAAAAAAACTCAAGCTCTACAGGACTCAACCTTATTCTCATTCAATCGACACACCAAAAAATTGTTGGTTCTTAGTTGTACTGCCATTTGAGTTTTACTTAATTACTTAAAATGATCTTCTGGAATCATTTGAGTCCAAATTATGTATTAACTTTCTCCTCCTTTTTCCACCTTTCTAAAAGCAGCTCACGTGTTTGCTTTATAATCAAGAATAAAATTGACTGTTAAAAATAAATCAGGTTGAATTATCAAATTAGTGGTGGGCCATTGAGGTTTAAAGCAATGACAATACTCTCTATGCGTGTAATCGAATGGAAAATTCCTCGTCATAATTGACAAGCAGTAAGAAAACAGGACAAACAAATTTGACAAAAACCTACCTCTGTTATCAATTCTTTTGAGACAAAGATCAAACAGGGAATTGCTGACGTTACATTCAACAAATGATCGCCATACAGTATCCCATCAAAGAAATTTCCAAACGCATACCTTTCCAACCAATCCAATGCTCATGGAAAACCTTGCACCAAACTAACAGTAGAATTGGCTACCTGCCATTTTCTAAGGTGATTGTCAATTCATTATGTGAACAACTTTCCAGTTTACTTGAGGTAGAAGGCCGGCTGGAAGGGCATCTCTTAACAATAAAGGCCGGCTGCTTTGGAGTTGGAAGAGTACTGGATTCACTTCCAAGCATGAATACTACATTGGACATGGTCGGACGCTCGTTTGGATCTTCTTGTACACATAATAGCCCTACATTCACACACTTCAGGTACTCATCCGTGTTGCATGTCTGACACAGTGTCTGGTCCATAAATTCCAATGCCCTGTCTACTTTCCACAAATGCCATGCCTGCAAATTAATCATAGATTGAAATGTATTATCATATTAGACATGTAGATCTAATTTAAGCAATTGTGAAGATGAATCCTGCAAGTAGTACTTTGAGGGAGAAAGAACAAAGCAAGTAAAATTCAATGCACTTACATAACCTAGAAGACTCAGATCACGTTCAAATTGGTAAAATCCAGTGTTTCTCTTCCCACTAACAATCTCAAGTACCACAACACCGAAACTAAAAACATCAGACTTGACTGAGAAAAATCCATCTAATGCATACTCTGGAGACATATACCCACTGCATTGAAAAAAGTAATGAAAGTTTGAGGAAATCAGATAGATTGCTGATATCACTTGGGTTCTCAGGAACAATTACTGCAATGCCAGGTTATTGACATGGAATATGCCAGGAAACTCACTAGGTTCCAACCACTCTATTTGTGTTGGCTGCTGTCTCTTTCCCTCCAAAAATCCTTGCCAATCCGAAGTCTGAGATTTTGGGATTCATCTCTTCATCTAGAAGAATGTTGCTTGTTTTCAAGTCTCTGTGAATAATTCTCAATCTTGAATCTTGGTGGAGATAAAGCAGCCCACGAGCAATCCCCAAAATAATGTTGAAGCGCACATGCCAGTCTAATAAAACACTTAGCTTCCGGTCTTGGTATTAGAGTACAATTCAAAAGTATGGCTTTCAAAGTTAGTCTTCATTCATAAAGGATTTTACGAACACAATGAAGAGGTATCCCCAACAAAATTTCACAAAAAGGGAAAATAAGCTTACCAAATATGAAGGAATCTAAGCTTTTATTTGGCATGTATTCATAGACTAACATCTTTTCATCTCCTTCAACACAATAACCCAGAAGTCTAACCAGGTTTCGATGTTGAAGCTTGGCAATCAAGACAACTTCATTCTTAAACTGTTCCAAACCTTGTCCAGAACAGCTCGAGAGTCTCTTTACCGCTATTTCTTGCCCTCCCGGAAGCTTTCCCTGACAGCATTTAAAAATAAGGTTCCATAAATACCAGCAGGAAGTTGAACATGAATATTCAAAAACTATAAAATGAATAGACCATTATTACCTTGTAGACAGGTCCAAAACCTCCTTGTCCAAGCTTGTTTGCACTTGAGAACTTATTTGTAGCATCAAGTATGCTCTCTAAATGAAAGTGTGGAATATCGATGGCTTGTGCATCATCTTCCTGGAATCTACCAGAGCCAATCCAATCTTTGACATATCTCTCACTGTCATGCAAGTTAAGCCCTGAGTTTTTCTTAATACATCCCCTGCTTTCTGAAATGAAACAAGATCGACTGTATATCTGAATCACAGGTAACTGCTGATAGAGTATCTCTTGATTATTGGGATATAATACAATATATATTGTTTTCTTGAGTTTGATAAACAATTAAGTTACCTTGTGCCCTGGCCAGTCTTCTTTTCCACCAGTAAATATAGATAAAACTACTTGAAAGAAGAATGAACACAATTGCAGCAACAAATGTGACAGAAATTATCTGAGGAAAGGACAAATGCCTCTCTGTTTGATAGCCATAACTGCGTTCTGCAAAAAAATTGAAAGGGGCACAAGTTACATATATTAAAACGCACAAAACAGTTGGTGATTATCTTTTGCAATACAACGTAAATTGTATTATAATTGCAACTTCACGCTCTAGTGATCGGAAAGTCAGGTTCTATATTCTCTACTCTACATTTTATGAGGAATACTACAACATTGTGTTGAATCTATATTTTGGAATGTACAATGTTAGTAGCAATTAAATTTGTATACTTAACTCCACAAACTGCACATGTGGGAAAACCTAAACCGGTGGGGCTAGTTTCAGATTGTAACAAGTGTATAAAAGAGTTGAAGTCCGTGAGACATGTTATGTAAGTGTAGCATTATTATGCTGTGACATTATACCGCATGTATTGAAATCTAGTACTAAACAATAATTATGTTCTTACCAAGGGTGCAGTTTATATTCAAACCATCCCAAATGAAGTTTGTATTGCAAAGGCACCTCTTCTTTCCATCTGAGGTAGTATTGCAAGTTGAATTAGGCCAGTCCTTGCAGTCCAAGTATGAAGAACATAATGGCTCTAACGGTGGTTTCCATCTTAATTCTATCTCCCCCCCACTTTTCAGGAGAGCATCAGAGCCAAGGGTGCTCAGCTCAGCGTTGCAGTGGCCATTGAGGTGGAATGGAGATGACTGGTTGAGATTTAGAAGCCTGTCCCTTGCACTCTGACTTTCACAGACAACTTTATCTGTGCTATGGATCATAAACTTCTGTGTTTCAGGCTTGATGTCAATCACTTGGAAAGTTCCCTCAGTAGTATCAAAGTAAAGTTGGCCAGTCGAAATGTTGCAGTGAAAACTGAAGTACATTGGGTCACCACAATTTGGTCCTGTACTAAGTGGATAGGGAATGAAATTTGTGCCACAAGTTCCACAACTCCTCCCTGAGGATTCTGCAGAAAAACAACTTCTTGAACTTACTGAAACACTAATTTTATAATTACACTCCATGATAAATTTTCTAACCAGTTAGAAAGAAAAAGCTGTATACGAGAAATTAATTAAGAACATGACACTAGATAGAAGCAGACAAGATTAAAAGAGTCCAAAACTTGCGAAAACTAAGAATTTTCTTGCTCAATTCACGGTTATACTGATACATCCAATTACAAATCAGATATTATTTGTAAATTTTGGTCATGATACCCTAGTCTAGAAATTTAAGAGGATAGTGTAGAAAATACATACCTAAATCAGAAGATGCCACGCGAACATGAAGATCGCAGCCATTATCATATTCCTCCTCAAGATTGCTCAAGTCCTCATGCCAAATCCAGCACATTGCATCACCACCAGTGCCTTGATATGAATATGCATTACACTTGCAATTGTTCAGGCATTCCATCTTGCATTCCTTTTCACTCTTAGCATTAAACTGAGCATCTGGGTTTCCTACTTTCATCATTTTCAAACTCAAAAACGTGTCACTGTTAGCTTTCTCATTGCAGAGATTCGTTTTCCTGCTGCATCCAGCTGAATAGTCCCCAGAATTCCAACTTGCTTCGGAATCAGGCTTAAAACCAGGCAAACACTTGCACATAGAGTCATACTTACTATTGCAGCTGCCAAAGCATCCACAGGCATAATACACACTACATCTATCTCTGGGTTCTGCCCAAACTAAGGACCATATTTTCTGTGAATCCAACTTCAGATACCGAAGCTGACCGGAGGAGGTCAGAATCAGCCTTGTGTTACTAAATAGTGAAGAAGTGAGAAAAGGTACGGAGTTATTTGGGGATATGTTGATGGTAAAATTTGAAAGTAAATAAGATATTGCTAAAGACATCTCAGCAGACCCAACAAATTTACTTGTGACACTGCTTTTCCAGTACATGACAGATCTTTTCCATATGACGTACTGATTTTCCCCTTCATCTTGCTGAAACGAGAAGTTCCCAGGTGCCGGGTTGTCAATACTTGCCCATGAAGTTAATGTTAAATTTTCATCCATTTTCATGCCTGGAAGAAATGTATCCGTCGGATTAGCAAAACTCTGCCAAAGGATTTCCTCTGAGTGATTTTCTTCTTCTTCATTGCTTACAATAAGATTACCATTGTCCATTAGCTTTACTGTCCTGTGCATTGAAGATGAACTTTCAAGATTTGTCTCCCAATGAGATTTCCCACTTCCATCCAGAATCTTAAGGTTGCCATCATCTGAAATGCCAAACGCACCCCCAGAATCTGAAAGCGGCTTGTCTCCGTTGGCAACCCACACAACTGTTTGTGGGTTGGACTTGTAATACCATATTCCAACATGTCTTCTGCCACTAGAGCTTCCATCAGGAGTAAAGAATCCTAGTTCAAACTGTTCACCAGCTGAAATAAGAGTGTCCCCTTTCTCATCCCTTACGAAGTTGTTGATGTTTATGGAATCTCTAGCAGAACAGGTCATGAAGGTGAAAAACAATGAGAGCCAAAAAACCATAGATAACATGTGATTTGCAGACCAGTTGACGAAAATTATCCTTCGGGTTTCTCTTGGGTTTAACATTTCACAGAATGAAAGCGGTTAGAATTCATTTCTTTAAAGATAATGTAGGCCGAGGGTAGTAGTGCTTTTACGCTTCATCTACCGACAACTTCTGTCATTTTTGCTCATCATAAATCATATTGACACCGGAAATAAAATTTGAAGTTAAATTTTAAATATTTTGTATTTATTAAATTAAATTTTATTTTTAATGCATATTTTATATTTATTATATTAAATTTTATAAATTTATTTTATTATTTTATATTTAATAATAATCATTGATTAATTTATATTTAAATTTAGAATCTCAATTTTTAATGCATATAATATTATTATTTGTATGTATATCGTAATTTGAATCAAACTAACTCCACGATTACTATGATTGTGAACATTTTGGAAGGGGAGGTATGAATTTACTAGAGTGCAACTGGCATGTTTCATTTTCACACCCACTGATTGAATTCAAGGGCCTACCCCATTCATTATCAGAATTGCCGCCTTGAGTGAAGTCCGTTAAAGACAATAGCCTGCTTTAGGAGTTCATTGGTGGAGTAATTGACGCATACTTGGCATAACTCATTCGATGCGACAACAAATCCTCCCCAAAATATAATAAATGGTATTTATTTTTGCAGGTACCAAGAATGAATCCCTTTAGAGAAAATATGCAGTATTATTCAGAGGTAGTTCAACAAACTGTCCTAATTAGGACCATATGAAACCGGTGTCCGAAACCGAAACCACGTCATATGAAACATCCACTTGAAACTGAGGAAGCTTCAGCCTTTTGGCAGTGGGAAGATCATAATAAGATCTATGGCATTTTGCTGTCTCCAAGCTGAAAGCATAATCCATTTTAGGTCAAAAATCTCAGCCAGATCTTGTGAATTGTGAGCACAACCAACCGGAGAAGTAGCAAGGAAGCTATATTTGTCAGTGTCTCGTCGCAAGCTAGTGCGATTAATAGGATAATAATTTGAAATATGGTTGATATATTAAGGCCAAAGTTAAATAATTGCTTGGAAAAGCAAGCTGGACAGTGAAGTCAAGTTTGTCTGATTTTTTCAATTTTATCTTTTCCATTTGGGCCCCTTTAGGCTTACTTTTTTTTTTTTCCTTCATCCACTAATGAGTGGATTTAAAATACCTCGAGCGGCATTTCTTTCAAAAAGCACCATATGCCTCTCTTGTTTCTACTAATCTAATAATTTGCTTTAGGATGAGGAACTGTGTTTCAATATTAGAGAACATGAATGGCTGATGTGCATGATGCTATAATGACGCAAAGAGTGAAATACGAGGCCGCCAACACGTTGCCTCCTCAATGGTAATTACAAAGAAATATACTCTATCTTTCCGAGGTCCGAAGTCCATTTGACCCGCCACAAAAGAGGCCATGGAAGGAAAGAAAATTGCTGAACAAAACCACGGCATACCGTAAGACGGCCCACTGCTGAGATTCTGAAACTTTTTTTAATGTTAGGAATTGTAAAATATATATATATATGTGAAACTTTTTTTATAATAAAAAATAGTTTTTAAAGGCAACATCCATTTAAGTCTCCGCGAAACATGTTTTGTTATAGAAGACAAATTCTACTTTGACCAACACTACCAATGCTTCTTTCTACAATTAACTTCAATTTAATTTAAACTGTTGTGACGTGCTTAAATTCCATACCATGTACATGCGACGCGTAGTTAAGCTAGACTATTCTTCTATTTTAAATTGTTTTGTCCTAAATCTAGTTCAAGTAAAATAATTTCATTCAGAGGTAAAATATAAGATATCTTAAGAATTTAAAACAAAATGATATGAAAATCCCAAAAATCATTAAACTAAATTTATTTAATTATATACATTAAAAAATAAATAATTATAATTAAATAATTTTAAATCCTAATAATTAACATTTTTGAATGAAATTCTATACCCCATTTTGTTGCAAAAATTTGATGACTATAATGATATGATAGTGATGTGTTAGTATAACTGATGATCAAAGAGGCAATAAAATTGGTAAGTACAAATATTTACACATTTGAGGTAATAACAAATGACTTGAAAAGATATAAACTCAAGGAAGTAATGGATTAGGGATTTAAAAGAAATAAAACTATTGATAAGATGTTTGAATTGAAGAAGTATTGATAAAATATTTACCACCGTTGGGAATATGAGTTGATAAAGATGAAAATACAAATTGACTGAAAGTAAACCTTTTGATAAACAAAATGAGACTTAGGAGCTACCATTGCAAAAGTAGACTCCATTCTCCAGTTTAGAAAGAATGAAAATAACAAAACATAAAAACTTGTGATGAGCTAGTCTCTAAAAAGTAGACTTCTTTCTCAACATTCAAAAGAATAAAAAAAAACTTTAAGATTAGTTTCAAAAGATGAGGCAAATAAAAAATGTATCCATGAAAATTTAAGGTCAAACTATAAACAAACCAAAGATAGGAAACAACTATACACATAAATCACAAAAGAAAACTTATACCAAAGAAGTAAAATGTGTAATGCATGAAGAGCAAATAGAAGTAAAAGGAAAATATTGATTAAATCATTCCACATGTAGAAGAAAGGCATACTTCCTTCCACAAAGTAGACAATGGAAGATAGAAAAGGAGCAAAAAGTTCCATAGCAACAACAAAATACAAAACAAATGAGACTAAATAAAATAGAAAGGATATAGGGAACATAAAAAGAAAATAAAATTTTAAAGTAATTGTGAGGAAAGGCCAACTTTAACATAAAAAAGGTAATTTCTTCCCAAAATTTGTAGTTCAAATCGCTATGTCTACAATTGATCAGAAAAGGATTAAGAAATTAGGCTATCAGATACTATTTTTGTTAATAATGGGGATTATTTCAAAATTAGGCTTCCAAAACACAAAGAATTAGAGTTTACAAAATATAAAGAGTTAAGGTTTCCAAAATTAGGGTAGAAAAATTGTGAAAATCTCAATTAGGACAGAATAAAAGTCAAATGAGTAAAGTCAAGGCATTAACATAAAACATCAGAAATACTAGAGGTAGATGAGACAATTAACAATATGTAATCACCCAAATAGTAACAAGTTTGAATGAGGATCAAAAGTCAATCTCCATTAATTTGATATGGTTATATATATATACAATACTTGGAACAGCTTTAAGGGATAAAATATCTAAAGTTAGGCTAAAATATCTCCTAAATTGATTAGGTCAAAGATACAATAAATTACCTCGATTATGAAGGATTACTTCTATATATACAAGAATTATAATAGATTACCTTGATTATGAAGGATTATTTCTATATATACAAGGATTACGAAGAGATTAGGATTACAAATTACCTCGATTATAAAGGATTACTTTCATATATACAAGGATATTATTATTAAATATTATTAGGATTACTTTCGTATTACCCCCTTCAAGTTAGTGCATGGAGATTTCGAATGCCCAACTTGCCAAGTAAGGAATGAAATTGTGCACGACCCAAGGCTTTGGTGAAAATGTTTGCAAGTTAAGTGTGAATGGAAGCATAGGCAAGTAGAATATTGCCTTAGATAGTCTTATTGCGAACAAAAAGGAAATCCACTTTAATGAGCTTAGTGTGTTCATGGAAAATAGGATTCTTGTGATATGTAATGCTGGTTGACTATCATAATAAAGATGTATGGGCTAAAAGTGTTTGATACCAAGACTAGATAAAATATTTTTAAGCCACTTGAGTTCACAAGTGCTGGTGGTCATAGAACGATATTCTGCTTCGGCATAAGAACGAGATACTATGTGTTATTTCTTGATTTTCCATGAAATAGGAGAATGGCCTAAGAAAACAAACCATTTACTAAGAGATTTTCGAGTTAGAGGATAACTTGCTCAATTGAAGTCACATTATCTATAAAACTACAAGTCACATGTGCAGTCTAAAAGGATTCTTTACCCTTGGTTACCTTTCAAATATTTGACAATCTAGATGGTAGCATCCTAATGCCCTTCTCTTGATTATTGCATGAATTAAGAAAATGTGTGAACACAATAAGACAACTCAAATCGTGTGAAATAAAGATAGATAAGGTGTCTAACAAGTCATCCATAACGATTAAGATTGTCAAGAACACGCCATTTGGTCAAGCTTAGATGATGATTTTGTTTTAATGGGGTGGGCACAAGTTTTGCCCCAAGTAGGCCAGCTTCACTAATTAATGTCCAAAGCACATTTCTTTTGAAAAAGATATATACCAGTGAAAGATGTTGCTACTTCCACCCCTGGAAAATATTTTAACATAGCCAAGTTCTTCATATGAAAATATTCACTTAAGTAAGCTTTAAACCTTCAAATAGTTGTAGTATTATTCTTATAGATAATTAAATCATCTACATATACTAGCACAACAAGTTGTATTCCTTTATCTGCTAAAGTAAATAGCTAATAATTGGAACATAACTGGTGAAACCTATAAACCTTTAGTACAGAAGACAGTTTAGCAAACCAACAACGAGAAGATTATTTTAAACTATAAAGAGACTTACAAAGTCAACACACCATACCTAGTTAAGATTTACAAAATCTTGGAGGTAATATCATGAATACTTTTTCCTGCAGATCACCACAAAGAAATGCATTATGCACATCCATTTGGTGAAGTTCCTAATTCTTAGCTGCAGCAACAGTTAGAATAAGTTGAACTATTACCATTTTTACCACTAAAGCAAAAGTCTCTATGTAGTCAATCCCTTCAACTTGATGATTTCCAAAAATGACCAATCTCCCTTTATATTATTCCATAATGCCATTAAAGTGATTTTAATCTTGTACACCCACTTACATCCGGGAGCTTTCTTTCAAGGAGACAAAAAACTCATAGTTCATTTTTTATTATTTTCAAAAGCCTTTATCTCGTCTTGCATAGCTATCCTCTACTGAGCATCCTTTACTACTTTTGAAAAGAAAATGGGTTCTCATTCGGTAGTGATGGTAGCAAGAAACCCGCAATGTCTCAAAGAAAAATTATCATAATTCACATAATATGCTATGAGATAAGGAGCAGTTAAAACATGGTGTGGAGTTAGTGAATGATCAAATAAGCTTAATATTTGAATTGTATTGGTAATGTAGTCACATAACTTGATAGAAGGAAGCTTGGTACGATAGCCTCGCCCAAGTTGCACATCCTCAACTTGGGCCCAACTACTACCTTCATTCTACACCATGCTCGATGTTCCATCCTTTGGTACACGTGCAATATCTGTGCCCCCATCATATCAATATTCAATTTAACTCCTTGGTCTATAGGGATACTTATAAACTAGGAAATCTATCCATCCAAAACACTATTAGTATTTACATTAATTTCTATTAGAAGTTTGTTTGAAATAGCCAAATATGTGGATTCTATAATATGTTAAGCAAAAGGAAACTCCATCTCAAAGAAATTAACACCTTAGGACATAAAATAATTTTTAGTTTCTAAATCAAATAACTTTCTGCCTTTTTTCCAATAAGGATACCCAACAAATACACATTTCCTACTTCTGCTAGCAAATTTGTCTCCTTTCCTACCTTGATTATATCATAACACAAGGAACTAAACACCCTTAAATGATTGTATGATAGTGGTTGTCCATGTAAGGCTTCATATAAGGTTTTTCCATTTAAAATAGATATTGGTGTGCTATTAATTAAATACTCGGTTGTTAAGATATACTCACCCCAAAAGGAAATAGGAAGATTCCCTTGAAATCTCAAAGCTCAAGTTACATTTAGAATATATAGGTATTTTCTTTCAACTCGCCCATTTTATTGAGGCATCCTTGTGCAGGATATCTAAAACATTATTCCATGTTTAAGAAAATAAGTTAATAAGTATGTAAATTTAGTCCTATTATTATTACGAACAATCTCAACTTGTTTATCTTACTGTCTTTCTCCTAAGGCAATAAAATTTTTCAAGGCACATGAAATTTCCTTTTTGTTAATCAACAAATAAATCCATATGGCACAAGAAAAATCATCTACTATAGTTAAAAAATATGAAGCACCATAAGAATATAGAGTTCGATAGGGTCTTTATAAATCACAATAAATTAATTCAAAAATAGTAGTGGCTCTATGGTTACTTAAAGAAAAATTATCCTTAGTTTATTTTGCTCGCTGACATACATCATAAGCTTTATTCTCAAACTCACTATCCTTATGACTAACATTGGAAACTAACTAAGTAATATTCAAGGAAGGGTGTCCCATGCATTTGTGCCAAAGATCAAATTAAGATACTCTATTTATTTTGAAAATTTTCTCACTTTGAATCCCTCTAAAAATATAAAGCTCATACCTTCGTTCACCTGTATCATTTTTTAAATGCGGTCTTGTATAACACATTAAAAGTTAGTGAATTGGATAGTACAATTTGCTTTATCTATCAATTGCAAAATAAATATTAGATTACAGTTCAATTTAGGCACATAAAAAATATTTTCAAATCTCAATCCTCTATTAAGAACTATAGTTCCTTCTTTGGTAACTGTTGCTTAGTATCCATCAAGTAACCTTGCAAGGCATCCTTGTACTTCTCTCAATCATTTAAGTGTTTTAAATTACCAATCATGTGGTTAGATGTGCCTGTATCAATAATTTATGCAGTCTTTTTACTTATAATTCTTTTATTAACATCTCCTTTATGATTGCTCAACATCTCGATCAATGTTTGCCACTATTCATTACTTAAACTTATCAGCCCACTCTTTTCTATTATTAGTGAGGCAATGCCTTCATTAGAGGTTTGTATAACATTAGCACGCAGAGATATCTGCATGGCTCTAGCCCATTCTTTACAATTCTTACCCCGCAGCTATACTTAGGCAATCACATTCCTTAAGTTGTCGTTTAAGTTTAGATTATATGGTGAAAAAATCCTCTTCATTATCTCATGTGTGGTTCCTGCCATAGTGAAGAATATCAATACACAAGGCATCAATAAAGCCTTGATAACTCTGATACCATAACAAATTTGAGTGAGGATCAAAAGTCAATCTCCATTAATTTGAGATGGTTACATATATATACAATACTTGGAACGGCCTTAAGAGCTAAAATACCTAAAGTTAGGCTAAAATATCTCCTATAATATCTCTTAAATTGATTAAGTCAAAGATACAATAAATTACCCTAATTATAAAAGATGACTTCCATATATACAATTATTATGAAGAGATTAAAATTACAAATTATCCTAATTATAAAGGATTATTTTCATATATACAAGGATATTATTATTAGATATTGTTAGGATTACTTTCATATTAAATAGCATGAAATCAAAGAAATCCCAATTGCCAAAATCAATGAAACACTAAAAAACTAATTAGATAAATAAATCAAAAAGAAAGCAGATACCTCTTACAAAACTAAATCATATATTTAAGAGGAATTAATTGCAGAATAAAATGTTCAAAAAATGGAAGAAAATAAAATAACAAAAAATAATTGAAGAACATTGAACATGATTACAAAACAAAGCAACTATGAAAATCAAGAGATACGCCCAATATGAAGGCATAGATGAGGCTACTCACTTGCTCTAAATAATGACAAAAGGCTAAAAGGTAGAAAAAAATGAGGTGTTGGAGATAAAATCAATGTAAAAGCTAATATATTTACTTGAGAGTAAGATAAGTCTAAAATTTTAATTAATTTAACATAAATAAAATAACAATTAAAAGTGAGTTATAGATTTATTTCATTACAATAGGGTTCATGAAATATATATCTTAGTGTCTATTGCAATAAAAATATAATTTTAAAAATTGTCAAAATTAAAGTGTTATTCCACATCTCATATAGTATGATGTAAGAATAAGTAAATGGTATAATATAGTATTATATATGATAATGCGATATATATTTATATATATACATTATCATATATTTAGTTTGTTAATGCGTAAGATGAATGTTTGTATATAATTATTTCACCTTTTCTTTGTTATTATGTTGTACAAAAATATATAAATTTAAAAAGTAATTAATTTAATTAAAATAACCTTCAGTATAAAAAATCAATAAAAATGTCGTCAGTGAGGTTGAAGACATTTTTCCAGATGAGTCCTCTTTTCTGAAATGGTTTTCCATGTTCAGTATATGATATGAGGCATACAATGATGACAAGGATGTGACGTGGAAGAAACTTTACTTTCAAGTCTATGCATCTTTTGCTTGGGGTTATTTCTATAATTTTTCCTAAAACTTATTACATAGTGAAGTTTTATTTGGGCAAAGAAAATGAATAAGAAAGTCATTTTTAAAATTTTTTTCCTCTTTTTTTCTTGGATAGAGAGAAAAGAAGAAGGAAATAAATACTAAAGATAAAATTTTGTAATTAAAACTTTTTATTTATTCAAAATTTAAATTTTTTCTATTTTTTAAAATTTAAATTTAATTTTTTTCTCTTATTTTCTTCATAATCAAGGGATAAATGATTATTTATTTTCTGAAACAAGTACATGTGGTAGGTTGGCAATGCTACAGCGTACCACATGTCTGGGGTTTTGAAACTAAAATTCTCTAACTCTCTACTTAGTTCGGGCTATTTTGGAAGAGAAAGGAAAGAATGAGTTGAAAAGTACAAAAAAATTGATAATTTCTCCTGCTTGGCATCAGAGAGAAAATAAAAGAGAATAGAAATTGTAGGTGATTTCGTATGGTGGGACCCATCATTTTTTTCCTCCAAATCAAGTAGAAAACTGGTAGAAGTTTTGCACAGTAGCCATTTCCCAAACCCATTTCTTAACTACCTATGAAAAGCTATTTGGCTAAAGTAATTGATGCTATCTTCCGGTGGGTTTGTTTCGGTGTTTGGTTTTGTTGTTTGCAATGGGTTTATTTTGGTGTTTGGTTTTGCTGTTTGCTGCATATTTATGGTTTTGTTGTTTCGTCAGTGGGTCTATTTTGGTCTATTTTACTACATTTTTATGGTTTTGCGGTTTGGATGTTTTGTTGAATTGATATTAATTTTATATAAGTTTATAGTATTGATAATGTAGGAAAAAATTTACATTTTCTTGTTTAGTGGGTTTATAATAAATTTATATTATTTATTTAAATTTATATTTTAATAATAAGGGAAGAGAATTGAATACAACAATTTGTATTAAAAAACATAAATATAAATTTTACTTGTAAAATAGGATTGAAATTATTTTATACCATTTTCTTAAATTTACATTTAAAAGAAAAAAATTAATTCCCCTATATCTTCTTAATTTATTTTTTTCTCACAATTAAACATAATATTTTCTCCTTTATTCTCTTTTCCCCCTATTTTCTCCTATAACTAAGCACACCTAAAGAAAATAACTTCTCCCAACTTTTTTTTCTCCTCTATTTTCTTTCTCTCATATTTTCTACTATAACCAAGCAAAGTATAAAGGTATCATAACTTCCTCACAATTGATTAAAAATTTTCAAAAATTATAAAAAAATATAAATACTTAATCACTCTCAAATTTATATCTCAAATATATTTAAAATACCTTACAATTTCTTCTAATCGATGGTACAATTTATCACAAATGATGCATATACATTTTACTTTAAAAAAGATCTCACAAAAATAATAATTCATTGTGAAATCGTGAAATTTCTAATAACCCTCCCTCGATGGGAGCTACATATTCAAATTTTCTCACTTTTCTCTTTTCTTCCCTCTACCAAAATTTTATACAATTCAAATATTTATAAATTAAAATTTTTAATAATAGATAAATTTAAATTTGATCAAAATATTCAATAATAAAATTTATCCGAAGTGATTATAACCTTGTCACATCAAAATTTAAATTTGAATAATATAAAGATGCAGATAAATAATCATTTTATTTTATAAAAAATAGAATTTACGTGGAAATCTCTTTTTTTTTTATTTAAAATAGAGAATCTTACAATAAACTTCTAAACAACTTTATCTAAAACTTATCCTACTTAAAATTTTAATACTATTATTTTTATATTTTGACAGATTAAAAAATATTCTTTAATTTAACATTAACTCGATTATAATATTAAAAAATTTAACTTAATTATCAAGTGTGAAAATAAAAGTATGAAAATATTAGCTGTGCAAAAGGATTAGAAATATTTTCATAATTAAAAAGGTTAAGCTTAAAATTAAATTACCTGACTAACAAATAGGCGTTTAAAGAAAATAAAACAACAAAAATGAAACATGTAATTTCGTCATGTTGTAGGCTGTCTTCAATCAAGGCCTAAATTTCATAGATGGTAGATTGAAGGTTTAAATCTTTATATTACATGACATGCAATAAAAAGTGACATCTGTACCATTAGAATCCTCCATCAATCCAGCAAAGAGAAGTCCCTCTACGGCTACATGTCTTGTCTTTTTTGATCCAGGCAAATTGACTTCTATGCTTTATTCGTGATATCCGAGCGCCGAAAAAGCCAGGCAACGGAAAAAGTTAATTTAGACTGATGTGCAAAAATTTAGAGTTGGTTTGTTTTCTATTTTTAAAAATAATTTATATTTTTTATTTTTAAAAATTATATTTTAAATATGTAATTTAGAAAATAAAATTAATTTTTAATTATTTTTTAAATTTATTTTTTATTCTAAATATTAATTTTATAATTAAATAAATTTTTTTATTTAAAATATTAATAATTTTAATTTTTCTTTAATTTAAAAATAAATTTATAATTTTGAAAAATATAAAAATAAAAATATATTCAAACATAACTTAAAATACTATCTTGATAGTGGATGGTGGGCTTGAGTGATCGGGAAGCACTTAATAAAGCAGTTCTCAAATGCTGCCAAATTCCCAGAAATCAACATAGAGCCCCGTTGGTTTCTTTACATGGAGTGCGATTTTCACGAGATAAAGATTCTGTTTAACTCAGCCAATTGACTCAAGCCATGTGTCGGGGAGAGACTATAGTAGGTTACCTTTGACAATGCTTGCCACTTTAATTGGGTCAAACGGAATGATCATGTGTTTGATCTTGGAATGGTTACCAGACATTTTCCTAAATCCAAGGTTTTTAGTTGCTGAAACTTGGTGCTGCCTGGTGCAGAATGACGTCCTCAGGTTCTTCCCGCCGCAAATTGATCGGGCAAAAGAAGAGTTCTATGAGGAATTTGACGAGTTAGAGCTAAGAGATGTTGGCTCTGTTTGTTGTGTTTTCTATTTTTTATTTTTAAAATAGATTTTAAAAATAATTTTTAAAAATAAAAAAAGAAAATATTTGGTGATTTATTTTGAAAAAATCTTGAATTACAATAATATCATTAATGAATTGTATTTTGAAAATAAGAAAATAAAAATAATTTAAAATTATTCTTGTTTTCTTATTTTTAAAATATATATTTTGAAAATAATTTTTAAAAATAAAAAAAATACTTAAAACAAATTTTTTTATTTTTAAAAATTAAAAATTATTTTAAAAACATCAACCAAACAGGAATGAATTTCCCTTTTAAGGACCCGTTTATGCATGAATTGAAGAAGCGCTTGGATTTCTCTATTGTGATTGTACATGTTACGGCAATTGACGATTTTTTAATCATCTGCATTGTGAAGGATATGGATCTCATGGAGGATCTAATAATGAATGGATTCTTCATTGTGGATTTAAGAAATTTATAATGTGGTGGGGGTGTTAAATTCGATTGGGGAAAAGGAAGAGGACAGTCATGGTGGATCTAAGGAATTTAAAAGAGAGAGGATGGTCCTAATTATTTGTAACAGTGGCTGGGGTGATTGAATAGGTCTTATAATTTAAAAAATAAATAAATTTTGATTGAACTCCATTAGTGATATCAAATGGGTTTCTCCGGATGTAATGCCAATATGATTTGGTGCTTGATTTTATGAAAAACAAGCCATGGGAGAGCAAAGAGAAATACAGGAATGGAAGAGCAGAAAAAATGGAATAAGATAGAGGATAAAATAATATTTTTATAATTATTTTCTAAGGAAAAACTATAATAAAAATTATAAAGGAATAAAAATAAAATATTACGAAATTTTTTTTATTAAATGGTTTAATATATAAAATTTAAAATTAGATAGAAAATTTACGTAATTTTAATAAATTATAAGAGAGAATAGTATATTTTATTCATTCATGTTTATTTTTTCATTTAAATAAAACAAAAAATTGTCATATATCTTTCATGTGTTTTTCTTCCTCAATTAAATCCGGATGAGACTTCAAAATTTTGATTAATCTTTGAATTTCCACTCAATATTGATTCCAACGGAATCTAGCACTTACTCGATTTTTCAGAATAGGACGAGGCACGAGGTTTCCTTTTTTTTTTTTTTTTTGGGGGGGGGGGGGGGGGGGTTGGGGTTGGGGATGGGATGTCAGAAGGCAGAAGGATTTCTACCATTATGGTTTACAGCCGTTTGTAAGATGTCATATTAGTGCATAAGTTTTTATTTAAGATTTTTCATTTATTTAAAATGCCAAGACGTTATCTAATAATCAATTGATTATATTAATAATTAATTAGTAATTAATTATGTTAATTAATTTCTTAATTTTATAATATTAATTATTTAAATTAAAATATTTAATGAAATTAATTTTTTATTATTAATTATTTATATATAAAATAATTTCTAAATATATGAATATATTTTATAATTTATTTGAATATATTCTTTTACTTTAATGATATTTTAAATTTTATATGTCATTTATTAAACTAAAATTTCTTCTAAAAGATATATTGTAATTTATATTTATTAAGTTATTCTTCAAAAAATAAGTTAGTATAATTTATTATATTTGTTAAAAATTTTCTTTAAGAAACACATAATTATAATTATTTAATTTTTTAAGAAATAAATATATTTAGGTATCCATGTACACTTTTATATTATTTTATGTCAAGTTTTCAACATACAAAATATATTGTAATAGTTATATTATTTTTATATTATATATTTTTTTGTCATCATTTTTTTTAAAAAGAATGTAACTTAATCAAAAATAATTATGTTATTTATAATATTCTGTATATTAAATGATCTCTTTTATTTAAGCAATGTTTTAAAAATTAGATCCAACAACGAATTTAAAAAACTATATTATATATGTATGTATTATATTTATATATGGGTGTATAAATTAATCTTATTGATTTTTACCTTTAATGTGAGAAAATTTTAAATTTCTTAGATAATCATATAATACAATAATATTTATTTTACTAGTATATATATTAATTTTATTATTTAAATTTAATTAGCAAAGATTTAAATGATTATTTATTATTTATAAAGAACTATTAGATTCTAATATATATTAAATTTGAACTTATATAATTAAAAATGATTAGTGGTTAGATTGTGGTTTCTTTACTTGTGTGTTGTATGGTTTGGAGTTCAATCTTTTCGTATGATACTTTAAGCAAAATAATAAATATATTTAACTATATAATTTCGGAAATTTGTATCTTTTTATCAATCAATTAATTAAAAATATTGGTTCTTTAAATTTTTCAAAATAATTAATTAGTAGTCTGATTAAAATAATTATTTATTAAATACTTAAAATAATTATTAATTAATTAGTTAAATAGTTACAAATCAATTAAAAGCTTATCAATTGTCAGACACTCTCCAAGACGGTTTGCTCCCCATATTAATATAGAAGAAATTGGAACATGAAGTCGAGGATAAATTGGGTGAAATCAAGAAAAAAATAGAATTAAGAGAGCACATGACTTGAATGTGATAATTTTTCTTAAATTTAAATGAAAATTTAACACAAATAAATAAAATATTAATTATGCAAATTACATATAACCTCTTTATAATACTTTAAATAATCACACATAATTAAAGAGTAAAACACACCTTGAACATTCAATTATCTAACAATAGGAAATTTTTTCTAAAAGGGCGTTTGAATTACGGAATCTGATATTTCCAAAAAAGTATACATTCTTAGGCATGTAATTTCCAAATTTATAATTTCTAAGAATATAAAATTCTTATATTTAGTTCAATATATATATTTCTCAAAATATTTTTCTCACATTCTTAGATATATTATATTTCGATATTTGGCTCACACTTTATATTCTAAAAATCTTATTACTTTTTCAAAAAATACTCTCATTAATTTTTTTATAAATTGTAATAAATTATAGATTTAACTAAAATTATATAAATAAAGACTTTTGAAGACTTAATAAATTAATAATTTAAATTCTATTTGATTAAAATATAATAGATAATTTAATATATAAAATATTAAAATTTTTAAGAATTTGAATTTGAATATTTCATATAATTAATTATATAAAATAAATAAGTAATTTCTCCATTATTGACAAGAAATTTTTATTTTCTTTGAAAAGAAAATAAGAGTGAATCATTTTGCTACAACCACAACGTTGATCATTTTACTTTATCCTAAACTAAATGTCAGTAAAAATATCAAGGTAAAAGTTCAAAATTTAACATAGAACAATTGAATATTAAAAAGTAATATTTAAAGCTTATTTATATGAATGACAGTTTAAAAAATTATTTTAATTTCAAAAGATATTTAATAAAATTATGAAGAATTCATTTTGTTTATAAAACTAATTTAGACCTTCTGTTTATATTAGACATAAAAAACATTACCTAAATTTAAATTCAAATGTTTGTATATAAATTAATAGAATTGAAATTACTTATTTTTTTAACTTATTTAGTATAATTATCCTTGTTGTCATTAAAAAAATTAAAAATAAAATATATAAGTTAAAAGTGAAAGATGAAAATTGAAAATTTTTAGATTAAATTAAAATTGGAATATGGAAATTGATATGAACCAGTCCAACACTTTACATGAGCAAGCCTAAGTAGAGAAAAATTTAATATTAAGTGAAGGCCCAATGACAAGAGGAAAGCTCAAAAGGAAACAAGAAGGAATTGGAGTCCATGTAAATGCATTCCTAGCTCAAGAAGCTCAAGTAGAAGAAACAAGTAAAGCTGAAGTGTTGCTTATCCGAGTTCATGAAATCTGAAGATATTCGAAGTGCAATGAATCTAGACACATTTTCCCAATATGAAGCATGAAAAATTAGGAAATAATTTCCTAATTCAAAGTCAACAAACTTGGACATATTTTCCTAATATAGAGTGCAATGAACCTGGACATATTTCCAATATGGAGCACTACAAATTATGAGATAATTTCCTAATATGGAGCGCAACAAATGTGAAAACATTATCCTAATATGGAGCACAATGAATCTAAATATAATTTTCAAATATAGGATACAATAAATCTAGACATGGAGTGTAGCAAATTAAGAAATATTTTCCTAATCGAGAATATAACAAATAAGAAAAATCTGAGGATAATTTCTATTTTTTAATTTAATAATAGTCAAAGCTTTGTATTTTTTCAAATATGACATTTACTATTTGTATTTTCCTAAAAGTAATATAAATAAGAATTTATGTAACTCAGAATTAGGCAGTTCATGAATAATACATAAATTTGAGTGTTTCTTCTCCAAAGTGTGAGAATATTATCTTCTTTTGCTCTTGCAAAACCTTGCTTTGTCAATCTTCTTTTATAAGATTGGTGATTCAAATTCATAAAAGCCCCCAATTTGTGCTTCAACCCAGGTGCGTTGTTGTGTGAATTGGTCGATTTGTGTTTGTGGTTGAACAAGTGATCTAAGTAGCAGGTCACATTTCTTATAGCATTGATTGGTTGTTTGCATTCATCAGGTCATCGAACCACCCAAGTCAGAACTTATCACTCCCAATTTCATTCCTCATTTCTGGAGTGTGACGCTCATATCATTCTTTTATATTATTTTTTGATTTACTTTATTTACCTCCGCCGTGAAGATCGGGACATCCCTATGGAATTCCTTATCAGAAATTACTTTTTTTACTTATTTGGTATAATTATAGTTGTTATTATAAAAAAATTGAAAATAAGAAATATAAGTTAAAATTAAAAATTAAAAATTTTAAAATAAATTAGGGTATAGAAGAATAGGAGTAAAATTACCCTTTTACTTTAGTATTAACATTCTCATGAGATGGGAATTTGAGATATCCATCTCTTCCCATAAAAATATTTGGGAGGAAAGTTGAGGTCTAAAATATTCTTAAAAATGTTATATTTCTAGTAAATTTTTTAAAATTTTGAACACATTTTCATAAAATATTTCCGGAAATATATAAAATATTCCGCAAACCATCAAACGTTTAAAAAAAATTATAATCCAACTAATGAACATTTTCTCATAGACTATTCAAATAATGAGTGGATCTAAAATATATTGAGCGGCATTTCTTTCAAGAAGCACCATATGCCTACTACTTGGATCTAAATCCAGTTCATTTGTTTTTTAATTTTAGTGATGTAAAAATATAATTTTTATTTTAAAATTTATTATTTTTATTAAAATTTATAATTTCAAAAAAATAAAATTTTATATTTATTTATAAAATTTACTTCATTCGTATTTTAAATTTTATAATATCAAATAAAAAATTCTATGCCTACCCCTAAAATTCACTCTGTCCATCTTCAGGAAAGGATAAGATTGCAAATTCCTGCTAACCTAATAATTTGCATATATACTGTTTTGGATGAGGAAAAAGTAAGAGAGAAAAGAGAAATTTTTTAAATTTAAATTCAAGAGAAATTAATTTTTTTTTAATTTTAAATTAATTATAAAATTTTAATCACACATTTTATCTTTATATTTTTCTTCTTTTTTTATTCAAATAAAAAAATTAAATTTTTTCTTCCTCCTCTCCATTCAAACAAAGCCTTTAGGACAAGGGCCTGTATTTTCAAAATGCGGATGACATGAATGGCTGATGGGCATGATGCTATCATGACGCAAATTGGGAAATAGGAGGCCACCACCCCGTCGCTTCCTCAATAGTAATTACTAGGAAACATACTATATTTTCCGGGACCGCAGTCCATTTGACCCGCCGCAAAAAGGGCCGGGCAAGGAAAATGTCCAACAAAACTACGGAAGACGGTAAATTATCTGGCTCACTTTGCTGGGATCTTGAAACATGTTTTTGTTATAGAAGCCAATTTCTATCTTCACCAACAACACTCATTCCCACGTTTGCAATTAAGTTCAATTTAATTTAAACAGTTAACATGTTTAAATTTCATGTCATACCATGTACACGTGACATAAAGTGAGACTACTCCTTTTATCTTAAGTTGTTTTGTCCTAAACTCAGATGAAGTAAAATATTTTGATTCCAATTATAATGTGTGCCATAATTATAAAAAGGAATCGTGATTGGTAATAATGCACGGAAGACAACTCTATTTGGTCTTTTCCTTCACGTTGTAGAGTTTTATCTACAAAGAACGAGATCCTAAAACTTCGTACATACCAGGATTTAGATTAATTTAAATCCTAATAATTATCATTTTTGAATAAAAATCTTCGCATCATTGTAGCAATGTTCAAATTTAGAATTAAGTTTCTCCTTCAATATTGTTGCGAAGCCGCAGAGTACTTATATTTTATAATATTTGGTTATCACTTTAGATTTTAATAGGATAGAATATGCCGAAGTGTGATATTTTTATATTTTTATATGTATTTTTTATGTAGTGAATATTTGGTTTTACCCGTTGTGAGTATTACGCGCACGGGTATCTCTCTTATATATATACATGTATATATGTGTGTTATAGTCCATGAAAGTGAGATATTTTTGTTAAACCAGATGTACAGTAAAAAGCCCCATCCCTCACTTTCCTTTTAATATTTTATGCAAGTAAAACAGAGAAAATCACCTCTCTGTCCTTCATCATTTTCATTTATGAAGAAAGCGCTTGTCAAAGCATTTATTCATGTAATCAAATTTCATATTTCTATAAATGAAAAAGCTGATTTCTTGGAGGATCATTATCCAACTCTGCTTCTATTATTCCTCGTTTATGATGTATAGTTCATCTTTAGTATTTTGTGCAATGGTTCTGTTTTATATAATAAATAAATTAATTTATAATTTATTAATTAATTTATAATTTATTGATTAATTAATAAGTTATAAATTAATTTATGTGTTATACGAAATGGAGTTATTGGGTCAATAAATTATAAATTAATTTTTAGAGATATTTTTCGAACTAACTTATAAGATCTGATTTAATAAGTTATCTAAAATAACTTATAACTTATAACTTATTAATTTCTTTTTAATTTTTTTCAAATCTACCGTTATTCATTTTTTTAATTTACAATTCATATCTTTTGTAATATAAATTTAAATAATTTTTTAAAAATATATTTAATTATATTTTAAATAATTATAATTTTATAATAAATAATAAAATAAAAATTATATAAGTAAATAAATATATAAGTTTATAAAATATAATTAATTAAATATTAAAAATTATATTTTTATTTTAAACTTTTTAATTATATTAATATAATTTAATTTTTATATAAATATAAATTATTTTAATTTTATATATTTTTGTTAATATATTCTTTTATATCATTTTACAATTTTAGATAATTCAATAATTAATTTTATAAAATATTTTAATTAATTTATCAGTTATAAAATAATTTATTAAAACGGAGCCGATGTCTATATTTTAATGGTTGCTACCAAGTATTTGTTATCATGTGAGGATTTTATATTCTACTTTTTTGTGCTTTAAACCAAATGAGAATGAACCTTGAGAAAATTCTGGCGTAGTACCGTAGCAAGCTTCTGAAAAACTGAATCTAAATATGAGGAAAAAAAAAATGCAACAGTTTGCGAAAAAGAAAATAGAGCCCCCTACGGGCCCCGGTCTTTGTTACTCCACACACAAATGGAAAAAAATTCTTATATATTTTTATCATAATATATATTTTTAACTACAATTAATAAATAAAAAAATCTATTAATTAATTAATTTATTTTATGAAATTTATATTTATTGAAAATATAATTTTTTAATCTTTAAAATATTATATAAAATTAATAAATATTTTATATTTAAATAAAGATATATTATATAATTAGAATATAAATAATTTCTCCGCAAATTGACTTCGATGCTTCATCAGTGATATCTGAGCACCGAAAAAGCCATTAAATGGAAAAAGTTAATGTGGACTGATGCACGCAGATTAAAATACTGCTTTGATATTGAATGGTGTGCTTGAGGGATCCAGTCTAGAAGCACCGTAAAGCACTCCTCAAATGCTGCCAAATTCTCAGAAATCAATATAGAGCCCCGTTGTTGGCTTTTCTTCTTTTTTTTCTTTTTCCTTTAACATGTAGTGCAATTTTTTCACATGACAAAGATACTATTTAACTCAGCCAAGGGACTCGAGTCATGTCTCAAGCAGACACTACGGTAGGTTACTTTTGACAATGCATGGACGGCACTTCTATTTGGTCAAATGGAATGAACATGTGTCTGATCTTGTAATGTTTACAAGAGCTTTTCCCTAAATCCAAGGTTTTTTAGTTGCTGAAACTCGATGCTGTTTGGTGCAGAATTGTGGGGCATGCTCTTTCGGAGGAGAGAGAGAATGATGCTGTATGGTATTTCATGTGGCAGATCGATTAGGCAACGGGAGGTATTAGGAAAGTATCACAATTCACGGCCGAATAAAGCCGTTGTATTTTGCGATGCTTGTTTGTTTGAAATGCGGTATTTTTTTTATTGTTGTATATATGAAAAATAGAATTTAAATTTAAATTTCAAATATAAATTAATAATTATCAAACAAATATAAAATAATAAAATAAATTTATAAAATTTAATATAATAAATATAAAAAAATTTAAATTTAATTTTAAATTTCATTATATATATAATATGAATTAAGTTATAATTAAAGCAGGATGGGTCACGTTAGAATAGGCACGTGATAGAATTTTCATTTGTTTTGAATATTTGGTTCACATAATTAAAATTAAAGGTGTCGTAGCGGATTTACCGGCAGATATTTGATTTACAAAATATTTTTAATATTTTTAAGAATATTTTAAGAGGATATTATATTTTCATGTCTAGTTCTAAGTTTAAAGAAAAATATCTAGAAATATCATATTTTTAAAAATATTTCTTGTCTAACTTTCTCTCAAAATATTCTCATAGAATGAGAATATTAGTACTAAAATAAAAGAATAAAATTATCTTCACATTTAATACTCTCTCTTATTTATTATTTTATTAAATAATTTTTAATTTAAATTGAGAAATAATTATCATTTTATTTTTAAAATATTTTTATTATTAAAAAATATAATAACATTAATTTTTTAACTATCATTTCTTTTCTATTGTTGTTCCTAATGTATGAAAGATTGTTTTAATATATTTTATACAAATATATAATTTCTTATTGAAGAATAATACAATAAGCTTGAAATTTCTTTTCAAAAAAGGCATATGTATACATAAAAATATAAAACAATAATATTTCTATATCAAAAAAGAAATTACAATATAAAATTTAATACTAATATGAACATAATTGTGAAAATAATTTAACGACAAAAATTTATAATTTTATAAAAAGAGAAGTATTAACTATATTTAATACTTTAACAATAACTTAAATAAATTATACTCGCTTCATTTTAAAAATTAATCTAATAATAATAATAATTAAGTGACTAATGATGAGTATACATTGTAAAGGCAAAGAGTGCAGAAAAACAAACAAATAGTTAGTTTACTCATGACTTATTTTTAGATAAGATTATAATGTTTAATTGTTAGTAAAAGTAGCAATCAAATTCTATTCTAAATAAAAAATATATTAATTATTAAAATATAATAAAGTATAAAATATTTTTATATATTTTAATAAATTTTTAGATATTAAATATTAAAATTTAATTTATTAACTGTTAAAAGTTTTTTTAATTATTCATATAGTTTTAAATAAAAATATGGTTTATTATATTATATTTTATAATAAAAAACTTAATAAGAAAATTTTCTAAAATAATCTCAAGATTTTTGGAAATATGAAATATGAATTAAATATAATAATATAAAATATCTAAAATTTTGATAAAATATTTTGAAGAAAATTTATAATAAACCAAATATAAGAATGTTATATTCTTTTGAAT
This sequence comes from Sindora glabra, assembly GCA_020226215.1. NCBI lineage: Eukaryota > Viridiplantae > Streptophyta > Magnoliopsida > Fabales > Fabaceae > Sindora > Sindora glabra. The sequence continues at coordinate 51,679,147 of CM035226.1, forward strand.
TAAATTTTTAGAAATCATATTTTTTAAAATATTCACTTTTCTGAAAGTATAAGATTCCATAAATCAAACCCCAAAATAATAATGTTTTGCAATAGGTAAAATATCAATTAATGCATCAAGTTTAACTTTAACGCACTTAAAAATGATGAAAGAATTAAAATTTGAAAATGAATACAAATCTGGTCGCAACTAGCTATTTTAAAGAAAGATGTGGCTTTAAAGTGTCAAAAGGATAATTAAATATTTATAAATTTCAAGGAGTTAATTAAGAAAATAAGAAAAAAATTACCCACAAATGGTACGATTTATTTGCGAAACAGATTATGATATATCACTAAATAGTGGTATATTAATATATTATCATATCTAATTATACATTAAATTTATTTTTTTAAATTAAATTTGATATATATATAATATGATAATATATCAATAATTAGATTTAATGATATATCATTACATTAATAATATATTATAATAATCTCTTTTATCTAAATATCAAAATAAAGATCATATATAGTTTACATAATTATATTTCGTTTACTCGTGCTTATTTAAAAAAAAAAATGTAGTAGAATTTATCATGCATCTTTCATGTACTTTTCTTCCTTCCTTGTTAAATCTAAATGAAACTTTAAAAATAATATATCATAATTATCTCTTTTGTTTAAATGTCAAAATAGAGATCATCTATAATTTACATAATTTATATTTTGTTTACTCGCGCTTGTTTTTCCTTTTTTTTTTTTTCAAATGTAGTAGAATTTATCATTTGTCTTTTATGTACTTTTCTTCCTCCACCGTTAATTCTAAATGAGATTTTAAAATTTTGATTTATCTTTGAGTCTCTGTTAAATATTAATTTCAACAGCACACGCTCGATTTCTCAAGATAGGACAAGGCACAGGGTTTTCTATCATTTTGGTTTGCAGCCGTACGTAAGACGTCGTATTAGTGCCCAAGTTTGCGAAAAAGATTATTCATTTATTTAAAATATTAGGATCAACAATCAATTAATTATATTAACGATGAATTAATAATTAATTTAATTAATAAATAATATTAATTATTTAAATAAAAATATTTAATAAAATTAATTATTTATTATTAAATATTTATTTATGAAATAATATATCAAGATATGAGTATATTTTATAATTTATTTGACTATTATCTTTTACTTTAATAATATTTTAAATTTTATATATTATTTATTAAATTATTCTTCAAAAAATGAATTACTATAATTTGTTATGCTTGTTAAAATTCTAATAAATAAATATTTACATATCCGTGTACACTTTTGTGTTATTTTATGTCAAATTTTTAACATACTGTTTATAAATATTATAATGGTTATATTATTTTCATATTACATATATTTTTTATCATCATATTTTTTAAGAAGAACGCAAGTTGATTAAAAATGGTTATACTATTTGTAATATTTTGTATGTTGAATGATCCTTTTTGTTTAAGTGATATTTTAAAAATTAGATTGAATGATGAATTGAAAATATTATTGTATATGTATGCATTATATATATGTATAAATTAATCTTATTGATTTTTACTTTGAATGTGACAAAGTTTTGAATTCATTACATAATCTTATAATACAATAATATTTATTTTGTTAATTTATATTAATTTTATTATGTAAATTTAATTCATGAAGAGTCAAATGATTATTTATTATTTATGAAGAATTATTATATCCTACTATATATTAAACTTATATATATAATTAAAATTAATAATTGTTAAATGGTTGAACCTTTACTTTTTCATTGTTTGGTTTGGGATTAAACTTCTCCGTATGACATTTTATGTAAAATAATGAATGTATTATGAAATAACACAAAAGAAATAGAGAAAGAAGAATTAGGAGAAGATAGTGAATAAGAGAAGTATTCTTAAATTTTCTTCATATTATCTCAATACAAATGAAGTACCTATTTATAGGTACAAGTACAAGTAATCCAAAAGTCACATCTTAAATTTCATTACATGAATGTGAGGGATGAGTATTTAAAGGATACATGAATGGGGGAGATGAAAATCTAAAGTACATAAATGTAGAAAATGGATATGGACATCCACATACAATGTATTCATAACACTCTCCCTTAAATATTCATTGTACAAAAAATATGCCTCATAAAACCTTATTAGGGAAAAACTTAGGGGATAAAAACCCTAGTGAAAGAAAAAAAAATGCACCATTTCTTGTACATTCCCCCTATTCACAACATCATTAAAGATCTCTGAGTCGATGCATTTTAATTTTGTATACTAATTTTTCAAATGTTGATGTAAGTAATGCCTTGATAAATAAGTTTGCTAAGTTATTATTTGAATGAATTTATTGAATATCAATATCACCTTTCTTTTAAAGATCACGAGTGAAGAAGAATTTTAGTGAGATGTGCTTCATTCGATCTCCTTTAATATAACCTTCCTTCAATTGAGCTATACATATAACATTGTTTTCAAAAAAGTACAGTTAGAGTTCTTTTGCAAGAGGATAGCCCACATGCCTCTTGAATATGTTCAGTTATAGACCTCAACCAAATACATTCTCAAATTATTTCGTGAATTATTATAATCTCTACATGATTAGAAAAGGTGGCAATAAATGTTTGTTTAGTGGAATGCCATGAAATAGTTGTATTACCACTTGTAAATAAATAGCACATTTGAGATCAAGCTTTATGTTGATCAAATAAATATCCAATATCTACATAACCCATAAGCTCTGGTCTAGATCTATTTGTATACGATAAGCCCATATCAATAGTACCTTAAAACTATCAAAAGATATGTTTAATTCTATTCTAATGTTTTTAGGTTGGAGAGGAACCAAACCTTGCTAACAAGCTAATGACAAAAGTTATATCAGATCTTGTATTATTAGCAAGATACATCAATACATTAACAATAATAAGATATGGTACTTTAGGATCAAGAATCTTTTATTGTTATCTTGAGGTTGAAAAATATCCTTTTTCACATCAAATGACTGAATAACTATTAAAGTACTCAATAGACGCGCTTTATCTATGTAAAATCTTTTAAAAACGTTTTGGATATAAGTTAATTGATGTATAAAAATTCCATTTTTCAAATGTTTGATTTACAAGCCGAGCCAAAATTTTATTTTTTCAAATCTTTCATTTCAAATTCTTTCTTTAAGTAATCAACTGTCTTTTAAATCTCTTTAAGAGTTCTAATAATATTCAAATCATCAACATATACAATAATAATTACAGATCTAGAATTTATTCACTTTATGAAAACACATGCATATATTAGATCATTCTTATATCCTTTTTTTAACAAGTATTCACTAAAACAATTATACCACGTTCATCTAGATTACTTTAATCCATACAAAGATTTTTATAATTTAATTGAATAAAGTTCTTAGGACTTTGAATTACATACTTTAGGCATCATAAATCCTTCTGGGATTTTTATGTAGACATCATGATCAAGTGGGCTATATAAATAGGTTGTAACAATATCCATAAGATGCATATCAAGTTTTTCATATACTGCTAGACTAATAAGATAAAGAAATGTGATTGCATTTACTATAGTAGAATAAATGAACTTATAATCAATTCCAAATCTTTGTGTAAAACTTTAGGCAATAAGTCATGCTTTATATCTTACAACTTCATTTTTCTCATTTCGTTTACACATAAATACCTATTTGTACCCAACAGGTATTATACCTTTAGGTGTTTGGACTATAAGTCCAAAAACTTCATATTTTTCAAATGAATCTAATTTTGCTTGAATTACATCTTTCCATTTTGGCCAATCATATCTATGTCAACACTCAGCGATAGATCTAAGTTCATGATCCTCATTATTATTCATCCCATTAAGTGCTATATTATATGTAAAAATATTGTTAACAATTATTTTTTTGTGGTTCAATCTTTTCCCTATAGCAACATAATTTATTAAGATCTCCCAATTTTCATCATTTTTAATTACCTTAACTTCTTCTGAAGTTATATTATTTATTATGTCTCTAGACTCTTCAAGAGTATCCATTTCTTTAATAGACTTATCTTGAATAATTGTTCATTTCCTTTTGTGGGGATTTTCATCTTTTAAACCAATTGATCTACCATACTTCTAGTGTGCCTTAAACTCATTAGCTTTTCATTCATGAATTGTTCTTCATGGACATCAATCCTTATAGGAGCATTAACAGTTAGTATATATAACTTAGTTACTCTCTTTAAGTCAATAAATGTATTTGGCAGTTAATTTGCTATACTTTGTAAGTGGATTATCTTTTGAACTTCAAGTTCACATTACTTTATGCAAGAATTAATATATTGTAAAGTATTCCATATAATTTATTTAACCAACTGTTTGTCTTTTTCTCCCCTTAATGTTAGGAAAATTAATTCATCAAAATAATAGTCAACAAAATGTGTTATAAATAAGTCCCTTATTATTGGCTTATGATATTTTATAATAGAAGGAAAATTATACTTAATATATATTCCTAATCTTCTTTGAAGTTCTATTTTAGTATATTGTGGTGAAGCCATTAGAACATATACCGCATATCTAAAAATTTTGAAATGAGAAATATTTAGCTTTTAACCATAAGCCAATTGCAAAAGGGAGTACTTATGATAACTAGTTGGTTTAATTCGTACGAGTACAGTTGCATGTAGAATTGCATGTCCCTAAGAAGAAATAGAGAGTTTTGTTATCATAAGTATAGGTCTAGCTATTAATTAAGGTTGTTTAATAAATGATTCAGTTAAGCCATTTTATGTGTGAACATAAGTTACAGGATGTTCAACATTTATTCTGATTGACATGCAATAGTCATTAAAAGCCTATGAAGGGAATTCACTAACATTATCAAGATGAATAATCTCGTCTTAATAAGGTAATTTTAAAATTGCACTCTTAATCGAATAATTTAAGCAAGCAATCTCGTAAAATATCAGGTTACGACTTGATAGCAAACATACATGAGATCATTTGTTGGATACGTCTATTAATATCATAAAATATCTGAATGGTCCATATGGTGGGTGAATAGGCCCATATATGTCATCTTGTATATGTTCTAGAAATGTTGGAGATTTAGTTCTAACTTTAGTTAGTGATGGCTTAATAATCAATTTATCAAGAGAACATGTAATGCACAAGAATTCTTTAGATTGAAAATTTTTCAAGTTTTTCAATGGGTGCTTGTGTAAATTCTTAATAATTTTTTGCATTATTAGTGATCCAAGATACCCCAACCATTTATACCATATAGTAAATGTTTTTAAATCAATAAACTTTTAGTTTATTATAGCATGAATCTCAATTATACTAATTTTTAAGTAGTACAAGTCAAAAGAGAAAATGGGTAATTTTTCTAGTATCATTTTCTTTCTTGAAATAATCCATGTAATATAGAGGTATTCATTATTTCCCTCACATAGAGTCTTTATGTGATATCCATTACAATGAATATCTTTAAAACTTAACAAATTTCTTTAGGACTTAGAAGAGAATAAGGCATTTTTTATAGTAAATTTTGCTCCTTTTGATAATGCAATAATAGCTAATCCATGTCCTTCAATTAATCTTATACTACTAGAAATTGTAGTAACATAAGCTTTATCAATATTAATTAAGAAAAATATTGCTTATCTTTTAGGATCTTATGAGTTGTTGCATTATTTATGAGACATGTATCTCTATTCATATTTTTTTAAAATTAAACAAATCAAAAGTATTACAAAGTAACTAAAAGAATATGGAATAGAACTAATATCTAAAATAAAATTGTTCAAACTAAATGAAAAACTAATAATAAACATAGCTTCTAGCTTTAATTTGTGGAGTTCTTTTTCAACATTTTGGATTTATAATATAAGTTTTCTAAATAAACATTTAAAATATAAAAGATTTACTAAGTTCAAATTGAATTTTATGTAGATATGATAAGGAAGAATAAAGAATCTAAATTTGTAAAAGACTCTTGAAGATGTCACTTTATATCTAAACATATTGACCTCTTACTAATTATAATGTGACAAAGCATCTAACTAAAGATAAAACATATAAGGGATAACAAAATTGATTCAACCTTAGATCTGTTATAATAAAGTTGCATATTAATAATAGAGAGGTATACAAGAAAATAATCATGTAAATTGAACAAAGTTATTATTAACACAATAAGCTCACCAAATGCAATTATGGCAGATATGAATAATAAGTTTATAAGATAAAGCTTCTTTGGTATTTTCGTATAACTTTATATTGGTGTTTTATTTCTTTATTAAATCACATTTTTAGAATTCATTACATTTAAAAGAATTTAAGAGTTTAATATCTATAATAAATAATTTTCCTTATAATATTAAGTATTAATAGCTATAATTGTACATTAATTGAATTAAAAGGAATATCAATTAAAATAAAAACAAGTTATAGATACATGAATCATTAAATCATATATATAAACATTAGTTCAAAACATAACTAAATTAAAAGAAAACGGTGTGCAATAACAAACAAATGAAATTTATAAATTAATATCAAATTGAAAAATTTAATTTCCTATCAGATAATTTGAATACTTGAATTAATAAAATAAAATTAGAAAGTAACAATATTAATATTACAAGATAAAGATGCAAGAATCATTAATCGTGATGTAAAGTAGTAACTTGTGACCAAAATAATTTTATACACATTTCAACTATTTTATGTACAAATAATAATTATCACAAATAATAAGAGTAATCAAATAAAAGTTTTCTTATTTTATACTTCAATCTTAATATGTATAATTGTAAAGAAAAATTAAAAAAAATATCTTTGAATAAATAATCTACATAACATAATAAAGGTTATTATTTGATCATATCTAAATTTGATAAGAAAAAAATTTGTACTCATAAATTTTATAGATCTGAGTAAATTCAATAATAATACTTCTTTTATGAATGCAAAAACTCAATCTTGAAGAGAATTGTGTTAATAATGTATTATGAAATAACACAAAAGAAGTAGATAAAGAAGAATTGGGAGAAGATACAGAATAAGAGAAGTATTCTTAAATTTTCTTCATATTATCTCAATACAAATGAGGTGCCTATTTACAGGCATAAGTACAAGTAATTCAAAGGTCACATCTTAAATTTTATTTTATGAATGGGGAAGATGAATATTTAAAGAATACATGAATGTGAGAGATAAATATCTAAAGTACATAAATGTAGAAGATAAATATGGACATCCACATATATTGTATTCATAATAGAATGCATTTGATTATATAATTTGGGATAATTTTATTTTCTTACTTATTTTTTATCAATCAATTAATTAAATATGCTTAATTCCCAAACTTTTTGGAAATGATTAATTGGAGGTCAATCAATTGATTAAAATATTTATTTTCCTTTGATTAATCAATTAAATGTCTCTAAATTTAATTGTTAAACACTCTCCAAGTAAGTTTTCTCCCCTTACTTGTATAGAAGAAGAAATTGGAACATGAAAGCACGGACAAATTAAGTGAAATCAAGATAAAATACGTTTAAGGGAGCACATGACTTGAATAGGATAGTATTTCTTAGATTTAAATGAAAATTTAATACAAATGAACTTAGTATTAACGATACAAATCATATATAACCTCTTTATAATACTTTAAATCATTACATATGATTAAAGAGTAATTTGTCTTTAAAAATTTGACGAATGAGTTTAGAGTGTGCAGTAAAACACATGTTGAACGTTTAATTTTCTACTAATACTAAATTTTCTCGTTAAAAAAAAATTATAATCCAACTAAGGAATATTTCCCCATTAATGATCTTGAGACTGTTAACAAGGATGGTTTGATTGTATATTAGCGACCCAAAATGCTTAACAGCTATTAGACACGTTATCACAAAGAGGGAGAAAGAGGGCAATCCAATTTATGGGCAAGATTTCTTATCTTATAGACATAATATCTTGATGAGTCAAGACCAAAGAAAATAAGGCAGCGTGGAGGGACGATATCATGATAAGCTGCAATCTTACTGGTCAATGCCCTTAAAAGAAGACTCACAAGTCAAAGTCGTCTAACTCTTCCAAAAGTTTGACTTGTCCTTTTAGCCACAATTTTTTCGCCATCCTTTGGCCTCAAAGGTAAAGAACAAAGATAGGAATCCGTCAATTTCAACAACGTAACGCCCACTCCTTCCTCGCTTCTTCCTGTCTTTTTTACGGCTTAAAATATTGCGTTGGATTTGTTATTTGCTGCCAGAATCTAATGATTATATTTAACTGTAATCCAATGTCAGGTTCATAACTACGCGTTCCATGCACCATATAAAGAACAAATAATTAAATACTCTAAATTACACATCTCATTATTCTTAACCAAATAATTATAAGCCAATTTTTACTAATTGATCGCCGTGAAAATTACAAATCTTAATCAGGAAGAGTGAACTAAGATCATGCTTATATTGCTTCACCCATTTTTTTTCCTCAACATTTCAAAATCTGATTTAACACAACTCTTTGTCCATTGTCTGTGCCTGTTCAGATCCTGGTAAGCATGAACTGGATAAGAGTGAGGAAATCTAGTAGTCAGAATCTTCTTTCCAATAAACATGATCATTATTACATTCAAACTCACATGATTGTCTATTACAGAAAACTAGGAAGCATGAAAACCGTAGATCTTGAAAAGTGACTTCTGATGTACAAATCATTAGACCCTGTTATCGGCCTTCTTGATAGCTGCTGTCAATTTGTAAACTTGTTTCTGGTTTACTAGAAGAAGAACCTGTGCTGGAAAGGCCTCTGTTGGTGAAGAAGGTTGGTTGTTTAGGAACTGGGAGTGTCATAGCTTCACTGTGGAGCATTGTCACAACATTTGACATGGTTGGTCTGTCACTCGGTTCATCTTGTACGCATAAAAGTCCGACAATTGCACACCTTACGAACTGATTTGTATTGCAAGTTTCACTCAAAGATGGATCCATTAAATCCAACAACTTGTTATCTGCCCATAGTGTCCATGCCTAATACAATATTGGCAGAAGTTAGTAGTGAAACGGAGAAAATCAAAACGGAAGTAACAGATAAAACATACATAACCCAGGAGGCTTGAAGCTTGTCGGCTCTTATAGAACCCTGTGTTCTTTTTTGCACTGATAATCTCAAGTAGGACTACACCAAAGCTGAAAACATCAGATTTAATAGAGAAAAATCCATCCAAGGCATATTCTGGAGACATGTAGCCACTACAAAAAACCAAAAAGTTACATACTTCGGGTAAGACAAGTAATTATCTCTATGAACCAAATTGATAAATTATCATTGATGATGGTACTAAAAGATAATCAAGGAGATCAAACTTACTAGGTTCCTACCACCCTCTCTGTGTTTGCCTCAGTCTCTTTGCCCCCAAATATTCTTGCTAATCCGAAGTCCGAAATTTTTGGTTTCATTTCTTCATCAAGAAGAATGTTACTGGTTTTTAAATCTCTATGAATTACTCTCAACCTAGAATCTTCGTGAAGATAAAGCAACCCTCGAGCAACACCGATAATTATGTCAAATCGCATCTCCCAATCTAGAAGTATCCTTTGTGTCCGATCTTTCATACGTTGATTATCCATTGAGAAAAATAAGATTAGTGGTTAATGGTTATGACAAATAAATTATAGTCTCGAAAAATTAGTGCAATGCATTAGAAGAGAGCAAGAAATATGTTTTCAAACTAACCAAATATGATTGAGTCTAAGCTCTTGTTTGGCATGTATTCATATAGCAAAATCTTTTCATTTCCTTTTATGCAATAACCCAGAAGTCTAACAAGGTTCCGGTGCTGAAGTTTGGCTATCAGAACAACCTCATTTTTGAATTCCTGCAACCCTTGAGATGAAACACTTGAAAGCCTTTTTACCGCAATATCTTGACCTCCTGGGAAATTACCCTGAAACAAATTTCTTCAGATAATATTACCCAAGGATTTGTTTACAAGAAAGATAAAAATATATTGGACTCCAATCAGTTACCTTGTATACAGGACCATAGCCCCCCTGTCCTAGTTTGTGCGCATCTGAAAAGTTATCTGTAGCTGCAACTATGCTTTCAAAATCAAAATAAGGGACACCGATGCCTTCATTGTCTTTTTCTTCTAATCCCCCCAAGCCTATTAGATCCATCACTTGTTTTTCACTGTCATGCAAGGAAGCTTGAATCCATTGAATGCTCCCAATGTCTGAACTTGGTAAAGATATTTGCAGTCTCAGTGATATCTATATATGCACTTTGATTTGTGTGTAATCCAAAATGCAAAAGTAAAATTTATTACCTTGATTGTGGACTACTTTCCTTTTCCATACATAAGCAAAAAAAATCGTGGGTGCCATGAATGCGATGATTGTAAGAATTACAACAAAAGTCAACGACATTCGTCTGGTTGAGTGCTTCCCAGAGTAAGCTGCAAAAATAAGAAAGCGAGTTACAAATTTGTGAAATCAAAACACATTTTCTGACACTAGATGTGTGCCACATTCTAATCATAAATTTTCTTGAGGAGTTTGGTAAATGTTAGATGTAGGATTAAGCTTAACTTCTGTGGGTGCAAGTATAGCATCAGTATTGGATATTGGAACTTGATCAAAAAGAGCGAAGCAGAAGAGAGAAACAAGATTTAAATTGAATAGAATCGTTCCTATCAATGCCGTGCAAATTAGATCTGAGGCATGTTATAGAACACCATTACCTTCTGCTGTTGAATCACAAGTTAAATTGAGGTCATTCCACCGAAATTTTGAATCACAAAGACACCTGTTTTTTCCTTCTGTTGTTGCAGTGCATGCTGAGTTCGGCCAATACCTGCAGTCCATGGATTCGTGGCAGAGCGGTTCTTGTGGTGGTTTCCACCTGACCTCTATACTCTTGGGATCAACGCACCAGTAGATTACTTTAAAAGGAGAATCCGACGGTAATCCTTGTTGGGGATGATCACAGGTTAAATCTGGAATTTGGACATTGAACGTCCTGGCCCTTGGATCCATCCCAGTAACTCGATAATTGCCTCCAAGTATCGTGAAATTAAGTTGCCCGTAATCGTAGCTGCAGTTGAACCCGGAGTACATGGGATCTCCACAATTTGGCCCGGTAGACAGTGGATATGGAATTATATTTGTGCCACAAGGTTCACATGTTTTTACTGTTGATGCTGCGTAATGGTAGAATTCATGATCAATCATAAGAGGAATTCATGTTGTCAGCCATTTAGGCTTTTAATGCAGACAGATCTATTGTGCCTAACTCCTTTTCTAAGTAAACATTACACAGTTTTATTAAAGGGCTTCCTTACAATTTAAGCTTTTGCAATAAATTGGTTCTTAATTTAGAATCTCTTTAGTAAAAAATTGAGGATTCAAATCTTAGTGCAGCATATTAAATTTCAGAACAACATAAGGTAAGTCAGTATCTTATGATTCATATCTACACTTCAATCTCAAAGGGCTTTCGCGGAGCATGTTAGAGATAAAAATAAAACTATTGACAATCCCACTCCTAAATCACACCCTTTACCAGCCTACTTTCAGTTAGAAACCACAGTGAATAATTAAGCATGAATCATTCTTTAACAAAAAGGAAAAAAATGGCAACAAGATATAAAAACCTATGTCTGATTGCTTTACTGGGACAGAAAGACCAAGTCCATCATCGTATTCTTCTTGAAGGGTAGGCAAATCTTTTCTCCAAATCAAGCATGTCAAGGAATCAGTACGATCACCCCATCCAGATGCATTATATGAATAAGCTTGGCAATTGGAGCATGCGTTATCTTGAATGCATTTAGATTGGCATTCTTTTTCGGTTTCTGCAGGGATCTCTTCGTCCGGGTCTTCTGCTTTCATCCTCCTCAAGTCTAAAAATGTAATTTCTTCTCCGTCACATGATGTTGAAATCCTTTCACACCCATCTGAGAAAATTCCAGTATCCCAATTCTTTGCCACCCTAGGACTAAATCCCGGCAAACATTTGCAGACTTTTTTATTATTAATATTGCAGCTGCTGAAGTTCCCGCAAAAATTGTATCTTTGGCAATCGTGAGCTGGATGCTCCATTTCGACAGTCCAGTTGTGTATGGAATTATTCCAACCCAGTAGCTGTATCTTCCCTTCAAAACTCATGGCCATCCTGTTGTTCTGATAATCCAAAGGAAGCAATTTCATCTCAATGCTTTTATTCTTGAAGACCCTGTAGATTGAAGGAGTAAGAGTAAAGTTCCTCAACAAGTAAAGAATTTGAGGGGATAAGGCTCCTGAATTGGGTGTTCCACTTTCCCAGTAAAGTTCCTGTTGGTTTTTCAAAATGATATACCGATTATCCCCTTTTTCAGCCATCTTAAAAGTGAAGTACCCGGGCGCAGGGTCATCAGAGCTTCTCCATGAAGTTAGTTTTAAATTCCTGTCCATTTTCATGCCCGGCAGAAATGTGTCGGTCGGATGCTCAAAGCTCTGCCAGACAAACTTTCCAGACTGATCATCTATTAAAATGAGGTTTCCAGAATCCGTGAGAATCACCGACCTGTTCATAATTGAGGATCCTCTAAGCTCCGAAGACCAATAACGTTGTCCATTTGTATCTGATACTACGAGATTTCCATCATCGGCGATTTCAAATACTCCTGAGGAATCCCCCATTATAGGTTTGGCTCTGTTAGCAACCCATACGATTGTTCGCTGTCCTGCTTCTGGATTTAATTGGTGGTACCATATCCCAAGGTATGGCTTTGAGCTTCCAGTAGATAAAGAAAAGAAACCCATTTCAAAGTTTTCCCCGGAAGAAACAAGGTTAGTTGCACTATTTTGAACTACAGTTTGGCGAGGTTTCAGAGTATAGTTAGCTGCGAAAGAAAGGCAGAGCAACGAAGCATAAATCGGAAAGAGAACAAAACTTGTCATATTTCCAAAAGACTACTGGGTTGTGGTGCTTCTTTCGTATATTTTAATCCCATGGAAACACAGTGATACTTAGTAATGCAGCTATGTTAGACAAAACTTTGATGTTTATTTTAACTCCCATATTGGAAGATGCTGACATGCATTAATTCCTGGAAGGGACGCGTAGACTTGCTTGCGCACAGAGTCAAGGCCGTAGTTGTTCTATTGCCTAATGTTCAGTTGCTCTATTTACCTTTTTTTCTCCCACGAGTGTCTACTTTTCTGGTCTTGTAAGCTACTGCCTTGTTGTTTCCATTTGTATTTTTCATGAAAATATTTTGCATAAAAATATAATTATAAATCATTAAAATAATAAATAATTGATATATTTAATATTAAATATAATAAATTTAATATAATGAAATTATTTTTCTTCTCTATTAAAGCTCTACAAATCATTTTTTTAAAATAAAGTATAAGAATGCATAGTACTTATTCATAAAATTTTCCTACGAAATTATTTTCCAAAAACAACAAAGGCTTGGTATTCGTCAATTGTCATTTTTTTTTCAGGTTGGTAATTCTCAAAGTGGTATCAAACCATAAACGTAGGGGCATTAGTGGAATAATCACTCTCATTCACTCATGACAGTCTGTCTGTCCTTGAAATAAAAAATGCTAGTAACTTGCAAGTCTTGCATATACCTTGTCAGTAATTCAAGGAAATCATATTAGTGATTCTCAGTGATTAGTAATATGGACCCTAATTACTATCACTTTTATTTGAACTACTAAGCAAGCTAACTAAGTTATTAACGTAACTATTTAGATTATCACAAAACAGTTTTACTTGAACTGCCAGCCAAGTTAACTAAGGCATTAATGTGGTTAAAAATATTTCTATCTGCTATTTACAGTATCACAAGACTTGCGTAAGGAATAGATTATGTAACTAAATTATTCTTGAAGAGAGAGGTGGAACCCACTAACTAGATTAAATTAATAACGTTCCATGATTTTCATGGCCATTTCAAAATCTTTGCTTGGAGTCCATCAATCTAAAGTAGGATTGGACCAGCAAGAAAGATAAAACAAATCAAATGGAATCAAGGGATACTATAATATGAATTATTACAAGAACGCAACACGTTAACATTGTGTTAAATTTGTGGCTGCATTTCCTCACACAAAAGAACAAGCCAAGGGAAGAAACTCCGATACCCGGAGATAAATAACCTCAGTTATTAACAAAAAAGTTAAAAGTATCAAACCATTGAAAATATATTTTTTAAATTTATAATTATTTTTTTTTTAATTTCTCACTAATATATTAATATATTATTGATGTATTATGATAATTTATTTTATTTTTTAAATTATAGAAATTAAATGAATTTATTTATAAACGCCTGTCATTGTTATGCAACTTTTTCCAAAAATCCACTGGTCCACATAAGTAGACCGCCAGAATATTCTCTCCACACGGTGGTTAAACAGAAGTGTACAAAATAACATTCTACAGCTTTTTCAAACCTCATATCTGCTCATCGAGATTTCTCTTTTGATGTCTAAATTTCGATGGTTAATTTGTCACTGCCGAAGAAAAACGAAACATTTTTAACCTCTTAAATCAATTTTCAACTTAGTGGAGAAATATGGCTGAGTATATGATCTTCGTTTTGTACTGAAAACCAGTTGAATTCTACAAGGCCCTCGTTACCATTGTATTATCAATTGAAGTTAGGGGATCCAGTAAACGTAGCTGGCATGGAAAATCAAAGTTCTCCTTGGTATACTTTTCTTTTTGCCGAAAGGTGCAGTTGACTGAGTCATCCGTTCATATTTCATGTTTGACTTATATGGATAATTTTTTTTATTAGCAACAAGCTCGTCGATATGTCCGAGTGGTTAAGGAGACAGACTTGAAATCTGTTGGGCTTCGCCCGCGCAGGTTCGAACCCTGCTGTCGACGCTTTCATCTTTTTGTTCCTCTTTCAATCTGTGTTGACTTGGGCTATGTGACCTATAATAAAATGGCCCTCCCGCGAGCTTTTAGAATTTTCTGTTTCTGTGATAAAAAATAGAACGAACAAACTTCAGTTTCCTCCTGTGGACCTGCAATAACGAATGTCCAGCCCAATACCAACCTACATAAGGTCACCACTGGATCTGGGAAACAAAATTTCTAACCACAGAAAGCAAAAGCATTTTTCTCACAGAATTCCATGCACTCTGCCTAATTCATTAGATAATTATAGAGTGGAAAATACTTATGTCTTGGTTAAGTGTAATCACTTTGGCATATAGTCTATGGATGTAATATTAAACTGGATTGTGTACCAAATTTATTTTTTAAAAAATAAAATCTGACATATCACATAATAATATATTAATGATTAAATTTGGTAGTACATCAATAAATTATTATATCAATAATATATTATAATTTTCTTAAAATTTAATAATATAAAAAACATCATTATTAAATTGTATTATTTAGACTTTAGTTATTTCATCAGAAAATATTTTTTATAAGAAAATTATATATATATATATATATATATATATATATATATATATATATATATATATATATATATATATTGATAAAGGAATAATATGATATTATTATTGATGATTTAAAAGAATGATATTTAAAAATATGATAATGAAATAAAATAATTTTTTTAAAAAAATTACTTTTGTCAATTATTTTATATTTAATATTAAATAAATAAAATAATTTTTATTATTTTAATATTTTATAATTATATTTAAAAAATATGTATCGTGAGTATGCATATAACTTCTTCACGGAAGTTTCGATGCTTTAAAATATTCGCTCCATGTTTCCCAAAGGACCGCAAAATTCAACAAAGAACAATAGAAAAATAATTGCATATGGTGCCTCCTTTAACTCATACACATGAGAGCCATGTTCAAAACATGGTCGGACGCTTGAAACCCCCTAGTATTTTCCAGAGGCCGCAGCATCCCGAACAATCGCAACACAGATGGGACAAATAGTTACATATTTCTGGGATGCATCATGCGTCCTTATTTTTACGCAATAAAGAAGAATTAATTGTCACTTTTATTGTTCCTATTTTAATTTTGTAAAAGATATACGTACTGAAGATTATACTTTTTAATTTTTAAAATATTAAAAATTATAAAATTTTCTATTAAATGAAAATATATAAAAAAAATTATAATTAAAGTGCATAAATATTTTTTTTCCACAACCAAGGAAAATATTAAAGGAGAAAAAACATACCGAAAAGGCTAGAAGACAGAATTGGGTCGGCAATAATGTAAATGAAAGGATTGTCACCGAGCTCCTTCCCCAATCAATGCACAATTTGAAATGGACGGCCTTTATCAAGTGGCAACTCTGTTTCCCTCCGTCATGGTAGGTAGGGTGCTTATTCTACTCCCTTCCCTCAATCTGGAACAAGGAAAAATGCTACATAATTATTTTGGGATACAAATTTTGGGTTAAATACGTTATTTTGAGACGTGTATTTAATTTTAAAAATGATCATGAATAATAATTATAGCAATAAGATGTCAATATTTGATAATATGATAATTTTATATAAATTTAGACTATAAACATGTTGATTTACAACATAAATAATAATCAAATTATGTTTGGATGCATCTCTTGAATAACCAAGTTAATCCATCATTTAACAAATATTATCAAGCCAAACAAATTTGGACCTTTCTCCCAATTCAATGGTTGCTCATTTATTGCCCAGGTTTGTAGGTTTTGTCGCTGATGTTGCTACCTAATTTTGCCAAGTATCTAATATATACTAAAAGCCTCGTAAATTACATCGTTCTGTGACTGTTAGCCTTTATTCTGAGCGAGTAGTTGTGTCTTACTCTAGCAAAGGTGCGCATTGATCGATTTCTATACTCGCACTTCTCCGTTTTTCGTTGGGATTTCATTTGATCTGCGTTTGCTCTGCGTTTCTCTTCCATTTTTTTCTAAACGTACAAATCTGCATTAATGGTTTGCAGAGGGGAAACTTTTGTTCATTTCAGCTTTCCCACATATTTAGGTTTGTTTTAAGTTTATTTCTTTGCCCTTTCTATATTTCATTGTTTCTTGTATGAATGATTGTCTGAATGTTTTCCATTTTAGTCTTTTCATAGAATTGCTAGCCTGATCTCTCTATATGTTGCTATAATTTTGCATTTGATTTAATTTTTTGTTATTCCATTTTGCCTTTTTTGAGCAAACTTTAATTTTGTATTTCTTGTGATTAGATTTTTAAACGCCAATCCTTACTACTTTTGGTTACATTTTGTTGTTAATAATCTAATCTACTATTGTAACCAATAAAGGTTTGAATTTCTTCATTCCCTCCTTTTCTTTAATTGCTCCTGACCTGTTGTTTCCATTTAAATGCAAAATTTTCTACACAATACTCTGTCTTTGTGTCGCAAGCACTGCTTTATGCTTTAAGAGGTATTTTTGTCTTCATATATATTAATTTTGCTAAGCTTTGTGTACGGGTTACATTTGAATTTTGGCTTCAGCTTTCATTTGAGTTTCAAATTGAATTTTAAATTTGAGCTTTAATTTTTAACCTTTTGGTCATTTATACCAAGGTGTTTCAAGCCAAATTCATATGCCTTTGGTCTTTTCTTTTTGTTTGTGGGGTTTAAGGAGTGCAAACTTTTTTGTCCTATTGTTTGGAAGTAATTTCTAATTGGTTTTGCTAACCTTCTTACTTGCATTTTACACTGCTGATTTAATAATATAATTAAGCTTTATATTTGAACTCAGTTTATTTTCTTATTGACTTTTGATGGATGTGTCTATTTTCTTTCGTGTCATAATACTTTTCTCACCAACTATCGTGTCATAATAATTAAGCTGTCGACGCTTTTATCTTTTGTTCCTCTTTCAATATGTGTTAGCTTGGGCTATGTGACCTATAATAAAATGGCCCTCCCCCGAGCTTTTAGAATTTTCTATTTCTGTGATAAAAAAAAATGGAACAAACAAACTTCAGTTTCCTCTTGTGGACCTGCAATAACGAATGTCCAGCCCAATACCAACCTACATAAGGTCACCACTAGATTTGGGAAACAAAATTTCTAACCACAGAAAGCAAAAGCATTTTTCTCACAGAATTCCATACACTCTGCCGAATTCATTACAAAATTATAGAGTGGAAAATACTTATTTCTTGGTTAAGTGTAATCACTTTGGTATATAGTGTATGGATGTAATACTAAACTAAACTTGATTGTATACCAAATTTGTTTTTTTTAAAATAAAATCTGACATATCACATAATAATATATTAACAATTAAATTTGGTAATACATCAATAAACTATTGTATCAATAATATATTATAATTTTTTTTCAAAATTTAATAATGTAAGAAACATCATTATTAAATTGTATTATTTAGACTTTAGTTATTCCATCAAAAAGTATTTTTTATAAGAAAATTGTATTTATGTATATGTATATGTTACTAAAGAAATGATATGATATTATTATTGATGATTTAAAAGAATGATATTTAAAAATATGATAATGAAAGAAAATAATTTTTTTAAAATTTATTTTCATCAATTTTTTTATATTTAATATTAAATAAATAAAATAATTTTTTTATTTTAATATTTTATAATTATATTTAAAAATATGTATCGTGAGTATGCATATAACTTCTTCACGGAAGTTTTGATGCTTTAAAATATTTGCTCCGTGTTTCCAAAAGACCGCAAAATTCAAAGAAGAACAACAGAAAAATAATTGCATATGGTGCCTCCTTTAACTCATGCACATGAGAGCCATGTTCAAAACATGGTCGGACGCTTGAAACTCCTTAGTATTTTCCAGCGGCGGCAACATCCCGAACAATCGCAACACAGATGGGACAAATAGTTACTTACTTCCGGGATACAGCATGCGTCCTTATTTTTATGCAATAAAGAAGAATTAATTGTCACTTTTATTGTTCCTATTTTAATTTTGTAAACTCTATACGTACTGATATTATACTTTTTAATTTTTAAAATATTAAAAATTATAAATTTTTCTATTAAATAGAAATATATAAAAAAATTATAATTAAAGTGTATAAATATTTTTTTCCACAACCAAGGAAAATATTAAAGGAAGAGAAGTAAGAAGGAGAAAAAACATACCGAAAAGTCTAAAAGACAGAATTGGGTCGGCAATAATGTAAGTGAAAAGATAGTCGCCAAGCTCCTTCCTCAATCAATGCACAATTTGAAATGGACGGTCTTTATCAAGTGGAAACTCTGTTTCCCTTCTTCATGGTGGGTAGGGTGCTTGTTCCACTCCCTTCCCTCAGTCTGGAACAAGGAAAAATGCTACATAATTATTTTGGGATACAAATTTTGGGTTAAATACGTTATTTTGAGACGTGTATTTAATTTTAAAAATGATCATGAAAAATAATTATAGCAATAAGATGTCAATATTTGATAATATGATAATTTTATATAAATTTAGATTATAAACATGTTGATTTATAACATAAATAATAATCGAATTATGTTTGGATGCATCTCTTGAATAACCAAGTTAATCCATCATTCAACAAATATTATCAAGCCAAACAAATTTGGACCTTTCTCCAAATTCAATTGTTGCTCATTTATTGCCTAGGTTTGTAGGTTTTGTCACTGATATTTCTGCCTAATTTTGCCAAGTATTGTTTCATATACTTAATGTATTATATAATGAGACAAGTCTTGGAAGGCCTGGTTTATCTACATGAAGAAAGTGTAATCCATTTTCAAATTATGAGTGCAAACATAATTTTTTGGGTGATAAGGGTGCAAAAATATTGACAACAAAAGAGGCAAGATTTCCCCTTATCATTTGATCTGATATTTAAAGGCTATTTATTTTAGTATTTTGGTTTTGTCAATACAAATTGGTTCTGTAACACTATGTCTTATGAGCTATTAGATGATTTATTGAGATGCAATTTCTCATTTGATTTGAACTTGATTGTTATTAATTCTTAACCCATCAGGATATGGTTGTTGAAATCACAAAAAGATCTACCAAAACACAATAAATATGTTCTGCAATAAGAGTCGCTCAACCTTTTCCATATCCCCAAAAAGACAAAAGAAAGAATCTTAGAAAATCATACAAATGGTCATATGGCATTGCTTCATCTTAATACTAACTAATTTATGGTGGGAATGGGGGTCGAATCTTGTAAAACACTACTAAATAAATTAAACAAAAAGCTAGGCCTTACCTTGATATGCATGCATACACATACATACACTTTAGATAGGTTTGAATGCATTTATGCAAGTTTGAATTTGAAAATAAAGGCTTCACTTTTGTTTTTTGGTTAAACATGAATTTATCTTTTTAATATCAAGGTATAATTTTAATTTTTTATTACTAAAATTATTTTTTCTTGATCCTTATTACTCTCTTAAAAATTGCATAATTTTTATTTTTTGTATGAGACTTAGAGGTTCATAATGAATATCTCTTAAGTTATGTTGTTGCTATTTAGGTTGCAAAACTCAATAAATTAAAATTATTGACCCTAGGGAAGAAAATAAGGGGGAAGAAGGTATATTTTTCAAATTTGAATTGAGAAGAAAATGAAAGAGATTTTTTTAATTTGAATTAATTAAAAAATTATAATCACAAATATTATCTTTAATACTTCTTTACTCTCTCATTTCTTTTCATTCAAATAAAAGAGAACTTTTCTATTTTTTTTCGACCCCAAACAAAGCCTTAGAGTCATGTTCCTTATTAGTTTTTTTTTTTTTTTGGTATCTACTCTTAATTTCCCCAAAAACATTAAATTTGATGATAAATCTTCCATGAAAGACTTGCACAATGCCATGGCAATGATCATTTGGCAATATGAACTGGTGAGACCAGATGTTTTTGTACAAAGGAAGCTCAAATCATTGTTCAAATTTAACTATAGCTTTAGTCCTTTTTTTTCTCTCCAATTATGACAAAATTACCTTTCCTTTAATTATATATATTCAAATATTTATTTTTTCTCCAAATTTTGAAATCTTTTTCAAATATGTCTTCATTAAGCTTTTGTTTGCATTTTTTTCTACACGTATTGATTTTAATATTTATAGTGTAATGATTATTTTAAAATTTTTAAATTATCATTAAATAAAATTTTAAATTTCAATATCTACATTTTTGGAATTTATTCAATGCATTTATTTTATGTTATTGGTACTTTCTTTTAAAAATTATTTAACATGATTTATTTTTTCTAGTGCTCTTTTTCTTTTTTTTACCTAAAAACTAAAATTTATTTATCATAATCTATGGTCAAATCATGGTTACATGCATTCTTTATAGTTGGAAGAACATCGCAAATAGAACCAAAGCCACTCTTTATTATAAAAAAGACCTATTTGGCACTCTCATAAACTACTCTATTAGCATTACATCGTACCCAAACTACTAAATAATAAGTAAGCAAATAAAATTTAACATCCTCAACAATAGTTAAAATTTCCAAGGATAATGACTAAAACCTAATTTTGCATCTAGTACAATCTTGTAATCACTTTCAATGATCACTTTTGGATAACTCATGTGTTCAGTAACCTTGCTAGCCTTTAAAATCACGATGGCTTTTACCTTTTACAACCATTGGTAAATGATGCCTGCCCCTACTACCATGTTGATTCCCACTTCCATTAGAGCACACAGTGGTACAAACTTAGCATCAATATGCATAATAGATTCTAAAACATTCAAATGACTTAAAAAATGTAAATGTTTTATATGAATGCCTAATATATGAAACCAAAGCAATTTCATGATTTCACAACAGAACATTAGATGGAGCTCATCTTCATCCTCTACATTACATAGCAAGCAAGTTAAGTCTTGTGTATTGGAAAACTATTACAATTGAACCTAAGTTGGAGGCACTCCCTTAGTAAAATTCAAGCATGGTACACTAATCTCACCTTAAAATTTCTAAAGTTCTCCAAAATCCATTTAAGTTCATCTTCTCCACTTATAAATATACAAAGTTCAATAATTTGATCCATATCTTCTTCAATAAAAATGCTATGTAATTTCTTCATATCCTAACTCTTTGTTCTAGTTTACCATAAATCCTAAATGCAAGTATATATATAAGTAGATGGGCACCCTCTTTAATCATTGGAGTGTGCAACACTTGATGAGGAAGACATAGAAAATTGTTAATAAAGTGTAACTTCCCATTATGTGAAATATAATAAGCTCGTAAAGGCAATAATGTAGTATCGTGAACCACACTTGTCTAGGTCCACAATCCCTTAATTTGTGGATATGGTTTTAACAAACTATTACCTCTCATATATTTAGTTTAAAACATTTGAACCCAAGGTTTATCCTTTTTTATCTCTAATATCCAAGCCAATTAAGCCAACAAAGAGATATTTATCTCTTGAAATAATTTAAATCCTAAATCTCCATGTCTTTTTAGTGTATAAAAATCAACCCAGGCCAATGGAGCAAAATAATGTGATTTTCTATCTAGAACATTCCACCAAAACCTCCTAGATAATCTATTTATAACTGAGTAGACTTCTGGTGAAATTTTAAAATTGACAAGGTATATGTAGGCAAAGTTTGGATGATTGAATTAATTAAGATTGCTCCACTACTTATGATAAAGTTTTATGTTTCCATCCTTAGAGTTGTTGCTGCACCTTATCTATTAGATATGAAAATTTTCTTGTTTTATGCCTTGTTAATAACATAAAGATGCCTAGATATTTAACATTTGCCTTATACACTCTATAAAGAAATAATCTATTATGTCTCTTAGCTAGTGTAATAACATTAGAAGGCAAAAATAGAACAAATTTTTAGATATTAACTACTTAACCAAACTAAGTTTCATATGTTGTAAGACAAGTTTTAAGATTTTGCACCTTTATTATATTTGCCAGAAGAAACAAAATAACATCATCAGCAAATATAAGGTGTGTTACTGGATTACTTCCTCTAGCCACCTAAACCTTATGAATGAGCCCTTCGTATTCTGCTCTAGGTAATAACCTACTTCAAACACTAATATGAAAAGATAAAGAGAAAGTAGGTCCCCTTGCCTTATTCTTCTAAAGGGATGAAAATTTTCATACGAGCTACCATTTAATAACATAAAGAATCTCACTATTGAAATACATTAATGAACTTATTGGATAAATGTATCCTAAAATCCAAAGAATTAAAGTATTCTAACTATGAACCCACATTCAACTTAATCATATGCCCTGGATATATCTAACTTCACCCCTGTCAATCCTCATTTTCCTTTTTTCTTCCTAATTTTACGAATCACTTCCTATGCCGTTAACCCATTTTCTATAATCCATCTATTGGTATAAAAATGGACTATTTAGGTGAAATTAATTTTTGCAATATATCCCTCATTCTTTACGCCAATATTTTTTAAATGACTTGATAAATAAAATTGCATAAACTAATTAGCCTATAGTTATTAAAGTTTTTGGATAAGTATTCTTTAGAATAAGCATAATATAAGATAAATTCAATTCCTTAAGCCAATACCTTGTTATGGGAAAAGTTATGAATAACAGAATATATCTTATCTCGTATTACTTACCAACACTTCTTATAAAAGATTCCTAGCATTCCACCAGGTCTTGGAGCTTTAAACAAATTCATCAACTTTATTATATGTTAGATTTCATCCTTGGTAGGGACTACACACATCAATTCATTTTCTTCTAAGCTCACCAAAAGCCGAATTAAATGATCTAACTCCTTTAAAATTGTTATATTAGATGAGGTAAACAATATTTTGACTATGGATAAAATAATTTCTAATTTCCTCCCTTAAGCCAACCCAATTATCTTCAAAGATAATAATGCATTCTATATTGTTCCTTCTACATTATACAATAGCAAAGACATGATAAAATCTTGAGTTAGTATCACCATCTTTTAACTATAACTCTCATGATTTTTGCCTTCAAATGCTCTCTTAGCACTTCAACTATTTATCAACATTCCACTTAACTTATTTAATCCCTATCATATTCTCCCTTATTAGGGGAGAATTTTTTAAACGAGATAGCTTTGCATATAACTCATTCAACCTTATGCTACAACAGCTAAGAACTTCCTTATTCCAACTCTTCAAAGCATTTTTCACTTCTTTTATTTTTTTAACCATCTAGAAAGATCCTAATCTCACTTTTGATACTTCCCAAGCTTGTTGAACTACTTCTTTACAAGTTTGGTCCTTAAACCATACAATAATAAACTTGAATAGCCATGGCAAACTATTAGTGTCACCACATAAAGTAGTTACTTACACAAGAGAAAAACCTTCTTTTTGTATAAAAGGAGACTTTTATCTTTTCTAGTACTTTTATACTATATGACATATTGATATTTTATGCTCAAAGATTTAAAATAATTATTTTACTTTAAATATTAAAATTAGTAAGTAAAATTTTTTGATAAAGGCATTCTTTTTATGAGAAAATAATATTCAAAACAAAAACTTTTGATAAAAATATTTTCTTTGTATCGGGAAGATTTTAAAATTCAGAGTAAAATGAGCATGAGAACATATCTAAAAGATAAATATTTTAACCTTTTAATTATATTATAACAATCAAAATTAATATTTTTTTGAAAAAATTTTAAAATGAATTTAATAGTTGTCTTTTTATAAAATTAAGGAAAGATTTATACATATTTTAGAATTAAAACAGATGTACAAGTAATCTCAATTAAATTTAGAAAAGAATCACATTATCTAATTCTTCGCTACGAGACCATTTTAGGTTATTAAATGATTTACTCTAACATAAATAAACCAACTTCCAACTTCCCATATCTAGCCGTGCAATGACTTTAAATTTAATGGTCATTATAAAATTTTATGAGCTTTTTGAAATTCCTTTTTCATAAAATTTATAATATTTTACATAAAATTTATAACTTTATTATAAAATCTTGTAATAATTTCTAAAATTTTGATGTTACAATCATAATTATTTTAAAAAATATAAAATATTATAAAAATTATAAATTTTATATAAATAATTACATTCTCATAATTTATTATATAAAATATTATAAATTTTATAAAATTTATGATTAATCACATGCACACTACTTTAATGTGCAGTAATATACAAGAATTTTGTAAAATTAAATGTCTGTAATCGTGTATTAGAGTGAAATTTTCCTATAAACAATTTATTCAAGTTGTTGTAATATCTTCTTGTACAGCAGCCAAGGCTTTTTGACTGAAAGCCTTAATCTAGGAAAACTAATTCCCCATTCCTTGCGTTGTCAAAACTAATTACTCAAACCCTTAATTTTTTTTAAATATTTTCTTAATCATAGGAGTTGACAGCCCGTGATTCAATTTTTTTAAATTTTTTTTTCGAATTACGGGCATTGGCACCCCGTGATTCAATTAAAATTTTACTGAATCACGGGAAGTGGCAACCCCTGATTTAATTTTTTTAGTTATTTTTTTAATTTGTTATCTAATTTAAACTCAATTTTTTTGTTTTAATTTGGATTCATTTTGTAATTTTTAATTATTTATAATTTGTGACCTTTAATTTTAGCTAATTTGTACTTGGTTTAATTTTTTATGTTTTAGATTTTTTTTATACTAATTAACTAATGTTCTAAACTATAATAAAAAATTATTAAAAATTTATATTTTACAATGTTTTAATTCTTGTTTAAAAATAAAAAAAATCACATCATTAGATAAAATATTTAATTAATTATGAAAATTAATGTATGTTAAAGTGATAAAAAGAATTGCATCATTAAATAAAATATTTAATTAATTATGAAAATTAATGTATGTTAAATTTAGATAAAAAATCACACCATTAGATAAAATATTTAATTATGAAATATATGATAAATTAATTCAATTATATAATAAAAAGAAAATAAATTGTATTAAAATTATATTATTCAATATATTGTAAATTTGAACTTCAAAAAATAGGAATGAATAATATATATATAATAGATTAGATGAAATGAGAAAAAATAATATGTGGATTGAAAATTCTTGAAAAAATCTTAATTGATATATTTTTATTTTAAAATAATATTTAAAAATATTAACAATAAAAAGGAATAAAATTTGAATAAATAAAATTTAATTTAATGTTACTTGTTATTCTTAATAATAAAATACACAATTAGTTAATTTTATTAATAATTTTAATATTAAAGTTTTAATTCACTTAGAATACTTATATAAATTAATAATAAAATATATTATATTATATTATACATATAATATTTAATAATATTAGTATCCTAACTGTAAACAATAGGAGCTCACATAAATAAATATATAGTGGAGCAGAAAATAAATGAGAAAAATATGGTTATTTGACCGAAATGCATAAGGCACGGAAAGAAATGGCCCATAAGCTGTGCTAGAAAATCTTTTGGTTAAAGCAGTTAATCATTTTTTTTTTTAGAAAATGACAGTGACGGGGAGGGACTTCCCGTGACATAGTGCACATATGGCAGCCTCCTAACTGCTAGAAACCGTTAACTGTGTTCCATGAGCCTTTTTTTTTAAAATGATTAAATTTAAAATTTTTTGTTATATGTTTGGAACCAAATTTTTTAAAATATATAATTATTCATGATTTGTTAACACCTTTTTTTACATTTAATCTTGAGATAATCTAATAAAGATCTAATTGTTGACATTTTGAATTTTAGTGTAATAGTATCTATTGAAGATTTTAAATAATAATTAATAATTTAATTTACTCTCTAAATATTGTATAATATACATAACATAATAAAATTGGTAACTACCAAAAAATTAATGGAACAATAAAAATCTCAATAAATATAAATTTTAACTGATTCTTTCATAATTTTATTTAGGGGAAGATTTAAATTGTAAAATTAAATCATTAAAAAATATTTCATCAATGGGTGATGTATATATCCATTAACAAATTTTTAACAAATTTTGACCAATATACATAACGCAAAAAATCATTTTCCCCACACACTGCACCGCTAAAATATATTCCGCAAATGCTTAATAATTTTTTTATTAAAATATTTTTGGTAGTTACGAAAGGTGGGTTCCAAGATTAAAGTAGTTCGTGATCCTTTTTTATTTTTTTTTATTTTTTTACCCCGTGACTTTTTTTTTATTTTTTAATTTTTTTCCTGGTTATGTTGTAATATTTTTTTAACATATAAATAATTTTTATTAACTTTAAAATATTGAAATAGTATAATTAATATTTAATAATAATATTATGATATCATTAATAAAAGTAAAAATAGTATAATAGTTATTATTTATTTAATATCTAATATTATTATTATTTAAATACTAATTGATTACATAATAATTATTTTAAAAAAATAAGGTTATTACTTCTTTAATAATTAAAAATTAACAATTTTTTAATCTATTTTAAATGTTTATTTATTGAATCAGATCAAAAGAATAATCGAGTAAAATATTGTCATGTTATGACATATAATTTTTAGAGTTCATAAAAAACTCATAAATTGTGATAAAAAAAGTTAATTAAAAATTTGAAAATAAATTATCAAATTATATGAAAAAAAGATAACTATAAAATTTTATAGTGCTATAAGTTATGTTTAAAAATGTGTAAGAAAATTTAATTAACAATATCAAGAATGGACTTAATTATTTAGTATGGTTTGAGTTAATGGATAAGTGTGGAGATAATATTCGGTTTGTGTAATTTATTTACAAATTTGAACATTATGATAAATGAAAAATGAGACAGAATTAATTATGTATAAAAGAATGAATGAATGAATTAAATTATCAAATTAGCTATAAAGGTTTTGTACAGTAATGAAATAATCAACTATCAAAGTAATGACTCCCAGTCCCATATCGAGGGCATCGCCTCGCTCGTCACAGTCATTGAACAAGGGATTACTGTTGTTCATCTCCATCGTTACCCTCATCGGAGTTTGTTTGAGTGGGGTTGTTATGACCCGTGGTAAGTGGAGAGTTTAAGTCCGAGTTGGATAAGTAAAATGGTAGAATAGGATTTTGTGGGGTAAAAAACCCTTGTTACTGATGCGATGTGGATCCACTGGCGTACTCAGAAGTAAAAGCAAGCGGCTCAGATAAAAACTCCGTCAGAGAACCCAGGACTCACTGGTGTGGGGGTGATGGCGATGGCATGAAGAACGATGATGGGCCAGCATCTCCACCTACCATGAAATGTGATGAGGGCATGTATGTAGATGGACCTGCACCTCTGCATCGGGCTGTATCGAGCGAAGGGTGTAGCCAGATGGGACATCCATCGGTGGCATCGATCGATGACCATAATGTGAACTGTCATCATCATCATCAGGTCCAGGCAAAATGGGATCCCTAAAAGACATAAAGCCATGGGCCCTCCTATCACGCCTAGGCTCAAGTATGGGTGGTCTCGATAATTCGTCTGCAGGAAAAGCTAGCTGAGAAGCTGTCATGTCTCGATGCTCACCCAACACACGCAGCATGCGGTCACATTCCCGGTCCACTGTCTCCCTAAATTGGTTGTACCCGAGAGTTGGGGGATCCTCGACGCTAAGCGTGTGTAGTCTCTCAGCAACATCAGCCTACATGATAAGTAAAAATAAGTACAATGTGTTAATTTATATTATAATATTTTGAAGAAATTATAAATCATATTATGAAGGACGAATGATTATCACAAATCCTGGACCACCACTAGCTAGATGAATCCATCGTCTCGTGTGTGTCCAATACCATGACATGTAGCCCGAACAATGATGAAGAGCATCAGTCTCCATCTCAGTCAGTGAAAGTGTGGCTTGCCATGCATCCCAAGCACTAATGTAGACCATGTGTTCTTACCGCCAATCTTTTAATATTTTTCCTCGAAGCTGTAAGGTATGACAGGAACCAAGATTGAATAACTCTTGTGAGATTGGTTGCCGCCTACCAAACTAGCGAAGAACACGATCTGCATGGTGTCATTCCACGATATGGAAGCATATGATTGGGACTGAAGCCAACCATATGTTAGGTGAGATAAGGCAATACTCAAGCACAAGCTGTCGGACACTATCCATATTATAAGGCCGTCAAATAATTTGCACTAAGTAAATGAAAGATAAATAAGCATGTAACTACATATGAGACAGTCAATTTAGATACAACAAAGTAGGCCATAATTAACTTTTTTAGCCTTTATTTAATCAAGCAATATTCTGAATTGCCGTAGGGCCTTTGTTAGAAGTCGATGAAGCAATTCGGTATTCTTCCACTTGCGAGAGTTACAAAATGTATATTATTTTCTATGCGTAATTTAATACTAATAGGGAAAATACATTAAATGAAAATATAAAAATGGCCCACACCTGAAGCCCAATGGTGGTAACACAAGGTAAATGTCTAGATAGGGTTCTGGATACGGAGGTGCCATTGGTGCTAGAGTGGGAAATCGATCCCACGCGCATAGATGTAAAAGATGCAAACATCTATTGATGTTTAGCTCGTCAGGGTTGGTGGCCGTGCACAATTCTCTATACAAGCATGCAAGAATCGTTAATCCCTAACTGAACCGTCCAGTGTCAATGAAGTTTGCTAGTAGGGGTAAATACATCAACAACACTCTATGGCCTGAAGTGTCAGGCATGAGATATCTGCCGATGAGTCTCAAAATGTAGGCACGCGTAAAGCGCTGTATTTGTTCATCATCTGCATCAACTGACATGTGTCCAAAATTTGCTGCTAACAAGGGGATGCTCAGGCGCTGCTCTTATAAACACTTATCGGGCGGTATAACCCCAAGAAGATCCTCGCACATCACCTGCCAGTCATATCTGGTGTACCCGAAGATAGGAATGCCCTCGTATGGTAAACCCAGCTGGATGGTGACATCTTGTAATGTAATTGTGCACTCCCCGCAGGTGGTATGGAAAGTGTGTGTCTCTGGCCACCATCGCTCAACCAGTGCAGAATCGAGCACTGTATTCAACTCAACATGGCCAAGATGACTGACACCGTAGAATCCAGCCTGTTGAAAATATGGGACAATGGCAGTTGGTGGATCAAAGAGATGACCCACATGTGCGACACGTCGTAACCTGAGGAGTCAATCCGATTGAAAACAAAAATACCAAGTCATAATGTGTAAGGGTTTAAAAATCACAAATTGCATAACCATAGATTACTAAACTTACATGGCCTAACCAAATGGCCTGTGAGATATGTCTAAACTGCAAGTATAAAAGGGACTCGTCATTGGGCTCAGGTGTGACAACATGACGCTGACCAACCATTATAGTCGAGGGTTATGATATCTGTCACATTAGAATAATTTAGTTAATTGCATAAAAGTATGCATTTAAACATAACTATTATCCAAAGTAAGTGACCTAATAAGGCATCAGGGAATACTCATGCTAACGTATTATACTTGTCAGTGTGTTCATTAATTTGTTGCTATTTATGACCACAATCCCAACAACCCATAGGAAGTACACTCAAAAGTTCCTTTGATGGGCTTGACAGGTTGCGCGGTTGTGCCCTGTCTGCCTGCATAGCCCACACCTCTAAGGATCGGATGGACCTTCCTGCCAATCCATTTTGTTCCTTATACACCTAGATCGTGGTCGACCGCTGGCACGCACCGTCGAGGGATCTGGAATGAGTTCTGGTCCATTGAAGGTTGCCTAATGCTCCACACTGCCTATTAGTCGGAACTCACTGCTATATGCATTCAGCATTGTCTCTAATCGAAAAACACGATCGATAAACTGCAGGGATCCAACGAAACTTTCGAACATGCAGCAAATACATGTTGGCAGGGCTAGTGCTCGACTTGAAACTCACCACAATCACGTGTACGATCGCAAAGGCTAACCTTACAAGATCGACCAAACTGCTTCCACGTTAAGTCATACGGCTCCTCAATCTCAAATAAGAACCCCTGGCAGTCAAAACAGCGCATGTGGCAGGTTGACGCTTTTCAAATGCAATCTTGAATCTTTTTTTGGACGTCCTCGGAAAATACCTCTCCTGCTTGTAACTGTGCTGCAATTGTCTCTAATCTATCAACAAAGTATGTATTTAATTGATACATTGTTGCTTTGACCAACCCCATGATAGGCAAAAATCTAACCCCCTTGAGGACGCTGTTGACACACTCCGCCAAGTTAGTTGTCATATGGCCCCATCGTCTGCCTCTCTCATCATACGCACGGCTCCACTAACACTTTGGGATATTCGCAATCCAATCGGCAGCTCTTGGGTGTAACGATTGTAGTTTCGCTAACTTTGAATCCACTACATGTCGCTCGTATTGGTAACCTGTACAACCCAACATTATGACATAATTAACAAAGATAATAAGGTGTCATGACAATTAGAGAAGTTTTACAGGAATATTACGTACCAATGCTAATGAACAACTTCTTCAACCACTCGGTCCTGAAGGTTACGTTCATATTGCTGGCGATGTATCGTAGGCAGAACACATGATAACCACGGGGTGATTGCCACCCTACACGTGGGTTTGCAAAGGCAACAACTATCCTAGGATGTCTATCTGATATCAAGCAAACACCCTGCTTATCCTTGACGACATGTCGTCGAACATTTGATAGGAACCAAGCCCGTGTCTCGTATGTTTCCCTCTCTACTACAGCAAATGCAAGGGGAACAATTTTTCTATCCCCATCTTGTGAAGTTGCGATCAACAACACCCGATGTAACAGTGCTACTAGCGCACTCTCACCGCTGCTTGACGGGCATTCCCTGCTCACAATCTTGAAGTACGACTCATGATTATAATGTTGTACAGCCGCCAACCACCTCGGTAGTAAAGCATATGATTTTTCCTAATTCCCAAAAGCGAGTGCAAGAGCTTGGTGTTTACCCTTCCACGCCTTCTTATATGAAACTGAATATCCAAATATGCTGTGGATACACTCAATAACCCCTCGAATGGACACGCTGGGGTTCTCAGTCACCAACCCCACAATGTAAGATGAAATGACATCTGTATCCAATTTCAGATGATCACTCGAAAGAGAAGCAAACACACATGTATGAGATCCATTGTATCTTGTTATTTGCCAATGGTTCTCTCTCGGCTTATGGCAGGTTCTAACCCTCCAATTGCATTGTCCACCGTAGTGAGGGCACCGATACTCTTCATACTTGACGGAAGAGTAATGTGAGTAAAATGTGTGGTGGGTTCGAATTGAGTATATTTTCATCGCGTGACGGAATGATTTTTGGTCACTATACAGCCAACCCACATTTGACTCTTGGTCATTAAGCACATTCATGGTACCTCTTATACCGAGAAAATCATTGCTGTCGACCGCATCTATATTTATTCTTCTAAAAAAAGCAGCTGCTGATTCCGCATATTGGTTCATGGGTGTTGCAGGGATCGCTGGGGTAACATCTTCACCACCATCAGCTTCATCATCATCGCAACTGTCATTATCCAATTAAATCATTCGAGAATGTCATTATGTGCATCATTCTCTTCAAAATCATCCATTATGTCGTCTAATTCCCCCGGGATAGAGGAGGATTGAAGGAGACCATAGCCGGACTGGGAAGAACATGGCTCTGCAGTATAATCAATAACGGGAGATTGAAACTGTTGTCCAAATTCTTTTTATTCATCCACTGGTTCCAGATTACGATGGTACGGGTTATAATTTGATGGCCCTTCATCAAAGTTAGGAAATAGGTTGGTGGACGGTTGTATGCATGGCCTACTCTCGTCAACTGGTTGACTGGCAATGTTCAGATTAAATCCCTTGCTTGCGATGTGTGCATACAATTCTGGGCAAGTCAATTGAATGGGGAATCTGGCATTCGCTTCCCACATTCGTTGAATGTCCTCATCATCCTCTAATAGATAAGCTTTGTATCGCGTAGGGTTTAGTGAAAGTGGATGTCTATACTCCAACTCAGTTACAGCTTGATTTTTTGCAAGTCTTAACTTTTGCCCAATTGTAATTTTCAATGCATCCAAGGTAATATCCAATTTAATTCTTATAACTTTGACCCTTTGACACCTAAATGTATCGTCTTCATCTGTTTCATAAATTTCTCCGTTCGCATAGATACATACATTTTCTTTCTCGATACTCATAGTGATTCCTACCATATCCGGAGTGTTAAAGTGACTTCAGGGATTAAGACATACTTATAAAAAATAAATAACACTCAAATTTAGTTTCATATCATCTAAAATTATAATTAAAAGTCTTACCTGGAGGGACAGATTTTATCTGCACTAGAAAATTAGACTGGATAGACTTCATAAGCAAAATATATACTCAATTATCATAATAATATAAAGAAATTAGAATAATATACGTAAATTATGATATGTACAATAACAAATATGATGTACAGAAATAAAATATCTAATCAAGTAGAATAATACAGAATTCTAATTAAAAATAAATACAGCTCAAAATTAAGTTTCTTCTAACTGAAATACATTAAAAACTTATAGTTTAGGGATAAATAGATTAAAGAATAAATTCAATAATAATTTAATTAAAATAAATTAAATTATAAAATAAAATGCTTACTTTCTAAAATACCGATATTTTTTTGTATGGACTTGGATGAATTCAATCATAGAATTCTAATTAAAATTTAATTAAATAAAAAAAGAAAGAAAGAAACATTAAATTCTAATTTCATTGTAGAATTTTTTAATTAATTCAAAACTTAAAAAAATTTCTACTGCATTCAACCTCCAATTAAAATTTTTAAAATTTCTTTTTTTTCTCTATTTTTTTCTCCTCCAAACAATGAGTTATGGTTAAATTTCAATTTAATTAAATTAATAAAAAATCCTTTCATGTATTTCAATTTTAAAAGTATGTAATAGATAATAAAGTCAACAGAACTTTAGTTCCCATAATATATAAGAAGAGAATAAATTTAAAAGAATGACAATAATATTATTCTTTTCAATAACAACTTCTTACACATATTAAATATCATTATCTCAATAAATTAAAGGTATTAAATAAATTAACTCCAACAAATAAATTAGCTTTACTAAATATATTAAATAGATTTAATCTAACAAATTAATTAACTAAATTAAATCAAACAAGTAAATAAAAATATTAACTCAAATAAATAAATTAAATAATTAAATCAAACAAATAAATCAACTAAATTAAATCAAATAAATTAATTAACTAAATTAAATCAAACAAGTAAATAAAAATATTAACTCAAATAAATAAATTAAATAAATTAAATCAAATAGATAAATTAACTAAATCAAATCAAATAAATAAATCAACTAAATCAAATAAATTAATTAACTAAATTAAATCAAATAAATAAATTAAATACATTAAATCAAATAAATAAATTAACTAAATCAAATCAAATAAATAAATCAACTAAATTAAATCAAACAAGTAAATTAAAAATATTAACTCAAATAAATAAATTAAATTAAATAAATTAAAAAATTAAGTTAAATACATTAAATTAAATAAATAAATCAATGAAATTAAATCAAATAAATTAACTAACTAAATTAAATCAAATAAATAAATTAACTAAATCAAATCAAATAAATAAAACTAATTAAATTAAATTAAACAAATTAATTAACTAAATTAAATTAGACAAACAAATCAACTAAATTAAATCAAACAAATAAATTAACTAAATTAAATTAAATAAATTAATTAACTAAATTAAATCAAACACGTAAATTAAAAACATTAACTTAAATAAATTTTTTAAATAAATTAAATCAAATAAATAAATTAAATACATTAAATCAAATAAATGAATTAACTAAATCAAATCAAATAAATAAATCAACTAAATTAAATCAAATAAATTAATTAACTAAATTAAATCAAACAAAAAAATTAAAAATATTAACTCAAATAAATAAATTAAATAAATTATACTAATAAATAAATTAAATACATTAAATCAAATAAATAAATTAACTAAATTAAATCAAATAAATAAACCAACTAAATTAAATAAATTAATTAACTAAATTAAATTAAATAAAAAAATTAATTATATTAAATCAGATAAATTAATCAACTAGATTAAATCAAATAAATAAATTAACTAAATTAAATCAAATAAATAAACCAACTAAATTAAATAAATTAATTAACTAAATTAAATTAAATAAAAAAATTAATTATATTAAATCAGATAAATTAATCAACTAGATTAAATCAAATAAATTAATTAATTAAATTAAATCAAACAAGTAAATTAAAAATATTAACTCAAATAAATAAATTAAATCAAATAAATAAATTAAATTCATTAAATCAAATTAATTAATTAATTAAATTAAATCAAGTAAATTAACTACCTAAATCAAATCAAACAAATAAATTAACTAAATCAAATCAAATAAATAAAATTAACCAAATTAAATCAAATAAATAAATTAAATACATTGAATTAAATAAATAAATTAACTAAAGTAAATCAAATAAATAAATTAACTAAATTAAATCAAATAAATTAATTAACTAAATTAAATCAAATAAGTAAATTAAAAACATTAACTCAAATAAATTAATTAAATAAATTAAATCAAATAAATAAACTAAATACATTAAATCAAATAAATAAATTAACTAAATTAAATCAAATAAATTAAATTAAACAAATAAATTAACTAAATTAAATCAAACAAATAAATTAAAAATATTAAATTAAATAAATTCATAAATACATAAATTTAATTTAATTAAATAAATAAATTAAAATTAAAAAATTAAAAAAATAAATAAATTTAATTTAATTAAACAGAATAAAAATAATCAATTAAATTAAAAATTTATCGTATGCTACTCTCCTTCTTTCTCTCTACTTTGTGGATCTTCTTCCTCCTCTCTGCTTCAACTCGCCCGCACTTCAACTTCAGCTGCCCGCACTTCAACTTCAGCTTCAAGGTCTTTTTCCTGGACTTCAGTTCGCTGACACGCTATATAAGCCAGACTTCACAGGTGAATAGTTAGGCTGGATCACGACTTGTAACAGGACATGAGTAGGCCTGATCACGGCTTGCAGCAGGACGTGATCAGGCTGCCTTCCTGTCAGGCCGCAAGCGGTCTGATCACGGACTCTGCAATGCCGTGATTCACTTTTATAAAAAAAATATTTAAGTGTTTTGATCATATGTTTTAACGGCGCAGGATTTAAGGAAATACTTTTTCAAATATTAGTATTTTGGTCAAAAAACCCAGCAGCCAATACCAACTCGACACGCAAATATTGACAGCAACTTCATGTGGGTCCAAATTCACATCGGGTCGTGCGATGCACTTCCTCGATAAGCGCGTGGACCGACTTCCGAGTTTTCAACCTTATCTACCCCTCGGATTAGGAACGGCAAACGAGACCGAGGCAGGTGATAGGTGAAAATGGGCGCAATGGCGTGAAAGGACATCCACGTCATATAACCCAAATCCGTTGAAGCCCACATGGCCATGTCTCCACCAGTGAATTAGATTTCGGCACGTAAGCAAATCGGAATCTCCAAGGTGACAATGTGCCACGTAAGACGGTCGAGCCGATAGAAAGAAAGAAATATCCTATGGCTCGCTAGACCACGACCCCAAGGAAGCTAGTACAAGAGAAAAGAATTTGATGGTTTGTAGTTTCGACCACAGAAAATGTTAATGTTTCCTGCGGAGCAGACACCTGGTATCGTGCCGCACCACAAGCCATTTCCTCCTTCACTTTCATGCTTCCACCGTTCCTAGCCGCTTCCATTCACAATTTCAAATCACACCTCACCCCCCCTATTTTTTTCCCCATTTTTTTACTGCTGTTTTACCTTTTTACTTTCTTTTATTTAATATGTATTTACGAGAGCAAAAGTTGGAACTAAAATTTAATTTATTAGTAATAAAAATTAATTTTATATTATTATTTATTTATATATTATTATATTAATTAAAATTATTAAAATATTTTTATTAATAATAAAATTATTAATTTTTAATAATATATTATCTTCTTATTTGACAATAATATAAAATTTTTATATTAATAATAAATAAAATTTAAATCCTCAACATTGTCATTTATATTTTATTTCAAAATTTTTCTCTGTGTCTCTCTTGATTCAGTTGATTGGCAGGATGCTTTTAAGTATAATATAAGATAAGATTTTCAATTTATAACATCATTTTTTACTCTCAATTTTTTATACTAAACCAAAACTACTTTCGTCTTATTTCCCATTTTTATCAATTAAAAGGTAAGTTTTAGTTACTTTTTATTTTTTTATCATTTTAATATTTTTATATTCAATTATGAATCTCAAAACTTATGACGTAACATTTCTTCATTCATTTTTAAATATAATTTAAATTTATTGTTCCTTCTGTCGTTTTTTTTATATATCATTTTATTCTCACCACATGTTTTCTTTCCCCTCCTTATGAATCTCATTTATTTCAAGGTTGAAGATATTTTTTCTCCGATTAAACTAGTCTTGTTTTATGATTCATGAATCAAAGTGACAAGATGTTCCTTGCATATAGTCCACAAATTCTTATGTTTATGATGGTCTCTATCCCATGGTTCTTATCAGCTTTGAATAATTTCAGATGACTTCTATTCAAATCTAATCTAATAATTGTTAAATAAGGATTTGGGAATATCTAATTTCAATTATTGTCACACTGCAACTTTGAAAAAAAAATCAATATTAAAATATCATAATAATAACATATCATAGTCATAAAAAATAAACAATGGTAGGAATAGGGAGACTCCTACCAAAACTATTTCATAAACTTATCAAGCACATTATAAAAAGTAGAAACACCCTGCAATAATTAAAAGTATAGTTGTTAATAAATAATTTATAACTTCTTATTTCTTATTGAATTCTTTATTCATATAAGAAACAATTTATTTTACTATAACTTATAGATAATGCTTGTCATATCAATTTTATCCGAACCCCTTATTGAAAACCAACCTGAAAATTGATCGTCTTTATGTTGAATACATGATTTGGTAGTTGAACACTTGGACCAAGTTCATATGGTTTCATCATGGGTTATCCTATAATATGTATCTTTTTAATTATTGTAAAGTTTTTAAAAAATTTTGGTAACTTTTGTTATAAAATGGCAACTTGAATATAAAATAAAAATTTTTAATATTTTTTTAATTTTCAAAGTACTTCACACGTAAGAGGGTATTTTCGGGATCACGGGGAAATCCCGGCCTGTTTTATAAATAAGATTAAGTTGTACTGTCCCTTCCCTTCCTTCCTTCTTCTCATCCATCCCGCACCTGCAAAAGAGAGAGAAGATTCCGGAAAATTTAGAGAGAGAAATAACAGAAGAAAAGAAAATACCAAGCATTCTTCTAGCGTTGACACAACGAGAAGGTTGAGATGAAAATTTGTGAGCTCTGCAAGCTTCCGGCGAGAACTTACTGCGACTCAGACCAGGCAAGCTTATGCTGGGACTGCGACGCCAAGGTTCACGGTGCTAACTTCCTTGTGGCTAGGCACTCTAGGACCCTTCTTTGCCAAGCCTGCCAGTCTCACACGCCGTGGAAAGCCTCAGGTCCCAAACTCGGTAACACCGTTTCTGTGTGCGAGACCTGCGCGGGTGGAATGAAAATTGACGGCGAAGATGGTGAAGAGAGTGAGGGAGGCAATGACGAGGAGATAGACACGGAGGATGATCTTGATGATGATGAAGACAGCATGGTCGGAGATGACGAAGATGATGAGGTCGGCGGTGACGAAGACGGCGATAACCAGGTTGTTCCTTGGTCAGCAACGCCACCGCCACCGGCGGTGAGTTCTTCGAGTAGCGAGGAGTCGGTTAGCCGGTGTAATAACAGTCAAAGGGATAAAATTTCTGAAACCGTCACAACGATTTCACTGAAACGAAAGCGTGAAAATGCATCAGATCCTAATTTCCAGGTTCACTTTTTTATTTTATGCTTTTTTTTCTTTGGAAATTTGATAATCATTGATTTGGGGTAGGAGATCAGTAGATGTTTCCTTTTTGTTTCTTTTAAAGTTTTAATTTTTACTTTTTTAATACAACTCAGAGTTATTCGTATTCTCAACGGGGGTTGATGGACCTCGGGGAATGCTTAGCTTGTGATGGCGGAGCATCGCCTGTGCAAGGCGGAGAGAGAAGACCTGCACCGTCGCTTTCGGCTACTGACTGCAGGGAAGGGCCACGCGGTAGTTGCAGGGATGGTAAAGTTGAAACATCTGAAGCCGTTTGATCGGGGAAGATGAAAAATTCTAGCCGCATGATGAAGCGCCTAGTATATGATATTTATTTATGGATTCTTGATTAACTTCCTCTAACCATAGTTCTACTTTTTGACCATTAGATTAATTGTATTAATAATAAAATTTCTTACTTTCCTCTTTCAAGATGGAGTTGCGTGATGATTTATTAATGCTTCTAGTCACGTAGGTTTGCTTTACCTCTTCTTTATTTTTGTCACAGAAATCTATAATTTCTATGTTTTAGGGATGTAGTTTTTCTGGTTTGTGATCTAAAATGAAATTATAAGAAGAAAACGAATCATTCTAGTCAGTTTATGGAGGAAAGAACTATGGACAAAGGTATCGTCTGCGATTGAAACAATGTGTCAGAAAAAGACATATCCGCTCTAGGAATATATGGGTGGGAAACCTCTTTTCGGTCTGTTATGGGGCTAGAAGGGGTAGGGGACCGCTCCTGGAGGGTCAGTGACTTTGTGGTAGGGCTTCAAGGGTTGTGGAACGCTGCTTTGATTGCGCGAATCTGCGTGTCATGCCCTACAACCTCACAATTATGAAGCCCCCAATACGATGCAATCCCTGGTCCTATTGCTATCCCATGCTTGTTTCATGTGCCCCACTTCTGGCACTGCACCGTTTAGCTGGCCTCCTTATCTGTTGCTAATCAAGGTCAATTTGGTAACTTCACTCCTCAAAGCAAATACCGGTTAGGATTAATAGCCTAGATTAAAAGGAGATATTTTTAATTTTTTATTTATTCGGTAAGCAAATATCTGGGGAACTTATAGTAGTTAGTTGTGGTGTTGGATTATTATAATAAAATTAGAAATGATGATTTTGCATGATCCTTCGAATGCACTGTGAGAACAAAGCATTGCTGGCTGGCCGCCCATCACATCAAAGTGGGGAAGGGCTTTATGCAATAGGAATTCAACTTCCGAAACAAGACACAAAAATCTTCAACAAGCAACTTAATAAAAAAGAATAGAAAATTGATGTAAAGTTTATGGGCCTCGGAAAGAGGTTGTGGCTGAGGGAGCTTCAACATTCAGCGCACACTTGGTGAGGAGGCAGCGATCCTGTCTAATCACATTTTTTAAATTGTGCGATTATTATTAGAGGATGTAATCAAGGTACCTGCCAATGTGAAATGATAAAAGAATTTGCTTTGCAAGAACTGGAGCTAGTGGGCTTTGACCTTCATGTGGCCAAGATTTGTTGGAATGCTTTCGCATAATGCTGTGCCTCTCTGTGTGTGGTGCTGGTTACTTCCTCACTATTTCCTTCTTTATTCTAGTAAATTTTCTATTTATGTTTAAATTATATCCACAAATCTACAGTTTTTCTAACGAGTCAATGCTGGATTCTCATGTCCGTCTGAGGAAATTGATGAGAAGATTCTTTCTAACCTAATTTTATAAGTATTCTTGTTCAAAACCTTTAATTTACAAAGAAAGTAAATTTTTGAGAAAACTTAAAAAAGTAAATTCTTTCAGGAATTTTTTTATAAATATTGAAAATTATTTGGTTGGAATTGAGAAGTTGATATTTTTCAAAAATTAATTCTTTATATTTTATTTGATTCAATTTTAAATTTTTTGTGAAGCATTATCAAAATAATTTATATGTCGTTCAAAATTATAATATAAAAAATAAAAATTATCATATAAATTTCAATTGTATTTAATTATCTTATTTTTAAATATACTTTAATCTCTCTTTCATTCATAATTTTTTAAATTTGTGATTTCTTATTCTTTTAATTTACTATAAATAAAATAAAATAAATTTATATAAAAAAATTAAGACATACATATATTATATCATTTTAATATAATTAAAATAAAAAGCATCAATTAAATAATTGATTCAATTTTATTTATATAAAGTAAATGTGAAATACATAGTTTTTTATTTTTACATAATATGATAAATATAAAATAATAAATGAGATAATGTAATAGATATATATATAATAAATATAATTTAATTTAAAATTAATTTTCTATTATAATGATATTTTTTATTATATTTACTATTTATATTTATGATATAATATTTAATTAATATTTTTATATAGTTTTATATAATGATCATTTTATTAATTATGTAATTAATAAAATAACTACTATTTATATAATTAATAATTATTTTTATTATTATTTTTAAACTTATGGGTAGAAAAAAAGTTAAAATGCTCATTACCTAAATTGAGTAGGGATAGTTATGTATTTCTACCCACAAGTGACATAGGAAAAGTGTGGGCAATAATCATCTTGTCATTGTTTATAAGAATTCTCTTTTATTTTGATAGTTAATGACTTCGACCAAACAATTCGAAAATTTTCTACTTTTAAAAAAATTGTACTTTCTATGTTATTTTTACCCACCAATAGACTTCTTAATTCATGAAAATCAAATATGTGATATATTTCTAATTACACATTTAGAAT
The DNA here is from genome assembly GCA_020226215.1 of Sindora glabra. Taxonomy (NCBI): domain Eukaryota; kingdom Viridiplantae; phylum Streptophyta; class Magnoliopsida; order Fabales; family Fabaceae; genus Sindora; species Sindora glabra. The sequence continues at coordinate 51,720,904 of CM035226.1, forward strand.
TTATTTGTTGATTACTAATCCATCTTCAAATTTTCTTCCCTGTTTTTAACTTGTATTAGTCATCCCATAATTTAGATTATTATATGAGAAAAAAATTTAAATTTATTTTTTGTCAATAAATTTAAAAGGCAAATGCTAACAACAGTTATGAGATTGTTGTTTAGCATTAAATATATATCTTTAGCTAATCAAATTAAATATTTTATTTTTATTTTTAGTAATATAATAAATGACAATACAATTAATTATAGAATCACATTTAGTGTTTTGTTTTTATTTTAATAAAATATTTAATATATTATCATTTATTATATTATTAAAAATAAAAAATATTTTAACTTTTTAGTTGAAAATATATATTTAATGCTTAACAAGCTATTGTTAGCATTTACCGATTTAAAATTTATTTATTTGTTTAGTTTCCCTCCTAGTAGAGATGCAATAAGTCAAAACGGGTGTACGTTGTTGTTTTAGTCCAAAATTTCCAATGAGTAATTCAACTTATTTGAAAATAATGGATTCGTTCTAATATGTTAGCAAAGTTTTGAATGGAAATGTTGATGCAAAAGAAGTAGTTAATAAAAATGAACAGGTGAAGTGTACAATTATATAAATAATCAATAGAAATATATAAAGGTGCATAGAAAAGTGGTAATTCATATGCAATCTGTAATTTAAACCTTTGTAAAGTTCTTAAAAATAATTGTATTAAAAGAATACATAAATATTTAACATGATTTGAAAACTCTTCTCGCTCACACTCAAAGATTAGGGTAGAAATTACAAAGAATTGTAATAAATGAGTTGAAATGATAATGAAGTATAGCAAAGTTAGACATAGAGTGTGTAATGCACTATTTGTAACAATTTTGAAAAAAAATATCCCTTTAGCTATTTTGCTTTACTTATACCGTTGAAGTTGAAGCAATTATTGGTTTCGATGGCAGTTGCACATTTTCCAAAGTGACCACCAATTACCCATGTAGCATACTTCTACATTATGCCAATTGTTGAGAGATCAGTCATTTGACTCAATTGACTTTTTCCTTTCTGATAAGATGATTATTTGGCTTTTATTAAGTCCTTTAATAGCCAAACATTAATAATTTTGTGGATAATATTGTAAGTATGGATTAAAATTTTAAAATATATAATTAATCATAATAAATTATGAGTGTACTTGAAGTATAATTTGATGAGATCATAACTGATCTGAATGATGATGATTAGTAGAATTGTAACCTATTTCGCCCCTCAGGTTATTTAGATAGAGAGAAAAGGGAGAGAAAACTTTTTAAGAGTGAGAATTCTTATTTTTCAGTATGAAAATAATAATCATGATCTATTTATTTAAGGTTAAACTTGTGATAGGAAACTACTGACCACTAAAAGGCTGTAAATTGGGACCTCTACTCATATGAGCTTGCGCATAATCCAACCTATCACAGATCATATACATTAAATCAGGGTCCGATCTGTTCTATGTTTAATGTTAAAATATAAAATTAATTACTTAAATAAATATTTTAATAATTAATTAATGCTAATCTATATAATATTTTTAATAAAATTAATTATTTTATTTTTAAATACAATAGATAATACATTATTATTAATAAAAAATATTATTGTTAATTAAACTCCATATAACATGAGTAATAGGTAATTAGATATTTAGACCCAACACTAATAAAATGAATATGAATCCTATAATAGAAAGGATCCATAACCTGGTTGGCTTATTAAAAAGGAGATCTCTATTTCACTTCTTTTTATTTAGGTTTTGTATTCCATTAGTCAAAATCTTTTTTGTCATTCTAAAGTTGTTAAAGGAGGGATTTCTTGAACATTACAATAGAAACAATCATTGAAAAATCAAAGAAAAAGCAGGTGATCTACAAATGTTAAGTATTAATAAAATTATAAATTACATGAAGTTAATTTTTTTTTATATGCCACTCCATCATGTTGCAATCAAAAGTCAAAATTATTGTGTAAATATTAAATTCACATTTGATAATGAAAATTTCTTTCAAGACATCATCTTAGGATGCTATCAACAACCTTGACTTGTATGAATGTTCGGTTAAATCCAACAAAGTCTTAGCAGCGTTGACTAATAGTCACAATCGAAAATTCAGGTGAGGTTTAACAATTCTAGAGAAATTTTTTTAGTACATATTATTTAATTAAAAAATTAGTTATTAGTTAATATTTATTTTTTTTTGTCACAGATTAACAAATAAATGCATATTTCATAATCAAAGGCAAATTACACCAACTTATTTCAAGAATTCAGAGTATATAAAAAAAGAAGTCAGTAAAAATGAATGTATATATAAAAAAAAGTTAGTATATATATTTTTAAAATTAGAAGCAGTGTAAATTTAATTATAGTAAATCTCAGTATAAATTAGTTTAATTTAGCCTATAATTAACCTGACGGAGGACCCAAAAATATTGTGTTTGTGTCTTCCTTACTGTCCAATGACAACGATACTGTAGGCTTGGCCTCTGGAGCATCTCTCCTGATCCCCTGTTTCTGTGTTGTGTCGTTTGATTCATTTCAGGATTGTGCTGAACAACAACCTCGTGGCCCGGAAAACGACAACAGAATTTCGTTTTTACTTGCCTTACATGAATTCCTATTTGTTCCATGCGTCGTATGAACCTTCCTTGCCTTGGACTTGTTCAAGCTACATGTCGTACGACGATGGCCAAGAACCCTCCAATCTTTGCAGTTTAATTAATAATAACGGCCAGTCTTCCCTTTCCGATTGATGAAGCAACCCTCAGGATTAGCCAACAAACAGTAGGAGACGGGAATATATAGTACAATATTGTTCAACCAAAGGGATTTTAACAGAAGGTTGCTTAGATTCATAAATGCTCCCATTCTTGAGGGACCAGCGTGAGGCGTAAAAACAAGCTCCCTAAACAAAGGGATTAAATAATTTCACGATACTATAGTTAACCGCATTGATTAAAAGGTTGTTTTAGTATTATATGTGTTGAAAATAAAATTTAATTTTAAATATAAATTAAGAATTATTACGAAATATAAAATAATAAAATAAATTTATAAAATTTAATTGAATAAATATTTTTTTAAAAAATTAAAATTTAATTTTAAATATAAATTAAAAATTATTATTAAATATAAAATAGTAAAATAAATTTATAAAATTTAACTAAATAAATATTATAAAAAATTTAAAATTTAATTTTAAATCTTATTTTTAATATTTGTTACTCTTTTTGTTCTTTATTATTTATCACAATTATCTTCTTTATTCTTTTTTAAGTGTCATTTAACGTTAACATCCAAGAATTAAGAAAAATAATAAATAATAATAAATTTAAAAGATATAAATTATAATTAATTAATATATCATTTACTAAAAATTAATTAATAAGTAAATTTATTAAATATTTATTTAAGTAATAGGGATAGTATTTAAAATAAATAATAAATACAATCTTAATTTTTTAAATGACAGATAAATAGAAATATTTTTTAAATTGATATTTAAAAAATGAAGGGAGAAATTAATTTTATAAATATTAAGAAAGTGATTTAATTTATTTATATTTAGTAAACTTTTTAAGACTATTCTTTATGCATAAATTTGAAGATAAGTGAAAATAAAAATACAATAATTCTAATACAAAAGATAGTTGGGAAACTAGGTTCTATTTGATTTTATTATTTTATATTTTATAATAAATCTTAACTTATATTTAAAATTTAATTTTAAATCTAATTTATTATATATATAACATTACTCTTAATGTTATTACTTTAATATATTACTCAAATCCTTCGTTATTAGCCTGCTATCCAGTGGCTTAAATATTTTTTTTTTTTTTTTCATTTCGTTGTTGGCTGATAGAAACTCTTACTCTTTCTGCATATAAGAGGTCAAAAATGAAAAGGCAAAATTGCCCATACGTTTCCCAGCTAGACTGTTTGTCATGTGCTACGCCGGATAGCAGCACCAAATTGTAATTTAATTGCAACGTTACATCGTGTGACATGCCCAGAGGATAGTTTGTATTATCGAATAACAACGAAAGCTTCTCTCTCCAGTCGCTCTTGATGATCTTTTAAAATTTGTCTTTTTTGTATTTTAAATTAAAATTTGACTTTTTTTATTAATCTAATAATTTCATCATTCTTATTATTAAAATAGAAACATAAAAAAATCAAATGGACCAGAATAATTGAATGCTCATGGGAATATTTTTAAGCATTAAAAATTTTAATATTACTTTCACTTCTATTTTAAGAAAAAATAAGCAAATTATTCTCAAATTTTAGTAATCACTCAATTATAATAAAATAATAATTTATTATCAAAATGTAAATAAAAACGGTATTTAGAATCCTAGATTCTAGTATTATAGTAAAATCCCGTTTGATTTGTTAAAATGTATTTTACATAGAAAAATATCATTTGTATATATATTAATGAAGGAATGATATGCCTAATTCTAAAAAATATGATACATATAAATTTAAAAATAAAAATAAATATTTTTTTTAAATTAAGAGAAATTATTTTTTATAAACTCTTTATATTTATCATTAAATAGGTAAATTACTTCTCTCTATTTTAATATTTTAAAATTATATTTTACAAAAAAATATTTTTTTAGAGAAACAAAACGATTAAGAATGAAAATATTTCCATGCCCATGTTGGAAGTTCTCAGGGCTGAGCTTGAATAAAAACAAAGCCAAAATTAATATTTGAAATCATATTAAAAGTTTTGTACGGAAAAGTAAAAGTTTTGAAGCGTTCAAGTATTAATAGTCATAATCGGTTTTGTATAATAAATAAATAAATTTATAATTTATTAATTTAATCAATAAGTTATAAATTAATATTTAGAATTATTTTATATATTAACTTATTAAAAAAATAAATTTTGATTTAATAAATTATATTGAGTAATTTATAACTACTTTTTTAAATTTATTGTTATTTTTTTATTAATTTATAACATATGCCTTTTTAATTAATATGAATTATTTTAATTTATATATTTATTTTTATTAATATATCTATTTATTTCATTTTAAAATTCTAACTAGTTCATTAGTAAATTTTAGAAAATACTTTTTATATAATAATTAATTTATTAATTATTAATTATGGTACTAACTTGTAACTCATTAATCAAATAAATAAGTTATAAATTTATTTATTTATTACATAAAATAGAACTAGGTATTAATCATTAGCTAACTTATTTATTGTTAACTATCTTATTACTTATTAACTAACTTATCAATTATTTTTGTAAAACAAAACCTTAGGTATTTTTTGGGTGAATATCATTCATATTTCTTGGAATTTGAGCGTAATTAACTGACTCTTCATCTATTTACATTCATCAAATACTTCACAATTTAAAAACGTTAACCCCCTTTTTTAAAATATCAATTTTGTCCTTAGTTATATAATCTCATAAAAATACCATCAAAATTAACAAATTTAAGTAAAAATGATAATTCTTTAAAGAAGAGTTATAATATAATACTTTATATGTAATTTGAAATATTATAAATTTACTTAAATAATTTTATTAAAGGTGTAACTTTATAAAAATTTTGTAACTTTTTATATATTTTAAATGTTACAAATACCAAAAAAAACTTTATTCATAAAAATTAAATTAAAAAAATTTCAATTTTTAAAAGATTTACTTATTATCTTAAAATAAAAAAATATATAAATATTTTCATAAAAATTATTTTTATATTTTTAATTTTTAATTTATTAAGGCTCCGTTTCGCACAACAAATAAACTAACTTATAATTTATTAACCTGGTAATTTATAAGTTCTGATTTAATAAGTTACTTAGAATATCTTATACCTTATAAGCTACTATTTTTTAAATTCTTTCTAAATTTATCCTTATTCTTTTTTTAAATTTACAATCCATATCTTTTGTAATATAAATTTAAGTAATTTTTAAAAAATATATTTAATTATATTTTAAGTAATTATAATTTTAAAATAAATGATAAAATAAAATTATACAAATAAATATATAAATTTATAAAATATAATTAATTAAATATTAAAAATTATACTTTTATTTTAAATTTTTTAATTATATTAATATAATTTAATTTTTAGATAAATATAAATTATTTTAATTATATATATTTTTATTAATATGTCTTTTTATGTCATTTTATAATTTTAACTAGTTCAATAGCTAATTTTATGAAACACTTTAGTTAATTTATCAGTTATCAATTAGTAACGCGAAACAAAACCTAAATTTTGTGATTAACATGCACAAAAGGAAAATTTATATAAAGAAAAAATTATGTTTTTAATGTTTTAGCTTATTATATTATTTTATTAACTACTTTTGAGGATAAATAAATTAGTTATTGTTGTCGTAAATGTTTTGATGCATGATATATTTATTCTAACTATTAAATAACTATTTAATTTGCTTAATAATAAAATTTATATTTTTAAGTTTTATTATATATTGTTGAAACTTTATGTAATTAATTTTTACAATTTTTGTATTGTATATTTAAAACTCTATTTTAATTACATTAGGTATAATTAATGTATATTATGTGAACCCTAGTTTTAATAAAAAAAATATAAAAATGATATGTGTTTAGTTCTTATATTTTTATATTTAATTTGGCTTGAATTAAATAAACTCTCTTTAATTAAATTTATTTCCAACATTTGTTTTTTCTTTTTTTTTTCACCGTTTTCTTCTTCCCGGTGTTCTTCTGTCCAAACCTCCAAAATAGTTAATAAAATAATTTATGTAATTAATATTGAAAATATAAATTTCAATATTAAAAAAATCTTAAAGTCAAGAAATAGTTAAAAAAATTAAATAAATTTCAATATTAAAAATTAACAGTTAACAAAATAGTCGAGAAACTCTATATATTTATTAAAGTTTATTGTTGTATTTAATAAATAATTTAAAATGTTTAAAATTTAAATTTAAATTTTGTATATATTAAACACATAATTTAATAACTTAAAATATTAAAAATATAAATATAAATTTCATGAATTAGTCATATTTTCTTGACTATAAGATAATAAGTAAATTTTCATTAAAAAATTAAAAAATTTTGTAATGAAATTTTTATCTATAAATATTTTTATTTTTAGGATATGTAACATGTAAAGTATATAAATAGTTACAAAATGTTCTTTAATAAATTTTTTAAGTAAATTTGAAATATTTCTATTTTCTAACATATATGTCAAAGTATCATCTTATAAATCATCTTGAATGACTTTTCATTTTTAAGTAACTTTATTAGCATAAATATTATTTTTATAAAAAATGAAAAATTTTAGTAAATTTGATTAATAAAAAATTTATTGAATAAAATATATTAGTAAATTTGAAATATTTTTAAAATACATATCAAAACATCATCTTACAAATCATTTTCAAGGAATTATCATTTTTAAGTAATTTTATTAATTTAAATATTATTTTTATAAAGATTTTAAATATTGTAATATGAAAAAAGACAAAATTAGTATAAGAAAAATGAAATCAACATCAGTTACTTCCAAGAAAACTTAGAGTAATCTCTAAAAATAACAAAAAGGCAAGTGAATTATGTCCAAACCACAATGAAGTCTAACGAAATTTAACCAAGAAATCTTTTTCTTTTTATTTCCTAAAAAGAAAAGTTGGGGCCATTGGGATCTAATCAGATATACTTCAAATATTAATGGGCGTCATAAATCATTAAAATACCAAAACTTAAATTTTACATATAAATTAATTTATGTGCTCGCTTTTAATTTCCTTAAAATACATAATTCTAATGTCTCTCTATGTATTTGGTATTAATCTATAACAAAGCTAATATAATTAGCTCTGATAATCCCTCAAGTTTCATATTATAAAGTTTCAAATATTTCTTTATAACTTTAGTGGGTGTTTCTACAAATAGGCATTAGAATACAAATGACTTTCCTCGATCTTAAAGTTACTTTGAGTATGGATATAAAAAAGAACAATTATAAGAAAAATATAACAATGTTTTTTAGCTCTAAGTGAAAATTATAGTTTTCTCTAAAAAGTGCCGAACTCCATTCTTAAATTACACAAATTTTGATACCTCACAAAATGAACATCACATTCATAATCTTAATCGGTGACAAAATTACATGTACTTTTTTTATAAATTATATATATTTAAATATGAGCATATGTTCCCACTCCCATTAATATTATTAAAATTTTATATAAAATAACAAATTTCATTAAAAATATTTCTATTAATTTATACAATTTATTCTATTAAAATATTGAAGCACATCTTTTCTTGTAGAGCTTTGGATCCTGGTTCCATCGCCACTTAATCATGCATAATATTATGGCATTATTTGGCAAATCGCTAATAGCTGTAGCGGTTAGTTGATTTAATTAGCTGTTAACTGATTGTATTAACTGATTTGATCAACTGATTACATTAATTGTTTAAATAAAAGTATTTAGTAAAATCAGTTGTTTATGATTAGTTGTTTATATGTAAAATGACATATAAGGATATGAATATATTTTATGAATTATTTGAGTATTTTTTATTTTAATATTTTAAATTTTATATATTAGTTAGTATATTAAATTTTCTTATAAATAATATATTATTATAATTTATTATTAAATTATTAAATATTTTTAAATTAAATAATTTTTATAAATAATATTATATATTTATTCTATTAAATAATTTTTAAAATTATTATAATTTATCATTAAATTATTAGATATTTTTAAAATTAAATAGTTTTTATAAATAATATTATATATTTATTTTATTAAATAATTTTTAAAATTATTATAACTTATTATTAATTTATTAGATATATTATAAATAATATATTATTATATATTAAATATTTTTTAAAATTAAATTAATATGATTTTTGTAATTATTAAATTTTTTAAGAATATTTAGAAAGGACAAAATAGAAAAAATAAAATTTATTAAGGATAATTTGATCATTTTTTTTAATCAGCTAATTAAAAACACTACTCTTTTCAACTTTTTCAATTTCAGTATTTTAAGGGCAACCAGCTGATTGAATCAACTAATTACCAAATACCAAAATCAGTTATTATTGACAAGTCAATTAATTGATGTTAATCACACCAGTTAACGACTAATGGAAGTGCTGTTTGCCAAACACAGCCTATATATGCAGAGGAATTTCTGCGACCCTCTTGTAGCCACGCAGTTTTGACGGTGAAGGTGCAGAAGGGATAGCAACCAGCCAACCAGATGGTCTTTTTCCATTTTGTCTGCGATATAATTTGCGATTGAGATGTGGGGAGTTACAAACTGCAAAGGACATTCCAATTAGTGGCCATAACCTCCACAAACACGAATGGTCCTCTCGTGAGTAGGGAGGAAAGAGGTTGACGTTTTGTTTCGTTTTGTTTGTATGTGGTTGGAAGTAGTAAGTGCATGCATTTTCAACTAATTGTAGCATTGGACTTCAAAATTGCTTTGTTCAATTCAGGCAAATGTTTTGTCAGCCGTATAATTTTTCAACACTCCCATTGGGTCCTTCTCTATCTGTAATTTCCCTTTCACCGAAAGAAGAGAGAAAAAAACAAAAAACAAAAAAAAAGGCTAAATTTATTGGTCTAGTAATTATTATCTAATTATTTAAAGTTAATTCTTACCATAACCCACTGGATGATCTTTTCCTTTCCTTAATCCAAACCACTGGTTTTCTTCTCTAGTTAGTTGTAAATACGTGCAAGGGGCACTTTGGTTCACCAACTAGTCATTCATTCAAATCGATTTTGAACAAAGGCATAAAAAAATTGGTTTTGACGACTAACTCTAATCTTTATCGAGAAGATGTAAAAGAGAAAGAGCCACGCTATTCAATGTGACTTTTTATATAACAGGATTGATTTACAAAAATCTTCTCATAATATATGAAGAGAGAGTTTTATAATTGCATGCGTTACTCATCTTTTCTTCTCATAAAATAGACCCCTTATAGATCAAGTTTTACTGTGTGAATAACTTTGTTATTTACTAACTTTTATTAAAAAATATTGGGACATAGAGAAATTTTGTAGTTGTCGAGTTAATCATCCTACAAATGATACAATCCTAATTAATCTTGGGACAAGATAAAAAATATTAGGTCATTAAATTTTAGTGTCTAAGAGTTACTTTGGATCAAGTGCCTATGAGCGAGCAACAACCTCATAGTGTAAGGATGACTAAATTATTAATTATGGATGAGTTATTTTCCCTAGCAAAACCGCATATCAAACCACTATTATGTCACGTGATTATATCATATTGTTCCTTTGAACACATCTTGTCACTATAAATGACTTATGCATTCAAGGAATTCTCTCCTAATGTTTACTAATCTCTCTACTATCTCCGTTAAGAACCCTCCTTGCTTAGGTGTACTTGTTCCCTCCTAATGTTTACTAATTTCTCTAGTATCTTCACCAAGAACTCTCTCTCTAATTTTGGTTTCAGAGTGGTCTTGGCCACCGTATAAACAGGAAGTATTCATTGGATACCATATTAATTAAGTAAATATAATAATTATTTTTTTATTTATAAAGATAACAACTATTATATTCCTTAAATTTTATAATCAATATTATTAATTATTTATTTTTATTTTTGTTAAAATTATTAGTTGCTCTCTTTACATGTAATACTAAAATAAATTATAAAGAAAATAATATAATAAAAATAAACATATATTTAATAATTAATAATTAAATTCAATATTTTTTAATTATTTTAATATTACAAGTGAATAGATGGATGAATAATTATAGTAAAAATAAAAATAAGATATTATTAGTGATAATTATAAAATTTAAAGAATATAATAATCATCATCTTTATAAATAAGGAATAAAATATTATGATTGTTTTATTAACTATATATTATATTTTTATTTCAGTTTCACATGAAAATTAAGGAGGTTTAAAATAATGTAAATATAACCACTTCCACAATAATATAGTTTGGGTTTTCACTCCTCTCACTCCACGACCATTAAGCATAACAAATAAGAGGACAAATTTTTCTAGTGACTAATTGTGCATGATTTATTTTCTATAATTCGAATTAATCAACTTAATTGATAGTAATTTTTTTATCATTAATAGTCCTTTCAATAAAAAATATATTTTAAAAATTAGACCGAATATTGAATTGAAAAGGTTTTTAATTTATAATTTGAATTGTTCAATCAGATAATATTATAGTTAGAAAATTATATATATGATATAGAATTTTATAAATAAATTAAATGTATAATCTAAGACTATAAAATTTAATTTATATAAGATAATAAATTTAACAAATAAAATTATCATAAAATTAATAAAAACTATAACATGGAGTTTTTTATTAGTTTAGTGATAATTTAAAAAAAATATTTATGGATTTTGGCTTTTGAGAATACTAATCCAATTTTGTAAAAAAAATGAAAAGGTGCTTGCTAACGTGCTTCTAAGGGTTTGGAACTCGGGGTAGTGTGGTAAATACAGGTCACTGAATGAGATTACAAAAATCTTGAAAATAATTTAATAATTTCATCCAATAATTTGTATTTTGTCACACCACCCCGGATACGAAATACCTAAAAACACCTTAGAATTCACTAAGATTAAAAAAGCAAAGAATCAAAATGGTTTATAATAACCAAATCAATTTTTCAATTTTTGTTGATTTTGTCCAATTTGTACTTATTTAAATTGATTTGACTATCAAAATAATTTTAAGAGTCAATTCAAAACATTTCAGACTGATCGGCATTGGATACACATAAATAAGTGGAAGCATATTCTACTGACCCACCCTATTTACTCTTTCCTTCATTTTAAATATTAAAAAAAATTACTCTGACCTCTCCTCTGATTTTCAAAACTTACATAAACTTCCCCTCTATTTTCAAAATCTACACAAACTTCCTCTTTGTTTTCAAAATAAATAAATAAAAATACACATACCTCTCAAAGTTTTAAAAACTTACACAAAGCTCCTCTCTATTTTTAAAACTAGAAGGGAGCTTTGTGTTAGTTTTGAAAATAGAAGAGAGATTTGTGTAAGTTTTTAAAACTTTGAGGAAAGTCTGTGTATTTTTATTTATTTATTTTAAAAATAGAGGAAATGTTTGTGTAGGTTTTAAAAATAAAGGAGAGGTCTATGTAAATTTTCAATATTTCAAAGGAGGTCAAAGTATTTTTCTTTAAATCTTGTCTACGTGTAACTTGTTTTTCTCTATTTTTCGGGCAATTTTCTACCCTTTTTTATTCTTTTCTTTTTATTTTTTAACCCTTATATTAATTATACATGATTTCTTTTTTATCTATTTTATTATATTTATTTTCTATTCGCTTGATTATTTATTACTTAAATAACAAACTTACTAAATACTATAAATATAATATAATAAAATTTTAATTATTAAAATATTATAATTAATTTCAAATTTTAATTTTATTTATTTAATTAAACATATAATTTATTTTTAACTCTTGTTACTGGATAACTCCTACATTGTGGACGAGTTTGGTGGGGCCGATAAAGAGGGCTTGGTTGTAGAGCCTCATACTATCAGCTCTTGTTTGGAATAATACAAGACAGGATATAATATATATATATTCTAATGAAGCATTTTATTCGGTTTTAATGGGATAAAATTATCCTTTGAATTGTATAAGAATGGATAGGATAAAGAAAATTTCACTAAAGTTTCTGATTCTTTATTAATTTTATTTGTATCAATTTTATCTCAATAAATATTTTATACAAATTTCATCCCTTTAAACTAATAAATTTAATGATTTAATCTCTCTATCAATATTTTCGTTAACAAGCTAAAATGAAAGAACTAAAATAATAGATAAATAATTAGTTATGAATAAATTAATATTATAAATTTTTGAGAAATCGAATCAATATAATTTGAGAGGAACATAAAATAAAAAATTAAAAGTAAATTATTTTATAATAATTTAAATATTAATTTTCAATAAAAATTTAAATGTATATTTTTATCTATACATTACCCCACAAATAATTTTTTTGAGCTTATAATTGATTATTAAAACATACACACACATATATAGATTTATCAAACTTGCAAGTCATATTTGTATGTGATTTTTTAAAATTCACGCATATGACAACAGCAATACCCTTAATTAAATTAATACATAATATATTCAATTCAAAAGAACAAATTTTTTATTAATTATTGTTGTTAATTAAGTTATTATGAGATAAAAATAAAAATTGTTACATCTTTTGACTAATTCTTTTTTTTATAAATTTTTTAAGTAAAATTGCATTACCTGAAAAAAATATTCAAGTAAATTATATTTTTAGACTATCATAATATGTTTGACATAAAAAAATTACTTAAAAAAGATCCAATTCCCAAAAAAAAGTTTAAAATGATTTACATATATTTATAATTTTGTAAGTCTATATAAAATCTTTTAGTAACTAGATGTAAAATAAAAAATTTTATTTGTGACTAATATATACATAGAAATGTATATTTAATTATTATAAATTAATATACTTTTAAATTTTTTGTTTATAATATCTATTTTAGTTCCTCACAAATATAACTTATATTATTATCTATCCTAAATTTTCATGATCAATTTTATCTCTCATATAATTATTATCTCTTATTTTAATCATTCTACCCATTGAAATGTTAATCCATTAACAAGATTATCAAGAGAGGGATTAAAATAATTAATTTATTATCTTTGAGAGATAAAATTCATGTAAAATATTTATGAAGAATAAAACTAATATAAGTAAAATCAATAGGAAACTAAGATAGTACTTTAGTCAAAAAAATTTTCTTCCCAATCTATCCATGAGCAGAAGTAAAAAGGTGAAAAGTCGAGTCACCTCCTGACCCGTGTAAGTACTCTTTGTGTATTGTGCTAATCAGTGAGATGAATCAAGCAAAGACGGAATTTTTTTATCGTCTTCAATGAAAATTTGCATTTTGTACTAAAGAAAGATGGAAGAATGATAATTATTAATAAAAAATATATAATACTAAAAAATAATAATTATTAATAATAAAAATATTGAAGAAGTTATAACTAGTTACACCCATGATAATTAAAATATTTTATGTGAAAGTAAGTAACTAATTAAATTAAAGGTATAAGTAAATACTATTGTGAAAATGGTTCATAAATAAACTAAATAAAAATAATTTAAGAATGAATAAAAATGAGTACGTGAGTACAAAGGAAAATTAATAAAATATTTTTCAATTTATCGCTAGGGCTTAGTTTCTCCTTAATTTCCCAAAACTTGCCCAAGTCCATTATTTATGAAATACTATTCATTTCTTTATATTCATCCATTTACCATCACAAGTTCAATCATCTTCCTTATCTCTTTATCCTTTCAATTTAAGCAACACATGGACTTCCACACTTAAAATTTTGTAATACTTCTCTTTTATTTCTTTGATTGATTTTGGATAATTGAAATTTTGGAGCCCTAATCTCAAATATTTGATTTTTAAAGGTTTAAAAGCAAGTTAACCTCCAATCATTCTACCTATTATCTCTTTTACAATCTTTGACTAAACATTCCAATTAAAATTGTGTGATTTGGTTAATTTACTTGATAATGAGTTAGGTTTTCCTTGAATTTGTTTAATTTGATGATGAGTGTTGTGAATCGATATTTGATATGAATTTCTTAGTGATTTGAGTATCTAAGATGTTGTTCTTGTGTTTGGTGATGATTGGGTCAAGTAGTTACACAATAAAAAATTAGATTTAGATTAGTTTCCTCACATATGAATAGTGAACTTTTTATAAAAATATAGAAATGCATATGTGAATCGATTGGTGAATTATTTCATTAGGCCTAAAATGCAAAATTTGTAGCCCTAAATTGATTCATGAATTAGTTCACTCCTTGTAGAACCATACTCGAGGGAATTGAATTGTTTCTACAATGGTTAGAGAATCACCTATTCTGACACTAAATCGATTTTCTAGAATTGAAATCAAGTAGCCTGAATCAATTCTTTAGTCGATTTAAGACTTTTAAAATTGCATTAAATGACCTGAATTAGTTTTCTAATCAATTTAGGCCTTACAAAAACTTACTAAAATTTCTAATTTGATTCCCCAGTCGATTCATAAAGTACTAAACTTCATTTTTATAGTGTGATTATTTAAGTTAAGTTATTTATGATTTGGTTATACAATGTGTGCATGGAAAATGATATGGTAGAGTTATACACTGTTCTAAAAGCATGGAAGATTATGATATGATTTTTGTTAGAATTTAATTATGATTCTTATAATTTAGTTAAGAAATTGTTGGGGATGAATTGTTAATACTTGTGATTATATGTTAGATCTAGTAATTATTTGTGAGGGATTAGGATAAACTGGAGGAATAAAGATAAGTTTATAAAAGATAAGAATGGATGGGACTTATAAAGAGATTGACTAGCTTTTGCCTTTTGCTTTCTTTGAAATGTTACTAATTAATTACATGATCATTAAAATAGTGGTGTTATGCTTATAAAAATGTTATAATTTTACTAATGCTTGATTTGTTAAGAGAATAATTCGATCAATGAGGCTTAGCTTGTTATAACTTGTGATACTTTCTTGAATGTTTTACTTACTAAGTCCTGGACTTATTCTTTTATATTTTATTCTACAAATTCATAAGTTGATGCATTATCACCATAGTCAGGATGGATCTTTTAGGACTTCCACTAGTTAGCAAGGGCAATAGATGGATATTCTAATTGTAAATACACACATACAGACATATATCTCTACCAATGAACCTTTTCTCAAAGGGCCTTGGTCTGTAAAGGTTTAATACTAGGTAAATAATGTGAATGATGGGTGTTCTTTCAGAAGTGATTTAGTTTTAAACTAACTTAGTCTTAAATAGAAAAAAAAAACTATAAGCCATTCTAACTATTTTTTATGCAAAATTAATCATATTAAATGTCAAGATTTTATGATATAAATATTAGCATATTAGTATTGCTTTAATCCTTATCCAAGTTGTTTAAGTAATGGCTTAGCACAAATAAGTTAGTGAAAACTAATAAACTAGTTTCTATGCCAGTGATAGCCAAAAAAAGGTCGTGACTAAGGCAGTATTAAAGGATGGACTAGGGTTTTTCTAATAAAGTAAGGTCCTAAGATTTGTTAATTATGTTATATCTATTTGCTGCCTAAATAGGTGTTAATTGAAATTGTACTAAGAGTATATGTGCACCCTGGATCATATACCAATAGTACAATTTTAATTAACTTTATAACCTTTATGGAATGTTAGTAGTGGTATTAGTTATCTTTTGAAATTTCTTTGTTATTAACTTATTTCTCCTTTAAGTGTTTAGGAACTATTGTGAATTAGGTAATGGTGAATACTAGAAGCGAATGAGCTAATGAACCTAACAAGGAATAATCATCTATGGGTGGCACAAAGGATAATAAAATGTCTAACAAATCCCTCCTTGGGCTACAAATTTCATGTAGCAATTTATGAATAAAGTAGTTAGAGCTTTTGATTAAGGTCGGGAGTAAGATCAGAACCATAATAACTATGATGAAAACGAGGGCCATGAATATAAGTGTAAGTATACCTTTCCTAAAAGAGGTATTAAAAATAAGTTTTACATAATACATAAATTTCTTAACCTAAAGCTTACTGAAAATTTTGGTGCCAATCCCATGGTGGATCTTTACCAATTTCTTGATCAAATTGAGCAATATAGGAGGATTTTTCAATATCAAGAATCTTTATTAGTGGGACTAGTAAACCACTAGTTGAATGTTATTACTCACTATTAGTTTATAAGTGTAATTAAGAAGAGACATCCATTTTTGGAGCTTTTAACTTAAGTAACATTTGAAGCAAGTTTCATTCACCGTTTACTACTCTTAAGTGTATGATAAGTCAAGATTAGAGAGTTTGAATACTTAACACAAAAGAGTCAAATTATCAATGAGTGTTATGACTAGCATGAAATCTATTAGCTAGATCCACTAACCTATGCAACTAATAACATGGACCTTATCCTAACAAAAGTACTTTAACTTCCAAAGAACTTAGAATGCATCACTAATGCTAAAGACAAGTAGACATGGTTCTTTTTGTTTATAGACATTTTGGATGTGATATCTTCCTTAAAAATGCAAACTAGCAAATAATAAAATATGAATATGATAGTAGACAATACATTACACACAATGCCTTTCTATCATATAATACAACTAGAATTTCTCCAACTATTAAATTCAAATCCCACCTATAAATGCTTTGGACTCCCAATAGAGAAGCTTAATATGCTATTTCAGTTATACTTGACATTATTATAAATGAAATAAAAAAATAAGTTTTATAAACTCAATAAGTATAAAGCTACCTAAAGTTAACTATAATAAAAATCAATAAAAATTAAATTCAAGATATTTAATCATTAGTCGAAAGGGTAACTTCCATACTTCAAACTCTTGGCTACCAAATGAGTAATTATATATATATGTATTCTTCCTTTCACATTTATATCAACTTTCACAACATAAAAGAATATTGATATTAAAAAAGGAATTGTTGTAATCTAGCAACTTCAAATTCCTACTAACACAGTGGGAGTCAATAATAATGCATATAAGTTATAGCACATTTTTTGAGCTAAAAACACATATAATAAATACTAGATAATAATTCATAGATCATTTGAAACATCTTAACTGGTACCACAATCATATTTACTTATCCATCATTATTTACTATAATATAATATAATATAATATAATATAATATAATATAATATATAACAATCTAGAAAACAATAAACAATCAAGAAAGTAGTTTAAACATTTTAGTGACTTCTAATTAACCTTATCTATTTACAAATCTAATCTTATTCCTTCTCAACTAACTTTATTCATTAACGAGTATTTCCCCAAATTCATTACTATCTCATATCATCATATTTCTCCCTCCATCTCATCATATCAAATATGCCCATTAGCATTCTCACATTATAACATAAATCATAACTCATTTCAACATCACATTCTAATACAATAAAAAAAATATAAATAAGCAGCAATACCATGCCTCTTATGCATGACCAGAAATACCCATTTAACATAAACAATACATATACATAATCACATATATAATATTTCATTATATAATAACACTACAATTCCATAACATAGCCCTAAAGAATACATTTGATAGTCTATTCTTAGATAAAATAAATATATAGTTTCATTTTCAAATTTTACTACTAAACATTCTGAAAGGCAAAATATAAATGATTAGATTTGCAATTTTCTATGTATGATCACATTGAAATTTTTATAACTATGTAAAATAAATTATGCATTAGCACTAATATATAATTTGTGCATGTAAATTAACAAAGAACTAAAATATGAAATTTAGATAAATTCCTAAGGTAAAATATGTGCAAACCTTGATATGTTAATTCTATTTAAAGATCCTTAAGGCATCAGTCTTTTCTTTTCTTGTTCATCTATTTATCAATTTATGTGGGTAAATTCTAAGTAAATTATTAATTTCTATTTTCTCTAAAAATTTTCTATTTTAGGTTCTAATCATAGTATCTTGTTAATCTAAAGCATTAATTTCTTTTTTTTCTAAGGATAAAACAAGAAAATTGAAATATACTAAAAGTATAAAGGTTCTTGAATCACTCCCCAAATATGTAAAAACATTAAAATTTTATGCTTAAGAAGACTTACCTTCTTTTTAGGAAGTCATTAACACTTGGTTAATGGTGGGTGGTGTAGTATACGTAAAAAAAAATGGAGGTTCTAGAGCTCCCTTACTTTTTACTGTCAATCATAATTTTAAGGCTTTTTTCACTTCTTGTAATATGCTATTGCCTAATAAACAATAAGGAGGAGAGAGAGTGATTGAAGGCATTAATCTAGTGGCTAGATATGGCAATTTGAAGGAGAAAAACATTAGATCAAGAAAAAAGAGAGTAACATAGAGAGAGGGTGACAAATGTTTTCAAGAGAAATAGAAGTTTTTGACTAAAATAATGGATAGGGTTAAAAAAAAAAGATATACTGGGTGTACCATAAGCCTAAATTCTATCAAGTCCCATCATAATTGTTCTCGTAATATATTTGGTAGGAAATGCTTTAGTTATGGATATAAAGGGTATAAGGCTAAAGAGTTTCCTAAAAATCTCACTACTCAAAGTGCTAGTTATTCTATCTCTTAGCATAATATCTCAACACCTTCGCCTGTGAAACTTGTAATGCCTCAACCAATGCCAATAAGCAACATTAATGTTAGTAATTAGGGAAAAAGGGCTAATGGAAGTCAAGGTTGGATTTAAGTAGTGACATGTTAGGAGGCCTAAGCCTTAAATGCACTTGTGAGAGGTATTTTGAAAGTTGATAATATTCCTATCAAAGTTTTGTTTAACCCTAGTGCTACCTACTCTTTTACCTTTAAAAAATTTGCAACCTTATTAGATAAACCTCATAAAATTACAAAAGAATCCTTAGTCAATAATGTTCCCACTAGAACTTTATTTGGCCTTAATGTTATCTATTCCTTTATCTTTAAACAATTTACTACCTCATTAGATAAACCTTATAAAACCATGAGTGCACCTTAATTGAAAAGTCCCTAATAACTACCTACATGATAAAAGCTTGTCCTATAGATGTTCATAAATGTGTAATGCCTATCAATTTAATATTTTTAGAAATAATAGACTATAATGTAATCATAGGAATGGATTTGCTAACTAAATATCATAATTGTGTGAACTATTTTGACAAATTTGCTACTTTTTTTCTAGAAAAGTTCTCATTAATTAAGTTATAAACAAAAAGGTTAATCAAAACTATCAGCTTGATTTCAAGCCATAAGGCATAAAGGCTTATTAAAAAAAGCTGTACCATTTACCTAACCATGATTCAAGACTTAAACCATCTGATTCCAAATGTTAATAATGTTATAGGGTGTAAGAGTTCCCTGATGTATTTTTAGAAAAGTTACTTAGATTGCCACTAAATAAGGAGATCAAATTACACATTAAGTTAGCACCTGGTACCAAGCTAATTTCCATGCTACCATATTGGATGGCTCTAGCTAAATTGAAAGAATTGAAAAAGTAACTTCAAGATTTAGTGGATAAAGGTTTCGTTCGCTTAAGCTCATTACTTTAAGAAGCTCTAGAGTTATTTGTAAAAAAGAAATAAGGGTTTTATAATTGTGCATAGATTATCGTCAATTGAATAAAGTTATGTTCAAGAATAAATATCTATTTGCTTGCATAAATGATTTGTTTAATAATATGCAATGAGTAAAATACTTTTTAAAGATATACTTAGGATTGGGCTATCATTAGTTAAAGATTTGTATAAAAAATCCTAAAATTAACTTTTCAAACTTGTTACTACTATAATGAGTTTCTAGTCATGTCTTTTAAATTAACTAATAGCCTAACTACATTTATGAACTAGATGAGCTAGGTGTTCAAGCTTTTCTTAGAAAAATTTATGATTATGTTTATTAATGATATTTTGATATATTTGAAGAGTGAGGAGAAACATATTTGACACTTTAGAACTATGTTGTAAATCTTATGTGAGCACTAGCTATGCATTAAGTTTTTTAAATGGAAGTTTCGGATAGCTAATGTTAGGTTTTTAAGGCATGTTATATCAAAAGGAAGAGTTTGAATGGATTCCCAAAAAATTAAAGTAGTAGAGAATTAGTTAAGGCCTATATTTATTATTAAAATATGGATTTTCCTCGAACTAGCAGAATATTAAAAATGATTTGTAAAGGATTTTTTTATGATTGCCACAACAATGACTAAATTAATGCACAAAGGAATTAAGTTCTCATGGTCAAATGTATGTGAGTGTAGTTTCTAAAGATTAAAGGCATGTTTGACATTCACTTTAATTTTAACTTTACCTTTTAGCATCGACAGATGTTGTGTATTATAATGGTTCTAGGGTTAGCCTTAGATGTGTTTTAATGAAAAATAATAAGGTGATTACACATATTTTCTAATAATTAAAGTAGCATAAATAGAATTAATTGACGCATGATTTGGAGATGGTGGCAGTAATCTTTACCTTAAAGATTTAAAGGCATTATTTGTATAGGGAAACTTACAAGATTTACGTGGATCATAAGCAAATTAAAGTACAACTTTAAGTAAAAAAGTCTAAATATGGGATAGAAAAGATGGATGAGACTTTTTAAAGATCATGACTACTCTATATTATATCACCATTATAAAGTAAATGTGGTAGTAGATGCATTGATTAAAAACTCTATGAGCAAGAAAATTGAAACACCTTTTAATGACTAGGGAGTGTTGATTGAGTAAGTGGCAATTTGATTCGTATTAATGAAAAAAAATTAAGGGAGCTCAAAAGCTTCATCCAAATTATTCTAACTTGATGAAAATGTAACTAACAATTTGGAATTAGAGTTGGTAATTAATAAAAAAAGAATGATTCAATATCAACGGTGAATTTAGTTTCTTGCAAGCAAGCAAAATAAGTTACTATAACAAGCATATAGTTATTCCTATACCATTTGGAATAACTAAAATGTATAATGATTTGTAAGAAATTCTTTAATGGATAAGGATAAAGAAGGATGTGTTTGACTATGTATCAAAGTATCTTATATATCAATAAATGAAATAAAACATCAGTATCTGATTAAGATATGTTAGTCATTTCCAATTCTAGAATGGAAGTAGGAATGTGTAACAATGAACTTTCTAATAGGACTACCAATAAGTCAAAAAGATTACAATTCCATTTAGGTTTTGTTGATCAATTGATTAAAATTGCCCATTTCTTGTTAGTCAAAACTAATTTCTTAGTAGCTTAATATGCCTAAGTGTACCTTGATAAAATAGTACCATTACATTAAGTATTGATCACTATCATATTTAATCAAGGCACACAAATTATAGCTTATCTTTTGCATTCTTTCTAGTAAGCCTTGGCTATTTAACTACAATTTAGTATAACTTTTCACCTTTAGATGAATGAGCAATTAGTGCATACCATTCAAATATTTGAAGATATAATTAGAGTATGCACTCTTGAGTTTAAAGGAATTAGAAGATATATTTATCATTAGTAAAGTTGCTTATAACAATACCTACTAGTCAAGTATCAAAATAGATCCATGTAAAGCAGTCTATAATCAAAGGTGTAAATCTCTAGTGGGTTAGTTTGAACTAAGAGAAGTAAAGCTCTTAGAATCAGAATTGGTAATTGATGCATTAAAAAAAGTTCAAATCATTAAAGATTGATTGAAAATAGTGTAAGATAAGCAAAAATTCTATGCAAATAAAGGAAAAAGAGAAATAGAATTGAAGGAAAGGGATGTAGTTTATCTCAAGGTCTTACTAATGAAGGAAATGATGCAATTTGAGAAAAAGAGGAAGTTAGAACATCCATATATCGGATCCTTTCTAATCATTAAGCATGTTGTAGTGGAAGTCTATCATTTAGAATTACAAGATAGAATACCAGTTATAAATATATTTCATGTTTCAATGCCTTGGAAATATGTGTTGGTTGACTCTAAAATGCCATATGAAGAGTAGCTATTTAAGATTTTAGACCAACAAGTTCAAAAGTTGAGGTCAAAAAAGGTCTTAACTATAAAAATTCTTTGAAAACAACATGGAGAAGATGAAACTACCAAGTAACTTGAGTTAAAAATATAATTAAAGCACCTTTATTTGCTTGGTGAGTATTAAAGTATAATGCTAACCTAATTTCATAAGCATTTGCCAATAAATGCCTTAATAATTCAACAATGGATTCTTTTATAGGAGGAAGTACTATTACACTTCTGTGAATTAAATTATTTTATGCAAAAGTAATTAATTAAATTAAAGGTATAAGTAAATAATATTGTAAAAATAATTTATAAATGATTAAATAAAAATAATTTAAGGTTGAATAAATATGAATATATGGGTATGGAGGAAACTTAAGAAAAGATTTCCTAATTTACCCTTAGGGCTTAGCTTTCCTTATTTTCCTAAAACCTACCCAAGTCCCTTATTTCTCTAATACCATCCATTTTTTTAATTTTCATTTTCTTACAAGCATAACTTCAATTCTTATCCTCATCTTTTCATCCTCTTAATTTAAGTAAGATAAGGGCTTCCATAATTTAAATTTTGTAACACTTCTCTTTTATTTCTTCTATTGATTTTGGATAATTAAAGTTTTGAATCAAATGGAATTTTAGACTCCCAACCTCAAATCTTTAATTTTTGAAAGCTTAAAAGCAAGTTAACCTTTAATCATATTACCTATTTTCTTTTCTATAATTTATAAGTAAACATTCTAAGATTATGTGATTTGGATTATTTGGTTGATAATGAGTTAAGTTTTCTTTGAATTAGTTTAATTTAATGATGGGTGTTATGAATCAATAATTGATACAAATTTCTTGGTAGTTTGAGTACCTATGATGTTGTTTTTATGGTTAGTGATGATTGGGTTAAGTAGAAATGCATAATGAATTTGGAAAAGTTTCCTCATGTATGAATGGTGAATTCTTTATGAAAATGTAGAAATGTATATGTGAATATTAGGCCTAAAATATAAAAAGTGCATCCTTAAATTAATTCACCCTTTACAAAACCAAACTTAAGGGAATGGAATCAATTGGTTAATTGTTTCAATAAGGGTTAAGAAGCAACCTATTTTGCATTGAATCAATTAGTTGATTCATGTCTTCCAAAACTAAAATAAAGTAGCTTAAATTGATTTCCCACTCCATTTAAAACTTTTAGAATTATATTAAATGACCAAAATTAATTCTCCATTCAATTCAAGCTTTACAAAAACTTAGTAAAAGTTCTGAATTAATTCTCCAATCAATTTATAAAGTACACAACTTAATTTTTATAGTATGATAATTTAAGAGAAGTTATTTATAATTTGGTTATGCAATATGTGCATTGAAAAAGGTGTGGTAGAATTGTATGTTGTTCCAAATGCAAGAAGGGTTTTTTGACATGATTTTTATCGGAATTTTATTATGATCCTTATAAAATAAGTTAAGAAATGTGTTGGGATGAATTGGTAGTACTTGTGATTATAAACTAGATCCAATAATTGCTTATGAGGAATAAGAATGGATAAAAGTTACAAGAGGATTAACATGTTTTTTCCTTATACTTTATATGAAATGGCATAGAAATATTACTAATTAATTATGCAATTGTTGAAAAGATGGTGCTATGCTTATAAAAATGTTGTAATTTTATTAGTACTTGATTTGCTGAATATGTAAGTTGAGGATTAAGGTCAATGGAGAGTGACCAGATTGATAAGGCTTAGCTTATTATAACTTGTGACACTTTGTAGAATGTTAGCTCATTGAGCCCCATACTTATCCATCCATGTTCTATTCTACATATTCACAAGTTGATGCATTACCACCATAATAAAGATAGACCTTTTAAGACTTCCACTAGTTAACAAGGGCAATATATGGATATTTTGACTATAAATATATATATAACCCTAAACCTTTCCTTAAGGAACCTTGGTCTATAAAGGTTTAATGCAAGGTAGATAATGTGAATGATAGGTATTTTTAGTAACGGAGTTAGTTTTAGACCAACTTATTTTTCAATAGACAAAAGAAATTATAGGCCATTCTAACTCTTCTTTTTATGCAAAATTGATCATACTAAATTTCAAGATTTTATTATATAAATATTAACATATTAGTATTACTCTAATCCTCATTTATGTTATTTAAGTAATGGCTTAGCATAAATAGGATGGTGAAAATTAATAGATCGGATTTAAACTAATCACAACTTAAGGAATGTCATGACATAATTATTGCAAAAAAATACAACAAAAAATGATAATGACAATTTTGTCAACTTAATTAAAGTAAGGATAATGTAGTCCAAATAAATATTTTTTAAATATTATTCATCTTATATACATGTGATAATAAATACTAAATAGTATAATTTTATTCTATCATCTTTTTATACAATTATCTATTAAACATTGAATAGTATTTTATCTTATCCTTTCATTAGTCTATCTATACTATCATGTTAGATTATCAAATTCTATCATACATTATCATGTCATCCAAATAGCCCTAATTTGTTTTCTTTTTATTTGTTTCATTGCTTATATTTTTATTTTTTCTTTTTTCATATTCACACTTGCTATTTACAACTTAATTGTTAATTTAACTAAGTAGAATAAATATAATATGATATGATATATTTCTTATTATTATTATAAAATTTTTAAATAAATTAAAATACTTAATTTAATTTAATTACTTAACCATATAATGTATTTTTATCTTTTAATATTTTACATTTCACACATTATTTTTTTTTATTTACTTTATTACATGTATTCCTTTCCTATATCCATCCTTATTGTTACAACTAAGACGCTAATCCATAAGGTAGTATATATAATATGATATATTTTATTTTTTATTGATATTTTAAAAAGGTTAAAATTTTAATTTAATTAAATTACTTAATTATATATTTTATTTTTACTTTTATTACTTTACAGCTCACACACTTTTAATCTTCTTTTTATGTGATTAACCATATATTTTTCTTTTTCACTTTTTCATGATCACTTTTTTTTTAGCTAAGTTGTTAATATTACTAAGCAATATAGATATAATATGATATATTTTATTTTTATTATTAAAATATTTTAAATATATTAGAGATTTAATTAAATTAAAATATTTTACTACATATTTTATTTTTAACTCTTATTACTTTACAATTAATGATTTTTTTATTCCATTAAATTTTTTATTCGCTATATAGGTTATAACCAAGCTGCTAATGTTACTAAGTAATATAGATATAGCATGATATATTTTATTTTTTTATAAAATTATTTTAAGTAAATTAAAATTTTAATATAGAAAATTTTAATTCAAATATTTAATTAAATATTTTATTTTTACAAATATTCAAACAAATATATCATATCAATTTGTATGAATTTTATCACTATTTTATACTAATTTTTAAGTACTATATTTCAAATAAAATATATATCAATTTATATTTTCTCAAAATTTTACAATTCATACTAAGCATATGTGATATTAAAAACTTATTATTTACAAACTTGAATGTATGAGTTTCTAGCAGGAGTGTCAACAAATAGAGTTAGGCCAAATAGTTATATATTGAAGCTTGAACTCGCCAAAAATAAACAAGGTCAAATTCAAACTAAACATCATTAAATTTGAATAATTCAAACTCGAGCTTAAGCTTAACACAAACACATGCTTATTCAAATAGTATATTGTTAGGCCTCAGTTTTTTATTAAATTTGAAATATTTAAATTCCAAATTGACTTTATACTACCTTATTCAAATAATTTATTATTTCACTTGAATTTGAGCATATAAATGTTATATCCTTTTAAATATTTGAAATAATAATAATAAAGTTTGAAATGTTCTTGTTTGAAAATAATAGATTAATAAAAGTAAATAGGGATATGTTATGAAGAAAAATAATTAATTATTTGAATAAATTTGAAATAATAATTTAGTGTGAAATAATTATAAAAAGTGGATGGAGTAAAGTATTTAAAGTTTAAATGTGTAAAGAGGTAGGTGTATAAGTATCAAGGAGATTTAGGGCATTTTCTTTATTTTTCCCCTAACCACTTATTCCCTTATTTCTCCCTAATTCTAGCTTCCTCTTCTTATTTCCTTATCAAAGATTCTCATTTTCCCTTATTTTTTCATATCTTTTCCTCCTTCACTAGCAAGGGTACCATTCTCACTAAATCACACTCACTTTTCAATTCAACCAAGATAGGATCTCCAATCCAAAGTCTCAATCCTTGTAAAAATATTTTTTATTCTCTTTTAAGATTTAAAAAAAATTAGAAATTTTGTTCAAAAAGGCACTTAGGAAACCTTAACTTTAGATTTGTTAGTTTTGGACAATTAGGAGCAAGCTAACTATAATTTAATATTACATTAATATCTTCTATAGAAGTTAAGTAGGCATTCTAACTAAACTCTAATAAATTTAAGTGAATAGATTGTTTGAGTTAAGCTTTCTTGGCTTTTTCCTCAATATTAATTAATATGATGACTTTAAATATTTTAATTTCATTTTCTTGTGAGATTGAGTTTAAAAAATGTTGTAGGTATAATATATGATAGATTATTTGTGTATTGAAACTTGTATGATGAGAAATTGGTGAATTGATCACAAGTAAACAATATTTTCAAGGAACATTCTGCAAAAACCCCTAAGATAGCAATTGATCATTAGTATGGTTAGTAGTTGATTGCTCACCTTTAAAAGCTAGTGGTTGATCACTAGACCTTAACAATCAACCATTGGCCCACCTATATTTGAAGTTGATAGTTTAAGTATTTCTTAGTATTAGGATTAGTTGCTCTATTCTAAATATGGTTGAATATAAGATGTTAGGTGATGTATATAAGGCATGGTGACATTGTAACATGTGTGTATGTGTAATGGATTTAAATTGCAAAGCTTGTGCTCAATGTATATTGTAGTTACTTGTTGTTAATAATTTTGCTCTTACATGGCTATTTATATTATGGCTATGAAATGTTAGCACTAATGAAGCACTTATTGATGATTGAATCATTATGTGACTATGAGATTGGTAATGATGGGGTATTTATATGTTTGTTGTGATTTTATGCATTGGATCCTAATATCTTACTTGTGAAGGGATAAAATTGACTATAGAGGGATAAAGTTAAATTTGTGAAAAGATAAAGATGATAGGACTCATAAGAAAATTTACTTACTTTTCATTTATTTTCTCTTAAATTGTTATTATTTTTATTATTCTCAGAGTAAATAAGTTGTGATGTGTTGCTATCATAATATATGAGAACGATATTGAACCATATGATTAAGTTATGAATAAGGATATGAATGTACTAGATTTCTAATTTCAAATCCTTTGTAAGGGAGATAGTGAAAGCATATTATAATCATGGATAAATTTGCTATTATATATATAAGTGTGTATATGTGTGTGTATGTGAGAAAGTGAAAGTTACGTCCTTCTTAATTATTAGTAAATTAGAAATTAATTTATAAAAAAGAATAGTTAGAGCCATCAATAAATTTGGTTAAATTAGAAATCTTTATGTGAAATATAAAATGAAATAGATCCAATAAGATTAAGAATATAGGAATATGAATTAGGTGAAGTTTTAATGGTGTAATTTATTCAAATCATGAGGTATAAAGTTATATACTAATACAAATGAGTATATGAGTATGGAAGAGGTTTAAGAATAATTTTTAAAAATGCCCTTAAAGCTCTATTTCTCTTATTTCAACCTCAAACCTCCATCTTCTTCATTTTAGTTCATCTCCCAACTCTCTCTACACAAATCTACATCACTTCATTAATCAAGCAAGGAGAACCATTATTCTTCTTAATTTCTTCATCTAATTGAGGTAAAAACATTACTTTCATAAAAAATCTTTCCTATTTCTTCTTGGTTGATGAAGGATTCAAAAGTTACTTGCTTTTTTTTGGGCATTCTAAACCCTAATTCTAAAATCTATGAATTTTGATGTGTTTAGGATTAAAGGATTTTCAAACTAGCTCTCTAGTATCCTCTTCCATACAAAGTGAGTGGATAATTTAACTAAATTTATAAATTTTATAGTTATATGATAGTATTAATAAAATATGGATTGTGTTATGATTTTTCTTGAATCATGTTTGATTTGATGTGGTGAGAGTAATAAATAATGAGGAGAGGTGATATAAGACATTAGATAGATAGGTGTATTAATGATAATATCAAGGTTTAGTGTGCAAATAAATGTTTAAAGGGCATTTAGGATTGGATGAATATTGGAATTTTCATAGAAAATTAAGACTTTTCATGTGTAAATTGATTAGTTAATCAATTTTAAAGGTTTAAAGGCAAAATTGAGTTTTAGAATTAAGTAACTAATCGATTCATTAACTGTAGAATTTTTATACTAATTTTAAAAAAATGTAACTCTTTCATCTTATGCCTATTTTAAATAAACTACCTATCATTTTAAATATAATTGAGTTTACTTTTAAATGAAATTTATGTCAAATAAATATCCTATGTATATTTTAAGATATGATCAAAAAAATAGATAAAGGTAAAAAACTTAGGATTTTAAAAAATGAACTTTTTGTATCTATTTTGAAAAAGGCTTAACCCTTTCAAAACTTAGATAATTTAAGCAAATGATCACTATATAAAAAGTTAATTGAGTATATTTTTATATGAAATAAGCTTCATGGATAATATATTTATAATTTTTAAGTTATTTATAAAAGATCACCTAAAGGTCATAATTAGGGTAACCATGTAGTAACCCATGCCCCATCTATTTTATGTTTTCATAACCTATAATGGTCTAACATTAATATTTGGTTACTAAGCATTAAAGATAGAATAGTTTATGATAGGTATAAGAATAGTACATGACTTGAGTAATTATACAATGAGAAGATAGAAGTTATATGATATAACATGCATTGTAATAAACTTATTGCATTAATTATGAAATGAAATATGTTGAGCAATGTTTTATGGATTGATTACTAAGATATGTATGAATATTTATAAGCATACAAGAGGGTATGATGATACTAATATGTGTTGCAACATATATTAAAATTAAATTGTGCACTACATTTTGAACTATAATGTTCAAATTGTATTGTGAATCATGCCACAAGTGTCATTAAAGATAAGAAATGTGACAAAAGCGATGATATGAATATTAGATGGGAAATTTTCAATAATTAGGTGGGTAGGGTATAAAGTTAGCTTAGAAGGAATAAGGATGGAAATAAGCATGTAGGGTGTAAGGTTAGTTCGAGAGTTACAAAAAGGATGAATATAATTTATTTGCTGCTTATTAATTTAAATAAAATGTAATTTTGAGTATAATTATTCATAAGTATTATTATATGATATATTAGAAATGAGATGACTGTGTTTTATTCTCATTATTATTGGCTTTTATTTTGTAATATGCTTAATTGTGATATAACTTATTAAAGGAGGATAGTCCAATAGGTAAGTTATTATAAATTATTATTATTTTTATAGATTATTTACTCACCGAGCATGGACTTACTCTTCTATGATTTATTTTATAAATTCTTAGATTGAGCCTTCATGTCTATCTTCTTAAAGCTAGATTCTATAGGAGCTTATTGATGATAGTATAGTAACATAAATTCTTATACATAGAATATCTTAGGTTGTGTTTTGTCATAGATATGTTTGAACTGAGCCTTGGACTCACTCTTCCATGATTTATTTTATAAATTTCTAAATTGAGCTTCCATATCTATCTTCTCAAAGTTAAATTTTATAGGAGCTATAAATAGAATGTCTTAAGCCTTGTTTTATCATAAATATGGATAAAAGAGATATTTGAACTAATTTTTTATCTTTTATGGAAACCTCAATGAATGTTTCCTTTCTAAAGTGCTATTTTCTTTATAAATGCATGATATTTGTTATTCAGAATTAAGTTAATTAGTAAGGAATAGGTTGGTGGAAATAAAAAAAAAAAATTTGTCAGTCATGATCAAGTTAGGGTCATAACATAAGGAAAAAGAGAAATAAAAGTATATAATACTACAAGGTACGTAGCAAAATCTTGCTTATCACTAATTCTAAAAAGCAATATTAACCATTTAATTAAATTTAATGGATAATTTGTTAATTAGATGGATAACTATTTTTAATAATAATATAAAAAAAAACCATCCCCACCTTCACTCCATGATTTAGGCTATCTTTTTCTCTTTTTATTTTTTATACTTGATTCTTTCAAAGCAATTTCACATTAAAAACCCATCCCACCTTTTTAAAAATTTTATTGCAATTTTTTATTATTCAAGTCATGTTATTTATTTGAATTCCTCTCATTTAAAAGAATAAAAAACTATACAATATGGTTTGATAATATAATCTAGTAATCAAGTTATGCTATTTAAATTCTCTACAAGATATGTTACTGAACAACAAAAAAACTATACACTTTAATTTGATAAATTGATAAGTAATTCCTTTCCTTTGTTTTGTATTAATGGAATGAAATTTCAAAAATTATATTGGCAAGCACAATTCTTTAAAGCCTAATATGCTAAACCCATTATTTCAATTAAGGATGCAAAAATGGCTTATGATCCATTGGTAATATAGGTATGGGATGAGTATAAGGTAAAGTAGACTGAAAATTACAAGTTCACATTTTTATGGACTTAAATCAATAGGTCCATAAAGGCCAAATTATGCAAGCCAACACACAAGCCATTACTTTTATATATAAAATACATATTTTGTAATTATAATGGGAATGACTTAATACCTTAAAGATCTAATAATTTGATTCAATGTAATTTATAGAGTGTAAATTATGAAGGTAGGTTACAGTGTAGGATGGGCTTTTTTTTTTTTTGCTA
The DNA here is from genome assembly GCA_020226215.1 of Sindora glabra. Classification (NCBI taxonomy): domain Eukaryota; kingdom Viridiplantae; phylum Streptophyta; class Magnoliopsida; order Fabales; family Fabaceae; genus Sindora; species Sindora glabra. The sequence goes on from CM035226.1 coordinate 51,752,536, forward strand.
TTAAAAATACGAGCCTATGAAGATAGACTTGTGAAGGCAAAAGCTTGCATGAGCTTAATCAATTTAGGCTTACTCCACTTGTTTTGCATCTCTAATTTTAATTAGCAAAGAAATTGTAAAAAAAAAAAGCTTTGTATTTGATCATCAAGTTATGACAATTTTCGTTTAAATATTACAATTTTTTTAAAAAGGATCTAAATAACCATTTCAAAATCTTTTGAATTTATTATTTTATAACCTTTTAAGTTATTAGAGAAAAATTATAATTGTATTTAATATGGCCTTCTAGCACTATCTACTTTAAAATTACTGGAGCATAATACAAATGCTATATGTATATTCTTGTATTCTTGAAAGGTAGGTCACCTTTTAGGATATCTTCCTCATTTGGTCTAAGGTACAAGAGCCTATTGAACTCTTTATAGACATTTCTCACAATAAAATTAGTGGTAAAATATTCAATTGGTTACAATTAAATTTTAATTGTACTTTAATATTTATGTCATCACTTACTCATTGAGATTCTATAAAACTTATTTTTCCTTTTTCTTCTTTTTTAATGGGGAATTTCTTTCTTAGGTATTCAGTTGTTGATAGTTAGGATGGAAGTGAGCCCATCCATGCATTTGGCATTATGGTAAGCCGTAGAGTAGTTGGAATAGGTGGCGATGCATTTTTATTTTTATTGCATGACAACTTTACACTTGCTCACTTCTACTACTACATATTTGCATTTATTGAAATTAAAATATCTTCACTTGTTGCATATTGCATTGCTCACACAGATAAGGTTGATGGGTAGTTGTATGTAACAATTTTTTATGCCAATCACATGTCTTAGGAACAAGCCATGACAATAAAAACCTTATTTTTTACAAATAAATTAAATACCATATTTTTTATTTCATTATAATTTTTTATAACTATCAAATCTATTAAAAATATCAACATAATCATTACATGATACTAATAATTACATTTAACAAAAAGAGTAATACATACATGAAAACTAATTACTTCAATTAAATCATCTTACTTCTTCATGTAACCTCACAAATTACTATTATGATTAATTTTTTATGCATTATATTATTTATATATAGAATAAAAATAAAAATATTATTAAACTCATGAATAATTTAAGCCAAATAGTATAAAGTTCAAACTCAGTTCATTTAAGTTTAACTCTTTTAAAGTTGAATTCAAATCGAGTTTTTTATCAATTAATTTTAAATTACTCACGAATGGTTAAATTCATTTGTATCCTAGTTTTTATATATTTTTAATTTTAAATAATTAATTTAATAGTTGTGTGATGATGTGTATTTTTTATTTTTAATAATTAATGTTTGGTTAGTCTTTTACTTAATAATTAATTATTAATGTTAAAGATAAGATTATTTCCACGCTTTCTTTGTTAATGCTATAACACATTAAGCATAAAGATTTCATAAGAATTAAAACATTATTTAATTTAATTAAATATAAGTTACTTATAAATGTGAATCTTTTTATTTTTTATTATAAATAATGTCTACAATTGTTCTGTAATATTTAATGTGACTTACTTTATTATTAAAGTTTTATTAATTAAATAAAATCATATTAATTATAATAAGCACAATCAATTAAAAAGAAGATCATAGATAAATATATAGAACCAAAGTTGATAGAATTTAACCACAAAATAGATTAAAAAAATATTCAACATAAGTTTTAGTAAATTTTTTTTTCAAATTTAATAAAATGATAGAACAATTTTTATGAAATTATAGTTAGTAGTATAGAACATTTTTTAAAAAGATAATAATTTTTTATTTATCTATATAATATATATTAATTATGATATTTATTATTTCCTATTATGACGAGTATTATTCTCATAATTCGTCACATATTAATTTATTTTTTAATAAAAATTTAATTTGTCATTTTTTTACCTAAAAGATGTACTAAAAATATTCATCCTTATAATATTAGATCAATTCCCAATAAAAATTTTGAATTTGAATCTTTATTTATTATTGAAATTTGTAACTATCTATTTATTTTGTTTTCATAAAAATCTTCCTATATTGCATTTATTTTTTAGTTTTTCTTTCTTTTTTTTGTACCTTTAATCATCTTAAAGCTATTATTTTATTTAAAATGAGATTTTTTATTTTCATCTTTAATATCTGTAAATTCACAATTATCTAATTATTTTATTTTTATAAAAATTATTTTATTCTTATAAAAAATTTCTTAAATTATATTTAAGTTTTTGCTTTTTTTTTTTTTACCTTCAATCATTTCAAAATCATTGTCTTCTTTGAAATGAAAGTTTTTATCTTCATCTTCAATATCTATAAATATTTTCTCTTACTATTTTTGACTTTTTGTAGTTGTTTAATCCAAAGTTTTTATGATGTAAATTCTTTTGCATGATTTTTTTACTTATTTTTTATATTATTATTGTAGTTTGATTGTCTTTTTTTTATGATTACTTCAAGATAAAAATTTGTAGTTTAATTGGTTCTTATTAGTTTAATGGATTCTTGATATATTGAATTGGAAAAATATATATTTTTATATATTTTATTTCATTAGGTAAATTTTTTGACAATTTCATATTATTTAATAGGAAAATCATAATTTTGAAGAAAATTATGAAAGAAGAAGAGTTGTCATATGAATATATAGACTATTAGTTATGAAATTTATAAATTTCCAATATATGAATATGTTATTTTTTACTACCTTAGATTTGTATAAAAATATTGAGATTAACAAATATAGCATTTTTTATTTTAAAATTTGAAAATCATTTTATCTCCAACTTCATTTGATTTTATTTAAAATTTTCTATATTTTATTTTCATTTATTTCATTAAAAAATTTTTATCCTTATCTTGATCTAATTTTACATCCAATTTAAAAATTGTAAAATTTTATCTATAACACACTTTCTTTTCATCTTCATTTGATAAAATCTTCTTTTGTTTCCATAAATAAACAAACACTTCAACTTGCATGCATCTCTCGAATGATATTTGTTATTAAATACCTTAATAGTTCATTTTTATTTAGTGAATTCTTACTATAGTAATTATAAATTTATCTTTTTATTTCATAGTCTAATTAATTATTTCTTTTTTTGCATTATACCCCTAAATAATTTTATTGTTTCTCTCACCTTTTTTTCCTTTATCTCATTAATATATTTTTCTTAAACTTTAATTAAGTGGTAGACAAATTCTTTTTTTAAAGATTTAATACTCACTGCACACTTTTTATTTATTTATTATTTTATATTTTTATTATATTTTCAAGAAGGAACTTTATTATTACGTAACTTTTAGAAGATACTAAATATGAGTTAATTATTGATGTTCTCCAACTAAGAGTTATTCCTCTCTTACATGTGAATTAAAAACATATAAAATATTTGATATCCAGACATTAGATTTTAGTTAATATTTATGTCATAATTTGTGAATTTTAATGAGTTTTTTGTAATATAAAATTATTACTTTCAAAAGTTTATTTTATGCTATAATGTGGTAAATAAAAAATATATTATATTATCATTAAAAAATTTATAGCTAACATAAATTATATTATTAAATATTAACATTAATAATAATTATCTTAAAAAATGGTACCTAATTAATGCAATATTTTAATTCAAAATCAAGTTTTAAGTAAAATAAATTTAAAATCAATTATTTACTTAGATGTTGAGCAAAATGAGTGAAGAGATGACTTTTTTTCTTGAATTTGTTAGCTATATATCAATTAATTTTTTATCTAATCTTCTTTATATATAATTAATATATAGTTATAATATTATGTGATTAAAACAAATATTCATTCATAATATAAAATTATTACTTTCAAAAGTTTGTTTATGCTATAAGGTGGTAAATAAAAAAATTACTATTAAAAAATATATTTTTATCATAAATTATGCTATTAAATATTAATACTAATGATAATAATTATATTGAACAATAATATCTAATCAATGAGATATTTGAATTCATAATCAATTACCCACTTATGTTGAGCAAAATTAATGAAGAAATAATTTTATCAAATCTGTTATTTATATATTAATTAAATTTTTATCTAATTTTTTTTATAAATAATTAATATATAATTATAATATTATATTATTGAAATAAATATTCATTCATGCAACGTACAAGGTGACACTTAGTTATAACACATAATACATAAATTTGTTAGAAACAAAAATTTTGAAATTATTGTAATTATAATTTGCTGAATTTTTTAAAATTTGATATTCAAATTAATATTATATAAATATACATTTTATCACCAATTTTTATATCTTCTAGCTCGTGCATAGCACGGGATCATAATTCATGATTCATCTGCCTCAAATTTTCCCCCCAAAAAAAAGGGAGCAACCATGCGAGTGGAAGAGAGGAATATGAATTCTTTTGGACTATAAAATGGGGTGAAGCTAAGGATGGAGTACAAGTAGACACGATTGCGGGTAGTGGGTGTACGGAAAACAAAATAATAGACCTAATCAACAACATAACAAGGAGAATCATGTCGTAAAAACACTCATGATCATTTCCTGAACAGAGCAGCAATAGTTATACGTTTGGTGAAACGAGGATGGGCAGTTGACTAAAGAAAAGGAATGGTGGCCCAACATGAACGGTGGACCGTAGATGAAAGAAAAGCCACCAACAGATGGACCTCATATTTCGCGCCACCTTACGCTACATTACGCAGATACAAGACCTGAAATGTCAATGGAACCAATTAAATTCAGTATATTGCTTTAATATTTATGGTACGAAATTTTAATAGTCCTGATTAGTTTTGCATAAGAGACTATTAATGTGTATTAGGGGAAAAAAAGGATCATTTTAATAAAAATAAAGAATGCAAAGAAAACTGTACAAATAAACTACTTTCTTTTCCACAAAATAACAGAACAGAAACAAAAATAATGATAATTAAGTGAATCACATTATAATTACGATGCTTTTGCAATCTGCAAATGGAAATAGATTAGCTTTATTGTTACATTTTTCCAACGACAAAATGCAACTTTGTTGGGGTTTCAATTAGAGGCAAGTCAAAATGAATGACAGTATAGTGATAAATATCGGTTCTCGGGGACATTATTTATATGGTACAAGAAATCAATTCCTATATCAGCGTAACTGATATAAATCATACAGCATGGCGAGCGAGCGAAGCAACAAAACAGACGGAAGAGGGAAAACTCAATATAAAATTCAGGATCACGCCTCTCCTTCCGCAGCGGTTCAAGAAAGAACAATGGGTTCCCCGCACAACTGCTCCAACTCGCTTTCTAAGACTCTGTACAAGTTTGCTTTGTTCCGCCTATAAATCCAAGCTCTAGCATCTCGATCCCAATCAAATCTCGATGGCCCGCTATAAAAGAAAAAAATAAAATAAAATAAAATAAAAGATGGATTCTTTCAGGATAAGGCCAAGAGACTGTAAACCATGCATTAAAAAGGCTTGTTAAGTTAAAATGCATGCCACCTATCACGCAAAATCAGTATATCATTTTGGCATAGATCAAATGCCATTTAGTTTATAGAGTAATGTCATTCCTGCTATCACTATTTGCGACCATTTTTATAACTGTAAACATAACACAATCTCAATTAAACTTACACTGCTTGTTTAGCTGGCCCAAATCCAATTCGACTTAAAATTGTGTCATTTTATGCAGTCACAAAATAGTCGTGAAAAGCAGTTATAAAAGCAGCCATATCCTTTAGCTTAACTACAAGAGACAGAGAAAACAAACATGGGAAAAAAGCCCACAATTTTCAGTGAGGACCAAAATGCAATATCCTCAATGAACGTAATTAAAATCTTGAAAGCCTTGGGAATCCAATAAAGGCTCCCTAATGACAAGAAGCCTCGCATCACTATATGCAATCATAACCTCAATTAAGACTAACTTTGCTCTCTCGTATTGATCAGAATATCAACTGGATGATTGTTTAATCTTTTGGGAGTGCATCAATTGATTGGTTTGGATCAGTTCTATGATAGATGTCAGCATCAACATATAGACACGGGACTTAATTATATCTACTTAGCATTTCCTATATAAGGATAACGCCTCACACCTCTAAGTTTCCACACGATATTTAAAGATTTTCCTAAAGAAAGAAGCAACAAGAATTAAGGCATCCTTCCCCAAAGGCTAGACTTAAATTTCATACATTTCACATATATAGCTCTCAGCCCAGTGAAAATTAAAATGAATAACTCAGACAAAAAGTTCAAGCCAGAAGTAGTTACTTGGCAGAGATTGATCCACCCACACCCCTTTATCTTTTTTTCCGCAAGCTAAAAGAATAAAGTACGAACCATGAATATGCTATAAGTTTCAGTCATGGATTTGTCTTAATAATCCATAACAATATAAACTATCATGGTAAAGAAGATGAATAGGGAAAGAAAAGGGCCCAAGACTGCCAACACCTTATTGACTCAGCAACTATTTTACCAATTTGTTCTCATATGCCAAGACTTACGAAGTGCTAACCTTTATGTTATGAACAAATCAAAATGAACTTTTGAGCAAAATCTGGTTTTTATCTAAAAAATATCAGCACCAAGGATGAAACTATTCAGTATATAAAAATGGCAATTTTGGCATAGCCAAAGTAATTCTCATATGACATGATGAAATTATTGGCATGTAACCTAAATTATCAATACTGCTGAGTGAAAGAAATATATTGCTTGGCAAAAACGAAACCATGTGTAGAACACTAAAGGCGGACAAAATAATAGAAGAGACTTAGACTGATACCTGACTGGAGAAGAGAGCCAAAGTTGTCTATTCGGTGTTTGTTTGTTCAATACATATGTGCCAAGCTCCCCAAGTTTCATGGTCAAGACATCATTCTGCCAAAGCACGAGCCATGTCAATACACTTTCTGAACAAGGATGCCACTAATTATAACTAGTCAGGAAAAATATATCGAAAAGACCAATCTAAAAATTTATCACAAAAATGAACCTTAACAAAGTTCACTAGAAAAGAACTAATAACCACAATAAAATTTAAATGCAATTCGCTGATTAATCACAAGTTCACAACTACAATGAGATAACAACAATTTAGTCATCTAATGTAAAGAGTTCATTATAATTTGGCTGATTCATTATTGTTATTATTGATTCATTTTACTTATTCCCCCAAAAATCATCCTCACCCCATAGTCTATGTCAAATCCATCAACTTCAACAGAGTCTCCATAGTCCTGTCAGGCAAAGAGACAGAACAAAATCATAAATGACATGCTTCAAATAACATGAAATGAACGAATTTATAACTTTTTATATCACATTTGATATCATACTGACAGATAAATTAATTTCACAAATCATTTTATGGTGGTTTCTCTCCGGATATTATAGTGAATGCCAAGATAGTAGTAGGATACGAAGTTACAATTTTGTGAATAAAATCATTAAAAGATACCTCAAACTTCTCTTGCAGGTCATGTATTGTGGAGTCAGCTAGTTTATGATATTCATCCTCCTGTAGTACAGAACTGTTTCCACATTAATCATTAGCAAAATCATTCTAACCCAATCTAACGAAGTAGTGCAACATTTGCACATCTACCATTTCTATTGTAGACCAAGAATGCTGAAAAATATCCGTTATAGCATAAAGTTCTCATGAACAACCATTCAGAAATACTTTCCAATCACTACAGCGCCCAACGCATACTTTGAAATTCAGAATTGACTTGAATTTTTCAAAAACTGCCGATTAAATACTTTATATCTTCCTAGTTGATTGATCTCAGTTCAACTCAAATTAATTATATTGCTAGATGGAGTCAATTTACAGATGACCAAACTGACAGCGAATAGTGATAAAGTTCAAATTTTTATCGATCAAATCTTCGGATCAAACTAGCTAGCATAGATTAGCCATTAAAAAACAAAGGGAGAAAATACCTGTAATCAATAGCAGCAGGTCCTTGAGGTTCATCCCTGATATTCAAATTGCGAGAACAGAAGCTTCTGGAAGAAGTCGTGGGATATGGCAGATAGGCGTTCTCCGATGGAACCAGAACGCCAGATGCTTTTACATGAAGGAACGGTGCCCTGCGAATCAAATATGAATAGAAAGAAGAAGATGCGGACGGTGGTGAGGGTTTCAAAAAACTCGAGAACCTTTTCAGCAAAAACAGCTTTGAAGCCATGGCTACATCCTACAGCATCAAGTTCCGCTTGGAAAGCATTTTGAGGTTTGTTAAATTCCATCGGAGTTCGCATGCAAAGCCCAACGATAAACCAAGGGTTCTCCTCTGTGTTTTTTTTTTTATCTGGCCCATGTTCTCGAAGTGCTTGAAATTAGATTGAACCAAATTCCAATATTGGGCTCACATTAGAAAATACTTAACGGAGACGAGGTCCACCTCCTTTCATCATCTCCATTTATTATCTGTCACAAATTAATATCTTTTTGTTAAATCTGCAATCTTTTTATTAATGTAAAAAAAAATATAAAATACTCACTTCAATTTTGATGTGATTATATTTTGTTCTTTCAATTTTAAAAATTTGAAAATTATCCCATAAACTTTACAAAATTTGTAATTAACACCAATTATCAACTTAATTAATCATTTTTATCAAATAATATTTATTTTTATGAAGTTTTTAAACAAGAATTATAATATTGCAAAATGTTGATTTGTTGTAATTTTGTCACATATAATTTCTCCCTTTATTTACAAGTATTTAATTAAAATTATTTATATATAATTTAATTTTTATTAATTATATAATATAAAAATTATATGTGAAAAATGATTTAAAATTTTTATTTTTATCATTATATTATGATTTTTGTTTGAAAATTTCATTAAAAAATTATAAAATTTGATAAAATATTTAATTAAGTGGATGATGGTTCTTAACTTCAAATTTTTTGTATAGTTTAAAGGAGTGATTTCCAATTTTTTAAAATTAAAGTGGGCAAAATTTAACCATATTAAAATTGAGAGAAATAATTTATATTTTTCTTTAAAATATGATCTAATATCATTATATCAACAACCTTACTTGTATATATTTATAATAACTTGATTCATGATTAAAAAAAAGAGTAATGGAACATAAGTTAATGACACAACCTGAGAAGAAATGTTAGCATCTTTTATAATATAGCAGCATTTAAAGTTATGCCGCTTGAGCTTTTCTCTCTTTATATATTTAGCTTGAACTCAAGATCTTATATGTTATTGTTAAAAGATTTAGTATTCTTATTTTCATAAAAAAAGCAATGATTCGGTACTCTTATTGTCATAAAAAAAATGTAATAAAATATAAATGATATAATTATATTAGAAATAATAAAAAATACAAATTTAATTGTTACAAAATTGTAGAAAAATTATACCTAAATTATTTTAAAATTATTTATTGATTTTAATCAATTTATATTGGTTCTGATTGATACGCAACAATTTCAATTGATTCACATATATTTTAATCCAAACTTCTTAACCGGATTGACCCATCACCTCATTATTCTAATATGATCATTAAAATATGGTTAGAAATTGTTCATATAAATATGAAATAATATCATCATATAAATTCTTTTCTTATTGGATCAATAAGAAGAAAGAATATATTAGTTTCACTGTTAGTACATAATAGTAAACACCATCTTCACGTTGTCCATTCTTTGTCTCTTCTTTCCCTGTGCTTGTTTTGGAGGAAAATAAAATGAATGAAAAATTTGAAAGTTAATTGGAAGGGAAAATAAAAAGAAAAAAGTTTTAAAATTTTGACATGTAAAAATAATAATGATTATATTTATCTTTCTTTTTTTTTGTTCAAGCAATAAAAAATTTAAATTCAAAATTTTCTATCATTTTTTTATTTTCTCTTCTTCCAAATATGGGGTTTATCTTTTTCAATCGATTATTCTTTCGATTTTGAAAAGAAGAAAAAAAATAATATTTATCTATTATATTATTTTTTATATTTATTTTATTGTTAGAGGATCAGGGTAATAATTTTTTTTTAAAAAAATTACATGCATAATTTAAAAGATTTTTAAACTTTTGGTGATCATGACTCCTTTAAATATAAGGAACCTCTGCCCCATATGTTAATTTTTCTCTCTAATATTTTGGATTCAAATTTAAAATTACATATATCTTAAATGATTTATTTCTTTTATTACAAAGAAGAAAGAATTAAGCATTAACAAATAGAGAAGAATGGAGTTTAGAAAAAAAAATCGTAGTTTTGCATCCTATTCTTTATGGCTAATAACTAGAAAGATGCATTATGACGACCATCCAAATGTATGGTAACGGAACGGAACCGGACGCCGTAATAATTAATATGAAATAGGGTCGGTTGCCTTGCATGCGCCAACCGGGCCCAAACGCAAGAGGATGCCTACCCCGAGATTGGATGGTTCTGCTCTGCTCAATTTCCGTAAATAACTCAAAAAACAAAACCATACCCATTTCTAAAGTTGTTCTTCTCTTTCCGGTAGACGCTGCTTTGACACAAGCCGTCCCCAAAATTTATTAATTTAATGAACATGTATAGAAACCATTACTCCAGACTTGTGGACATAAAAAGTATAAATTTGGAAAAAGTTATGATATATTATTGATATAATAATTTATTAATATATTATTAAATTTTATTATATATTAAATTTATTTTTTAAAAAAATTAAATTTAATATATTATATGATAATAAATTAACAATTAAATTTAATAATACATCAATATATTATTGTATTAATGGTGCATTGTATACTTTTACCATTTATGGAAGTTAATATTGTCCTTCAAATTTCAAAGGATCTCAAAAACTAAATCTAGAATTTCAAAAAATTATCTCAAAAACTAGATCTAGAATTTTAAAAAATTATGATTATGATAATTAAAGAGGATTATGTTATTGCTATTGAAAATTACTCAATGATTCTAGATGTCATATTTTTGTCAATCTACATTGTCTAAGTGATCTCCTCAACTGAACTTTAATATTAAAATTTTCATCTTCCTTTAAAGGCTATGCCAAATCATGTTGTGGAAGACTAGAAGATGAAGAACTAACAGATTAAGGCATTAAAGGAATGACTATCCTTTCTTTTCTAAAATTTGTAATCTGCAATGTCTTACTATCACTATCTAACTCATTTTCAAAATAAATTGCTCTATCAGATTTGATAATCTGGGTAATGTGAGTTAGATAATAGAACTTGCTACTTCTAGAACTAACACAATAACCAACAAAGAATCTAGGTACAATTTTAGAGTCAAGTTTCCTAGTAGTAGTAATATATAGCTTTACCAACGCTCTATAACCCTAAACATGAAGGTGATTCAATGTTAGTTTCTTATCATTCAGTAGTTCATATGGAGTTAAAAATACAAACTTACTTGGTACCTGATTTAGTATATAGCCTACAATCTTTAATGTTTCTCCCCTTAAGAAATATGGAAATGTAGAATGGGAAAGCATATACTTGACCATGTCAAAAAGTGTCATATTTCTTCTTTTGGTTATCCCAATCTGTTTTGGTGTGCCAAGCATAATGTAACTTGACTCAATGCCACACTCCTACAGATATCTGTCAAATGGACTTAGGTTCTTCCTAGCCTTATCATATCTATACTAGTACTCTCTTCCTTGATTAGAATTAACATACATAAATTTTTTACTATACTTAAGTTTAATTGTTGCCTTGAATGTCTTGAATGCATCAAAGGACTCTAAGTTTTTCACAAATGACTTTATCCATCTAAATTGTGAATAGTTATTGATAAAAGTAATGAAATATCTCTAACCTCCTATGACTGTAAGTGTGATGGGACTATAGATATCGGTATGAATAAGTTTCAGTACCTATTGTCTTTTGACTCTCCTTTCCTTTCCAACCTTAGTAGTTAGCTTTCCTTTAATATAGTCCACACAGGCGCCCAGATCAAAAAAGTCCAAATTATACAAAACACTTTTTCTAAATAACTTTTAAATTTAGTCTTCAGAAATGTGACTAAAATGCCTGTGCCATAGTGTTAAGGAGTTTTCTTTAATTTTATTTTTTTCTCCCTTATGACTGTGTTAACAATGTTAAGGGAACTTGAATCCAAATTTATCTTGTATAGTCTGTGTACTAGTTCACCAATGCCTACAATAATCAAACTTTGGGATAGATTCACCTTCTTGCCTCCAAAATTACAAGAATACCTTTGAAGATCTAGAGTTATAACTGATATCAAGTTCCTTTTTATGGAAGGTATAAAGACCACATCTTTAAGTACCAGTTCATGTTCAATATACAACTATAGATACACATTTCCAATGAGTTTTACTCCTACTTTCTCATCATTTTTTAATTTGACAATCAATTTCCCTTTATTTGGTTTTTTAAAATTTCTTAATGATTAGGATGAGTCGATGATGTGAATTGTAAAACCGGTATCAAGCCATTAGATATTTGATGACATATCCATTAGATTATATTTGAAACAAACATTGGCCCAGTCCTCTCTCATTATCTCACTTAGTGTCTTTTAAAAGTTTTGTCACATAACAATTGAGGAAAAACACATTAGACATTTGCATGTATAAGTTAATCATGTTAATATTTTCCTCACAATATTTAAATATGCAACCTTACCCAATATCATGTTATAAAATCATACACCCAGGGCATTTTAGACTTTGTAATATGATACAAGAGTCAAATGTTATATCTCTAAAATACTAATACTAGAAGGTATTTAAGTAATTTAGATGTACAACATTTAACTATATACTCACATTATAACCAATCAATTGTATCAACAATATAATACTGAAGGGTATTTATATCATTAATACAACCTTTCTGTTTTTAAATAATTCTCTTTATCAAAAATCAAACTAAAAAATCATGCAATTGGCCTCACAAAGGTGAATGTACAATTACATAAATTTTTCATGGTATAATGTAAGTCATTTGAAATTTTCTTATAATAAATACAAATCTAAAAATTTATAAAAGTATATAAATAATATCCAAAAATTTCATAAGAAATTCCAAAAGGTGAACAATTTGTCAAAGAATACATAGTAAACTTTTTGGCTTAAAATAAGCCCATTTGAACATTCAAATAAAATGGATAAAATATAATTAAAATTAGATTCCATAAAATTTCAATAAATTATCCATTGGAAAGTGGAGTACAAACATGTGTGCACTGCCACTAACTATTGCCGGTAAGGTGGTGTGTGGCCCTCATGCGTCAATTGTGCGACTAGGCATCATGTGTAGCATACTATGGATCATCTCTTTCAATAGAACCAAAACTCTACCACCACACCAAACCTAATTTTTGACCTCGCAATTTCCCCATCAATTTTGCATGATTCTACATGCAATTTTATAATTTTTTAGCCTAAAAATCTCTTTTAACCTCCTATTATCATATTTTATGGTTTTAGGCTAGAAAAATAGCCAAAATTGAAGTTTCAAATCTTCTAAAAATTTAATTTCATGGTCATGGTAGTTCCAATTCTCAAAAGGGAAAAAGGTTTTTATTTTATGCATCTCTCATGACAAAACTCCTCTTAAAGACTGAATTTAGTCTACTCGTATTTCATTCTCTCACTTTTCTAATTTATAGAATTTATAATGGAGGCTTATAGGTACATGGTTCCTTTAGTTTTTTTTCAAAATATAGTTTCTCTACCAAATTTTATGGTTCCACAATTATTACAACAATATTCATATACATAGAATCATACAAGCAAATTTTCATGGCAAGAAAATCACAATGCACATATATATATAACTGCCATCACAAAATAATCATAAAAGCATAGACATGTATGATAGTAAATACTAGCATCATCATTAGCTTGAATTTCTTCAGAAGGCCAATAATTTTTAGGATTCCTCCAAATTAACTAGAATAGAAAGCCAAAACCAAACTCTGATACTAATTGCATGATATATTTATAAAATTTGCCTTTAATCTTGACTTTTATTTGTAGTATGATTAGGAGAAAATAAAATAAATTAATATCATTAATATAATAATTTATAAATGCTTGTCATACAAAACACAAGCTTTCACACTGATGTATTGGAGAATCTCTCCTTCAACAATTTCTGAGTTTGTGTGTGAAATAAGGACCTCTATATATATTATTCAATTCAGGTTTTGAATCTTATCTATCGCAAGATTCAAAATTTACTAGTATTGGGTCACATATTCATTTGCCTATATAAAATTGTCATACATAGGTTGTCATTAATAATAATTTTTTATTAATAAATTATATATATAGTTCATAAAAATATTAACATGAAATGGAAGTATTAGGACACTACAATCACTAATTTCATTTTATTAAATTGTTTAAAAATTATATAAAAAATCAATGACTCAAGCAATATTTGATTTTTTTTAATTTTGTACTTTTCTCGTATTTAGAATTTAATCTCTAACTATATCTATCATTAAAAAGAATATTTGTAATCTAAGTGAAAGCATATAGAATTTAGAAATATTTTTATCTATCAATAAATAATAATTTAAATATTAGAGATTACATTTATAAAAAAAAGGAAATTTGTTAATATTAATAAGTTTGAAGTAATTCTTGATGTCTCACCAAAAGTATCTAAAAGCTATACAGGAATACTTTCTTGTAGATTTATAATAGTATAGACATATATGACGAAATAATTAAATTATTGATCATATTTAATATTATTAATTTAAAATGGGTCCCATCCATGATATAGCCTTGCAAAACATGATAAACAAAATGACAGAAATGTCAGCAATGGCATCGAGTTGTATTGTTCACTGATTACTCACGGGAGCAGCGCACGCAGCTTATGCGAAATTTGTGGTCTGACAGCAAATTAGCCTCGCCCATCAGATTTTGTTTAAATCAACTTCATCACGTAATCCCCTCCTTTCTCTTTTCAGCCACAAATTGCCCTCACCTTCCCATATCACCACAGGCATCCATGATAGCTTGCCTCTATTTGTTTACTTTGCTGCTAAATTCTAATTCTCAATTTTAAATATAATAATAATAGTAATTTTTTTAATAATCGGTCAGTTTTCTATCAATAAGTTATAATTATATTATAAATTACTGATAAAGTAGGAAAACTCAACTTCTATTATTTTACGATATAATTAATTAATATAATGATTATTGAGTAAATCATGCATTATATCGCAGCCGTAAGAATTGACGGCGTAGGGTTTGTATTTTAAGCTAAACCGCTGGCCTCATATCAAAATCAAAACAATATATGCGCTAAATTTGCGGGGGAGAGGAACGACGGAGAGGCTTCTCTATAGAACAGTGCTGTTATTTCAATCTGTCAAGAGAGAGGTCAAATTTCTATCCCCTTTATCTTCTTATCCTGCATTCACCTTGAAGATTCTTTTAACCTTTGATTCTTGGGTCATCGTTGTTTTTTGTGTTTATGCTATAAAATATGGTCTTTCTTGCTGTTACAGGTAATTTATTTTCCGAGTAAATTTCGTATTAGCTTTATGATTATGCCTTTTATTTGTTCTGGGTTTTAATTATTCGTTAATTATTTGCTCACGCGTGTTGTCAGAAGATTTGTGTTCAATTGTTGTCCCAGGTTATCCGAGGATGTTATTTTTATTGAATGGATTGGCTCTCCAGAACCCATTGATTTATCTGTTTTCAGAGAATCTTACACCAATAAAAGACCTGCTTATATTAGGTTGCAAGAGTCAATTTCAGTTAACCTTATTAGCATGTTTTCTAGCTAACGTTCGTGCGTAAGACTATGGTATTTGGTTGTTCAGAGTACAGAGATTAATTGATTTGATATAACTTGAAGTTGTTGAGGTTGAAAAGGGCAAATTTAGAATCTTAGAAGAGTTTAATCTGTTGCTAAGCTGGAATGAGTGAACGGGAAGAGAAGAAAGGATACACAAAGGAACGAACTGCTTTAATGCATTTCTGTCTCTGTTATTGTCATGGTTAAAAGGCATAAAGTATTTTTCACTTTGCAGCTTTGTTGTTTCTGTGTTCTGCATTATCCATTCTCTGTCATGCTTACTTTTATAGACTTAATACATATTTGTCTTCAGGTTACTTGCTTGTTTTTGCAAATACATGTTGATCCTGTTCTTGTGATTGTAGTAATTAAGCACTTACACGGATACTTTTTAGAACATCATTGATTCTTAATTCTTCTGTTACCAGGCCTCCATTTCTTATGCATACCTGTCTCTGGGTTCAATTAGTTGAGAAGAATTTGGTTCACTCTGGCCGTTTTCACACAGTTATACTGTTCTCGCACCTCTAGGAGGGTGTGGGGTGATGGTGAGAGAGTAATTTTGCTGTGTGTTTTATGGAGATCAAGGTCGTTGGATGTATGGAGGTTATGCCGTGTATCTGTTGGCTTGTCACTTGATTATGGCTAAGAATATCCTGGGCTGTGTCCCCTGAAGTTTCATAATGGTTAACCACTAAATCTCTGTTTTTGATATCACATTCCCGTGTGAAAGAAAGTTAGGCATATAGATGTAGCTTCTAACATCGTTACCTCAATGGTCAGATTTTCTTTCTTCCAGACAAATAATAGCAGCAACAAATCAAAGGTAAGTGCAAGGTGCATTTGATGACTGATCTAATTCGGTTGATATCTTTAGACTATTCTGATTTTGTACTTCTCTTTTTCAAATAGAAAATGGTTCGATCCAGGCTATTCTGATTTTGTGCTTCTCTCTTTCAAATAGAAAATGGTTCGATCCTCTTCTAGTGATGCAATCGCAAAGAATTTTCAAGATGATTCCCAAAATCTAGCCTTGAAACAGTCATCTACACCAACAAGCTCAAACCTGTTACTTTCAAAGGCACAAAGTCAGCAAATAAAGAACAATCAAAATCCTGTTAGCAATTTGGCTGTAGTTGGGCATGCTTGGAGTTCAGTGGATCTAAAGGGCAAATTTGATAATGAATTTGACGGAGAAGTTCACCCTACTAGAAATCTTAAGAAGTGCCAATCTCTCGGAAGTGGACTTGACCAAGAGGAAATGTTTTATACTGACAACTTAACTTATGGTGACAGAGGCCAAAGTTCTTCATATGATGCTTCCAACAGTCACCAGTATACAATACCAGGTTGCAAAAAGGATCAGGAAGCAAATCCCTCTGATTTTTACAAAAAGAATTTAAATTCTGAATTTCAGTTAAGTTCAGATCTTGGAAATTATGGCTCAATTTTCTCAATAGAAGATCCTATACATTCAGATAAAGATGCCAATGAAAATTCTGATACTCCTGCTGGTGACTCTGCTGACCGTACTCCTGATGCCCCAAGTTTGGTGGCAAGGTCACGTTCTTTACCCAATATTGGAGCTCTTACACTTTCTCCAGTAAAATGTTCTTGTAGACAAGTGGTTTTACAGTCTACATCGTCAGAGGATCTCTATGTTTTAAACATGAATCAGAATGATAAATCCATTGATGAGTCTGATAATCAAGTGATAGTAGGACAGCCAAAAGAGAACTTTAATGGTAAAACTGAAAAAAAATTTATTGATAGTTCCTTTGATGATGCTTGTGACTCATGTACACTTTCTGGCTTAGCAAAAGACTGGGCGATGCCTAATACTGATGGCAGAAATGATGTAAAAGCACTTCAAGGAGAGCCCTCAGTTCGCCTCTGGGATGAAATGCATAACAGTGATTTTAAGATCAAGCGTATTGAGGAATGGGTAACTGATTTGCAGCATTGTGGACCACTGGAGGAAACTACTGAATCATCAATGTTGGTTGATCCCTTAACTACTGATGCCAACACCATGGATAGTTTGAGTGCTGCTAAGGCAGATGGCAAGGTCACTCCTAGTATGGAAGCTGCCAAAAGATATATATCTTGTCTGAATGCTAACGTCAGTGCTGCTCAGCTGGCAAATCATGGGTTGGTTGTGATACCATTTCTAAGTGCATTTGCAAGTTTAAAGGTGCTCAATCTTTCAGGAAATGCTATTGGTTAGTATAATAATCTTCTTTTTTAACTTTTTGATGTTTATGTTTGTAAGTCTCTATCAATTTAAGGAAGCTCATGATACACAATTCAGTTACCTTTTCCGGTTAGGTAATCTGTATGAAAATTCTATTTGCAGTGAAAATAACTTCGGGTGCTCTTCCTCGAGGACTACACATATTGAATTTGTCAAAAAATAGTATCTCCACTATAGAGGGTTTGCGTGAACTTACAAGACTTCGTGTCTTGGACTTGAGCTATAACCGGATATCCAGAATTGGGCATGGTAGGGCACATTTCATATTGCAGCTTGGTATTGTTTGGTTTGATATTTACCTCTGGAGTAATTTCGTGGGCTTGTATATATGACATTTGAATTCTTGTTGCTAATTTCTGCATTTGCTCTTTCTGTTCTTTCATGCCATTTCAAAGGCCTTGCTTCATGTTCATCTCTGAAGGAGCTGTATCTGGCTAGAAACAAGATCAGTGAGGTTGAGGGTCTTCACCGCCTATTGAAACTTAGTGTTCTGGATCTACGTTTCAATAAAATTTCAACAGCAAAATCGCTTGGTCAACTTGCGTCTAACTATAATTCCTTGCAAGCTATCAGCTTGGAGGGAAACCCGGCTCAGAAAAATGTTGGAGATGAACAAGTAAAGAAATATCTTCAGAGTCTTCTCCCCCACCTGGCCTACTACAATGGGCAATATATCAAGGCCAGTTCTTTGAAGGATGGTGCAGATCGATCAATTCGGCTAGGCATGAGTTCCCATCAGTTTGATCGCAGCCTAAGATCAGATCACAAGAATGCAAGGAAGAGCAGCCTTGGTTCTGCTTCTAGGAAGCCAGCATCCTCTACCGCTGTTGCTCGCCGAAGTCAAGCAGTGGTCTCACCAAAACGGTCCAAAGGAAGGCAAGGCCACCTCCCACCTATTGGAACCAGAGCACCGAGCCCCAGTCCCTATCATTTTGATTTTAGCAACAAACCATCGAACTTCAAAACAGATCTTTCTATGCGCAAGAGCCGCAGTGAAGGAACTATTGGAGTATTGTGAGATGATATCTCAATTGCAGTATCTGATCTTTCGGCGCATGGGTTACAATACCAATCTATTTACCTTAGATATATACAATATTGAAGTTTCTTAGTCGTTTGCTCTTTTGCTAGGTTTTTTCCCCTCTTCTTTGTTTCCCTTCTATTCTAATAAATTTGCTGCAATAGATTTGGACGAAGATTGTTATTCGTTGATGGTATGCTGTTTGAGCGTATGTCAATTTCCTTCTTTCCATGTTTTACCCTCATGGTTGTTTCACGAGTTCTTGTGGGCATGGCTTCAATATTTTCTTCCTGTTGAATTATAGATATGCTTTTCCCAGGCTGGGTTGAGTATGCATCGACCGTCTCAAAGATGAACAAACAGCTTAACCACGCGAATCCGTCTGTACAACGAGTAGCTCATTGTAAGTTATCTCACGTTGTGTTGGCAACCTTGTATGTATGTGCCCGTATGTACACCACGTTGTGCTTAAAACGAGTAGCTCATTGTAAGTCACCTAATTTGATGAATTCAGTTTTAGTTCGGCAAAAAAAGTTTGCATATATTAAGTGAAAATCTATTATTAATCGCATGGGAAAAAAAGAAAAATTTACTAGAGAAATTCATGTAAAATTATGATCACTCACGAAATTATGGGGGAATGTCAATTTGGTTTATTCCAGTTCATGCAATTCTTGAGCGCACACACTGGCAGTATGATCTAGTGATTCAAGTAATAGTATCCTTAAATTATGAATGATTCTTCTATAATGCATTCTGTATCTCCAATTATTTTAAAATGCATTTTGCACCTAGGGAGAATGAATGGAAAAGCAGGAGCTAATTTTTTTTGAAAACAATTTGCTAATAGAAAACAAATCCCAATTTCATTTAAATATTAATCCACTTAAAATTCAGCTTGCTCCCACATTCAGATTCAGAAAATGAAAAATAATTTGTATAATAACTATAGAGTTTTGTTCCATGGTTCCTTACGTCATAAGTCTATCATCCATGAGCAAAAACACCACACCGCTTTAAAAGCATATCCTGATATACCAAATTTAATAACCCCTCAAATTTATAGGCCCAATATTCCAACACTCTAACGCATTAAACTCACTTCCTTAACGTTATCACTAATGTTCAGAGCCAAAAAAAAAAAAAAGAAAAGAACCCGAGAGTGCAAGAGTCACAGCAACAGAAAGATGCCATATTCCTGTATTCAAAACCAGCACAAAAGTATCCCAACACTGAAGAAATCAATTTTGATAGATACATACAACTGATACACTAAACAATCACTTTACAAGATATGATTCATCTCCAGGCATAAATTTCTCATTTTTTACTTTACCCAATTTGCCATCTCAGCAGTCTTTTCTTCATGTCATGCTCATTCTATGCCCAATATAACGAAGCCCTGTATGTAATTATGTAAACATCAGTTCATGTAAAGTAATTCAGAGAAGTCGTATCAGTCAAAGTATTGTTTAATGATCTCAATTAGATATCTGAAAAGAGGACAGCTGCAAAAAAGGAAACTTAGTCCAGCAGCTGAAGGACTTCCACGACCTTGTGCTCGAAGTCCGAATAACCCAAAGACAGTATAATCGACGATTGGGTAGCTATGAGATAGTCGAGGGGGAGGCACTGCCAACTTTAGATCAATCACCAAAATCACAGAGAAGAAAATAGTAGCTGAACAAATTATAAGTTAATCATGCACTACCTAAACTGTAGAGGATGTTGTCATTGCTCCAAGTCTCTGAGACCCTCATCAAGCATCTGTGCCACAAGAGGAAAGTATGAGATAAACAAAATTAATAGTAATCTTTATAAATATGCAATACTGAGATTTTCTGAACTTCACTGACACACATAATGTTGTGGCCACCTCATAACCGGCAGACTAACAAATTACGTCACACTAGTAATGTTTCTCCTATTCTTCTGTCGTAGAATTGCAGAAACAACACCGTTTCATGGATAACATTATCAAAACAAAAAAAATAAAAATAAAAATAAACAAAATCCAATCTTTACTCAGTTAATTATGGAACCGAACAATCTAAATTTATAAGTGATTGATCCATTTAATCACCTCTATTCATCCTCCTCCTTTTAACAGGCAAAATTTTGGAACCGATCCTTGTTATTAAATTACAACCAAATGCTGTCAAATACACATTTCTGCCTAAATGATTGTTCTCAATGATTCAAATATCATATCCTAATGTTAACCCCGATCGCAGAAATAACGATCAAAACCAAATTGAAGCAAAACAGAGTCAAAGGTCAAACCTCTCTGCTCATCCGAAGCATCATGATACTCCTCTTGCTCCTCCTCTAGCACTGGGTGGAGCAGTTCCACCTCTTCCCCTTTCCTCTCAGCCTTAACGCCGCCGTAACTCTCCTTCTCCTCCGGGTACCTCACAACCACAACAGGACACACACAATGGCGAACACAATAGTCACTCACACTTCCAAGCCTTCCCTTCGTGGCTCGTTTCGATGCCCCAAATCCTCGGCTCCCCATGATCACGGCGCTGAGCCGCAACCTCTCCACCTCCAAGCAAAGTCTTTCCTTCATGTCATGGTCTTTCACAATGCGGATTTTGAAAGGGATTTGAGCTTCCACAAGGGGTTCAGCCAAGTCGCTGGCTTTCGTAGTCGTGAAATTGTCGAAGTCGTCCTCCAGCTTTTGCTGCGACTCTTCGGTGGCACCGTCGGCGTCGGTTAGATTTACATCGACGGACCCCCAATCAGCGCCGTAGAGAACGCTTGTGGGCCTTACATGGAGGAGGATGACGGCGTCTCCCGGACGGAGGTAGTTCTGGACGGCCCATCGGACAGCGTATGCGCTCTCGTCGCTTAAATCGACAGCGATCGCGATTTTACGCTGTGACCCAGAAGTTGGGGTCGACGTGAGAGAGAAGCTTGGCGAAGAGGGTTGGACGTGGGCGGCAGAGGGTTTTGGAACCGGACGCTCCGGTTCCGGCTGAGCCGGTGTCTGTGGGTTCATTCTAGCGAAGTTGATATTACCGTCTGACACCGGCGATAAAGAAAGTCTAAAGAAACAAAGGGAGAAGACGGGGGCGGAATTGTATATCGTCGAAATCGTTGGAAGACTCGAAATGTGAAAAGATCACCTAAAGGGTTTATTGGCTTCTTTCTCCGTTCATTTAGTTTTTTAATTCTTTTGGTTGAATTTCGGGAGGGGGAGTCAAACCAAGTGCTGTGGCTGTAAGGGTAAATTGATCTTTCGATTTAGGCTAATCCTACATGGGATCAAGTATCGATTTCTTGCCAACTAATTAATTGCAAATTAATTAGATAATAATTCACTCTTATCCTTTCTGATTCCCCACTTGCCGCGACTTTTAGCTAACGCAATGTGATCACCAAAAGCAAGCCACGACTGATAATCTGATTCAAACTGGGATTATATTTTTTTTAACGAGGTATTTATATTTTTTTAATATAAATTTATTTTAATAATATATCAAAAATCAAATATTTTTTAATTTAGAATGCCTTAAAAGTTCAAATTACTACTGTAAAACCGATCAATTCTTGGTGAATTGGGATTAAAGTTTTTTGAAACAAAAATGGATGCTCTCTACTTTTTAACTGCGCTGTCGTTAGCAAGAAGCCGTGACGATGATAGAGACTTGAATCGTGAGTTGATGTGCGAAGCACGTCTGATGATTGAATGAACGAAAAAATAGAGGAGTTTGCGGGGACACAAGAAACCAGATACGACAAAAACACGAGGTTGCTTTTCATTTCTTGAGGAGTCACAACGAAACGTTTGTCTAGTAGGCGTTGTGAAGATTAAAAATTTATGATAAATTGAATTTTTATTAATTTTATTTTTAATTAAAAATTTATGTTAATATAATTTTTATAAAATTAAAATTTTTTAAATTTAAATTCTTCTTAACAAAATTAAATTGATATAACTTTTTAATTAAATATAAAATTAATAAAAATTTAATTTTATAAAAATTAAAATTAATTTTTAATCACGCTATGAATAAATGAGAACGACCGTTCTCTAAATGATGACCATTTTATAAACAATGGTTAATATATCAAATAATGAAATTTTAATTTCATAAAAATAATAAAATTAGTTATTTGGTTATTTATAAAATAGAATGATCTTTTTCAGAGCATCACCTCTCAAGTCATTCCATTTCAATTCATTGCAAAAATAATAAAATTTTCATTTTGAAATTTTCCTTTCCATTTATAGGTTTCAAAATGAGAAATTGATATATTCATTTATTAGTTGTTTAATTCTTGCATGATCTGGGCTGTGTTGTTGTATAAAGTGAGAAAAGTTACCAACAAGTGTGTAGATCAACTAGCACGAGATTGTTTTAATTTAATCAGAGGTCTCGGGTTCGAACCCTTGGAAATGCAGTTGCGTTAAAACCCGATAGGGAGAGCTTTGTCACCCAATATAATTCTACCTGACTCAAATTCGAATTAATCGGTGTCCAATATGGTATTCAAAAGTCGGATAATTATATACCAAAAAGTGAGAAAATTTTGCCTTTATATGTTCCAAGTATCCTACATGACCTTTACTTAAAAGTTTACAAGAATTGTTTAAACTACCAGCGACAGTGAGTTGTTGACAGAAATATTAAGCACGAAAACTTTCTTCTCTCGTAACCTAAACAAAACTTACCTTGTTGATTTCATATTGGAATTTTTCATAAAATGAACTACTAATTAATTAGAAAATTTTAATTTAACATAACTAATTAATTAAAATTTAGCTCAATTATAAGACATTCATGAAACCCATTTAAAATTATGACCTTAATAATATGAATTTAGTACATCTACATAGATTAGTGTGATTTGATAATTGTATAAGTCAAAGGCCTAATAAACTTTTTATGGAGAGAATTACTAATATTTTATAAATAAAAATTATGGTTAGGCCTCTTATTCATTTCTCATATATATGATTTCTACCCATTGAGAGCTGCTGCTAAAAAGAAAAGCGAAGAGGAAGATTTAATTAAAGAGAATTTATTAGCTTCCGTTGAATTCAATTATGACTACAAATCCATCAGGTAAGTAAATATAAATTTTATATTATAATATTCTAATTATCATACATAAAATTCTAAATTTTAAAATTCTTACATTTAGTATCAAAACTTATATGTATGATATTACAATTCAGCATAATGAATTATATTTCATATTATTTTGTTTAAGAGTTTATGATGAAATTTTATATATATAATTTTTAAAATAAAATTATATGATCAATTTATAATATTTATTTTATAATTCTGGATTAATTTTCTATCTATATATTAGAATTGTTGAATTACAAATTCTGCTTTATCAATTTTTGTACGAAATTATGCGGAAAGCATTTAATGTTTGGCATTCTGTTTGGAATTTACATAAAGGGTTTTAACTGATTTTGGCAAGCATGTGATTTTCTGTTCATATAAGGGTTTTAAATAGATCTTATATAAAGGTTTCGGCAAGCATAAAGGGTTTTTTTAAATGAATTTATATATAAAGGTTTCTGAGTCTTGTTTGGCGTGCTTCTGGTTTTCCTCTTTCTGATGGCGCACTAGACACACACCCATATATATATATATATATATATATATATATATATATATATATATATATATATATATACATATATATATAATAAATAATAAATATTTTGGTGTGCCTCTTTTGCATCAGTTGAAATCTTGTTTGGCGTACCTCTCCAAACACATATTTATAAAGTAAATTTTATATATATATATGAAGGTCCATCAATTTTTTTTGTTTCCTATGCTTGTTTGGGTAAATCTTTGTTATGATGTGAAATCATGCATTGGTTATTATTATTTTATTTTATTTTTCTTCAGATTAATGGTACCGACCCTCATGGTGTCAAGACCCCGCCATGATTTGGTAAAACATAAAGGTGGTTTATGCCACGGGACCAACAGAGGCCACACGGCTTTTTATGTATTTATTTTAATGTTTTTACTTTTTTTATAGAAAATACTTGGCTTGTATATTATTTTTAATTAATTAAAAATATTTTCCATAACTATAAGATTATGTAATTTTTTCAAAAAATAAAGTAAAATACTAATTATATATATATATATATATATATATATATATATATATATATATTCTTTTTGTTTTTGAATTAATTAAAAAAGTAATATTTCTAGAATTATAAATTTGTGAAATTTTCTAGAAAAATAGAATGAAATACTTATAATCCTTTAAAGATATTCACTCTTCTTAATTTTTTTTAATTTTAATTAAATTCTTTTATTTTGAAGAGTGAACATAGTTAGGTATCATAATTATATTAATTTTAAATTTTATTCAAGATTTTGTCATGCAACAATATTTAAGGATTCATTGAGATGTATTAAATTTTGACATCTCATCAGGAGTAACCCATTGCATACATATGATTGAGTGTGCAAAGTAAGATTTTAGATAATTTATTTTCTCAAATTTAAGAAAAATTTTCATTAGTAACTATAAATGCTTGGCTGCCAAAATGTCTCATTTATAGTAATTAGTAAAATATTTTCTTATTTAGAAATTATAAGATAGTACTATAATTATCTTATATAATTGTTGCCCAAAGAGGACTATTATGTAAGATAATTTTGGTATAGGGGCATAAGGCATTATGGTTGAAAATATATCAATTTAGAAAGTCTATCTGCCTAAAGAGGATGGATTTTTGAAAAGTGGATATTTTCATATTAGCCTTATGAGGAGAGTACTTATTAGCATATCATATTCTCTACTCAAAAGGAAGAATATGATTATGCACCTAACCTCTCCAATTATTATAATACATCAAAAATTTTTGCTATTTATATATTCTCTTTTAAATTATCCATTAGTTAATTGTTGCATTTTTATCTTGAACAATGACATTTGTTGTAAAGGGAAATTAAGCTACTATTGAGATCCTACATGGATCCAACTATAAGAGATAGAATGAAAACATGAATTTTACCTTAGTTATGAGTGATATAGGCATAGCCTTATGTATTGATCAGCTTATAACCATAACTGCTCAAAGTACTATTGAGCAAAAGGAGTTATTTGCCAAGTGGGATAAAGTGAATTATATGTGCCTACATGCTATTAAGAGATCTGTCTTTGAATATCTTTTGAATGGGTTGGATGAAATTAAGAATGCTAAAAAACTTCATGATACTATTAGTCAAATATACCAAAATTCCAGCAAGTCTAAGGCTGGAAATCTTATTAGCTAACGAGTATGAAGGATGATTTTATTGGAAATGTTAGAGACTTCATAATGAAAATAGTTCACATCAAAAATAAATTAACTTCCTATGAAATCACCCTACTTGACAAGTTCATTATTCACCATACCATCAATACTCTTCTTCATGAGTTCACCTAAATTAAAACTGCCTACAACACCATGAATGAAGTTTGGAGTATCAATGATCTTATATCCAAATGTGTTTCTAAAAAAAAAAATTCAAAAGGGAGAAAAATAAGAGTGCCTTACTCACTATTAACTTCAAACTTAGCCACTAAAAAAAAATTTCCAACAAGCCTAGGAAGTTTAGGTCAAAAGCTTTTAATAAGTTTAGGACAACAAAGTAATCAAATAAAAGGGGAAAGTGGTCCTAAAGTTGTCATTAAGAAAGATGGTAATTTTTTTTTACAAAAGGAAAGGAAATAGGAAATTTGAGTGCCAAAAACATAAATCTTGATTAGAGAAAAGAAAAAGGATAAGTAAGAAAGGGTTCAAAAGCAAACGAAAGCCAAGTAAGAAAGAGGCCAAACTTAAAGTTAGAAATAATGTTGAAGTGGAAGTTAGTTTTACAGGAACAATAGGTTTAAATTTAGAGTCTAGTTTTAAATTTATTTTAGAAAAAATTTTCTTTTTAGTTTCTACTTTGGATAAGCATGGTTATCATTTTATTACTAAGAATAGAAAATTTTATTTGTTTTTAAATTCTAAAATTATTGGTGAATTTAAGCTAATTAACAATTTATATAGATTATGCTAGGCCTAAAATAATGAATACAATAATATAAGAGTTGAAAACATAGTGTTTAAGAGAACTTTAGTTAGTGAAAAGTCTTTCTTGTTATAGCATAAAAGATTGGGTCACATCTCAATTGAGAGAATTAATAGATTGATAAAAGAAGTTCTTTATCTTCTCTTAATTCTGAAAATTTAGACACATGTGTTGATTGTAAAAGGGGTAAGTTAACTAAGACTAAAAGTAAATGTGCCACTCGAAGTTCTAACCTTTTAGAAATTGTGTATACTGATATTAGTGGACCACTTACTCCTACTCTATGTAGTAATAAATATTTTGTTACCTTTATTGATGATTTTTCTCATTATCGTTATCTCTACCTAATTAAGGAAAAGTATGATGCTTTTGAAAAATTTAAAATTTTTAAAATGGACGTAGAGAAACAATTGGAAAAAGTCATCAAAATTATTATGTCTAATCAAGGTGATGAGTATTATGGTAGATATGGTACAACTAGATAGCATGGGATCATTTGTTAAATACTTACAAGAGAGATAATTGCCCAATATACTATGTTTGCTAGTCTTGAACAAAATGGTATGACTGAAAGATAAAATCGCACTCTTAGGGATATGATGAATAAAACCAATCTTCCTAAATCTCTTTGGGGTGAAATTGTGAAATGTGCATTATATATATTGAATATAGGACCCAACAAATCTATACCAAAAACACCTTTTTAAACTGTGAACCAGTAGGAAACCTAGCTTGAACCACTTTCAAGTTTAGGGATGTCCTACAGAAATCAGAATTTATAACCCTTTTTGAAAAGAAAACTAAACCTCAATCTACTCATTGATCTACTTGTTGGTACTTCATAAGGTACCAAAACTATTCCAAAAAGATTTACTCAAAAAGAAGGAATAGACTACAATGACACCTTTTCACTAGTGTCATCTAAGGATTTTTTTTAAAATTATCATGGCCTTGGTAGCACAATATGATCTAGACTTCTATTAGATGGATGTGAAGATAACCTTTTGAATAGGGATATGAGAGACGAAGTTTATATGGTATAGTCAGAAAGTTTTCAAGAGCCTGGAAAAGAACACTTAGTGTATTAACTTAAAAAGTCTATTTATAAGCTTAAATAAACTTCTAGGTAATGGAATTTTAAATTTGATAAGGTGATCACTTCCATGAGCTTTAAGAAAAATAAAGTTGATTAGTGCATATACCTTAAAGTCAGTGGGAGTAAGTATATTTTTCTTATCCTTTATGTAGATGATAATCTATTAGCCAGTAATGATAATGGATTGCTGCATGAGACTAAACAATCATTATCCAAGTTTTTTGACATGAAAAATTTTGGAAATACTTTATTTGTTCTTGGGATAGATATTCATAGAGACCGATTTAGAGGTTTATTAAGACTTTCACAAAGTTCTTACATCAATCGTGTACTTGCTAGATTCAACATGCAAAATTGTAAAGGTGGGGATGCACCTATTATAAAAAATGATAAACTCAGCCTTAAATAATGTCCCAATAATGATTTAAAAAAAGAGTCAATAAAAAAATATACCTTATTCTACTATAGTGGGGAGTCTTATGTATGCATAAGTCAACATTAGACCAAACATTGCATTTGTAGTAGGAGTTCTTGGTAGGTATCTTTCTAACCTTGGTATGGATCATTAGATTGCTGTCAAGAAAGTGTTGAAACACTTATAAAAGATGAAAGATTACATGCTAATTTACAGAAAAGTTGACAATTTTGAGATTGTTGGATACATAAACTTTGACTTTGTTGGCTATCAAGATGATATGAAATTCACCTCAGGATACATTTGTATGTTAGCTGGAGGAGCTGTATCTTGGAAGAGTGTAAAACAAATACTTTTAGCTTCTTCTACGGTACAAGCTAAGTTTGTTGCATGTCATGGAGCAGTTACACAAGCTATTTGGTTAAAAAAAATTTATCTTTGGTCTTTCCATTATTGATTCCATCTCTAATCCATTAAAGATTTACTGTGATAACAAATCTATAGTGTTATTTTTTAAAAACAACAAAATTGTATGTGAGTTTAAGCATTTGGAAATAAAGTACCTTAAAGTCAGAGATTCTCTAAAAAAAATGGTAACATTACTATAGAGCATATTGATATAAATAATATGATTGCTGATCCTTTGACTAAAGGACTAAGACCTATATTCTTTAGCAAACATGTTGAGAGCATGGGTGTTTTAGGGTTTTTGATGTATTTAACTAGTGGGAATATATTTCTTGTATCTCTTACTTTCATATTATAATTTTTATGTTAGACCCTCTTTTCGATGAGATATTTAATTTCATTGATGATCATCATAAAGTGGATATTCTATGTTATTATATATCTTTACTTGTCCATATACTTATAGGTATTGATATTTTATTTCTTAAGATTAGTGTCTATTTTAAGTATGACTTTGATGTTAAGAAAGTATGTTTCATAGAATGACACCATTGAATAATCTGGATAATATGGATGAGACATACATATAACATATGGATTTCTCATCAAGTTTATAGAAATCATGAAGGATCGATAATGAAAATAACATATTTAATCACATTTGGTGTTATTTTCTTACCATACAGCCACATTAAAATCCTTTATCAATATAGTCACTAGCACTTGTAACCATGGATTGGTCCTATGTCAATAAGGGGCATAAAGGCCGCTATGATTTAGTGTTAGTTAGCTATATTAGATAGGATTATTGTGATGTTATCTCAAAGGGTTAAATTATTTTTAATTGTGGCCACATAAAAGTTTTTAATCAATCAGTCTAGAGTCTTATTTTCAAAATGTATTTCGTTAAAACTCATATAAAACTCAATTAATATTGCTCATGTGGGAGAATGTTGAAATTTTTCATAAAATGAGTTGTTATTAATTGATAATTTTTAATTCAATAAAACTGATTGATTAAAATTTAGCCTAATTGTGAGACATGCATGAGATCTATTTAAAATTATGATATTAATGATATGGGCTTAACACATCTATATAGATTAGTATGGTTTAACGGTTGTGTAGACTAAAGGTCTAATAAACCTTTTATAGGGAAGATTACTAAGTTTTATAAATAAGGATTATAGTTAGATCCCCTCTTCACTTCTCATATACATGATTTCTACCCATTGAGAGCTATCATCAAGGAGAAAAGCAAAGAGAAATATCTAGTTGAGGAGAATTCATTAGCTTCCACTAAATTTAATTAAGGTTGAAAATTCATCAAGTAAGTAAATATAATTTTTATATTATGGTATTCTAATTATCATGTATAAGATCCTAAATTTGAAAATTTTTACACTTCAAACTTGCCATGATTAGAATGCAACTCACATTCTTCCATTTATATCTTATAAGATTAGAATGCAATAATGATGTGTGTTATTTTCTGCTTTATATCCGGGGATTTAAATCAGTAGTAATCTTTTGGAAGTAAGTTAACGTTCACTTCAACTTTTAATTGACGTTTTTTACTTGAATTTATCATGATTTTCATAATTTATTTATTTATACTTTACTTTCTTTATATTATTTATTTTTCATACCTTTCATCAGTATTCATTAAGAGAAAATTAGAAAGAAAAATTTTAAAAGAAATTGAAAGAAAAAATGAGAATAGAAGATTTAAAAATTTTGATGTGTAATAATAATGATAATAATAATCACATTTCTATTCTCTCCATTTTTTTATCCAAGTAAAAGAAAAGTTTAATATTTACAATTTAAAATTTTCTTATATTTTTTCCATTCTCTTCTTCGAAGTATGAGGTAATAAATAAAAGATTTGGACTTCTTTTATGGTCTAAATACTAATGGACATTTTTATGACCTAATTAACATTTAGTCGAACTTGAATCATGATTATTTGAACAAGGTTGGCTGGCCTAATTCAATTATATAAATTTAATTTCATTAATGTAATTATCTATTATAAAAAATAATTATATCTAATTATTTTTAATATAAAAATACTTTATATTTTTAAATGTCCTATATCTAATTAAATATGTACTTTTATACAATAATTTAATTTTTACTTAAATAATAATAAAAATAAAAAAATTAAGTTTTTTAAATAGCTTCTCACATCTTCTTTAAATTTAAAATTTGTTTACATGAAATTTAAAATAAAAATTTTATTGGAAGACAACAGATTATTATGATGAAATATATAATAAAATATTGTGTAAGGGATAATTAATTGTTTGAATGAAATAAAAATGAGAAATTTTGTGTGAAAGAGCTTAAGGAAATAAATAATCATGGTGGAACATAGGGATAGAGATTGGTAAGGAATAGTTGAGAGAAGAAAAAAAAATAAGGCTCCATTTGTTTCATTAGGAAGCATTTTCCACAAAATATAGTTATAAAATGTTAAAATAAAGGAAAATATTTTATTTCTTTAATGTTAAATATGAAGAATTTAGGAAAAATAACTTTTCTAATTTTAAAAAGAAATTTGCTTTCCTCTATTTTTTAAAATTTTAGGTATCATTTTTTTAGTCATTAATATAAATGGCATATCATTCCTTCATTATTATATATATAAATAATATTTTTTTACGAAAAATATTTTTTAACAAAACAAGCAAAGCCTAAATGTTTAAAGGTTAAATATGATTAGAATTGAATATTAAAATTTGAAAGAGATTTATAATCACTTTTCTAGTTTTGCTCCTATCTTTATCTCCTTTTTATTCGCTTTTCAACCTTAATCCTTTGCTTCTCCCAATAGCAAAACCCTAATCCTTATCTTCTTCCTCTTCCTCTTCTCCTTCTATCATTCGACTAAGGTAAAAGTATTCATAAATTTTTAACACTCCTTAATCCACATAAGGAAAGGTCTTTTAAGCTCCTAATTTGGCTAAGTACTTCTTTGAAATTCATGAGATTAGAGCATTTCGGCTCAAAAGAGAAAATTTGAGCTCTAACTTAGGGAGTCTAGTTTTTAGATGAGCAGAAGCTATTAAAGCATAATTACTTCTAGTTAGAATCTCTTCCACACAAGGTTAGTAAGCATCCTAATTAGATTTGGATGGTGTTATATGATATGAGTCGATTAAAGATAGGATTTCTATATTTTAACTAAATCTTGAGAAGATTATATAATATATATGTTTTGGTTTGATTTTCTTAATAGATATTATGTGTACTATAATGAGAGTGGAATGTATGGTGGATCAGATATGAAAGGTAACATGTGGAATGAAACATTGATGTTAAATTTTGTATGAACAATGAGATCATAAAAGTTTATGCAAAAATGCAACCTAGAAATCTATTTTCTAAGTAAGCATAATGATTATATAGTCAACTATGCCTCTATAAAATTGCTTTCAGAGGTTATATAATCAATTATATGCATATAGATTTGCTTCTAGACATCTATAGTTAATTATGCCCTTACAAAGTTACTATTTGGGTTTATATAGTCAACTACATGGTCGATTATATTCTATAAAGCTTCATATACTATGTTATGTAAAAGGTTAAAGTGTATTAAATGTGTTATAATATTAAGAATTAATTGATATATGTTATTGTGATGTGACCTACAATGGAATGTTAGAGGTGAGCAGTTTCCATACTTGCTTAGAATGTTAGAGTATGAATAAAAAGAAAATAAAGTCATCATTAATTATTTTTTTAATAGTGTGATTGGAACACCAAAAGAAGTTTACATCTCTAAAGTTCAAATTTAGGAATTAGTTACGTATAGGGAAGGTATTAGCACCCTATAATATTCATAAGAATTGTTGCCTATTTATTTTAATTCTATCTTTAAAATGAATTATAATAGTTCTTATTATAATATATATGTGTTGCTTTTCTAAAAATATGATTTAATTTTAGTTAATTTATTAATTTGATTGTCAATTTTATTCAACTTCATAATAGGATTTAAATGAAATAAAATGTGTAAATAATGTTAAGTATTGTTATAATCGTACTTACAATTAGATTACTTAACTTTGATACATCATAGATACAAATTTTATTATTCTTGAAATATTTTATTTTATATTTATAAAAGGATTTTTTTCATTATTTTTGGAATATTTTTAATAAAATGATTGTACTATAACTTTTAAAATAATAATATAAATAAAAATTATTTTAAGTATTTTATTTATTTATTTAAAAAGTATCAAGTCAATATTTTTTTAATTTAGAGTATCAAAAATTAAATTTATCTAACTTCATAGACAAATCTAAAAGAAGAAAATGTTTATAAAAAATGAAGTTATAATTCTAATATTATTTCATGATTTTTAAAGTAGTAAATTTGTCTAATTTTATAGTCAAATTTGAAATAAAGAAATCGCATGGAAAAATTGAAATCATATTCATTACACTTACAATTGAATTCAAGATTATCCTACAATTTTTAAAGTATTAAATTTATCTAACTTCATGATCAAATTTAAATAAAAATTTTGTTTGGAAAAAATGAAATCATAATTTTAATATTATTTCATAATTTTTGAAGTATCAAATTTATTTAACTTCATTACTAACTTTAAATGAAGAAATTATTTAAATAAATTCAAATTAAAATTTTAATATTATTTTATTATTTTTAAAGTATTACAATTATCCAACTTCATAGTCAAATTTAAATAAAAAAATTTGTTTAAAAAAATAAAAAAAAAATTTCAATATTATTTTACAATTTTTAAAATATTAAATTTATCCAACTTTATAATCAAATTTGAAATAAAGAAATCGCTCAAAAATATTAAAATTATATTTATTATGTTTGAAATTAATTTTAATATTATGTTATCATCACAAAAATGCATAATATATTTTTTTAAATAATAAGTAAGACACAATACAAATTATAAGTACACATATAATTTCAATAGACTAAAGTAAAATTAAAATACATCATATACGAAAAATGATAAAAATAAGATAATTTTTAATGCAATAATATTGAAAAAATTTAGTTTAACTAGCTCACCTAATTTAATTTTTAAAATATCTTTCACTTTAATAATATTAAAATGAATTGAACTTCTAAACTATTTTAATATATTCCATCACAAAAATTACACAAAAATAACATTTTAATATCATATATTAAATGAACAAAATATTAGTTTTAAAAAAAAGTAATGTAAAGAAAAAGGTGAATTGGATGGGACAACACAATTTGTGTTATCCCATCCATTATCCATTGTGGCTTTTTTAATAAAAAAAAAATCTCTTTTTCTCCTTTTTACAATTTGATATCCCACTTTCCCCTTTTTTTTAACTTTTTTCTAACTGTTTTTTTCTTTTTCTTTCTTATCTATGAGTTCGACTTGTTTCTTCTTCTTCTTCTTTTTGATCTATAAGTTTGATAGCACACCACATAAAACAAGGCTTGTTTCTTTTTTTTCCTAATTTTTTATTTCATTGTTTAATTTTTCTTTATCACTTCATTGTTATGATTATCTTTCAACAAAACTTTCTAAAATAAATGAGAATCATAACTCTGCTCTGTTTAAATAAAGAAAATGCAATATATGCTTTAAGAATAAGAATAAAAATAAAAATAAAATTTACCTTTGTGCTTGAAGTTATGTTTGAAGTTTCAAAGAAGCAAAGATTTTAATATCTGAATTATGAGATTTTAAGAAAGAAGACTAAAATAGGTGAATCTAAAAGTGAAGAATTTTTGTTTGTGAGTTTTTTATTTATTATTTCTTATTTTGATTCTTTTTCTTCTTTGATTATTTCTCCTTTCTTTCATCTGTCTTCAGTATTCTTTTTTTTTAATTACTTGCCTTTTCTTTTTTTTAATTTTTTAATACCTTTCTTTCTTTTTCCCTGTCTTCTGAAAATTTTTAATTCCTTGTTAGCAAATGAGTTTGCATTGGATTTTATAGATGAAGCCTCGATAATTATATTTATATCTAGCTTGCATTTGATTTACATCTCACCTAATCTTTAAGTGAAACATTGTTAATAAGCTATCTTCTCTTTTGCTTTTGGTGAATGGGATCATATGCATTGTTTGTAATGTATATAGTGGACTTAATTATTTTAACATCTTTTTTTCATTTTTATTTATTATATTTTTAAAAAATTTATATTATATTATTATCTAGATAAAATTAGGTATCAATGACTACCTTATTTACTTATCCTTTTAGGATTAGAAGGTCAGTAAATTTATTAATATACGATCTACAATAGGATAGGAATAACTTAATGATGAAATATTAGTAATCTAAAATACAAACTTAGTCTCCTTTGATGGAGCTTGAATAAATAAAGAGATAGTGAATGATTTAAATTGATGCAAGCTTGATCTAGTCTAACTGGATTTGATTTAATAACAAGAAAGAAAATAATTTAGTGACATGCCCTAATTTTAGGCATATCACCAGCATGGCATCGATGAGGAAAACCACTTTAGAATATCTTCACATAGATTTATTATAGAATTTGCATATAACATATAAATTTCAATAAAAAATAATTATGAAAAAAATTATTTACCAAACATTTTTCAAAAGAAATGATAGATCATTTTCTATTGATCTATCCTTAACTAGAAGTAATTATCATGCTACCATGAATCACAAATCACCACACATGCTAGAGTTATAGCATAGAATATAATAGCCAAAATATACAATTTCTACATCATCATGATTTTTTCTTCAAATTTCTACAAGATCAACAAGCTTTCAAAAGAGAGGTGAAGAGATTAGGTGATGAAGATTGACAAAAGATAAGGAAATGATGATGAGGAGACTAGTAAGAAATTGAAGAAAAATGAGTAAAGAAATTAGGTGATAAAGATAAAGAAAGGATAAGGGAATAGTGATAAAAAGACTAATATGATAGGATAAAAAAAGGAATTAAAAGAAAAAGAGAGAGAGAAATAGAGTGTGTGTGTCAAGAAAAAGAGAAGGAATTTTTTCAACATATAGGAACATTATGCTGTGAAAAAGATAAAAGAAAGGTAAATATGGTTCAATCCATCGACACTGGTCTAGGAAAGGTAAACAACCTATTTCATACAAATTTGACCTAACTTAATCAAATTTAAAAATAAATATATCAAATTGATATAGTTTAAACCTTATTTTACTAATTTTAACTTAATAATTGAATTAAAACAAGTTTAATGTAACTTGATTAGGTTCAAATTAAATGACTTAGATTGACATAGGCTTAATCCAACTTAACTAAGTTTGATTTAACAATAAAAATGAAATATGTTTGACCTAACTTAATTAGGTTCAATTAAAAATGCAAAAGGTAAATAACCAAGATTAACACAAAATCGACTTAACTTGGTTAAATTCAATTTAACAATTAAAGCAAAATAAGTTGGATTAATCAGCTTTAGTTTAAAAAGATAAATTATTTAGATTTATATAAGCTCAACTTAACTTGATTGAGTTCAATTTAACGTTGAAAATGTAAATGACCTGGATTGACACAAGTTTGACCTAACTTGACTAGGTTCAATTTAAAAAGGTAAATGACATGGATTGACATAAGCTTGTCCTAACTTGATTAAATTTGATTTAATGATGTAAAGATAAATGACTTGAACTGAAACAAGCTTGACCTAACTTGACTAAGTTTGATTTAAGAAGATAAATATCTTGAATTGATACAAGTTTAACCTAACTTAATTGAGTTTGATTAAAGAAGGTAAATAACCTCGATTGATACAAGCTTAACTCGATTTAACTAAATTCAATTTAAGAAGATAAATAACCTAAATTAACATAGGTTCAAATTAGCTTGATCAAATTCAATTTAATGAGATAAATAACCTGGATTAATATAGGCTTAACTCAACTTGATTAAATTTGATTTAATGATGAAAACATAAGTGGCCTGGATTGATATAAGTTTGACTCAACTCGATAGAGTTTGATTTAATAATGAAAAGAAAAATGACTTGGATTAACACAAGCTTGACTCAACTTGATCCAATTTAATTTAATAAGTTGAATAATTTGGATTGACAAAGACTCAACTGAACTTGATCAAATTTGATTTAACAAGGTAAATGACCTAGATTGGTATAGGTTTGACTCAATTTAATTAAGTTCAACTTAACAAGGTAAATGACCTAAATTAACGTAAGCTCAACTTAACTTGATTGAGTTTAATTCAACAATGAGAAAGAAAATAACTTCGATTAAGATAGGCTTAACCTAATTTGATTGAGTTCAATTTAACAAGGTAAGTAACATGTATTAACACAAACTTAACTCAACTTGATTGAGTTCGATTTAATGAGGTAAATGAATTGGATTGACGCAGGTTTATCTTAATTCGATTAAGTTTGATTTAACAATGAAAAGTTAAGTGACTTGGATTGACATAAGCTCAAGCCAAATTGATTGAGTTCAATTTAAAAATGAAAAGGAAAATGACTTAAATTAACACAAGCTTATAAAGGATAAGGTTAACTTAAAGGGACAAAAATGAGCTTGTAAGGGATAAAGATGGATAGAAGTTATGAGAAAATTTACTTGTTTTCTATTTTTATTTATTATTAAATTATCATTAAATTAATACCTTTGAATTTAATGAGTTAAGATGTTTTGCTATTATGTTACATATAAGAATATTGTTAAATTACTATAACAAGATAGTAAGATTATGAATATGAACAAACCAGTCTAATGATTTAATTATCCTTAATAAGTGTAATGATGCAGAATTAGTGAAATGATAGCAACTAGATTTTAATATCGTGTGTGTGTGTTTATATTTGCTACCTCATAAGATAAGTTATTTCTCAAAATAACCTCTTTTTTCCTTATAATATGTCACTAGATTTTAATATCATTGATTCTTTTTAGATGTATCTCACAAAGATTAAAACTTATGATATGTCATAATTGAATTTTAATTATTTTCCAATACTCTTAATTACTCATAAGATTTTAAGAAAACTCATTTTCTCTCTTTTTCTTCTTTTTTACGGAGTATTTTCCATTTAAGTACTTATAAGGGTGTTTAATAGGCAGATTAGAATGGATTAAGTTGAAATTTGTTTTTGGCTTGATCCATTTTATCCCGGTCTGTTTAGGATCATTTTTAAAGGAACCTAAACTAACTATTCTAATCTGGTCTATAAGCTTGTCGAATTAGCTTGTAGGTTGGCTTTTTTATGCCTATTAATTTTATTATTTATTTTTACTTTTGTTATATTTAATTATTTTAAGTATTTATGTTTACTTTTTCAACAATTGAATTATATTTTATATTAAATTATAATATAAAAATAATTAATAATTTATTTTTTAATATAAATATTATTTAAATTATTAAATATAGATTTTTTTTAAAAAAATGTTAGCTCATTTAGGCTCACATACTAGCTTGCTTTGATCCACGGCCTAAGTAAACTAACCTATTTAGGCCTATTTTTTAATGAATCTAAATTTTAAGGCCTAGTTCATAAAAAGGTCTTGAGCAAATCCATTTCTCTTGTGATCTTCCAACCAGTTAAGCACTCCTTAGTACCTAGCTATTATCTATTAGGATGAAAATATGCTTGTTTATATTTATTATTGCTAAGGTAAGTTACAAAATAATTAGAGTAGATAGCGGCATATACATATATGATGAAAGAATAATATTTTAATAGTCATGTACTTTCATTTTTATTATCATTTATCTTTATAGGAAAGTAAAGCATCATACCATGTTTTCAAAATTGCATTATTTGTTAAAGGTTAGTAAGCTGTTGCTTGCTATAACTCCTTATATCGATCATATGCCTTGAGATAAGTCGTGACAAGGCCTCAAGTGATGTATAATTTTGATTGGGTTGAATCATATTAAACTATTTAAAAACTAAACAAGTCAAGCTCGAGCTTGGCTATTGAATTTTTATAAGTATGCATGAAAAGTTTGGTGCAAAACATAACATCTAGCCTATGAAGACCTTTAATCATTATCTATAATGATAATTTGCTACAAGTACTATTAATATTCCTAACTTTTAAAAATAATATATTTAATTCCTTTTATTGCACTTTAACTATGAGTGAGATTTTTTTTTGTTATTAATTATTGTAATTAATTTATCCAAGTTCTAAATATTTGGTTTCATCAACCATTTTTGTAATTTTCTTAGGAAAATTAAAAATAAAGCTTTGTTAATCTTAATAATTTTCCTTTCCTTTGCAATTATGCCCCATCAATTAAAGAACAAAATGTTGGTGCCTTGCCTTACGTTACATTGTTTTTAGTTAAAAAACATGTACTTTGTCTCACTTTTTTTTCTTGCATTACTTTTTAACTCTCTATCTCTCTCTCTTTTAGTTAGATAGCATGTGCTTTGCCCACTTTATTTACTTGTATTAGACATGTTATTTATATTGAATTCTAAGTTTTAGAATTTGAATATACTTAGATTGACGAGCTTATAAAGACTTAATGATTAATTGATTAAAAATTGTAGTACCATTCTATGTACTTAACAAAAAAGCATAAGTATAATTAATTTCTTGGATATTAACAAGATTAGGTATGATTTTTGCTATCTTGAAGGAAAAAGTATTTGAATAGGGCATAAGTCAAATTTTGCACTTTCTAATTTATGAATTTTCTTGTTGTCAATAGTGAAAGAATATTATTTTTATTGTTGCCCTTGCTTTTCTTTTCTAAGAATAATACAAGTATATATTCTTTTCCAAAAGTGTTGTAAGCATATATAATTCCTATTGGAGAATAGTTATATTACATTGTACTATGTTTTTACTGTAAGAGCTCATATCTCAAACTTGATTATCTTGTACAAATTATAATGTAAGTTTATTATTGTGTAGCTATTTTTAAGATAGTTCAAATTTAAATACGTACTTTTTTTGTAGTGGTCCAAATGGTCGAACCATTGAACAATATTCAAGGATTAAATCCTGAATGCAATAGAAGATACAAAACCTTTAAAGGACATTAGGTGCTACTTAAACTAAAGGTTCTTGATTGGATATGTACTTTTCATTTGTAAATGTTAATGGATTAAACAAGTA
This sequence comes from Sindora glabra, assembly GCA_020226215.1. Classification (NCBI taxonomy): domain Eukaryota; kingdom Viridiplantae; phylum Streptophyta; class Magnoliopsida; order Fabales; family Fabaceae; genus Sindora; species Sindora glabra. The sequence continues at coordinate 51,792,752 of CM035226.1, forward strand.
AGATTGTAAGTTGCACTCTTGGAATAAACAAGTAAAATTAAGAAATTTACATGTATTTTTTTATTTTAAATGTTCAATAATGCTAATTATATTGATTAGAATTGATTATTGATTTTGACTTAATGGACAACAAAAATAAGAATTATTAATTAAAAAAATGAATGCTTAAGAAAATATGTCTTCAAACCTAAACAAGGAATTGAACTAGTTTTCTACCTTAATTCTTGAATTTCTTTATGTTTATAATTCTAAGTATGATGGCAACAATGGAATTAAACAACATGCTCCCTAGATTTTAATATGAAAATTATAGATGTGAGTTATCTGCTACTTTTATAATGTAGTATGCTTTAGAGTTCATTATTTGTTACTTCTCTATTTTTTCCTTAAATTTATTATGAGAACCAGAACAATTTTTTTTCCTCCAAATTTAAATGTTGAAAGTGTGCAATAATCTATGCTCTAAATATTTTAATGCAGTTAACATATGTAACTAAGGCTCCATTTTTTTATTTATTTTATTAGAAGATATTTTTTTAAAGAAAATCTCATTATATAAGTAAATGAATGATATGTCACTATATATTTTCATTAAAAAATTATAATAAATAATGTCCTCTATAAAATAGAAAAAAAATTTCCATTAAAACTTTCATAATTAACATTGAATAAATAGAATATTTTTTTGTCATATGAATAATTTATGACTATATTTCTAAGAAAGATATTTTTTGTGAAAACATAAGGAATCTATATTGTGTATCTCTTTGTCCATATAACTATAACAAATTGTCAAAAATTGTTAATTTTCCATTAGTAATTTGTATTATTTTACAAAATATTATTATTGTTAATCCTAACTATTGACAAATCTTTTACATAATTGAAATAACGATCAAAGGTAATTTATTGCCCAATCCATCAATGAATATTTAGGAAGAGCCAAATAATGAATCTTTTCCTATATTAAAATTTTAATTTAGATTTAAAAAGTTAGGTAAATATTTAATGCGATATAATCTTCAATATACTTACTTAGCATATTCTTATTGCCATTACATTCCATTGTTATAACTTAAAGTAATTACACAAATGCAAGAATACTTATATAGGTTTTGAAAATAGGATAATGTCCTAGTGCCTATACATAAAATATAGAAGCAACACTTATCACTAAGAAAAAATTGGAATCCTTATTTTATGTTTTGTTGAGGAAATTGCTATTTTTATTTTCAAAATTTTATGTAATGTTTAGAAATTGAATCTTTCTTACTTACATCAAAGATATAAGAAAATAATTGGTTATGATGATTTGGCAACACAATATTAGTTTTATTTATCAAATTAAATATTAATGGATAACTAACTAAAAATATTTTATTATTTTTTACTCAAATTTAAATTGCAAAATGTTACACCACTAGCAAATTAAAATTTTATTTTATTTATTTTATTAATGTTTACATAAACATGTCATTTATTAAAATTATTGTAAATGTGTTTAGGATAATGTTTAAATTAAGGAAAATAAAACTTTATAATGAAAATAGGTAGAAATGAATTTATTAATATTTCGTATAAAATTATAATTTAAGCAATGTTTATGGAGAAAATTTAGGAATTATTTTTCTATATTTACCCTTTAACCCTCCAAAAAATTACGAAAATGCCTTACCCACCTTAAAAGCCTCTAAACCCTTTCTTTTCCTTTTTTTCCTTTTGCAAAAAACAATATAAGGCTTCTTTCTTTTTATTTCCAATTTCACCCTTTTAAACTCTTAGCATTAATCTATCAAGAAATTAAATGAAGTTTTCATTGATCTTTGCTATACTAAGGTAATTCCTCTTATTTTTAAACTTTAAGATTGTTAATTTCTTTTGAAAAGGAGAACTAGAGAACTGGTGATACAAATGAGGTTTTCTTGATTTTAATTTAAATAAGGTAAATTACTTGCTTTCCTAGTTCATTTTCATCTCTTTCACATCCTAGGTAAGTAAATAATCTATTTAAACTTTACTTATATGGTTTTATATGTGAGAATTAGCTTTAAGAATTGAATACTTTAAAATTTTGGTTGATAAATGTATGTAAGCTAGTGGATTGAATGTATTTCTTGTAACATTAAGTTGTGTAAGGTTTATAAATATTGAAATGGTTTGGAATTATACTTGTATGAATAGAGTGAGTTGAAGTTGGTTAAAAATAACCAATAGTATAGAAAATTCACAAATAATATGGAATTTTTAAAAAATATTTTAATATGGTACTCAAATCTAGCACTGCAATAGGCCATATTCAGTTAACATAATCAAATATTCTAATGAAGCTTTATCTTTGAAGAATAATATCTAAGTGTAATACTTGATTATAACTATATCGAAAATCCATAACCAAGTACCATAGTCAAGTACTTCAAGAAGTGGTGTCCTTTAGCTAAAAATATTTGACTATTATAGTTGAGTATCCTCACTTTGAATCCTCTATGACTTTTTATGTTGATATTGTATGCTATGAGTAGGTTGAAAAGTGATATGTTAATAAATTGTACTTTTTGAATGAGTATATTTGTCACTAAAATGATAACTTTCATATAGGGATGTGCTATTATGTAAGATTGTGATTAAAGGAAAATGATATGATGAAAATGTGAAATAATATTGGATTCAAGGAAAAATCTTTATGAAAGGATAAGGTAGAAACTTAGGAAGGACAAGGATGGACATTTGTGAAAGGATAAGGTTGATTTGGGAGGCATAAAAAGATTTATTTATTTTTTGTTTATTATTATGGACAATCATTCTTTATGATTTTTTATTTGATTGTAATATTTATTTTGTAAATAACATGTCATAAATGGGTAAGGAAATTATGATAACTATAGTTAAAATTTTATAATTTTCTTCTGAACATAGATTATTTATTTATCGAGTTAATAATTCACTATTTTACTATTGCTCTTTTATAAATATGCTTGTTAAAGGTCCCTTAACTCTACTAAAAAGGTTAGGAATAAAAAATTCCTTGAAACTCATGTCAAGTAGCTATAATTGGGCTTATATTATAATTAGAAATAGTTTAGGCCTTAGATATAGTTTTGAATACCAAATAGCGTAAACTCTACTTGTAAATATTTTTAAAAAATATGTATAAAATATATTGCTTTGTAAAAACCTGTGTGATGGTACCAATTTAAAAATTTAACCTTGATTGATGGAAATTAGGAAATAACTTCCATATTGTTCATAGCTTGATGGGTTATAACATAAAATGGGAATGAACACAGTTTATTGAACTTAACACTTATTATATAGTAAATTTCTGTTTACTTATTTAAATTTTTTTTGAAATACTTTACGAGTTATTTAAATTAAATCTTTGAAGTAATTACAATTAGTGGATAGCACAGGTAAAAAACCAGTTAGCCTTTAATCTATGTAGAAGTTTAATTTTCATATTTTCTAGTTTATTTAATGTAATTGCATAAAATTATGCATAGACATACATGACATGATTTATTCAACATTATTATTTAAATAATATTTTGGTACATATAGAAAGATGTTGCAATATTTTTAAAATCTTCATATAAAACTACAATTTTATATAGATTATGTTAAAAAAATATGCATAAATAAAATAGTAACTTTATTAACTAAATTTGAATGATGAGAAGATATGGCCCATTCGTTAATAGGTAATATAGAATTGTTATAGTATAAAATATGACTAGATAATTTTGATATAAACTTAGGATTATCTCAAATGGGCTTAAACTATTTCTTTTCCAACTTATTGAAAGAATTTGATTTGATTTATACTATTGTTTAGCTTAATTCCACAAATAAAGTTAAGTCTATTGGAATTCAAAAATTTTTTCTAAGTTTGGGGTACCTCTGTTGGAGGGTTATATGAAATATATATTATTTAAAAAGTAAAAATCTTGGTATTTGTTCCTCTTGTAAATTTACATTAAAAAATAATTTTTAATAAATTTTTGAGAATCTAAAATGATCATTTTCTATTTTTAAATTTTTTAAAATTTGACATTTTGAATTAAAATCTAAAATTTATATTTTTATTCTTTGTAATTTTAACTTTTTTATTTTTTAATTCAAATAGGGGGTATTTCCTTATTTATATTTATTTGTGCATAAGGTGTTGAAACCGTGATTAAGACCTAGTAACTTATGACCAAGACACATAAAAAACGCTCTCTTCTTGGCTCTTCTCTTCTTTTTTTTCCTCTTCCACTTCCAACCATACGAAACAACTCTTTTTCTTCACATTCTCATGTATTTTCTTCCACTTTCTCCCTATTTCTCGCTACCATTTCTATCATTGCGAGATTTTCATGTTGGTTGTGATTTTTGGGGATTTTAAGCAACAAACTTTGAAAACTCCTTTCTTTTGCCTGATAAGGTAATCCTAAGCTTTATTCTCTTATTTAGGTAATAGATTGGCTTAGATTAGCTAGTGGATAGTAAAGATTAGCTTATTCTTAAGTCATGCTTAAAATGTGAAATTTGGGAGTTTTGTAATAGGAAACTCAATGTTACAAATTAATGTTGAATTGTTGTTTGATTGCTTGAACAAGGTCAAGGAATACTTCCTAGTAGCATCGGTAGTTCGTGAAATAGGAAGAAGTTAAACTCGAGCATATTAGCTATTTTATGAGTAGATAATGTATACTTCCACATTTTTTTATATATTTCCCAACCTTCTCTATACTTTTAAATTATTAATTGTAATTAATTTATTAATTATTATTATTATTATTTTCTACTCATTTTAATTCTATATATATATATAAAGCTCTAGGTACTCTTGGGATAAACACCTTAAAATTTTTCTTTGAGTTGTAGTAATACAAAATTGCATTAGAATGACACTACAAAGAGGAAATTGATTTATATGATTTATTTTGAAATAGTGTAGTGATAGAACCTTATTATATAGTATTCTTTTGAAAGGTTATTGTGGATGAAGTGATAAAGTATCAAATTTTTATGTATACTTGTAAAATTAATTTTTGATGAGTTTGGAATGATTTGATATTAGAAATATTGATTATTATAGTTGAAAGCCTTGATAAGCTACTCATAGTTGAAAAGAATATGGATTGAGATTGATTTAAGCTATTGATATATCAAACTATTTATTTCTAATAATTTTCTTATATAATTGTTACTTATATGTATGGTGTTTTGTTATTTTTATAAACTTGTTTTGGGAAAAGACTAGTTAGAAATTGTAGTTAACTACAATGATGACGTTAGCTTTGGTGTACTTTGGTTTGAACTTTAGTTAGCAGGGGAGTTACTAATCTTATGTGTCAGCCAATACATGCGAATTAGTTTATGGTAGCCTGATGGGTTACCTTAGAGTTAAGAGCTCTTTTGAGATTATTATTTCATGAAAGGAATGCTTATATTTATTAATCATAACTGGAAATCACCCACCCCAAAAGTGTATTTTTGATGGTTTACATATTTTTAAATTTATTAACTTTAATTTTGATTATTTATTTATCATGAATATATTATATTGAAATTTTTACTATAAATCTATGTTTACGATGATTTCTTAAGTTATGTTTAAAGAACTTACTATTTACCTTTTAGGCTTGAAACTTATGCTTTAGTATTCTATTTCTAATGAATATTCTAATAGGTATTTTATCAAATATGATTGTATAACTTTTATAATATCATTTTGTATTTGAAAAACTTATCTATTTTCATTTTAAGGAAAAAATCGAGCCATGACTTGTCCCATTTTCGTTGGATATTCATATTATCTATTCACTAAGTTAATGACTCACTCTAATTGTTGTAACATTTTTCAGATAAAGATTTAGCTTCAAGTTTATCATCTGTAATTCCTTAGAGAGAGATGAGTATTCTTTTGTAGTGAGCCTTACACTTTGTTCATGTGGGCTTGATTTGACACTTTTGTATATTTTGAAAATTATAAAATTTGAAAACTCTTATATGTGCTCCATTAAACCCATAGGCAAGACATGCTTTTATTAATTTACATATATGTATTTTATTATATTTGTGAAGGAATGTCTAGTTACCAAATGATATGCATATTTATTATTGTATGGATTAACATATGAATGTTGAAAAAAGAGTAAGTCTATATAGGGCTATATGCATGTGAAAAATTAGTGAAAGTGAAATGGCCATATGCTTACTTAAGTTTTAAACAGGTTATAAATTTTCTTATAATATTTTAGGCTAGCATGGCCTATATGGTGGTATTTTTCCCTTGGGGTCATGGGTTGATCATGACCCTTAATTTTCGATCATGACATAAAATCTTAATCCTTTTAAAACATAAAGTTGTAACTCTTTACATAAAAATTTTGCAAGTAATGTAATTTTTTATGGTTAAAAGAATTCATTTTGGTATATATATTGTATTAATTATTCAAAATGATATAAATCTAGCAATATATATTATGCATGTTTTATTATTAGCATAAGAACATTATGACATAATATGGGTAGATGCTATGTCTTTATTGATACGAATACACATTCTATGTTTTATTTAGATTAATTCCTTTTAAAATATAGTGTATAAGAATATTTTTCATTAGTGTATAATGTTTAGTTTTGCAATTATTGCCCTATTTATATATGAAGCACTTATACTTATTTTAAAGCTTTAAACTTTCTATCACTAATTATTTTATGAGTGAATATAAACCCATTATGACTCGACTCTCACAAAACTTGCCCACTTATTAGGAGTTAGAACATTAGAAAATTTTACATGATTTTAAATTCTATTTGTTTTAGGCAAAAAATATCTTCTGTAGGATTGTAGTTATAAAATATCAAGATGATGAAAATAGTTTATATGTTTAATATTAAATATAAGAAGTTTGGTAGAAAAAAAAGTCTTTATCATGGTTTTAGAAATCTTTTTTTTTTAATCACAAGATATAGATGCATATGACACTCCTTTATCTATATACTAGGGAATGAAATTTTCTTTCAGAAAATATCTTCCAAAAAACAAATGGAGCTTTAGGTCCTTAGCCATTTCCATTGAGCTCCCTTTATTCTAACTACTTAAACTAATTTACTAGTAATGTTGTTGCTTAGCCTAAACCTTGCTAATTTTTCATGTTTACATTCTAATTATTTCATACTTTCTTTCAAGGCTTTGGTTGTGGAAATTAGCTAAATTATAAATGCAATCAATGGTCACCACAATGAAACTTTACTCATGAAGGGTATAGTGTTATTATTCTTATTGTCTATTATATATTAGAGTGCTAAATATGCTTAATTTAGTGAAGTTAACCTTATTTTATGATTTAGACATAATTTTGGAATAAAATTGAATTATTTGATTAATATAAAATTTTGACATTACTTCATATTTTTAATCATAACTTATGTTACAAAGATTTAATTAGAATAATCTTCATGTATTTGAAAAGCTAAGAAGTAGCTTTACAAATTCTATGTTGAAGGTAAGACCTAATTTAGTCATTTAAAGGTTTGAAAATAATTAGAGCTCTACGAGTTAAAATAATGCTAAACTAAAGCTAAATGTTAGCTTAGGTTTTACCCAGTAACTTTCATGTTTTAAGATTAGTAAAATTATATTGTTTTAATGGTTAAACAATAGCGATAAGTTAACCTATAGGATTTTACTATAGTAGACTATTTTGGTTTCTAAATTAGGTTCTAAGCCTCCAAATTGAGAAAGGCCTAATCCATTATAGTCTTGAGAGTCAACCCATCTAAGCCTAAATAAGGATTCTTCTAGAAAGATCATATTTCTTAGGTTTTTAACCTCCCAAGGCACACATACAATTGTAGATAACTTTTCTTTCTTTTCAAATTTTATTTTATAAACCATCATGGGCATCTAATTTTCTACATCATTTCAAGAAATTATCACTCCAATTTAGTTTAATTTTGAGACACTATCTTTAATTTCCTTATGATTTAATTATCTCTTATTTTTTTTATTTTTTCATCAATTATTGATTGCTTATATGATTAATTAATAAGGCTTGTTGGTTAATTATCTTTTGTAATATGATGCTATATAATTAATTATGGCTAATTATCACTCGAAGAATTATTATGATTGATTATTTTCAATAGCAATTAGATGTTTATAATTTTAGCTTATAAAATTGCTAGATCTTTAAGAAAAATAGAAAATGAATTTAGTAATTTTCACTTGTAAAGTTGTTAATTTAGTTTTAACCTTATTTTGGATGCATAAAATTATTATTAATTAGGTATAGGGACTTTTTTTATTAATATTAGTAATATGAGATTTATTAAGCACTTCTTTTAATTAGTCAATATTAATAGTTTGCATGATTATGATCGATTTAAGGGCACTCATAAATTAAGTAGTTGAATTAAGAGTAAACTTATTTAGAGTCTATGATAAATATGAGAATTACAGTGTGATATTCTTTGGACTAGACTTTCATATTTTGCTTAGTTTTACTTTAATTCTATTTTTTTATTATTTCATTTGAATTAAATTTGAAAAACCCTTTGTTTGTTTCTATTTTTACCGATTGATTTTGTTTCATTGGGATTCAACCTGGACTTGCTTTTGTTACTTGCTAGAGTAAGATTAATCAATAATTTTGGTTTAAATGATATGTATCAATTTTATAACATGGCACAATGCATGATAAGAATGATTACTATTTTTTTTCTTAAGCTTGGTCTAAAATTATTCTTATACTAGACATTCAACATCATTGAAGAATCCCATAACATTGTTGTTTTCAAATCAAAGTATGGAACTTTGTTTATCATCTTTTCTTATTATTGATAATTATCTCCCTTGCATGTTTAGTTCATGAACTTCTTTGTTATGTTATTGAGGCTCAAGAATTTAAGTTCAAAACCATCATTCTTGATAAGAAGCCTCAAGAGTTTGATAGAGTCATTGAAACACACCTGAGTTTACAAAAAGAAATACAAACTTAGATCCTTAAAATGAGAATCTATTTAAATGCACCAATGGTTTAGTCCACCAAGTCAATCATCGTTAATAATATTTTTTTGCTTACTTAATGAATCAATATTAGTAACTAAAAAAAATGAACCAATATTTCCACACTAAAGCCCAATCTACCTAAATAAAAATTTGAAAATTACAATAAACAAAATAGTCCAACCTAATTATTTGATATCCTAAAACATTTCATAAACTTCTCATTTACTCATTCAAATTAAAGCATACTACCATACTTCTTAGCAAAGATGAAGTGCCATACCATAGCACAATAGCTCTATTAGTTTCTGCTATTGCAAATATCAATTTTTATTTATGGTGTTGGCAAGGTGTGATAGAAGCAGATGAAAGTGACATAGTTTTGCCACTATTTCATTTATCAATCTTTTATAGCCACTAAATAAATAATAATTAGGAATTGTGATTTCCTTTCATTGAGTTGATTTTTTTAGTATTTTTTAATTAACTAAAAATCCATTTTGATCCTTATAAGATTGATTTTTTATCAATTTTATTCCTAATTAAATTTTTGTATCAATATGGTCTTTATAAGATTAAAAACCATTAAATTTTAGTCCTTTGTACATGAGTTTCGGGCCAAAATTTGAGAATTTTTTATTTTATAGGAAATAAATTGATATAAACTTTTAGTTAAGAATGAAATTGATAAAAAATTCAATGTTACAAGGATTAAATAGATTTTTAATCTTTTTAATTAAATCTTTGGATCCTTAAATGTATTTTTTTTCATATTCTTATGCTAATTCATATCAAATAAAGTCTAAACGAAGGTAATCCAAATATACACATAAGTTTAGTAAAACTAGGGAGAAAGCAATTATTAATTTGATTTGTATTTTACGTATGAACTTGTTATTTGTTTTTCTCTAGTCTATAGTTGTAATACCTAAACTAATTTTAAGATTTTTTATTCCAAAATATTTATTTCAATTAATTGTGTTATTTAAAAATTTTTTATTTTAGCACTTTTGAATAAAATAAAATATTATTTTATTTCATAATAATTTAATTGTTTAATTACTATGCATTTTATCTTATTGTAAAATCTAGATATATGAATTTTCATCCAATATTGTTATTATGATATTATTTGAGTAAAACATCACTTAAAATTTCCCTCAAACGTTTTGAATAATGTTTCTTTTACCTAATTACAAGTATTTAGAATTTATACCAACTTTGATGAATCTTTTTATTCAAAAATATATAAATTTTGAGGCATTTATTTTAAGTTCTTAAATGTATTGAATCATTTCTAGTAATTAGAAAAGAAAAGTAAGAAAGTAAAAATAAAGAAATGGATGACGAGTAGTTGTGATTTGATAGGAATAAAATTGTTTTATAAAAATAAGTGGTTGGGAATTAATTCCTACCTTTGGATATTTTACATCTGTTACACCATAGCTTTGCCTTTTGATATATTTTTTTTCCAAAAAGGTGGCTAGGCTTAAATTAGCTTTTAACTATAATACACCTAATATATTTGATGTTTTCCCATTTTCATTTTTCTTACTTGTTATATCTCTTTCTCTTAGGCTTTGCTCTTTCTTTCTTTCAATCCATTTCTTCTTTCACCTTGCCTTTCATTGAGGCTTGCAAAAGAAACCTTGTTTTAATTTGTTTTCCTATGTTATAGCTCTAAGTATCATCAGAGCTAATTTACCTTTTCATCACTAATAGCTAGTTGCAAGCTAATGCTTTTTTTCCTTCTCTATGCTAACAATTTATAGCCCTGCTTTACTAAAAGTTCAAATGACAAAAACTTTGACACTTAGAATTCCATATTATTTGAAATCTCCTTCTTCTTAATCAAACCTTAAAACCTTACTTCTCCACTAGATACTACAAATTAGGTTCCCTTTTAATAAGTTTTTACAATTTAAATTCTACTTTCATAATTGATTTTAGAGTGGATGGTAATAAGTTTTATGAATTTGGATGAAGGAAATCTAAGTTAAAGATTGGGTAAATTGATGAAAATACTATTTTAGAAAGATAATTGTATACAATTAGTGTAGAATTTCAAACATTGGGCTTAGAATAGGCAATAAATACTTTACTTAGTTAGAAACTAACTTTGAAATTTATCCATGATTTAGGATGCTCTTTGATTAGTTATTTAGGTTATACAAGGATTCGGGCATATTAGATAGAAATTTAGGTGAATGTGTATCTTACCTAAATTTGATATTTCATTTAATCTTATATTCTTGCCTATATTTTTGTATATATGTGTATATATATATATATATATATCATATATTCATACATACATACATACGTACATACATACATACATACATACATACATATATATATACATACATATATATATATATATATATATATATATATATATATATAATTTTATACATATAGCTATAAAATCCTAACATGCTTGCGCATAGAGAATTTTAATTTTGATTATCTATTGTTGTTTAATTTACTATGATATTTAATGGCATATCTTGTCTACTAAATTATATATCTTTCCTATGAAATAATATTAACTGTCCTTGAGGTTATGCAATGAACGTATGACATTATTATTTCTTGCTTATAATACATTGCAATGATGATTATATTAATTAGTCGATTATTTATTGAATGGATAATTTGTGACCACTCAAAAAAGGTGTAGGATTCTTGCTTTATAGCATAGTTATATTTATATTGGAAATCTACTATTAAGATAAATTGTGAATTATGATATATTATAAGATTAATGCCATAAGAATGATTGATATGATGAGATAGGGGAAGATACGGTTATGTGATTAATATCGAATTCGGGAAATCATTTGTAAAAAGAGAAAATAGACTTTAGAGGAATAAGGATAAATTTATTAAGAGATAAGACTGACTAAGAGTCACAATGAGATTTATCTACTTTTTCATTTATATTTTATAAATAAGTTATGTGAGATGATGTAAATGTGAATTTACTTGTAATCTTAACCTAAGAATTGCATTATTTAAATATTCCTTATGTGAATTATTCTAGAAGGCTTACTAATTTTCTAGGCATTCTACTTGTTTCACATATGTATATTAGTAAGATATTGATTATTAGATTGTGAGAATTCTTTTAGCATTATAATCCTTCTTTATTGGAAACTTAGAATAAAGATGAATAGAAAAATGTGGTAGCTAAACCTATTTATGAATCACAAGAACTAAATATGAAACCTAGTGGATTAACTATTTATTGATGTATTTTCTTATTTTGAATTATTCTTAATAACGATGTTTGATAAATATATGCTTACTGAATTTATATAAGTTATTCCTTTATATATATTTTTAACATTTTTAGGAGTAATTTAGATTACTAAGTTGAGTTACTTTTCAATCACGGAGGTTCATGGCATTTTGATAAAAAAATTGGTAGTTAAGGAAGTGTTAATTGTAAATTATGTCTTAATAGACATTTTATGCAAAGTTTTGCCTATTTTCATGCATGGTTTGTCATACCTATCTATTAAGTCAAATGTTTGCATTTCTAAGATAAAGGACCCTTTTAAGTATCTAAAATTAAAGGAAACTCTATTTCTTTATTTTGATATTTTTGATACATTCTAGTCCTTACATAAATAAAGGGATTTCTGTTTAATTAAAGTATGCATAGTTTCCTAATAGGGCTAGTGAAAACTAGGTAATGAATTTCATTTCGGTTATGATTAAGTTGGGTCATAATAGTGCTTTGTAATAACAATACAAAGAGACCAAATGGGTATTATATATATGGTTTTTTAAAAAATAGAAACTAGGTTTTTTGAAAAAAATTTAAAAGAATATAAAAATTAGGCTTTTTTTTATAAATGAAGACTTTGCACATTGAAAATTTTATGATTAGGACTTGTAAATTTTTTATCTACAAAATTTATGGATCTATCTTGTCCAATTCATTTATACTAGATCCATGCAAATTCATCTGCAAACAAACCTGATAAGTTTGTTAAACAATTCTAGAGTTTAAACTTTCATCTAACTATGTGTTGTGATGTTAACAACTATTAAAACTCTTTTATTGTTATTAATAATTCTTAATTGCTATTACATTTTTAAAGATGGGTTTTTTTCCATTCATTGATAGTATAAAATATTTTATACTAATAATGAATTAAATTTAAACTTATACACACATACATGAATAATGCAATAACAAGGAAAAGAACAAAATTTATCAAAGTTGCAATTATTAAAGTGTAACTCATGTTTAATGTTACATTTATTTTTACATTGCTTTAAATTTATGGAGAGAGTAACCAAAATAAAAGTTAATATCTAATTAATTGAAATGAAAAATAATAAGTTTGCTAAGCAGTAAACCTACTCATAAGTTTATTAGGCTAAAGCCTGCAAGATATAATAAGTTTTAACCTAAAGCTTAAATTTTAATCCATATAATTTTAAATTTATTTTGGATGTGTGTTAGGATTCTAGAATTAGGAGGTGTATGTGCAATAGTGGAATATATAAGAATGGTTTTAAGTGTGGATAAGTAATAAGCATTTGTAATTAGACTTAGGAATAGGGCAGAAGATCCATTTTCATGTTTTTAATGGACCTTGGATTTTCTTTTATGCTTTTAAGGGATCAATATGAGAATTTATAAATGATATTTCTTTTTTTTTCTTTTTACTCTATCCATTTGTCTATCCTTGTGTGTTTAGTGTGTTTTTCTATATTTTTTAGTGTGTTGTTAGGATAAGGAGAGTATTTATAGTGTGTCAGGATTCTAATAAAGATAAAAGTTATAAGAGTAATGGTTTTATGCATGGGATCAAACTAGCAAGGAATATGGGCAACAAAAAGCATAAAGTAATGGGTGTTTTTGTGGTAATAAGGGGTGGTAATGGTCATGTAGAATAGCTAAAGCATTATGTTAGGGTTAGGTTTTGTCAAGGAGGGTTAAGCATGACATGCCTACCTTTCTTATAGACTAAAACAAGACTTTTATTCCAATCCTTCCAAGCCATAGGCTCTAACTAATCTCAAGAAAAAGATGGGAAAAAGCTACTCTATACCCACTTTTAAAGTGATCCTTGCCCTTATTTCGAATAACTACTAGTTGGCTTTTTTTACCTTCATAAGATCCTATTCATTTAGACTCTTGTAGTAGAAATGGTGCTAATAGAAAAATAGATAGCCTTTTTCTAGCTTGAATGGTGTTAAGAACAAGCAGACAAACCTTTTATGGCATAAATGCAAGCAAGTAAGAAAACAATTACTATAGTTTCTTTTTTGTGTCCAATAGCATGAGGTCTTTTGACCTTTTATTTTTCATGAACCTCATTTGATATTGTATTTTGCATAAAAGTCCAAGCCCATTTTGACAACTCAATTAGCCTCATAAATTCTTGGATAATGAAATCTTTTGACTTTTTTTTTGTTTTATGGGCTTCTTTTAAGGTTATGTTTTTTTTTTTTTTTATGAAAGCTTGGGTCCCTTTTGGCAATCCAATTGGTTTCTTGGAATTTTTTATTTTTTCAAATAATTTCTAATATTGGGCCTCATAGATTTAAGTATAAACAAAACTAATTTATAAATTAAGGCCTAAGCCTGTGGGCTTAAGTAAAGCTTAAACTCAAGCTCAAGCTTCTAAGCCTAACAATAATTTTAATTTTGAGTGGATCCCTCTTTATATTCTTGTGTACTTTATTTTTTTTCTCATTTTTATCTATATAAAATATTTTGCATCGATTTTATTTCTATAATATATTAATTTATTCAATTTTATCCTTTTGGCAATGTACATATAAATATTAATATGTTCAATTTCATTCTTATAGGCAAACAATTAGATAAATTAGTATTTCATAGAGACAGAATTAATATAAAATTTTTAGAGGAACAAAAGTGAGGAAAAGTAAATTTTATACTAAAAACATATTTATGCTTTAATTTTTCAAAAGATTTTATAATTTTTATAGAAAATATTTCAAACTTAACAAATAATTACAACATTTATAATTAAAAAAGGATAAAACTCTATAAAAAAATTGTCAATTTTAATGAAATAATTGGAAGCTAAATTGGCATTTTTTTTCCATAATCCAAAATAAAAAATGAAATTCATATTGTGTAAGTGTGAAAAACAAAGAAATTGGGTTACTCAAGAAGCTCCTCTCATATCCCTTGCCTATTGTCTTCTTTCATAAATATTTGGATTAGATTGATTTTCTTTTCACTATACTAAACAGGCTAACATTTTGATTTATGTTTAATGCATTTTTTATCCCTTTAAAATATATTTGGGGTGATTTTGGTTCCCCAAATTTATTTTGCTTGATTTTAATCTCATGGAATATTTGCCTTACTTGATTTTCATCCAAACTTAGCATTTCATCTAATTTTTAACAGAAAATACCAACTTTCTAAAGTTCCTGCACTATTTGTAGTGCATTTTTTGGGCTTATAAATGGATAATTCTCAACTAGCTTCCCCTTTTGTTTAATATCATTTAGATACAAAATTAGAAGAAATTTGGACTAACTTAGATCATCAATTTCCGTATATACAACTTTTGTGAAAATCACAATATTAAACCTTAGTTTACTTAATTGTTTTCTTTCTTACTAACTTAAGACTTTGTTTTTATAGTATTTTTTCTCTAAGTTGAGATAAAATTCAAAAATGCTTTCTATGAAAGTTATTAATGAACAAACAACCTTAAATTCACATAAAAATAACCTTTGCGATTCATAAGTTTATCTACTACTAAAGTTAGTTTGTGATTGTATCTAACAAAATATAAAGAAAAAAATTAACGATTTAGAATTAGAAATTAAATTAAAAGATAAATGAAAATAAATAAAATATAAACTTTGCATCAGATGATATGCTTTAATATCAAAGTTTGATATACTTCAATATCAAAGTTTATATAAGATGAAAGAGAAAATTATGAAAAAAAAGAAAAAAAAAGGGAAAAGAGAAAATGAAAAAGAAAATAAAATTGGTAAATTTATCATTATAAAGAATTAAGTTATTGCCAGATCAACATAATTTAAAATTAAGAATTACCAATAAGTATATTAAATGTTAACTTTAAATGAAAATCAAGTAAATTAAGTATTTAATGGGACTAAAATCAAGCAAAATAAATTAAGGGACCAAAATTACATTTAAGCCTTTAATTTAACATTTTCAGACTTTTTTCTATTTATGCTATGAAACTCTAATAAGAGAAAATGAGATAAGCATTGCACTTTTCGTAGACTGTAAAGTGGCTTCCTAATACTTGAAAAATTAGTTATTAATATTTAAAAATATTTAAAAAATAAATTTTAATATTTTAATATTTCAAAACAAAAACTAAATATTGGTGAAGATGGAGAAAGGCATGTGAAATGTAATTTTTTTGAAATAATTACTTAACTATACATATTATATTAAATTATTTTTTAAATATTAAATCAACTAATTTTAAATTATTAATAATTTTTTAGAAATTTATATAAATGTAATTAGAATTTAGGTTTGAATAAATTAACTTTCGACTTAATTCATGATATATGAATGTCTAACCTATTAAATATGTTTAAGCTTATAGCTTAAATAATATATTAAGTTAAAGCTTGTAGGACCTAACCTAATAAGCCTCCAATGACCTTCAAACTTACAAACACCTCTACTGGAGAATGATTAAATCTTGAATATATTTTGATTCATTAAATTTTGGATATATATTTCTTTGAGTAGTGGTAGAAATGATGATTTATTTAACATACACATATAAAAATTTAGATTCAAAATCAAATATGATGGAAGGTCAAAATTTTAAAATAATATTAGATACTATTACACCACAAAAGTATTGGCTTGAATATATTTTGATTTTTAATATGTGAGATAATACTACTATAAAAAATATATAGTTTTTTACTACTCATCTTAATATAATAAATAATATATATTTTTATACATTGACATTTTTTAAAATTTAATAATTTATTTAAATATTCTTAAAATGATTAATCCAAACTGATTACCATTATCTCTTTACACACACGCATAGTATTAATTTTTTATAATAAAATAAATTTAATACTTGTATTAATCTTATAAAATTTGAATTTAAAAATAAATTTTCATTAAGTATTTGTATAAACTCATCAATTCAAATAAAATATATAGTTATTTACTATACATTAAATATAAATTATTTTATTCACAATTTCTAGAAAAATAATAATCTATTGTATATTGTATAAAAACTTTAATTGTTGAACAATTTAAATTATAATTTAATCTTATGATTTTTTTAATTTTTATCATGGATGCCCTTCGTTATATTTTTAATAATTTAAATACATTTTTTATATTTTTAAATTTTATTCAATAATTTATAGTAATTAAAAAATTATTAATTTTTCTAATTTTATTACATTTTAATAGTCTAAAATTATGAAATTATAAATTTTTATATTTTTTTATTTAATACAAGAGTAAGAAATGTTTATTTTTATAATAAGTTAAACAACTATAAACTTTATTTTAATAAAAAAATTTTATTAAATGATCAATTTCTATATTTATTTTTTCATATTTTCCATAACTCTTTATTTTCTATCTCAAGTCATTAATTATCACTGAAATTATGAATCCTTTTGTAAATCAATTTCATGTTTAATTAAATAATGCTCTTTTTTCTACTATCTTTTAAGTTAAGAAAATATTGACCATCCTATTTTATAATAATTTATAATTATTTTATATGAATTCAATCTTTTTTCATATAGTTTTTTAATACCAGTAGTAAGATTATCCTAGATAACTATAACATACAATAAGACATCATTATCTTTTCTAGACTTTTTGTGCTAATTTTTGGAAGTAATATTAATTAATACTTGTTAATGATAATTTTTGTTGTTTTTAATAAAAATAAAAAACAATTTATGAACTTTCTTGTGTTAAAAGGCTTGTTTTTAATACATCTATTTTGGTTAAAATTGATAAAACGATACCAAACTTATTTAAATTGTTTATAACAAAAGATTTATTCAAATGAAAAGAGATTCATAACATTGAGTAATATATGATAGGGTTTGGTTAAAATTGATAAAACAATATCAAACTCATGTTAAATTATTTATTGAGAGAAGAATTATTTAAATGAAGAGAAACTTATGACATTAAGTAATGTATGATAAACTTAGGTGTTAGTTAATTAACCGATTAAGCAATCTAACTAAATCAATCATACTAAATCAAAAGAGCTAAAATAAAAGTTTAATTATGTCTAAATCATAAGTCTAATTTGACTCTAATTGAAAATGTTGAATTTGAGCAGTTGAATTTAAGTTTGGGCAAGTAGAAGAAAGTTTGTTTGATATGCATAATGGAATGAAAATGACTATTTTCTAAGAAATGAGTATTCCATCAAATAATGGAACCTCTATTTCATAGTAAAAGTTATTACATTTTTTTATAATTTTATAATTTTATTTTGTGGGGGGAATAATCAAATAATTTTAATGGTAATAATTTAAATGGAATTCTTATATGGAAAGGGTAAATTTTGATAAGAAATATGAATGAGATAATAAGGAAAGGAAAATTAATTGATTAAATGAGTTTTGGGATCAAAATCTTGAAAGAAATAGATGAGATAATAGTTTAGAAATGAGTATATGAATATGAAGGAAATTAAGGGTATTTTTCTCATTTCACCCCTACTCTAGTCTTTATTTTTTCCTCTTTACTCAGCCACTCCCTATATTTTCTTAAATCCATAACTCTTTTTCTCCATTCTTCCTAACTTCTTTTCCTTTTCTTTTATAACTTTCTCTCCTTCCTTTAATAAAGGATCAAGGAAGCTAGAATTCATTAAAATTTCTCACATAACTAGGATAAGTTCCTTATTATATGTAACATCTTCTTCATTTTTCTTTTAAAATGAGAAAGTTTGAGCAAACTAGCTTAAAGAAGGTATTTTGAGCCCTAATATTGAAAGTGATGATTTTAGGTGTTTAAGAGCTAATAATTCTCACTTTCAACCTTCCAACTCTTATTTAGAGGATTAAATTACTTTTGCTTTGTTGAAGTTAGACTTTTTAGATTTTAATAAATATATGAGGTATATAATGATTTAATTTGATTTTAATGTTCAGAATGATATGAATAAGGCGTCTTTGATATGTATTTATGATTTGGTTATAAGTTATGATGTAATAAGTGCATTGGATGGCATTAATGATAAATGAACAATGTTTTCAAGTTAGAATTTGTAGAAGTCCATGTAGTAGTCAATTACATTGCTGACCTTCCATTATAGAATTGGCTTTAAATGTTTGTAGTTGATTATGGTTAAATGGCTTGGACTTTGGATGGCCATACTCAAGTATATAATTGACTATTTAATTGGACCACTCTTTAAAAATTCATAGTTAACTAAGACCTATATATTGAAGATTCATAGTTAACTATATAATTGACTATTTAACACCTAGACCCCTTTGTGGTTAACTACATAGTCATCTATGCTTCCTTTCATGAGTTACATAAGTGATTACATAGTCAACTACGCTTTATGAATTTTATGTATTGTGTTATGAGAAGGAGGATTTAAAAACTATGTGTTATATGATATTGTGTATAATTATTATTTAGTGTACATTGATGAAAATGAGATGTGTGGCTATGTAAAAAGACATAGGATAACTGCAAATTGAAATATGTGTTCTTGGTAAGAATGAATGTATTGAAATCATAAGAAAGGTGATAGAAGCGATGTGATATTTGATTATTAGATCTGGTAATAGTTAATGGGAGATAAGATTGATCGAAAGGTGTAAGGATCGGTTAGTGAGCGATAAGGCTAGATGAGAGTCATAAAGGGATTTATTCACTTTCTTTGTATATTATTTTTGTGCACGGCACGATGTGCTCGAGACATGAATGCATGTATATTTTAGTGATGGCATGGATGAGCTTATAAAACTATAAATGAATGTGTTGATACTAATAAGATTTATATTATGAATCATATGCCTTAAGTGTTTTGATATATATAAGGGTAAATCTGGTTGGTAAGTTATAAAAATTGTATATATATTTGATTGTATTAGAATATTTATTCACTCAGCCTTAAACTTATTGCTCTATGTTTTATATTGCAACTCATAGGTTAAGCCATCTCTACCACCACCTTAGAGTTAAACTTCTAGAAGACTTTTTGGTATGACTTAGGCAACATATGATATTTTGTTGTCATTAGCTATTTTAAAACTTTATCTTATATAGGTTAAGGGTAGAGGAATAGAATCATATTTCTTTTGAAATTAGTTAGGCCATTTTATCTTCAAGCTTAGATGGATTACAAATAGGCTTAACTTTTTTTTAATTGAATTACATTTGCTAAATGAAATTTCATCTATTCCTTCTATTGTGTGAAATTATTCTTTAATATCTGTATATTTTTTGATATGTTAGTGTAAGATGTAGGTTAGGCTAGTAAAGACCAAGTAATAAGACCTACACTAGTTATAATTAGGAGTTAGATCATCACAAAAGTAATGAAATAAGATGTTTTATCATTTATAAAATGGTATTTTAACACCTTTATTTATCATATGTTTCATATAATTCAACATTACCATTCGTTAATATATAATAAAAAATATTAATTTTTGAATATTCCTTTATTAAAATATTTTAATAATTATATTTTTACTAATAAAATTTAGGGCAAATCACTTTTCCTTCTTTCGTGATTAGGGCTAATTACACTATGATCCTTCTTGTTTGAGAAATCTTATGGACCTCCCTTAATTTATATGAATTCTTTGCACTCTTTTCCTTCGAAACTAATATCTGTCAGTTAACTAAACAAAATTGTTAGTTAACTATTTTTTTTATTTTCTTTCAAAATTTTATGACTATATTGCTCTTGTAAGCATTATATAAACAAAACACTTTGTTTTTGTCTCATAAATATATTTTATGTTGAGCATGGAGTTTATTTTCTTTACTTACCATTAGAGTGAAATAACCACTACTAGTAATACCAAAAGGTTAGATTAAAATAAACTCTTTGCTTTAAGTTTAGTGATATTGTTTTAATTATTTAAAACATTTCAAATTGAAAGAATAAAGGAATAAATTATAAACTTAAACATAACATCACATTAATTCTCATTTCAATTACATAAACCACTATAAAAATAACATTGCATTAATATTAACTTCAATTGAAAAAAATAATCTTCTAACATAAATCCCTTGAACATTATATTACTTTAGCAACACAACAATAAAAAATAATAAAATAAAAAATACACATAACAAGAGTAACAAAAATAAGGTATTAATTATGATACTTATTTTGTTTTATGGCAAAAAAGGCTTCTATTGTGTTATAATTATTTCATTTTAAAAAATTCATATTAATAATTTAAAACAATTCAATTAAAGATAAAAGAATAAAAAGAAAAAAAGTATAATTCAATTTATATATTTGTTGTTTTGATAGATTAAAATTTTGTATTAATTATATTTAAAACTTTGATTATAAAAATATATTTGAAACTATAACTCTTTTAGTAAATATTATAAGAATATATTTAAAATTATATTTTAATTATTTTTACTATTTAATGTGCATTAATAAAACATCATTTACTTATAATTAATAATTCATTTATATTAAATATATTAAGATTAACATCTTTTTAAAAATTATCTTTATTAGATATTATTAAGATTAGTAATGTTTGTAGGAATGAAATTATCTTTATTAAATATTAGCAATATTAGCGTTATATTACTTAATTTTCTTATTTTTTATTAAAATATTCCTTTTCTTCCTATGTGTTTCATAGACCATTGTTGATCTCTTCCTTCTTCCCAAAGCCATCGCATGTGCATTGCTTTGATTTAACTTCTCCACATTCTTTTTCCATAATCATTGCACCACTCTGCCACTATGTTGTTTTGATCCAACTCTTTTACATTTTTCTTCCTTAACCATTGCATTGGCCTCTAAACAACATTTTTACCAATGATATTATATTTGTGATGACTTACTTGGTTATGATTGACATGGAACCTATATTCCTGGTTCCACATGCCTATCTAATCCTATATGACAAAAACATTAATTAATTTCACTTTTATATCTACAAAATGAATATTCACAAACAAAATTCATGTTAGGACTGATTCTAAACTATTTGCATAAAATTGACTCAATTTCTAACTATCTTCTAACAAGATCATTTGCTTTCAAAAGCAATTTAGGAGATCTTTATTGCTGAGTTGACTATGGTGGTTTAAGAGTTACTACAAACAAATCTGTAAAATAGTTTAAATAAATAAGAGTAAATCATAAATTCAATAAGTAGATAACCTACTTATTACACCTAATCAATCATATCCACATTTATCTTATATTCTCTATACATACAATCATAGCAAACCATAATTATATCTATTATTCTAAATCAGATATTTTATAATACTATCACCCTATAAAAATAACATGTAATGTTCAATCAAGAGATACAAAATGTCATAAACATGAGCTATCTTGTTCATTTTCTATTATCATATCCATCATACATAATTATATCATGGCACAACTCAATAATAACAAATACAAATCATATTTACAAATTAAATGCATAGATAATAAAGGTAAAATTAATCAATTTTAATGTTAAAGGTTATTCTTATCCTACCTACTTAGCTAGCCTATCTACTATCCCTTCTACTTCCTCCCTACAAGAATCTAAGCAATATATGACATTTGATGTGACATAAGTGCTTACTCATTAAATACAAAATGATAACCCTTAATACCTAGCAAAATTGCTTCATTTCTTGTAAGATAGGGCCTTAGGGTAGAGAATCGTGCTTCAATATTGTTTATACATAAAAGCTCCTAAGGCTTAGTTTTTTATACCCATATAAAGAAAATTTATGTTCTTGTACCACTTATACATAAATTGAAAATAATAGTTCACCTTTTCCTTCCTTTTCATAATTAATTTCATTTTTATAATCATTTCACAGTTTCTCATTCTTGTATTCCATCCAACTCTATTTAGAATATCAGCACCAATGCACACACTCATAATCACTTTCCAGGATCATAAAAAAATATCCTCACACACTATAACAGTTCACATCAGCATAATAATTCATTATATGAAACAATATTAAGCCATTCAATTACTCTTAAGTTTTGTAAATCAATCAAGCAATATTATTAGCTAAGCCATCAATCACATTCAAATATAATATTAATCTCGTAAGTATTCTATATACTACATTATGCAAGTTGAAAGGATTAAATAAAGATACTTAATTATCTCCAATCATGTATGAAATCTCAAAGGTGAATTTCTAGAACTTATTTTTAGTTATAATAATCGATTACTACTATCCAAAAATGTAGGCTTCATTAATATTTGCTTATTGTATTATAATATACATAATCTTCATAATACTCAAACATATACCTAAATATATATAGCGATTATGGTACTCAAGTATAAGACTATATAATCTGTAGTAATAATTAGATATGCTACCTATTGAATCTTTTATAGTAACCAATATGCAATATAGGAGTTTATTATAATAATGAAATATATGTTGTTATAAACAAATACTACTATATGATATACTTTTAAGATGATTTAATACCATACTAAAATATTAGATAATATGGTTCAATATATAATACAATATGATGCAATATAAATTCATACTATTGTAAAATATGGGGGAAATATAGTTTATCACTATAATATAATATAATATAATATAATATAATACTATAATTGAATATAAGATGATATATTTTAGTTCTATAGTAGATTATAACTTAATATATTTTGATACTACAATAGGTTATAACACATTATAATTCCATTTTATAGTAAAATATAAGATAATATAATTTAACATTATAATAAAATATAAGATAGTTTAGTTCAATATTATTATATATTGTAAAATAATAGAGTTCAAAACTATAATAGAATATAAAGTAATATAATTTACTTTTATAATAAAATATAGGGGAATAATACTTCGCTTCTATAATGGAATATAAACCATTATCATCTAATACTATAATAATATAGACCACTATAATCCAACACCATAAATCGATATAGTCTAATAGCATAATGGATTATAAACCAATGTAATCCAATACTAAGTTGGATTATAAACTATCATAGTTCTATGTAATAAGGTAAATCCCATACAATCACAATTTCATATTGTCTTAATTTTATGATATCAAGTTCTATTACTAAGATCCATATAACTAACTTTCATTTGTCAAACTCTAATTTACCTTGACCTCGAATAGTATTTCATCATTAATTAAAAGTTTATAAATATAATGGTTATGCAATACATCCTATACGAAACTAGACTTAAATAAATTCTCTTGGGATGCTTATTTACTATAAAATGAGTAAAATATCATATGCTTATAATCTATACAATTTAATCCTAAAAATTCACTTTTTCTCTAATTAAAGTTTATAGCTCATTTTCATTAATTTAATGATATATTGAAATATACATAAGGTTTTGAAGTGAAATTAATTCATTGGAAAGTAGACTCAATTACCTTTCTAACAATATATGGTTCACTCAAAATGGATATAAGACAAGTGAGTTATGACCTTTTGGAATTGACCAAATAATGTTTTCCCAGTATAGTACTTGAGTACTGTACTTGAATACTTAGGTACATAAAACAATTTTGGCATTACATTTGACTACTATAGTTGAGTGTTGGTACCTTGGAAGTTTTTGAAAGCTTATGCTTAAGTACTATACATGAATATAGTCTAATTTTCAATTTTTCACCAAAATTTCACCAAAACTTAAAGTAAGTTTCAACTCAAAATATTTAAGCATAAGCTTAATTCTTCAAATATGTTAAATAACCTTCTTTAAAATTTTCCTAGCTCACAAAACTCAATTAAACAAACTTCATTAACACATTATTGCTAATAATCATGAATTTTCATGAAAATCTACATAAATACCTAAATCTACTAACAACATCAAATTAAGTTATTTTAAATAAATTATCTCCTTTCTTCTAATTTGAAAAATTAGAAGAGATGACTAGTTAAATGAGTTGATTACCCTATTCATGTAATAAAACAAGTTTGAGAGTAAATCCCCATTTTCCTTACATTATCAAATTTATAAGAAAATCATCATAAGAAATAATGCTAAAAAAGACTACCTTACTTTGTTAGATGTATTTATCAAGAAGCATTTAAGAATTTGATCAAAGAAAATTACTTAGATTGAGATGAATGAAGGTTAGAGCTTAAAAGAGAAGAAGGAGCTAAAACCTCTAGTAGAAAGAATGATAGAGGAATTGCCTATGGTGGTTTTTATTGCCACTAAGGGCAATTTCAGCATTTTCAAAATTTACAAGGGCAACTTAGGTAATAATAATCCTAAGTCTCTTCCAAGCATTCTACTTCAATTCTAATTTCACACAACATTATACTTCATCTATTTATAGTTACTCTCACCTTCCAAATTATTTCCTTACAATTAATTCTACATCCTAAGTTTTCTTATGACTTTTTTAATCACGATTAGGCATACAAATTTACTTGATAAATTATTGGAACAATTTTTAAAATGTTTAGGGTATGATAATATTGTCTTATGTTTTCTTCCTAATGATAATGAATAATTACTAGACAAGATCAATAAAAAAATTAAGAAATTTAAATTATTAAAATAAAAATCCAAAATTTTCACATATCATAAGTAAATTAGGAAAATGGAAGCTTTATTGTGAAAAGAATGAGTGAATTTTTTTAGAAATTTGAAGACAAAAATAAAAAATGAAACTCCAATCCTCAATATAAAGAAGAATTTTTATAACATCTTTGCAAAGAAGGCAAAACTCTTTTGCATTTCGCTCATTCCATGAAGAATGGCTTCATTTCGATGGATTGCTTAGAAGTAATACCTACACTAAGGAGAATTATTAAAAAAAATAAAAGGCTACATATGCTCTACTTTGGTAATGGAAGGTGAAAGAAAAAAAAAGTGTTTTTGGTTTCTAATAGATCCTTATGTGCTAAGGAGATATAAGGGCATTTTAGGTACACAATTTTTAACTTTAGATTACACCATCTTTTGTTAGTCAAAAGGGGGGTTTTGGGCATATTTCAAACAAGAGGAGAACGTAGTGTAATTAACCTTAACCTTAGAAAAGGAGAGAGTAATTTGCTTTCAAATTTAAAATAGAGTATTTTTATATTTTTATAAAAAATTTAGTAAATTAAATTTTTTTATAGTTTTATTATAGAAAAAGGTTTTGTTAATTGTATGCTTTTTTTTAATTATATGAATAGTAATTTACTTAATACATGTAAAATATTGAGGGTTCAAACCCATAAGGTGAGGAGAGTAAAGCTTTTAAGCCAATATCAAGTATTATTGCATTATTAAGGGTGCCAACTTATTAATTATAATTTTAAATAAAATTTTAATTGTAGCAATTTTCATTATTGATCAAATTAATTATTTTAATAATATTAAATTATTTAATAAGAAATTTATTATTTATATGATGAAGATATTTTTATCATTAATTATGCTCTCTCTATTTCATTATTATATTATTTTATTATACTAAATATAAAAATAAAATAAAATGCTCATTTCATTTTATTCCGTTCCCTTTTCGTTTCTCATGCCCATTCTATTCCATTGGATCTAATATAACATAAGAAAAAGGGAAGAGAATGAGTATGTGGTCAAAAGATTGTTTTCTTTCGTCCTATTTGAATATATCAATTTTTTTTAAATTACCCCTTAATGAAGAAACACAAAAATATGGGATTTAGAAAACATCTTACATCTCTTTATCATCCATTCCCTTTCATCCAAAGATATTATAATTACTTCGAAAAGTACTATGATAAACGTATTATTGCTATAGAAGAGGAATATATATATATATTATTTATAACACATTTCTTTATTCTTAATCTAATAAAAAAGGTTAATTGTTAATTTTATGAAATTTATATATATTAAAAATTATACTTTTCAATTTTTAGTACATTAAAAATTTTAACGAGCTTTTCCCTATCAATTAAGAGAGTAAGAACATAAGTTTTTTTTTGGTAAAAGGGAAACTAAAACGAAACAAAAAACATTAAAGCAAAACGAGGCCTATCTACTAAAGAAAATTCCAAGAGAATCAACTAAAATAGTTAAAGAAACTTCATCAGGAGGCTGGTCCTAAATCTTCTCTATAAAATGATGCTGAACTTTCTATTTAGCAAGTTGATCAGCTAGTTAGTTCCCCTCCCTTAGCACATGAGAGAAAGACACAAAATTGAAAGAATAAGTCAATAGATATGTCTTGGTAGATGCCCCTAAGGGGATAAGATTTCGATACTTCTTGAGAGTAAAGATGGATAGCTTCCATAGAATTAGATTCTACATCAAGGTTTTTAGCCATATGTTAAAAAAATTTGATTGTTAACACTTCCACATGAGAGTTTGTAGTCCAACCTTGGAAATGAGAAAAACCAAAAAGCTAGTAGCCATTCCAATTTCTAACCAAACCTCTAAAACTAACCCTACTTGAATTCCTAAAAGAACTACCATTAACATTAACTTTAATCACATCTAAAGGAAGGGGATTTCGTTTCACCATTCTAATAGCTTTCACAATTGGGGTTTCACTTTGCCATTGAAAAGCTTTAGCATAATCTCTTTCAAGGCAAATAATCTTCTAAAATGTGATCCAAGGAGGGATATTAAAACCTCTGAATATCATGTCATTTCTATCCAACCAGATACACCAAATTGCAATTAAAAAAATTTTCTTCCACCCATCTTTATTAAGAGAGTTGGGAGGAAGCATTACTTATTAACCAATTAGTGGCTTCCATGTTGAAAAAATTTGAATTCCAAGAATCAACATTTAGCAACATCCAAATTTGTTTAACTCTGGGATAGTCCCATAGAAGATGAAGGAGAGATTCATTCTCATTAGGATAGAATTTGCAAAAAAAAAAAGTTTAAGAGGTTTTGTTTCCATTTGAAGAGATTAGTGATGATTCTATCTTCAGCATATAACTAGAAGAAAACATAGATTTTCTTGAGGGATTTTCATGCTCCAAATCTTACTATAGCTCAGAGGAGTAGGATTTTTATCTTTTAATAATAGCCACCTATAAGCAGATTTAGTAGTGAAACTCCCATCATTTGAGAAACTCCAAATAATTCTATCCCAACCCTGAGAGAAAAGAGGGATTGGAATATCTTGGATTTTAAATAGAATATCCTTAGGGATATAGGTATTAATTAGGTTTAACTTCCATTTCCCTTTTAAGATGAGATCCTTAATAAAAAGATCTCTATCTTTCTAGTGAATGTTAGGAATCACATCTTTGAGCTTATAGTCTCCAACCTATCAATTAAACTAAAATCTTGTATTTTTTCTAGATTCAATACACTACTGGAAACCATTTCTAAACTTAGAAATACTTTGCACAATATCCTTCCAGATCTAAGAAGGTCCTTTAGGATAATAGAAGTTAAGAGAATGAAATTCTCTTGGAAGATGTTTCTGTTTGAGAACTAAAACCCATGATTTTTTTTTCTTCATGAATTATACTCCAACCTAATTTTCCTATTAAAGCAAGATTGGATTCCCTAGCTTTTCAAATCCCTAAGCCACTATATTTTTTTTAGAAGAGTGATAGTTTCCCAATTAACAGGATGAAGACCCTGTGAAGTTTGATGAGACCTCTATATGAAGCTTCTAATAAGTTGTTCTATTTTATCACATGTTCTAATGGGAAGGAAGGCAGATTACAAAAAATAAGCAACGATGGCATTCAAAATTGTTTAGGCCAATGTGATTCTTCTAGTAAGGTTGAGGAGATTGCTTTTTCAGGCCGAGAGTTTAGTTTCTAATTTTGGAATAATAAATTGGAAGTGAGCCTTACTCACCCTTCTCTTGAGTAAATGCACACCAAGATATTGCACTATGTTATCTATGGAACTAATTTGACTAACAAGCTTTATGTTAAAAGTTATTCTTTTAGGGATCTTAGGGAATATAAGAGCTTTGGATCTATGAAAGTTTATCTTCATTCCTGAGACTTTGTAGAATTCCTTTAGGGAAGCTGTAATCACTTTAGCTTGATTAATGGTTCCTTTAGAGAACAAATGAACATCATCAACAAAAAAAAGATGGGAAATAGAAGGGCCTTCTTTAGAAACATTCATAGGAATCTATTCATTTCTTTCCACCTTTTTATGGATGATATGGGCAAAGACCTCTATGTAAAGAACAAAAAGATAGGGATAAAGAGGTTCTCCCTATCTAATAGCTCTTTTAGGGGTGAAAGGATCCAAAGGTTCTCCATTCCAAAGAATTTTGAAAGAAAATCTAGCTACACAACTCATGATCAGATTGATAATTTTTTTAGGAAATTGGAATTTGTACAGAGTCCACTTAAGAAAATCCTAATCAACTCTATCATAGGCTTTTTCTAAATCAATTTTAAACATCATGACTCCTTTTTTGTTGTTGGTCTTTTAAATAAAATGATGTAATTCTTAGGCAAGCACAATATTATCAATTATGTTCCTCCCTGGAATGAAACCACTTTGAAAAGGATTTGTGACTATAGGGAGGAAAGGTCTGATTCTATTGATTAGGACCTTCATAATAATTTTATAAATAATATTATACAAACTAATGGGTTTGAAATTTATGATAGTTTGAAGAGGTTATTTCTTTAGGATGATAACTAGTAAAGTCTCTCCTATACCTTCTTGGACTTTCCCTGTGCAAAAAACATCCTTAACTAAATTCCAAAGGGAGTCACCAATAATATCCTAATAAGTTTTGAAGAAAATAGCTTGGAAATCATCCGATCTCGGAGATTTGAAAGACCCTATAGATTGAAGGGCCGCATAAACTTCAAATTTGCTAATAGGACCCATAAAGAAGGATTGATCATGAGGCTGTAAGGTAGGAATACTATCCATAACCAGATTAAAAGAAACTCTATTTTCTTTAGTGCAAAATCGATCTTGGAAGTGGTTGAAATTGCTTCCTTAATTTATTACTGGTTGGTAGACTAACTGCTATTAACCATCTTTAGATATTTAACTTTATTTCGCCTCCTTCTAACAATTGTAGTGGCATGGGAATATTTAGTGCACCAATCCCCATGATTAAGTTTTTGAAGTCTGGATTTTTGCAACCAAAACATCTCCTTCTGATTAAGGACTATATTAAAATCATTATTTAGCTATCTCTCAAAAAGGGCCAAATTATGGGAGTAATGATAATAGAGATCCTATTGAACTTTAGCTAATTTGTTTAGGATTCTTCTTTTACGATGAAAAATGTTTCCAAAAACTTTCTTATTGAATTCCAAGCATTTTTCTTGAAGATAATGTAGCTTGTGGGAGATATTAGAATGAAAAGTATGCTGACCTTGATACACTACTTCTTTAAATTGCTTATGAGCAATTTAAGTAGCTTTAAAATGAAATGTCTTGTATCTAGGGATTACAAAACAATTATTAATTCTTAGTAGCATAGGATTATAGTCAGAGTAAGTCCTTAGTAAATGGAGGACCATGGCTTTTAGAAACAAATTTTTCCAATTAGGATTAATAAGAGCTCTGTCAAGTCTTTGAGAAGATATGCATCTATTATTGACATATCTATGCCATGTAAATTTGGGACCATTAAAGCTTAAATCCATAAGATCACATGCTGCCAAATTTTCATTAAATAAATCCGTTCTTCTTTTGCATATCTAACCTTCTCTATTCTCTTCAGTAGAAGTAATATCATTGAAGTCACCAATGGTCACTACTAACTCTTAGGATTCTAGGAAGAAAAATCTTAGGTTAGTCCAAATAAGGCTCCTATTTAAAGCAGTTAGACTAACATAGATAGCAATTAAGATCTAAGATCTCCCTCTAGTTATAATACAAATAATAATATACTGACTATGACTTCTTATAGTAGTGATAAAAGGGGAGGAATGATTACACAAAATCCAAATCCCTCCAGAAAATTCCCAAGGGTTTTATATGGCATTAGGATTGTATCTTTCCTTATTCCACCGATTTCTTAGTTTATTGAAAGGGATGTGGGTTTCCAGAAGAAGCACAATATTTGGTTTATAAAGTTAGAGAAGATTTTTCATATGCCTCCTAGCTTCCATGTTAGCTGCTCCTTGAATATTCTAGGATAGAATAGAAAAAGAAGGAAGTAAAGACATAATTGATAACATCATAATGAGAAAAGAAAAACCAAATTAGGTTTATTAGGAATCCTCGCATATCATTTCATCCCTAGAGTCAAAGGACTCTGTAATACAATTATCATTATTTTCAACTTCATCTTCTAATTCATGTCATTCCTCCATGTTAGCAAGATCCATGTCTAGAGGTTTACCCCCATGATCTCCTTGAGTAAGAGAGTTATTAAGTTGACTATTCCCAAAGGATTTATTCACAATAGGCACATCTAGAGGCATTTGATTGTCCCTCAGGTTCACATTAAAACTTAATTCATGGGGACTTTTGGGAAGTTGTTGAGATCCTGAGAGAGAGAAAGGAAGTTTTTTTTAGGTGCTGCATCTTTAATTAGGTGTGTTCCAAATGACAAACTTTTGGAAATTCCCTGAGGTTCACTAACATCCTAGTTTTCTTTCTGTTGTTTCATTCTATCACTGAATGGGCTATAGGTAAATTTGGACTTTTTGGTGATAATCTGATAGGGAGATAGAGGAGTGAGATTAGGATTGAAAGGAGCTTGTACAATTTCATTGGTAGTATTTCCTCTTTCCTTGTCATTCATATTGGATAGGACTACAAAAGTATTTTGAAGTTTCTGTTCCATTAGCTGGGCTTGTCTTCCAGTTTAGCATGTTAACTAGATTGGGGTTGTTTAGATTTAATGTTGGCCTTCTTTCTTTATGAAGCCATCATCCATTCACTAAACAAAACCTCTTGATTAAGGGTTTCTCCTATCTCCAAATGTGAATTCTCCCTAACATTTCTTAATGTGCATTGATCGACATTATGACCATATTTACCATAATTGAAACATAATTTATGTAGACCCTTATACTCCATTTTCAACCAGCGCCCTCCAATCATTACTTAAGGGATTAAAGGTTTCATAAGACTAATTTGACACATAAACAAGCAAATTTGCCCTTAGAAGCCATAAAAGTGTTTCTATCCTTTTTAATAGGTTTGCTTATTGTCGTGGTAATTACTTTTAGGGATCAGCTATATAATATAGGATGTTTAGTTCAAGAATACGAATCTAAGCCAAGGTGGAAGAAATTGAATGAACAACGGGAATAAACTCAAGGGTCCATGTTTGCATTATGAGATAATGATAAAAAATAAGCCAGGGACCCTCAGCTATCACATAATCCCGATTACTATCCATAGAAAATCTAACTAAGAAGAAATCATGGTCAAGATTGATTACCTTCATTAAGCCATTAATATTCCACATTTGTTCTAGCTTCCTTTTTAGAACTTGATAATTTATCATGTGCTCGAGTAACTTAATTACAAGGGAATTGCGCCATGGAAGGCAGAGTTCATCAATCAGCTCCTCCTCAAAGTGAGTTTTAGGTAAGTATTGATTCCCATTGTGATTTGCAATTTTGACCTTCTAATTTGCGAGTAAGTCTTCTTGATCTCTATTTGGTCCTCCATCTAGCCCTCCCATAAGCTTTTCCTTTAAGGATACATTTCTCCAGCCTTGGTTAGCATCTTCTTTCTTTGAGAAATTGCTCGAATCAGGAGGTTCCTTCACAATGGTATCATCGCCATTCTCCATCGTGTTGAAAACCCTAGCCATTGTTTAGGGCCCGGTCCACTAAGACCCACATAAAATGCAGCTTATTTTAACTAGTTTGATCTACACAAAAACTCGCAAAGCTCGCAGACTTTGTTTTATAATTGGGTTTGACTCATGGGCCGGCCCGTTTAATTTGCGGGTTGGCCTGCATGGATAAAGTCTGTTTAAGTTTGTATTTTTTGCAGGTCTATTTTTAACTAATTTAATCCACAAAAAACTCATGGACCGGTTTGTTAGACCCATAGGCCGAAGGGAAGTTAAACACCCCTACCATTGTTCTTCACAAACGAGAGAATATCCTACGCTTTAGACATCAAGGACACATCCCAAACTTGCATGCATAATGATTAAAGAGTGCATCTTCTAGAAGAACAAGACTAGAACATAAATGAAATATAAAAGAATTTCTCCTTCTTACATTAGTGACTAGCCTAAATCAAATAGAGCAAGAGTGAAAAGGTTGAAAAAGAAGGGCATTTTTTAAAAATAAAAAAATAAAAAAAAGGAGGTCACACTTTTGGGTGGTGAGATATTAGCTCAACCGTGTAGGCTTAATTTAAAAGTCAAAATCATATTCGCGCTATGATCTATCAGTACTGCGGATGGCTATTTAATTACTTTTGCCAGATGAAAAAGGTCAAGCTGGTTTTGAATAGGTAGTCAAAGTTGTTTGGTTAGAGTGCACGATCCTCGTTAGACATTTCAAGAGGAAAAAATAATATAACACCGCTTCACCCTCTTTCCCACAAACAAGAAGTAGAGTGAAAGTCATTTCAACGTTTAGCCCCTAAAGTGCAATTGGGTACCGCGTGAAGACGGTGGTTCCTGAACCACGTGAATTATTTCCCTTTGAAAATGATCGTTGTGCTTTTCCATCACGTAGCACATTAATACCACTTTCCCTTTTCTCAACTACCCGCTCAACTTGATCCTCAATATCCTAGCTCTAATGTTAAATTGTGTAATGAATGCTTGCTCAATAAATTCAGTGTGTAGATAAGCAGCTCAATCCTTTTTTCGTTCAGCAATTATGGACTCGTATATAGTAAAAAGTAGTTTAATTAGCACCGAAAATAATTTTTCGTAAAAAATTAAAATTTTAAGAATTATTAATAAAATAATAATTATATTTTAAATATTATTACAATATAAATTAATAAAATTTAATTATTATTAATTAAATTTAATAAAAATAATTTTATTATTATATTTATAAATAATACAGATGAATAAATAATTTTTTATACTTTGTGGAAAGTAAAATTTTTTATTTTTTTAATTTGTTAAATAATAGTAAATTAAATAATTTATTTTTTAAAAAATAAAACTTTTCTATTAAGACGAACTAAAAAAACTCTAATTTAACTCCGTGAAAATGCCAATTCCGAAAGTTCAAATTCGATAGGACCAAGGAGGTCCCTTTCCAGTTTGCAGCTTTCTGTGTGCTGTCAATGCAAAATACTTGACAGTTCATAGTAGCAAGCAGAAGTGATATATGCACCCAATAATACTCATTTCTTTCCACACATAATTATTTAATTCCACGAATTGAATCTCCTGCACTCGAAAAGTAGATATTTTTATATGTGGGTGAAAACTTGGAAATAGGATTGCACATGTACGTCGCTAGAAAAAATCCATAAGGTCTGTCCACTGGAAACTTTGACTCGAAATCATTGCCCAATGACCGGGGAGCATTTTATTCCTTTTAATAATTTAGCAGCGGTGGTGCCGTGGTGGCAGAAGGTGGGATATGAAATCTATGGTTTGACTTTTCCGCAGAACCAGGACACCAGGATGATATTAATAAGGACAATTTTATAATCCCAAAATAAAAATTTAGGTATTAGTAGCTCTCATAACATAATAATCATATAATTTTAATGATTTCATTTAAGTAAATAATTTTAATGATATTAAAATAAATGGTTAAGATAAAATGGTGAAAGACTTATCAAATAAATAAAATGCTTATAATATGATATTTATATTTGTAACCTTTATTTTTTTATATATTTCTAAATTTAACGTAGAGTTAATTATTTAAATAAATTATTTATATTAAATTACGTATAAAAATTTAATTTTTTCTATTATTATATATTAAATATATAATAATATTATAAAATTAATTTATTTTTAAATATTAATTTTTAATCCTATTGATATTTTATATTTGACTTTTATTGTACTTATTATTTGAGATTATTTTATATAAAATTAAGATATTTTTTATCAGTTAATAAAAAAATTTAGCACTAAAAAAATACATGATTTATTTAAAATATAAAATAAGTAAAAAAATATAATTTCTTATATTTTAAATTTATCATTTTAATTATTTTCTTTTAATTATCTTTTACTCATACATAAATCGTAAAAAATTTATAAATTATTATTAAAATAAATTTGATCTTTTAAATCATTCAAAAAATCACACAATTTAAGACAATCATTTGATATTAATTTTATAAATTCCTTATATTTAAAAAGATTAAAATTTTTAACTTTCATTTACTTTCTCTAAAATTCACTTCCAAACTTGATAATTCAAGGTAACTAATGAGTACTACTGTTTTTAAATTTATTAAACTATAAAAATTTATTAATTTCATGCTTTAATTTATTTTCTACAAATTTCATTTGGCTATTAAAATTATAATATAAGGTTAATCATATAAATATTATAATTCATGAAAGAGATATGAGTTTAAATTTTTCTTAACTTTTTTATTTTGAATTTTGTCTATTTATGATAATATATTTTAAATAACATGTTTAATTTCTTATTTGGAACCATGCTTAAATAATTAATAGTTTATTTTTAATTAAATTTTTTTATATATTATTGTTATTATTTAAACTTTTTATAAGCTCAAGTAAGAAAAATGAGAAATGGGATTAGATTTTCTTAGTTGCATATCCATAAAATTAAATTAAAAGTACTAAAATTACGTTATTCAACTAATTATTAAATAACGTTTAGAACCTATGTTTCATAATATATTATTTTTAGCTTTACTAAATAACGTACTTAATTTAAATAATTTATTTTTTAATTTTTTAATTTAATCTACACAATAACATACTTAATTTATTTTATCTTTAAATAACTAATATTTTATTTTATTATTTGAAAGATTTATTTAGTATATTATTATCACTTAAATATTTAAATTTTTTCAAAACCAAATAAAAAATGGAAGTTAGAATTGGATTTTTGTAATTGAATGCATATAGAATTAAAATAAAATTATTTAAACTAATTAATGAAGTATAAAAAATTTAAGGAAGGGAGAAAAATATAATTTCTTGATAACTGGGGGTAAAATTAAAAATATAAATAAACTTGTTGATTGGTTGTTTTTGATTTGTGTGCCATAATTTAATTTATTTAATTATTTATATATGTCATATATCATGTTTTAATTAGTTGATCAATTAAGATATTCATACCCTAACTTTTACTTTGAATTATCCTATTAATAAAGTTAAATTTACTCACTTCTACTTGAATTATTATATCATGCACGATGCATCATTCATAGCAAAGTTATATTTACACCACCTTGGTTAAAAATAATATCGCATGCCTTATATTCTTTTACAAATATGACGGCCACTGAAGTAATATAAATATAAGAAAATATATAACACGGAATAATATTTTGTTTACCACTAAAAGTGCAAACAAACAACACTGACATATGAAATCTAAATACTAGATGCTGCTGTTACATTTATGTTGATTAACTATGGATCCAAATAGCAACATGTATAAAAGATATTAATTAATGGTATATACACTAAAAATAAAATTTAAAATTAGATTTTGAATATAAATTAAAAATTATAATTAAGCACAAAATAGTGAAATAAATTTATAAATTTTATTTATAAATATAAAAGATTAAAAATTTATTTAAAATTTTATTTTCAATATTCATAATATTATTAAAAAGTATTTATATCCAAATATAAAATACAAACAATGCTATATATACTAAAAATTTAAAATTAAATTTTAAATGTAAATTAAGAATTATTAATCAATATAAAGTTATTGAATAAATTTATAAAATTTACTCTACTAAGTATAAAAATTCCAAATCCAATTTCAATTACAATATTTAACATTTTTGTACAAAATATAATTGGTTCTCTGTATTTATGACAAAAGGGGATAGTTTCTCTATTTTTTTTCGACTCGCAATCAAAGACACGTCAGCTGCAATCGTCATCCTGGTTCTGACACAACCAATTTCGTACACAGAACTATTCCCCCATTCATTTCCTTCTTTTCCCCAAGAACATTATGAACAAGAAACCGCGGTTCTGGTTCTCTGTTCTCATCCTTTACTTCTCTTTTTACACCCATCTTTCCCATGGAGCTGACTCCATCACTGCAAATCAATCTCTTTCCGGCGACCAAACTCTTGTTTCTTCCGGTGGGGTCTTTAAGTTGGGTTTCTTCAGGCCAGGTAATTCCTCCAAGTACTACATAGGCTTGTGGTACAACAAGGTTTCTGAACAAACCATTGTTTGGGTGGCAAACAGAGATAAACCTGTCTCTGATAAGAACAAAGCCAGGTTAGCAGTATCAGCAGGAAATTTGGTTCTCTTTGATGAGTCTGAAATCCCAGTTTGGTCAACAAATTTGAATTCATCCAGCTCCACTTCTGTTGTTGCTGTTCTTCTAGATGCTGGGAATCTTGTTTTGAGGAAGCCAAATACAACAGATGATTCAGAACCTTTATGGCAGAGTTTTGATCATCCAACTGATACATGGCTTCCTGGGGGGAAAATTAAACTCAACAATAAAACAAAACAGCCTCAATATCTAACTTCATGGAAGAATAAGGAAGATCCTGCAACTGGGCTCTCCTCTCTTGAATTGGACCCAAAAGGAACCACTTCATATCTCATTCTTTGGAACAAGTCTGAAGAATATTGGACAAGTGGTCCATGGAATGGGCATATTTTCAGCTTAGTCCCTGAAATGAGGGTAAATTACATCTACAATTTTACTTTTGTAAGTAATGAGAAAGAGAGCTATTTCACCTATGACATGTATAATAGTTCAATTATATCTCGGTTTGTGATGGATATTTCCGGGCAGATCAAACAACTTTCATGGTTAGAAAGTCCGGGGCAGTGGAATTTATTTTGGTCACAGCCAAGAAGACAGTGTGAGGTTTATGCTTTCTGCGGCGCGTTTGGAATCTGCACAGAGAACTCAATGCCATTTTGCAGATGTTTGGATGGCTTTGAGCCAAAATCACAGACAGACTGGAATCTGGAGGATCACTCAGGTGGTTGTGTGCGGAAAACCAAGTTACAAGTTGAGAGTTCTAATCGTTCTAATGGAAAGAAGGACAGGTTTTTAGCGAAGCCAAACATGGCCTTGCCCAAACATGCACAATCTGTTGGAGTAGGGAGTGTAGGAGAATGTGAAACAACCTGTTTGAACAACTTGTCTTGCACAGCTTATTCATATGATAGCAATGGGTGTTCAATTTGGAACGGAGATCTCTTGAATCTGCAACAGCTTTCTCAAGATGATAGTAGCGGAGAAATTTTATATTTAAAGCTTGCAGCTTCTGAGTTTTCTTCTGTTCGTAACAGTAACAAGAGCATGGTTATTGGGGTCATTGTGGGCGGAGTAGGCAGCATATTGATTCTTCTCGCTCTTCTGCTATTTTTCATGCTCAGGAGAAGTAGAATAATTGGAACACGAAAATTGGTGGAAGGTTCACTGATGACATTTGGGTACAGAGATTTGCAACATGCAACAAAGAATTTCTCAGAAAAACTCGGAAGAGGAGGTTTTGGTTCTGTTTTCAAAGGGACATTGCCGGATTCAAGTGTTATCGCAGTGAAGAAGCTTGAAAGCATCAGCCAAGGCGAGAAGCAATTCCGAACAGAAGTTAGCACAATTGGAACAGTCCAACATGTTAATCTTGTTCGGCTTCGTGGATTTTGCTCTGAAGGTGCCAGAAAGCTTCTGGTTTATGATTACATGCCAAATGGCTCTTTGAATTACCATCTTTTTCATGAAAAGAACAGCAAGATACTAGACTGGAAATTAAGATACCAAATTGCTCTGGGAACAGCTAGGGGCTTGACTTACTTGCATGAGAAGTGCAGGGACTGTATCATACACTGCGACATAAAACCCGAAAACATTCTCTTGGATGCTCAACTGTTTCCAAAAGTTGCAGACTTTGGCCTAGCAAAGCTCGTTGGACGCGATTTCAGCCGAGTCCTCACAACAATGAGAGGAACAAGAGGCTATCTTGCTCCAGAGTGGATTTCTGGAGTGGCCATCTCAGCCAAAGCCGATGTTTACAGCTATGGGATGATGCTATTTGAGTTCGTATCAGGTAGGAGGAACTCAGAGCCATCTGAAGACGGCCAAGTTATGTTCTTTCCCACTTGGGCTGCCATGGTAGTAATTCGGGGAGGCGATGTCCTTAGCCTCTTAGACCCTAGGCTTGAAGGAAATGCTGATGTTGAAGAAATCACCAGGATAATAAAAGTTGCTTCCTGGTGTGTACAAGATGATGAAAACCACAGGCCATCAATGGGACAGGTGATTCAAATACTTGAAGGAGTTTTGGATGTGAACTTACCTTCGGTTCCAAGAACTTTTCAAGTATTTATTGACAACCCGGAGAATATAGTTTTCTTCACTGACTCAAGCTCCAATCAGAGTTCACAGGTAAGGAGCAATGCGTCGGCAAGTTCATATCATGTTAAACGTAACATGGCTTCGGCAAGCTCCAAGTCTTTAGAAAACTAGGAGGAATTAATTAGTGGCTTCTCTCTTGTTATTAGAATAACTTCTGCCTTTTTTTTTTTTTTTTTGAGGCATGCAATTGTTAGGTAATGTATGACTTTGTCATGATTTATGTATAATGTATCGAAATAATGTCAACTCATATGGCTCTCTCCCTCTCTCTCTCTCTATATATATCAATGTATTCGTGAGTAGCTTAAGAGATAATACAGGGTGTGATCTCGAAGGGAGGAACAGCTTCGGTCTCCATGTTTTATTTCTGTAACGAAGAATTTAAAATAAAATCTCAAATTGAATTTTGAATTTTTTAAATTGTATTTTAATTTTTTTATATTCATTTATTAAACATTAAAAATTTATTTTACTGTCTTATTTTTAATGATAGTTTTTTATTTATATTTAAAATTTAATTTTCAGTTTATATAATATTTCTGATAAAAAATTGAACTTGAACCAAGTTCAAGCATGACATTAAATAGAGTTGAAGTACATTCCGTTTTCTTTACTTTGACATAAGAAAAATAGTAGAAAAAGATGGATAAAATGAGCCTTAGTAATACCTGTAAATCCTGTCCTATTGTCAAGTAATTTTTATATTATTTCAAATTTGTAAGCGTAATTTTATTCTTTTCATAAAAATGAGGTCCCTAGGACAAATCCTGTCCTATTGTCAAGTAATTATGAATAAATAAATAAAAGAGAAAGAAGAAAAAGAAAAGCAAAATGGGGAGGGAGAGCTTGCAAGCCACTGCGCAATTGGTCCATCCAAGATGGGCTTACAACAAAAACGGCTTTTCCCTGAAATGACAGACAATGCACGTCGTTGGGAATAACTGTGGCGTTGCTACAGTATAGCACCATATGGCCGGGGTTTGAACCCTGCCTAGCGCCAATCCTCCATCCCCTCCCCTGAAAATGGAAAACCAAAAACATAAAAATATTGAGAATAATTGAAGACTAAAAAATAAGCAAAGAATTTACAACTTGACTCAAAAATTGAGCCAAGTCTATCTATGATTCAAATGAGCTTAACTTAAGCATGAAAATATAATTGGTTTGCTAAATGAAATCAAATTGATAAGTTACTTTTATTTGATAATTATAAATATATTTTCAATAATTAAAATGTTATATATAATATTCCATTCTATATTATGTAGTGTATTTTAAAGAATTAAAATGAGTTATATGCTTAAATTATTTATTTATTTGATTAGACAAAATAAACTAACGAGTCAAATAATTTATGAATTTAATTTGAAAATTTGAAAAAAAAAAATTAGTTGATTTGAATGAATCTAAATTTTCAAATAAGCCAAATTCATTGAAATTGAATCAAATTAT
The DNA here is from genome assembly GCA_020226215.1 of Sindora glabra. Classification (NCBI taxonomy): domain Eukaryota; kingdom Viridiplantae; phylum Streptophyta; class Magnoliopsida; order Fabales; family Fabaceae; genus Sindora; species Sindora glabra. The sequence goes on from CM035226.1 coordinate 51,833,823, forward strand.
ATCACAGCTCAACATAAGTTATCATATATTCATATCATCATAGACTTATATCTTTATCAATAATTTTTATTTATTTTCACTCTCATTTTCACTCTCACTCATATACTCTTCCACATAAAATTATAGTGTATAATTATTAAATAATATTTGATGCTCATTATTTATTTAGTCATATATATATATATATATATATAATCAATGTTGATTATCGATTTGAGCACTTTGAATTATATTTAAACTTTTAACATTTCAGTATGTCGTTGGCTATTAACCAACAAGGAAGGAGAACGGGAACAGGAGTCTTTTTTACACGTGAGAGGGGAAGCCACGGGGAATGGGAATCAAACGTATAGGACCTATAAATCCTCAGGCCTTATGTGTCCTCCCAATTTGAATTGCTAGAATTTGAGGTGCATCTTATCTTATTACACATAAGAGAAAAATATTTAAGTCAAGCCCCGGAATATAATGCCCTGCCGCAAAATCAAAGCAACTCACCTCGGAATCCCAGGTATTACAGGTCAGATAAAAAAAGTTTCGAACTTGTGGCTTGCATAATTATGGATTGCACACGACACTTTTCACATATTTACATAAGTAACCATACTAATAAACAGAAAATTTAAGTGAAATTTTATATGTGTTTGTTATGAAATTTTTAATTATAATTTTATATGTGTATTATTTTTTAAACTTATTATTAATAAGTACGATTCAACAAATATAATTATTAATTATTTAATTAGTTGAAAATTGAATATACATATAAACTTGTGATTCATAATTTCATTATAAATACTTATGAAATTTCACTTACATTTTCTCCCACTAATAAATGGTCAAATTTAGTAAAATGCCGCATTTAAATTTAGGTTAGGAATTTAAGTAAATTATAATTTAATCAAATTAGAAACACAAATTTTGGTTGACATAATATTACAAAAATATATTAATCTTTTTCAAGTTTTAATGAAATTAGTACATGGATCTTTCCTTTAATTTTAAAAATACTTAGATTCCCTTAAAATATAAAAATTGTTATACTTACACTTAAATTTGAATTTTTCATCAAAAAAATTGTGAAAAAATAGGACTATATGGCCCAAGTATGTCAATATGGGATATTTTAAGTATTTTGTAATAAAAAAAAACCTTGATTAAGTTTAAATAACTAAAATATGATGAATGAAAAAGAAATCAAATTTTAATGTGAGTGTAATGATTTTTTTTAACTAGTTGAACTTAACGAAAACATATCTTTAATAACAAAATACTTAGATTATTATATATTATTTAATTTAAATTATCTAATTTTTTTTAATCATTTTACTGAAAAATTTGAGTTTAAGTATGACACTATTTTATATTAAAGGGAGTTTTAAATATGCTTTGAAATAAGAGGAAAGGTTTGCCTAATTTTGTTAAATTGCAAGGGAAGTCAAAGTATTTTTTACCTTATTTTTATTAATGTAATTTAATTGGAACAAAAGAATATATGAAATTTAATATTGTAATTAATATCATATAATTTCAAAGATTTGCAATACATATATATAGTTAAAAAATAAACCACTATATGGTGGGTTAGTAGTAAAAGATTTAGATAGTATGTTAAAAATCATAAGTTTAAACCTCCTTATTGTTAATGTGCTAAGAAAATATAATTGAAAATTTGTAAAATATTCCCTACATTTTGAATGTTTATATTTTATCCTCCATCAATTTTGAAGTCATATATGGAATTGAAGCTTTTATAAACTTTGTGATTAAAACCCAATCACTAGATTTACACTTGTGTGATGCACAATATAGTAATTATTTCAATCATATGTGATATTATATATGCATGGTTTCTTAATAGGATAGTAAGTAGGATGAATAAAATAAAAATACTAATAGAAGAGATATGTAATTGACATAGAAGAATAGGTTTTTCATTCACAAATTACAAAATACTTATTTAAAAATAACATATTTGATTTCATTACATGTATTTCCATCATCACATGCCATTAAAATTTCAAACTGTCTTAACTTGTAACTTTGGATTGTAACATGCAATTATTCATGACTAATCACTGGTTTAGGAAGATACAAATCAACATAAGATAACAATTGTCCTTGACTTTTATTTATTGTCATTAAAAAAAAATAGTCAAAGGAAATTGTTTGCATTGTAATTTAATAGATAGCCTATTGTTTGATGAAGTAAGAATCATTCAAGGGATGTACACTTTCCTTCCCATGTTATTACTAGATATAATTTTAACTTGCAAAATATGCTTGACAAGTTAAGTAATGACTAATTATGTTCTATTGCATAGACCAAGTAATTGTTCTATGTTTCTAAAAAGCATGACAAAAACATCTTTCTTCAAATGTAACATATGATTAGGCAATCCAAAATAGGTAATGCCATTAAGAAACCCTAGTGTGCATATCTCATCATTTATTCCATGATCTCTAAGTCTTATTTATGTATGCTATCAAAGCTAATATTTTATTCTTTCTTCTCTCAGCAACAAAAATATAACATCATGTTTTACTTTATTAACCACTTAGATGGTTAGAGCTAATACTACTTTGTCACAAAGGTATTCAAGATGATTAAACATTTTAACCAAATTTGGATAAATGCTTTGAACTATTACATCTAGAGGGTCATTGGTACCTTTTATCAATATATTTTTTGGAATTTAAATAATACTTTCTCTATCATTTGGCTATTTAACAATAACATCACCAATATTTAGAATCCATTTAGCAAATTCCTCCTTCTTAACAAAATCTTCATCACTGAAGCTTATATGAAGCCTCATTTTTTTGATAATATAAGAATTTTACAAAACTTTCATAAGTAAAGAGAGTTTATAGTGGCAAAAACAATATCTTGTCTACTTACTTTAAGAATTACAAGTAATATTTGTTTAAAATTACCTCCAAATACCACAACTTTCCCATAAAATAGTTACTTAAAGCCTTTCAAATTTGAAAATCTAAAAAGATCACACAAAGGCTTATTTAATGCTTCAAAATAGTACTTGTTCATCATAGGTGCTTCATCTCATATTATGAGTTGTACAACCACTTGGAAGTAATAAAGATGTTATTTTACTAGAAGTCACATTTAATATAATATCACCCTTGGATCTTTCTATAGCAAATAATGTTATTCAAGCAAATATTTTTCCAATACCATTTTAACCATATAAAACATATTCTTGATTTATCCATTTGAATGCATTCTATAATGGAATCATACACAATCTTTTGATCAAAATTAAGACATATAAAATACCTTTCATGCTTCAAAGTGAGATTCGCTTTGTCATAAGAAAGCTCATCAAGAATAAATGTACTAATGTGATCATAGTTATGTATTTCATTAGGATATGGCACTAAAAAGTAAACTTTAAGGCTTTTACCACTTTTTAGTTAAATCTTATCAATTTCAAGCAAAGTAAGATTCTTCAATTCCTCATTGCTTAAATCTAATGCTACAAAAACCAATATGAAATTACTAAATAATGCTTAAATAAAAATATCTAAATAGAAACATGTATGATCAAAATATATAAAAAAACATGTAAAAAAGTTTTAAAACATATTATTGTGTTAAATTATATGTCATTGTTTGTGAAGAATATCTTTTGCCAAAATTTTTCAAGTTTTCTCCTTTACCTATTTTGGCCTTGACATGTAATTAATAACTAACACTGTCACAAAAAATCCTCTCTAATTATTGCTGAAAGTCTAATAACTTTCTTCTTTGATTGCATCAATATATTTCTTGCAATCATCAAGCATTCCTAAAGCATAACATACATCCTTTATTAATTGATGCATAATTCCATCAACCTTTAAAATATAATCAAATCCGTTTAGATATTTAATTATATTTAACAAAATCCTAAAATATATTTCTCTTCATTGCTTGGATGAATATTAAATATTCTAATAAAAAATTCATATCTTTTAAATGCCCATTTCAGTGATTTTTGTTTCCACATAAATACTTTTAGAAAATCTACATAAAACCTACCACTTCTAAATATTTCTTGTTTACTTCCATCCAAGCAAGAAACTTTGAAGTTTTTAAAATCAGTTGATTCATTATTTCCTTAATGACATTATTATCATGATAAACAATAAAATGCACTTCTAGAAAATGGAAAGGTAATCTATCTATTGGAGAATCTTTATATTGTATATTAAAGCTAAAATATTCTGCATACAACTTCATAATAAGAAACATATCTACAATCATAATAAGTTTTGATCTTATTAATTTTTTCATTTGCATCTCTTCTATTAGTGATTTTATAGAAAGCAATAGTAATTCTATCATAACCCTTGTTGACATATTTGAAAAAAAAATACTTTATAGATCATGATTGATTGCATTATTCTATATTAATGTGAGTACAATACTTCATCAACAACTTGTGATTGTATAGAATAAAAAATCTATTTCTTGATGTGCCCTATTTCTATTAACAATATGACCATTATTCTTTCCCTTATATTGAAAATAACCATATTCATCGATAACTGTGCAATTAGAATATCTTTTGAAAAAATGTTTAGAACGTTTTCTAGCTTTTATATAAGGAGAATCTTATTTGTAAGACCATATGGACCATGAATCATAAAATTTATCATTGCTTAATATAAAGCTAGTTCAAAATCTTGATTAGGAGTTTCAATTAAGATAATTTTATCAATGTGATCAGTAGAAGAAAATTAATCATCTTATCAAGAAATAATAAAATATAAGTATAGTGTAATACACATTTTTAAAATTTAATAGTATAGATGATTGTAAAAGAAATGAATAAATTGTGAGAAACCTTATAAAATACTAATCAACATTAATAATTAAATAAAGTTTTCCACTATTAATATCAAAATACCTAATGACTTATTCCTTCTAAGAAGTTGATCCAATTTGATCTTGAACATTTTGCAAATAATATCTAGACAATACTTAGGCTTAAGTCCTTTTTTCCCCCTAAAGGAATCGAGTAATCTTAAGTTATTTTGGATTACAAGTGAATGTGACAAACAAATTAGGAAATTTATCCTATTTACATATTATCATTGCATTATGATAGTTTTGTATCATATATCTTGCTTTTTTAGCATAAGATAATGACAAAATGATCCATTTTCTTCTTGTACATGAGTTTGAGATTCCACCTAAAGTAGCATTCTTTAAGTTATTATATAGATTAACATGTAAATTCTTTTGCTTATTGTGAACAAAGCTTAATCTATGAGATTTGATCATTGTGTAACCATCCACCATGAGTTGTTAGAGTAATCTTTCAGAAGATAAACTTGTTGAAGCTTCATCTTTTCTATCTTGTATGCAATAAATAAAAAATTCTTTTATGCTAATGTTCTTCCTTCTTGAAGACATCAAATTGTTTAGGCTCTTTAAATCAATATCTTCTCTATATCCATCTTCTTTGTAAGGAAATAACAAAAAATACTACAAAATAAATAAAAAAGATGCACCTTTTTAATGTATTATAAGAAACCATTCTTACTTTCAACAATAATATTTCTATAATTTGTAGAACCAATATCTCTAACAATTAGTGCAACTAACTCTAAAGAAGTCAGATAATTGCATCTTCTTCAATTAGTATCTTTCTTTTTAATAAGCTTGAGTTTCGCATCAAAATTTCCATCACCAATGAAATGGTCCTTTGTAGTCCTTTACCATTTTACAAGACAATTGTTATTATCAATCATGTCTTTTAAATTGTTGAAAATATCTGCATTAATAGACTTATTGCACCTAATAATCAATTAAAAAGTAAAATGACTAAAGTTATCATACATATATGTTTACTGTTTTAATAAGTAATAAAAAATAGTTGGAAAAGAACATACCTATCTACATTGATTTTGTTAGCAATTTCATTATTAGTGTCATAAATGTACAATAGAGCAAATTTATGAGTTCATCAATAAGTAATAGATTACCAATCTTATGATAATTTTATCCATGCATCTTGTAGATGTAAGGTCCCTTACAATAATTAATTGAACTTTGTATTTTACCTCCCATAGAAGTGCATACAAATATCTTATTATATGTCATGATATTGTCTTAAAAATTCTTGCTATTTCTGTCATTAGTGTACAACATTGCTTTCAAAATTCATAGAAGATCATTCAATTTAAGCAATTAACCTTTCCTTGTTGACAACACAAGCTAAACTTAGGCTTCCTGCTTCTTTCATCTTTCTGGATGCATTCCTTATACCAAAACAAAGCATGACAATGCTTAAATTTATAATTTGGATCACCAATATTCCAATATTATGAAAAATTAACTAATTATTAAATGACTATAATAATAAATAATTATTAAGTAATATAAGAAAAATAAATATCATTTGCCTTCATCTAAAATTATTTTATATAATCCTTTCTTACCTTTCTCAAAATTTGATATCAATTGCACTTCTGCATCATAATACAATTAATAGCATATATCAATACTAAATTACTAGTGAAATTCAACAACAACAAATATGCAGATGTATTGTATTACCTTTTACATTTTTATAATCGACATCTGATTGAGTATCATCTATTGGATATAAAATACCAATAAAATAGTTATTTCTTTGTTCAATTATAATAAGAAAAATCTTAATAAATACTAATTGGGTATATATATATATATATATATATATATATATATATATATATATATATATATATATATATATATTATAAAATGAATTAAAAAAATCTATATGGCATTATATGAATACCATCTTTATATTTCTCAAAAATGCATGCATTCATCGGATCGTATTGGTCTACAATATAATGAAATGTAGAAACATAAGAAGAATAAATAAAAAGGTATATTTCACTAACACATTAAAAGTATATAAAATATAAAATTAATAAATTCAAGTAATAATAAAAAGATGTGAACATTAGGTGTTATGTTAGTGCTTTTGTACATATTATTAAACTCGAGATTTATAATGGCAAAATCATTAAATTTGTTATACTTAGAAGTATCGTCATCGACAATTCTTTTGAAACCAATTCGTGTCAAACAACTTCTTTGGGACTCATTTTTTGGGCTGGATGATTGAGAACCTAAAACAGATAATTTAACAGAAAATTGATATTTATGATTCCAAAAAAAATTAAACAAAGTTAATCAATAAATTATTTTAACAGAATGTTTCACCAAAAAGGGTAATTCAAATAACTAAGTAATAATAGTAAACAACTAAGTAATAATACTAAATAATTGAGTAAGAAAATAAAGAATGTAATAAAATAATTGATTAATGATACAGTACAATATGAAATAATGTAAAAATAGCTATATATATACATATAGATACAATGTTATAATATTCAATTTCTGTAAACAATTTAAATAATATAATCAAAAGTCTTAAAAAATTTACTTTTTCAATTAATATTTAGTTTGATATATAACCTAATGCATGTAATATAAAACCTAAAACATATGTCAACTTAAAAATAACCATCGAATGACTATATAAATCATAAAAGTAAAATAAGTACAACTGAGTAAATACTTTCTACATATTTTTCAAAACGTGTGCATCTATAGGATTATCTTCATCTCAAATATCATGAAATATATAAAAAAAAAAGAATACTAAAGAAAACAGGAATATTCCATTAACATATTAAAATTATACAAAATACAATAAAAATTAGTTTAAAATAGCAATAAAGAAATCTTAATATTACTTGTTGTGTTAGTGTTTTTGTTCTTGTTCTTGTCATCGAAGTCCAGATGTATGATTGAAAATTTTAATAATTTGCTGGACTCAGAATTCGGGTTATGAATAACTTCTTTGAGATTTATTGATTTGAACAACTTCTTTAGGACTCATTTCTTTAAAAATCAATTTTTCCCCTAAATGATCGAGCACTTGTAATAGATAATTTAACAAAATTGGATGGTTATAAGTTAAAAAAGTTATATAATAAAAGCTTCATATATAAATAAATATATTAAATTATTCATAAAATTTCACCTTTATTGATTTCATTCAGAGAACTTTTCAAACTTTTTGAAATATAAACCTTATTTCCATTAATACTTCTATCATTTTCTAAACAATATTATATAAAAATAAATAAATAAATTTTTTAACATTATGAATTATAATAATAATTATAAATATTTTTTTTTAATTTATATCTGTGAAAAGATTATCATTTTATTTCTGATTGATTGTATATTTTCCTACACTCAACAAAGGGCTAATATATAGATTTACTGCATGAAGACTGTCCACTTAAAATTAAATTGTTACAAGTAAGGGTGGCACCAAAATAATTGTCATATGATTTTCCATTTTTACATGCACAATTTCCATATATCTTTGCATATGAAATTATTAAAAACAATGTTTTGTTAATATTTTATATTACTATAACATAAAAATTAAGTAAAAAGGGTTTGAAATACTTCTACCATTGGTAATATCGGTAAAAGGATTCTTCTCATTATTTTTTAAACTTCTTGGCGTTGCTTATAAAGTAACTGTTTGCAATAAGTCTAACAAAGATTACAGTATAACCCAATAAAAACTTAATTGATATATATTCTTAAATAAAGGTAAATAAATGAATAACATTTGAATTGATATTACTATTTTTAGATGACTTTGAAATTCTACGCTTTCCATTTCTTATTAATGTTCTTATCAATCGATTATTTTTTTAATATCATCTTCCATTTGAAGAAAAAGGAACTAAGTGTTTTATTAATATTAATAAATTGATGTGAAAAACATACATTAAATAAATATTAAGAATATCACAAACTATAGAAACTAAACTTTCAACCCTATATACATGTAACCAATGCAATCTATCATGATTTGAGCTAGGCTATGATTGGCTCGGACCTTCCTATTCCATTTCCACTATTTTTATACTAATTTTATGAACTTTAAACTATTTTATTATTAATTTTTTTAAAAAAAAGAGACAGAGTTTCTCTTATTTTTAGGTATGCCTCAAGGGTCACACACCCTTTATTTTATCTTGCTTTTCACTTGGCTCAACAATAGTGGAGAAACATACAATAGATAAACAATTCAACGTATAAAATATATTACATCATATTTTTATTTCCTAATTTTTGAATCTAGCCTCAACTAAATCCCAACTAGCAAGTTTCCTTTGGACTACATTGAACTTTTGTTCAAGCTACATAACTTGATATTCTTAAGTGGAATAATGAAATGTTTAAAAGAAAGAAGTGAGTCTTATAAAGCTCAAGTACTACTATCTAGATTTAATTGAATAGAAACATTTGATTTTAGTATTAAGATAAAATCAAGAACAGTTATGGAACACTACCACGAAACTCATATCATATCTATTAACTATAGATCAAGTTTCATTCACATGCATAGCCTATCTTTATTCATTGGCACACAAATACCCAGCTGCTATAATGACAAATGGATGAAATCAATAATAATGAAAAAAAAAAGTCAAGCAACTAGTAATACTTAACCATCTTATGCCTCCCGGTATTTGGTAGTTACAATACTAACCATTTTTATATTTATTTTTACCACTAGTATAACAATCATAATCATATAATCCACATTTTATCTCCTAGTATTTACCAGTTATAATTCTAACCTTTTCCTTCTCGATATTTATTGCTACCACCAATGTAATAATCATAACCATATAATCTAGATCTAGTACCACAATCAATATTCCATCAAATCATTACATTTCATCATGTATGTATCAAACAATAAACTCGCTTTAAACATAATATTAACAATATAATCAATCATCCATTTAACAATTCATACCGGCATTCTCACACATTAATTGGTCATAATCAAAATATCAATCATAAGCATAGTCACATTTGAGCTAACTTCTATATTTATCAATCAAAATATCAAACAATGTTCAACAAAATGCGAACCTAGTGTTATTCATAAGCAATAAATAATAGGTATAAAAAAAACATTGATAGTGCTTGAAAAGCACCATTAACATCAAGTATGAACCAAACTAATTGAAAAGCACCATTGGCATCAAGTATGAACCAAACTAATTAAGTTACACTCATAAACAAAAAATCCAACTTCATTTATCAATTTAAAATTTAAGATTATACAAGTATATAATTCCTATATTAGACAGATAAGAAATAAGTTTTTTCAAGAAAAATAGTGTTAAAGGTAATTATACACTCACTTGATGTTACTTATGCCTTGCAAGAGATCCTAGAACATCCATGATCATCTTTTCCTTTGCTCCTAGTTAGCAATTTATGATGTTAATTAATAAATAATTTAATAATATATGTATATATATAATTTTAGTCCAAAATGATCATTCTAAGCTCTATTCACATTACTTTATAATTCTTTATTCTTATTCTCTAATATTCTTAACTATATTTTAATGGGATCAAATTTCATGTTTTAGAGATTCTCCAAATTAAGTATAAAACAAGTAAAATATTAGAACATAGTGCTCTAGGAATACTCTAATCTTATCATCCTAATTTCATCTAATACAAAAATCATATTTTTCAAAAGTATCATCAATAATTTATAAACTAAAATTCTTTTTTTGATTCTTGTAAGATTGAGTTTATTTTAATTTAGTCTCTAATTAAAAATTTATCTTAATTTGGTCCTTGTAAAATTAAAAATTTTCAAATTTTAATTCTTTTATATAAATTTTGTTTTAGGAAAAAATTGTATGAAAAGATTAAAATTTAAGAATTTTTAATCTTACAAAAACTAAATTGAAATGACTTTTCAATTGGGATCAATTCAGACTAATTAAATCCTATAAAAATTAAAATATGGTTTTAGTTTAACTTATATTTTTCATAAATGGAATTATCTTGATTTAGGCTTAAATCTTCAAAATATCAGAATATTTTTATATAAAGTTTCTTACCACCACTAGAGAAAGTTGCCAGCGCCTTAAAATAGGATAAGTCGCTAGAGGATAAAAGGATTTGACACTCTGTGTTGCTGTCACTCACAGCTCTAATTTGTAGCTCCTTTTCATGGTGATAGCTTGTAGAAGTCGGAAGGAGCTCGCACCGATAGCAGTTGCTAGAAATTGGCATGATTTGTGCCGGAAATGAAAGAAGATCCAACACTTGGTGTTAGCATCCACACCAATAGCAACTTGTGGCTTTTCAATGCCGTGGAGATTGGTCATTGGACAAAGTCGGATGTACGACAGGGCGATACAGTGGCGCGCACAAATGAAGATTGGAATAAGGGAGGGGAAAGTATTAATGAGAGCTTTTTGGAAGAAAAAGTAAAATGGAGGAAGAGAAAGGAGCCGTGCGTGATGAGAGAGAAAAAGCGAAAAGAAATAAAAGGAGGTGTGAACTTCGATCCAGTGCTTCTAAGTGCACCATCGGCTTACGTTCTCTTTTGCATTTCAGTTTAAAGCCAATCCTTGCCATTCCTTTGCTTTTATAAATCCATTTTCATGGAATCCTAACCGTACAATTTTATTATTTCACCATTCTTAATTTATGCCAGTGAGTTTTGTAGTATCTTGATGGGTTGAATTCTAGAAGTAAACAAATATATATATATATATATATATATATATATTGAAACAGAATTCTATATACTTTAGGAAGGCTATTTTATCAAATCACAAACACTTCTATTTATAAATATTCATACTTACCACTACTATAAATATCATCAATTTTATAAAAGAAATCACTATAATAATTATTGAAAGGTATTTTAAACAAAACTTTGGACAAATGAACATAGATTAATTACCTTCATCAATTAAAACAAAACTTTATGACATTTTAAAATAAGAAGAAAAAATTTTATTTTCATTATTATTATTATTATTTCCGAGGTATCACACAATCTATGCATACGAACTCGTGAATAAAGCCTCTTTATATACATGTCTAAGCTTGTTTACCAATATAATAATCTAGCAAATTTCTTCAATAGACTCATTGCTACAATTGGCCACATAATTAACAACCAATAGCATGCTTCCTATGAAGCTACTTAGGTTTCGCAAAAATAAGTAACTGCACATGTTACTAATGCGATTTAACTATTCTGTTCCAATAAAAGCCAAAATATGTATATTCTTACTCTCTATATAATTAAAAATCATAAACAATTGAATCAATCGTAACTATAAATGATATATAAATCAGCATAGTGATATATTGTAGAAGTTCTGAAGCAAAATAGTACTATATTTCAAAACTTCGGATATTTCAAACTTTTAAATGATCTAGAATAAAAAGTTTCAGATAATTATATATGATGGTTTCAAAGTTGCTGAATCAACTTTCTAGGAAATATTTGATTGCTTTAAAATTAAAAATGAAATATAACCCAAAAGAACTATTTCAAGTCAAGTTTTTACTGATTAATTACCAGTTATATGCTATGTACGAATTATTTGGGATTCCTCCTTTATATGATTGGCTGCTTTATGATGGTATGTATGATTGGCATAAATTATTCATATACGTTTGGATTGGTTACAAACTATGACAAGCAGAAATTTTCAATTGTTAATTTGTCACACAAAATCATATTTTTTAAGGTAATTGATGATAAGCTAACAAAATATCAGTCTCCAAGCAAAGTTTTTGTGGAAGATATGCCATTTACCCAATCATATCACATTCTAGAAAGAATTTGAATGCAGGGGACACTGCTAAGTCCTGTCAATTTTTCACAAATTCACTGCAAAAATTTAATGCAGGGTAACTTGATTATTCATTAAATTTCGAAGAATTTCTTTTCTAAATCTTGCCTAAACAATGTATATTATAAACTCTTTCATTTATATATAAATCTTGTAATACCACTAACCAAAATTGAATACCAATTACGTTAAATATATTATATAATAATTGTTAAATTCAAGATATCTATAGTCATTGAGAAAAAGAAATATAAAAGACTGCCAAAAGCGGTTTATTACTACCTTAACAGAAGAACTGAAAGATATAAAAAACTACCAAAAGAGGTTCATTACAAAGCATTCCAATTAATATTGAGAAACAGGTTACATAGGAATAAAACTTTCAACAGAATCTAAATCCTCCAAAAACCCAGAAGCGATTAATACTGTCTTTTGAAATAATCATGATCTCTTTTGCATCACTAATAAGGTCTCTCTTAGTAAAAACACTCTAATCCTCCCTTTTTCATGATTAAGTCTTTCAATCATCTTTGAGCAAATCAACATGAAACTTGCATTATCAATCAATGACAATCCTCTAATTTCTTTCAAAATCATCCATGCTGTATTTGTAGAAGAATCAGAAGCAAAAATTCATATCTATGTCACAATTCCCTAGATTCCAATTCTTGGAAGGATGTAATAATTGATAAAATATTGTTATAATTATGGAGTGGTTTCTGCATCAGGTATAAGAGAAGGAACATATAACTCGATACATTGTTATAAAAAATATTATAACTCAAGATAGAGAAAGGCAAAAATGTTAAGGTAATATCCAAGGATCCAAAGCAATGAGAAAGGTCCTTCATGAGTAAAGTTTTTTTAATCAAAAGATATAGATTAAATATCAGGAACTCACGATTGATTCAACAGTATGCCATAAGTAGAAAAAATAGTTATAAACCAAGAATTGATTAATGAGCTTTTCTTACGGAGAATAGATATTTCATACTGGCTCAAAACCCTATTGTGAGCAAACCTAAAATCTGATCTTGGGGAGTAAAATTCAAGTGATGGTGCTTATGACTCTGGTTTTTTGTGTGCATAAAGATTCCATTTTGACATTTTGAAAGTTCGAAAACAACTTGGACTTGATCAGAATTACTCCATCAACTCATCCTATAACATCATTTGCAATGCTTATTAGCATTAGATCAGGGGTAGCAAATCTAATCAAGTAATGTTCATCAATTCTTAATAAACAAAGAGAATGAATATTGACATCATCTACCTTATGAATAATGAGCTTCTTTGGTTTTAACTAAGAACAAAGAAGATGTTGCCTTGCAAAGCTTGGGCCTTCAATCTCATTATAGAATCTTTTAGGAACACATTTCATTTCGTGAGGAAATTTCATAAGTAGTAGCAAAAGTATTTGCCTCCATATATCATTGTCAAAAACATATTCTCTTTCTCTATTAGTTCATCCTGTATTTTCAAGTATAGATCCTTTTCTATTATGAAAAAATTTATGCAATGTTTGCTATATATAAAATGGAATCCATACTTATATAGAAATGTTTAGGAAAAAAATGTAGCAGTGATTATCAACAATTGAGTATCCTATAACTCTATAATGCATAACCTATGAACAACTTAGAGAATAAAGAAGTAGAAAATCTGAATACTATAGGGTATAGGGTTATATGAATTCCATCTGAGAACAGAAATCAGGTAGGCTAAACTTTTCATATATTTCCTTTATTAATGTGAAACTCGTGCAGGTGAAAGATAACGTTCATTAGGTAAGATTTCATAATTGCTTCAATATATCTGTTCGAACACTAAAGAGATGAAAAATTCTTGAAAGTGAAGCATAAAAAAAATTATTTTCTGCCCTTTTTCATTTGAAATCATATACATCTAAACGAATGGAACAAAAACCTTAAGATTAGTTACAAGCTTTTCTGGTTTCGAGAATAAGCCAAAACAATTGGTGCAAACTATAGAGAACATGCACGGTACTTCAGGATTATGCAAGCAAAAGTTTTTAATTTATAACTTGAATTAATAAAAAAATTCTGATTCCACAATGCTAACTTCAAACAACTTCAAAACCTGCAACTGGCCGTTTTATTTGTAAGAACTTGAACTTTTTTTATTTTGTCAATAAAGAAGGAGTATGTAGGAAGCTTCGGTATTATGCAATGGAATACCGAATGCAAGTTGTTCTTAGAGAGAGTGGAACTACTATTAGAATGCTTTGGAAATTGGAAAAAAAAAAAAACCAAGTAGATAATGCTTTTGCACATGATGCAACAAATAATGTGGCCAGCTGAAAGGAATAGACAAATGTCAACAAAATTTTATCATGTAGGAAGTTTTGGGATGAGCCACTAGCATGTGCGATTGCTTCTTACAAAAGACAATTGCAATGAGCATGCCATCGTAAATGAAAAAAAGGCAGGCATACAGAGCTCATGATTTTATTCCATTGAATGCTTTCAGAAATGAAAAGGAAGGCAAGAATATAACTAACTATAATAAAGCATAATAACTAATTTATCAGCTACTCTATGTGTAGGTCATGTACTTTTTTCAAATGAAGCTTTGGGAATTAGAAAATATTTTAAGGCAATGGGAATAATAACCAAACATGTGATGCAACTGAATTTGTTTATTCTAGAAAGATAGTATCTATTTTGAAATATGCCATTGATAAAATTTGTCTTTCATTAGGTGGTTGAGTGTTGAGCATCACTGGCTGGATGTATGTCATCTATTGGATCCTAAAAATGTAGAATTCTTATGTTAGTAAAGTGGTATTTCCTATAAGTCATTTAACTAAAGTAATTAAAATATTCAAAAGCATGTAAATGGTTCAAGTAAGTAAGTGGGAAGAATATGACAAATACCACTAATTAAATTGATATTTAAATAGAAGATTCGGAGGTCAATTGATGGTTGTTATTGGAAAAGATAGAAATGACAATTTATTCCTCATTGCATTAGTAATTGTTGAGCAAGAGAATACTAAAACATGGCAATAGTTCATCGAGGCATTTAGTTAAGACATAACGAAGGCTAATGAACTTGGATTGGTGTTTATATCTGATAGGCAAAAGGTAACAAATTATATTAAATTTGTTTAATTTTAACCTAAATTCTCTTTTTGTTAACTTTTGATTTACTTGTGTCAAGGATTATTGGATGTGATTGAAATAGTATATCCAACTGTAGAACATAGATATCATATAAGACACCTATATGAAAACTTTAAAATAAAGCATAGAAGGATAGAAATTACAATGTGCCTTTACAACCACTCTTGAAGTTTTTGCATTTAAAATGGATAAGCTAAAAGTAATGAAAAATCAAGCTTGGATAAATATGCAAAAGATCCCACCAATAGCATGGTCTATCTTTCACATTGTATTTCAAGCAAAGTGCCTAACTTTGACCAATAACATGAATGAATTATTTAATTTATACATTAGACTAACAAGAGATAAAGCTATTATCTCAATGCTTGAGTGGATTAGACTTAAGTTAATGCAGAGGCTCTATTTAAAAAATAATGGCATGTAAAAGTTTGAAGCGCCTTTTTGCCTTAATGAAATTGATACCTTAAAGATTATGAAACATAGTTCAAGGAATTGTTTTGCTTTACCTACTTGAAGGTTATTGTATAAGGTTCATGTAGAATGTGGCAAGTGAGTGGCATGCTATGTAGGAATGCTCTTGCTGCTATACAAAAGAACTAAGAGCAACCAAAAAAATATTTGCATGCTTGTTATTGCAAAGAAGCTTGGACGAGGACATATGTAGAATTTTTTAAGCCCATGCTTAGTGAGGTTTTATGGAAGAAAATAAGAAAACAAACAATTGACCTTCTAAGGATATTTAAATCACCTAGAAAGCTTAGGAAATTGAGAAAAAAGGCACTTGATGAGCCTTTGAATCCCTTCAAGACCTCTAGAAAGAATAAGTTGGTACACTATGGAAAAAAAGAAGTTAATTGATAACTAAAGAAAAGGATATGAAATAAAATAAATCAACTCAGTTACAAAGAATCTAACCTTCAAAGTATTAGGTCAGCAAGAGTAAGAACAAGCAACAAATATGATGAATATAGTACAAAAATTTCAAGTTGGAATATAAATGCATTTGTAGCATAAAGATAGCATCTCTAGTTTCCAACTTATCAACTTACTTCTTTGAAGCATGTAGTTTACATGATACGTGTCATTTTCTCTTTTAATTTTTTCTTACCCAAAATTTTTGCTGCTTGATTTTCATTTTTTCTTTTTTATATAATTTCTTAATTATGTTTTATAATTTTATATGATTTTTAACTTTGATCACTTTTATAATTTACAATACATAAAATAATATCTTTTAATTGTATATTTAAATTAGTTGAATAATATCTCTTAATTATATATCATTCTAATATTCTAACATTATTGAGATCAGATAAAGAATCTATACCAATTTTGTTAATCCTAATAATTTTACATTTTATGTCATCACCAAAAATTATATTTCCTCCTTGAATTAGCTTGAGAGAAACGAACTTGATTGAATCTCTTATCATCTACTTTAAGTAATTATTATCAAGAAACTAATAGTTTTTTCTAACACTTGCCTTTAAGTTCACTTAGGTGTAGTCATTTTTAGCCATAAAGCAAAAGTTAATAACTTGCTTTGCTTTTTCTTTTTTATTATCATCGTTTAAGGATATATATTCATCATCCCATAGAGTCATTATTGTTTTTTTCTTGAAAGGATTTTTTGGAAATCTTCTTTTTAGATTTAGGCAATTTGCCTTGATGTGCCTAAGCTTTTTGCATTCAAAGCAAATAGGCTCTTGATCGCTAGTTTCTTTCTTTGCTTGCTCTTTCTTGGAAATAACCTTTGAGATTTATCTTATTTTTTTTTAAGTATTTTGGTGAACTTTTTGAATAGGTAAGCCGTTTCATTATCATTTTTGGATTCATTATCATCATCTTCTTTATCTTCTTCAGAAGATGTTGAAGCTTTAATAGCAATATTTATTTTTCTTTTGTTAGTTGCATCTTTCATCATCTTGGTTTTTTTAATAAGCCATGAGTTTACTTTTTAGCTCATCACAGGTGAGAATATCAAGATTATGACCTTCTTAAATAACATTGCACTTAGATTCCTATAACTTTAGGAGATATTTAAGTATTTTTAAGATTATATCTTGTTTAGGAATGATTCTTCTTAGAGCATAAAGATCATTCAAGATAGTAAAGGATTTTTCAGATATAGACTTATTGCTTTCATTTTCCTTAATTTAGACGAGTTTATAATCTTAAGCAAGCATATTAATACAAATAGTATGCATTTGCCTCGTTCCTTCAAAGGTGATTTGGAGTTTATCCTACATCTCATTTGCCATGAGTGCTTTGTAATTTTCTTATATTCTTAAGGAGTAATAGCACATATGATAGCATTTTTGTCTTTAACATGAGGATTGCTTTTTTTCTTTTCGGCTTCATTCCACTCATTCTTTAGTTTTGAAACATCATCATCATTTTTCCTTTTTGTTGAAAAAAGGTATTCTTCCTCATATAACCTTTACATTTCATCATCAATGGTTTGAAGAAATATTATCATTTGATGTTTCCAATAGTCATAATTAGTATCATTAAATAATGACTATCTAAATGTAAAGTGTCCTTCTTGCCTATATCATGATCCAAGGTTGTTCATATTGGCCCTTACAAGATCTTTAATAAAAAATGGTTAAGCTTTAACAATAGAGACCGTGCTTTAATGCCAATTAATAAGACAAAAACATACCAAGAAAAGGTGAATTGTTGTTTAAAAATATAAGCAATTAATAATTTAAAATTCTTCCTTTTTCAAGCTTGCTTTTTTGTAACCTTTAAAGCGCAACTAGAAAGTAAACATGAAAAATCAAATAAATAATATGCAAAGATAAGCAATAAAGACCAAGAAATTAAAGAGTAAGGGAAAGAAAAGATAGCACCATATTATAATGGTTTGATTATCTAAAAGAAAACTATTTCTTTAGGTTTATTTCATTCTCGCTAGATTAATCCAATTTCGGTAGTTATTCACTAACACCTTTTCTTTACAAAATCTAATATATTTTCCCACTTGATCTTTCAAAGACTTAGGCTGTCCCACCTTAATATTTAAAGAATTCCTTTCTCACAACCTAATTATAAGGTATCTATAAGTGTTTCTCTTGCACTCCAACCAAGCTAATGAACCTTTAAAGGGTTAGGTTTGTCTTTTAAAGAGATTATAATACTTTATACACTTTAATAGTGCATTTGAAATGAAACTCAAGAAAGAAGACAATACAAGATAGAAAGAATTCTACGATGAGGAAAAAAGTTGTTAAAGAAAGGAAGAGATGCTTGGCATTGATCCATAAAGTGTGAACCTTTATTTATAGCCAAAGGAAGAAATCTAACCATTGGAGGTAGCTTATATCCTAACAAGCAAGTTCTACCTAAAAGGCTCATCCTCCTGTTTTTCAATCTTCTTTTGATTACTTTTTCAAAAATATTTATTGTCTAATCACATTAACTTTTAGCATTGTCAAATGTGCAATGCTTACTTTTTTGTTTGCTATCTTAATACGAAAGCATAGTTTGCTTGCTCTTTTAGAAAATTTTAAATTTTATTAGTGAAAAGTCTTTTTTTAAATTGTATTCTTTGCTTGTTCTTTTATTCTAATCATATACAAAAGTACAAATGCTGATTCAACTTTTAAATGGTAATCAAAAGAGTAACTTGTATTTGTCAAAAATTTTACCAAAAAATAGATATAATAAAGAATAAAATTGAAGGATAAATGTGGATATTTTTGTACTTAATAGTGCAAAGTTATGAATTTTTACAAAATTGAAAAAGAGCATTGTTTCATATATCAAATTAATTCTATTTTAGGTAAGAAAACATGTGAGGCATATTTAAAATTGATTTTTTTAGACTTGTATTAAAACGTGCAATGCTTATACTCAAAGGTTCCACATTTTCAAACTAACTTCATTTAGTTACCTTGCTTTTTTTGTCCAGAGCATTTTAACCTGTTAAACCAACTTCATTTCATTTAATAAACCATGTAAAGCATAAATAGAATTAAGTTTGACTATCAAATTTTGCTTCAAATAAAAAACTAGATATATATGTAGTTTAAACCAATATATTCAAGGTTTAGTAGGTCAAATACATTCTAAATTAAATATTAAACCTGAAAACATAAGTTTGAAAATGGATATGATAGATTTTAAGAGTAATTGGTTTTTACATTTAAGGTAGTTAGCTTACTCTTTTTTGTTTAACAACTATGCCCTATCAAATTAACTAATTTTTCTTGACAGTACAATATTTTGGAATTTAATTTTATAGTAGCATAATAATAAAGAGTAATTGGGCAAGGGATTGATTAAAACATTAAAACAACTTGTTAGAACATATCTTTACAATTAATGAAATCATTAAATTCTATCATCATCAAAAGATATTAATCTAGCAATTTAAGTTTATACTCAAAGGTTCCACATTTTCAAAATTTTCAACTTTATGTGTTTGCATCATGCATATTTTCATAAAAACAACTAATTTAATAAACCAAATTAGGTTAGAAATGCTTGTAAAAATATTTAGTTGATATATTTGTGCTAGTCATAATGATTTAGAAATTAGATCATGACATTTAAGCACTTTAGCTTCTGGTTCAACCTCAAACTCTTCTTTGTCAACTTTTAGCTCCTTTTATTATTGCAAACCAAATTGTTAAGCTAACTAATCCATTGTTTGAGTCATCCATTCTTGATTATTAGCTACACTTTTGAGGATTGATTTAAGTATAGTTGCTAAAATTTATGACAACTTATGCATCATATCATGATTACTTTCATCCATTTATTGTCTCAATATGACTAGATTGTTTATGGTAAGGCTGTTACTTTCATCTCCTTCGACCATCTTTATATTGACTCTTTTAGCTTAAGCATTTTAACCATTGTGAATGCTTACTCTATTATTCTCATACATTTGTGATATGTCATAAAACATTCTCACCAGTAATCTATTAAGCCTTACAAGCCCTTTAGCATTATTCCATTGATTGTTGTTCAACTTGTTATTATTAACGTTTTGCTTCCAAACCCTATTATTCTGATTATGTGGCCTATTCTAGTTACGTTGACCATTTCTTTGATGATTTTCTTTTTAGTTCAAATTAGCCATATTTTGAACATTTTAGGGATTTGTGTTTTGCTGATTATGGCTATTATTTGGCCTATTATATTTTTAACTACCTATATTTGGAGTCGTATTTGACACTACATTATTTAAAGCATTTAGATTCTATGCATTCAAATTATAAGCCTTTTTTGTAGGTTACGAATATTTGATACTTACATGTTATGGCCTATTAACATTTTCTGACATTACCCGAAACAAAGGGTTATTATGTGAAGTGCCTAAAAAAGATATCCTATTAGGATTCATATCAAATGGTGGTAAAATGGTACCACTTCTCAATTGCATAAATAACTAATGTTAGAACTAAATTGTCTTAACTAAGTCCCACGGGACATACTAATTTGTTTCAGTCCAAAAATTCCACAAAGCATTTGACCTATATGTAAGCAATAGATTTAACCTAATTTGTCATGGAGTTTTGAATTAAAGAGTGTTAATGCAAAGAAAAGCAATCAATAACAACATTATAAAATAAATAATAAAAGGCACAATCTATGTAAATACTCAATCAAAACGCATAAAATTGGCCATGAATGGAAATTCAAGTGTAATTCAATAGTAAACCTTTGTAGAGTCCTTTAAAGGATAACTACATCCAAATTTATAAGTAAAATTTTCAAGAATATAAGGCAAATGAATTTGAGAAAATATCCTACATGCTTACGCTTAAAGATTTAAAAATAAAGAAATTATACTGAATTACAAGTTAAAACAAAGGCAAAGTTGGCAGTCAAGTGTTGCAAGTTTGAACACATTGTGCATTGATATAAGTTTTGTATAAATTGGCAAAAAAGATTGTTCTAGAATCTTTATTTGGCTATTTATAATTTTTGCCAATGGGATGCAATTACTAACATTTACCAATCCTTTAGAGTGATTTACAAGTCTCCACATGGATTACATATGGCGTAGTCTTATTGCCACTTTTGTCATTAGATTTATTGTGGCATTATAAATGTTTTTTGGCTTACTAGTGTTTTTGGGCAAAAAGGTTAGATTCATGACATTTGATCATTTCCATAAGTTGGCACTTTATGGCTACAAAGGCCATTTTCATGACATTTGACTATTTCTATAAGTCAAAACTCTTTTATTTGACTAAAAATCTAACTTTCAAATAAACATTATCACTTAAACTTCCCATTGCTACTTACAATTATCCACCATAACTCATTACTATTAACCATTACTTATTGATATTAGCTGACTAACTTTTTGATGTTAACCATTGATTTTTTATGAGATCATTTTTATATTATAATAATATTTTTAAAAATATATAAATTAAATATTATTATATTTTTATAAATATTTTTAATTGAATCAAATATGATAACATCATATTTCTAATAAATTACATTGAATCATATTTTTAATAGTATTAAAATTTTTAAAAGTATATGATTTTTTGAATCAAATGCACCAAACTCACTCAATCCAAATAAATGTTATTTAATGGTTCAAGTGTAATTCTAATATAGGATTTCACTGTGCGTGATTAAAATTAGTAATTGTTACCATGAGCAAGAAATGAATCTTGATAAAAGAATATGTTAATAATAAAACAAAAATAGTTTTTGAAGAGCTTAAGATCTTAGTTTTGTTAGGGTAGTGCTTATTGAAACTATGTAGGCATTTCAATGGAGATTTATATGTCATGCA
Source organism: Sindora glabra (assembly GCA_020226215.1). Lineage (NCBI taxonomy): Eukaryota > Viridiplantae > Streptophyta > Magnoliopsida > Fabales > Fabaceae > Sindora > Sindora glabra. Next base: position 51,856,479 of record CM035226.1, read on the forward strand.
TGGTTTTAAGGTTGTATTTTTAATGTGTCACTATAAGAAATAATGACACTTTTTGCAATGACAAATTAGGTTGTTGATGATGCATCATTGGACTTTTACATACATTAAAGATCCATGGGCCTCAATTTTTTTGTGTGAAAAAAATTTTGGCTAGAAAATATATCTTTTAGTGACGACAAATGTCGTTAGTAAAAATCTTTGATTTTCATTAATAGCAAATGTCATCGCTAAATATTGCCTTGAAATTTAGAATAGGAAAATTCAATTTTCACTAATAACTTTTGTTGTTGGTAAAAGTTTCCTCTCTCATTGAGGACACTTGTCATTATTGAAGAAGACATAGGAAATTATGCCACTATCTTTAGCAACAATAATGTTATTAATGAAAGTTAAAATTTTTATCGACGACAAAAGTCATCATTGAAAATAGTGACATAATTTCTCATACCCCTCTTCAATAATGACAAATGTTGCTAGTAAAAGATTCAACTTTCATCAATGACATTGTTGTTGCTGAAAAAGGCATAAGAAATTATATCAGTAAATATCTTCATTTATATCAATGATAATGTTATCATTAAATGATTTGAATTTTTATCAATGACCCTTTAATGAAGATAAAAAATTTTGTATTATTGAAGGGCTTGTCTATAAATATCTCTCTAAGTGCCATTTGACTTTTATTTCGTGCAGAGAAGAGGGAAAGCAGCAGAGAGAGACAAGATGAGCGAGATGAGCTGCAGTTATTTGTTGTGTTAGTTTTATTCTTTTTTTTATAATGTAGTATATTTTCTTATTTATATATTTTTGAATTGTCAATTTTTATTGCTATTAATTATTGTTGGTGTTTGACATTTGGAGAGCATTTTATTAGTAGATTTACTTTATTGAGGTATGTGAATCAAATTTTATTATATTTTATTTGAATATATAATCTATGAGGTGAATAATATAAGATAAATTAATTTACTTCAATTATATAATTACTTTAACATGAAATAAATTTTGTTGGGTTTTATATGTTATAAATGTTAAATGTATTTATGTAGTTTTATTTAAATGTAAAATTTATAAATTTAAATTTTGTTGTTGTCATGTTATTGAGTAAAATTTTAATTTTGTATAATGTGATATATTTATGAAATATCTAGTTAAGTTGATATGAAATGAAATTATTATAAGGTTTTGTTTACAAATTTTAGAGTTTAAAGTGTAGTCTGAGGTACAAAATTTTTAGTTACATTGAAGTAACGTGAAGTATGAAACTATAATAACTATATAAATATATTTTAAAAAATATATTGATATAAGAATAAACTTTTGGGTATGTAGTTAAAATTTTCAATATAACTTAATAAAATATTTTAATGAAAATTTATAATAAAAAAATCAAATGTAATAAATATATTTAATGAAAATATTATGAATATATAAATAAGATGTTTTGAAAGTCTTAAAAATTTAGAATAATTATATATGTAAAGAAAAAAATTATATTTTAAATAAGGTAGAAAATATTGAGATATTGAAAATAAAAGGCGTAAAAAAATATTGAATATATAAATCATTTCAATATATCAGAAAATTCAATATTTTTATACAATGAACAATAAAATTAGATATTATAGAAATAAATAATAATAACAATCATATAAATACAAACATGCCTTATAAAGATATAATGATTACATAAATATATTTGAAATGATATATTTATATGAGCATAAAATTTAGAATATATAATCACATTTGGGTTAATATAAATTAATAATTATATGTTAATAAAAATTGTGTAAACATAAAAAATTCAAATCACGGCAATATATCTTAATTATTATACATTGAATACATGAATAAGAAATTTTAAATACTTGAAGAATTAAATTTTTTATATATTCAATGATAACATTAGATATTATATAAATAAATAATAAAAAAATATGTAAATTACACGCAAAATAGTAACAATAAGATTACATTTGATTATATATTTTAAGAAAATAAAAAATTATAAAGATATCATGTAAAAATATAATGACTATTTTGACATATTTTGACATAATCTTCATTAACATGAAAATAGAATTTTAGATATATAATTAAATATTATAAAAATATAACTTGATAACTATATTTTAATAAAAATGTATAAATAAAAAAATTTGAATCTTACAAATAAATTTAATAAAAATATTATGGTGATATAAATAGAAATTTTTAAAAATGGAAAGAATTTAAAATTTTACATTATTAAGAATTCTCATGTAAAATACAATGTATCATCCATATTGTCAGGATGATGATGATAGTTCTGGGATAAATGACAATACATTTGGATATTTAGTCCTCCCTTCCCCTTAAGTTACCATGTATATATAATTTTTTTTATTTTAATGTATAGACATTTATATGGATCATGTATATATAATTATTTTTATTTTTATGTATAAATATTTTTACAATTATTTTATGAGTATTCTTTTTTTAAATCATTTTTTTACTAATATCGTTGGCATATTTCATTTTAAATAAAAAATGTTAAATTAATTCAATTGAATTGAAATAAAAATATTATTATTTATGAGTATTCTTTTTTTAAATTAACATTTTTTTAAAAATAAAAATTTATGCAGTTATTTTATGAGTATTCTTTTTTTAAATCATTTTTTTGCTAATATCGTTGGCATATTTCATTTTAAATTTAAAATGTTAAATTAATTCAATTGAATTGAAATAAAATTTTTATTATTTATGCTATCAAATATAATATATTAATTTAATTACAATTTAAACTTAATATAAATTATTTTAATATTTCTAAAATTTTATTTAATTTCATTTAAATTTTAATTTAATTATGAAAAATTTTAACGATAACAAAGTTGTTACTATATCTTAAAATAATAATAATATTAAATTTAATTTTTATAACTTTCAATGATGATATTGTTGTTATTAAAGGTTAAATTTAAAAAATATTTAAATTCTCAAAATACTTTCAACAAAAATAATGTTGTCACTAAACCTAAAATTAAAAAATTTGAATTTCGAAATATGTTTCAATGATGATTTTGTCATTGCTACAAAAGTTATTCTAATTTTTTTATTTTTTAATTTAAACCTATAGCAATGACTTTGTCTTTGTTAAAGAGTAAAATTAAATTTTTTTTAAAATTTGAAAGTATTTTTTACAACGATTTTGTCATTGTAGAAACTTAAATTTTTATCGGTGACAATAATGTAACATCGGCAAATTTTTGTTGATGACATTTTTTTTATGACTTATTTATTTAGTGATGATCAAAATGTTTTTATCATTGACAAATATTATCTGTAATGTATGCTAATTAAAAAAATTGATTTGAAAATGTAAATAAATAGAGAAATTTTTCAATAAAGCCACAAAAATAGTACTATATACAGTGTCTTGTTTATGGGTCACGCGGATTATTTTTATTACTAAAAATAATTAAATTGAAATTATAAATAAATAGATTAATTCTTCAATAACGCAAGAAAAATAGTGTTTCCATAGTACTGTATTCAAGGCCTTTTTTGTGCATTGTATAACAGATATATATAATAATATAAGTAAATACTATTACACTTCATCAAGTATTTGGATTTTATACAAAATAGTATAATGTAATCTGGTCAATTTGTTTTATCTGGTCAATCTAGAATAAATTAATTCTCTTCCTTCGAACCATTATAATATGATAGGATTAGAACAAACTCTATTATTTCTAATTTATTTCTAACTTCTTGTTATATGACTCTACCCCATTAATAAACATTGTTATGTCTAATTTAGCCTTAATTTAGGCTTAAAAATATTAATAATTTATCAATAATTTATTTATCATTCCTTGTTTTGTCTTAATCTATTTTAGCCTAAAAATACTAATATTTATTGTTTACATAGAGAATAGGGTAAAATATAATAAATATATAAACTATTGTTAATCAAAATGATTATAAATAAAAAATTTATAATTATTAAGTACTATAGAATAATTGTGGTAGAAAATATTTTTAAAATAATGTTAATTTTAATTGAATAATTTTTTTAATACTATTATATATATATCTAATGATAAATACATGATAATATAAATTTATACTATTAAATTATTTATATTATTATTTATCGAGTACTTGATAATATTATATTTTATCATTTTATTATTCTATACTAAATTATTATGCTTGTTTATCATGTCCGATTTTATGTTATCATGTGCACTTGAAATCTTGTTTATGGGTTAGATGAATTATTTCTACTTGATTTGACGGGTCCAGTCGTAAAATAAATGAGGTTTGAACTTTTTTTTAATATCCGAATATTAATTAAGTTTTTTATGATATGATTATTAATATTTAATTTGAATTTGAGCTTTGATTATGTAAACAATTTTATTATATGAATTTGTTTTTATAAATACAAAATATATATTGCAAAAATAATGACGTCTAAACAATACTTTACTGGTATAGTTAGTGTCATCTGATACCGATATAGAAGCTTAATTTTTCATTATATTTGAAGTTCTAACTCAATTTTACTTATACATATTAAGTTAATTATCACTTTTATCACCATTATCCAAAAAATTATATCTAATTGTTTTTAAAATAAAATATTTAATTTAGTATAAGTAAATAATTTATATATTTAAATGTTCTACTATCCATTTAAATATATAAAAATTTATATTTTAATTAAAATAATAATAAAAACAATCCAACTATGAAGATGAAATCCCATGTACATTGTATAATTTCAATCAAATTGGGTTAGGCTAATTCTTTTAAAAAAATAAACGGAGCCAAGCTTGAATATGAGCTAATGTATTTCAATCAATTAATGCATAAAAAATTTATCCGGAATTGGTCCACAAACTCTAATAAATCTAGACCATTCAGCTTCGTAAGCCGTCATAGAAATGATGGATCCCATAGAATTGGTTAACCGAACCGTATTTCAGAAATGACATCTATATCCGTTGAAAAAATTAATTTGTTAATATTTTAATTTTTATAATGATTATTTATATCATCTGGTGATTAAAAAATTGGGGGACTTAAAATTTCTAATTACTACTAATAATCTTATCTTATTTTATTGTAATAGCTGGCCATGCACGAAATAACCTCTGTGTCCAAAATAATTAACCTTTTTGGTCCGCTTTTTATATTTAGGAGGAGTTTGGTTTTTAAAATATTTTAAAAAATATTTTTAAAAATATTAATTTTTTTATTTGATTTAAAGTTTGGCAAAAAGTCTAGAAATAAAAATATTTTTATAAAAGAGATGGGTATTTCATATTCTTGTAGGATAAGGATGTTAATGTTAAAATAAAAATATAAAATTATCTTTGGATTTAATTTTTAATTTATCAATTTATTAAATAATTTTTAATTTAAATTAAAAATAATTATCACTTTATTTTTAATTATCTTATTTTTTTATCATTTTTATATTTTTATTTTAATTATTCTAAAAATATATCACGTATATGCTGATTATTTATGTTTTTATACGCTCTTTCCATTTATAAAATATATCTAACATTAGTCAATTAATGAATAATAATAATAATGCATTTTTTTATCAATTTTTTAAGGGTGTAGACTTGCATGTCCCAGTGAAAAACTAGGATCGGAAGCCTTGCTTACATGGCTCCTTTGTAGTCATTAGCTAGTCTATCCACTTGCATCTGCGATAGGTGACATTAGAGTAAAACATTTTTGCACTTTGGTACCATATTTTCTGAATATTGCAAGTTGATCCCTTCTTCTTCCTTTCCCCCACTTTTTGAGCTGTTTGGGTTTTCAAAAGGGGAAAATTGGGGCATTCATCAGTGAAAGCAAAGAGTTGCTTGAAGAAGTCGTCATTCGTAGGAGGAAGAGTGCATTGTTCATTGAATGAAGTGGCCGTCATTTGTCAGAGAAAGAGAGCATCACTTGCAGTCCTCATTCAATGTCGTTCCGAATTGTGCTTTGTCTCCAATGATGTTCTGAGGTAAGTAGTGTTTGATGTTTTTCATTGAAAATTGTCAGATTTTGATTTTGCATCAATTTTCAAAGAATTTAAGGAGCTTGTCATTTGAAGCCATGGTTTGTAAAAATATTTAAAGGTAGGTGTCCTTCTCATGCTACTAGAATAGAATTTCCTTTGAGAAAGTCTACACTGACTATTAGAAACAAGGTGCAAAATCAACCTATGGTTGTGCTACTATTTTTTGCATATTGTTTGTGAACATTTTGAAATTGTTCTATCGAAACTAATGTACTACTGTCATGCTAATATTTTATGATTTTTTTTAACAAAAATGTTATAGGTACCAAAATTGAGTTCCAATATTTTTATATATATTAAATTGAGTTTTATAAATTTGTTATTGTGTATTTAGAACTCAATTTCAGATTTCATTTCCAATACACGTGGCATTGCTATTTTTAATGCATTGTTTGATTGGCATATATTACGGCTGAGACTACAATACCCCGGAACTGTTCACGGGCAACTCACCCTGGACACGTGTGCGCATCAGAGGACGACATCTGGTTGAGACTCAAGCTGACGACTTTTGATTGGATTTGCTGATTTGCTCCTAAACTTAATTTATTCTCATTTGCTGCCCCAGGTCCTAGTGAAAATATTTTTGTATTTTATTACAATAGGTTTCCCAGCTGTATTCCTCTTTGTGCTCGTCTCTGCCTGTCTCCGGATGCCATTGTTACATACTGTAGCTTTCTACAAACTGAAGCTGAAGCCCTCATCTCGACAGCATTGCTGCGCAACTTTGCTCGAAGAGGGCCTTCATCATCTTCTCTATCCACCACACTATTGTCTCGTGGCTCCTTTTTGCTGTGTTGTCGATCTTCAGGTAATACGTTGGTCATTATCTCCCCATTCTTATTTCATAGTTTAGGGGCTTGCATTTTAATCTTTAGTTTTACACTTGCAACCAAATGTTTGCTTCACTTATTCCCACCTCACCGAACAATTGAATAATTGAAATTGAAATAATCAAGGTTAGGTTCTAGGTTTGGTGTTATTTTTTTCTCTTCAAAATTTTGATAAATTGTTTCTCAAATTTCACAAATTCACTGATAACTTAAGTTTTCCATTCAAATTCGTAGGATGCATTCATTTGGTTCTATGTATTATATATTAAGGTAACTGAAATGTTGATTTGGCTATTCCTTTTAAGTTGTCACTTTCGCTTTCGCTTATCGCACCCCTTTCTTTTCTTGTTTCAAGCACTTCCTTTGGCATTATATACAAAGTAACACTGCTCTATTCTTCTTGCTCTGTATCTCTCTCACCCTCTTCCTTCACTTCACAGTTCACACCGTTTTTGAGCCGATTTCTCAAGCTTCCAACTAGTTCTACTGTTTGGAATTGTTGCTGCTAAAGAAAAGGGAAGATGCCCATGAAGACGCTAGTAAGTATGTTTTTGTATCCTAGTATTAGAACAGAAAAAAATGTTGCTTTTCATACTTTTATGGATGCCCAGTTCACTTGTTCCTAGTTCTATGCTTTGGATTGTCTTGACTATGGTTGTTTGCAAAAGTTTTTTATCGAGGTCTTAGATATTTGTTATTGATCTTCATGTTTATTAGGAGATTAACTGACAGCTTTTGCCATTTCTAGTGGCTTCCAAGTGTATATTACCTTCCAATGTCTGGATATTAATTGTGGATTATGTGAATTTGTTATTATCATCTATTTTTGTAATGGGTTCTGTGGCAAACAGACAATTTTGGTGGACATGTTTGGTACTTGGTTGGTTCGTTGAGATGTCATTTTTCTCTATCAGCGAAAATTGGTCTGAGGATTTTGTGGCTCTTATGTAATGATATATTGCTTTCTCCATTCATTATTGTAATGTCAAGGTAGAAAGCCACTGTTTAATTGTTTACTAGTTCAAGCTTAATTGGTTTGCTAATAATCATACTTTTAATTATAATTTGTTAAGTATAGGTTGCTATGTTGTCACCTTGCATTTGCAGTCTTTCTAATGTCCTTTTTTATTTGGTGACCTTCCCTGTTGAAATATAAAACTAATCATCTCTTTAACATTAATTTTCTTCTTCTGTCTGTTTGCTATAAGTTGATGTTATTTAGGTCATTTGCATCAAACGTGGCAACCAAAAAAAAGAAAACTCTTATGTTACATTCATCATTGAAAAATTCCTTCTGTAAAACCCGATAAACATTGATCTATAGTTATACATTTCTTTTTGGTTCTGGAACGACTAACTAACATTCACAGACTCAAAGTTTAGATAAAAAGATAAAAAGAATAAAAATAGTAATGTCAATTGCAAAGTTTAAACAAATTTTCAATAATATATTTAAAATTTTTATAAATAAGTTTAATTTTAATTTATAAATATTTTTATTAGAAATGAAATATGTAATTTCATAATGTTAAGCAATACAGAGGCTAATAAAAAATCATATAATTACATATTTTATTTTTTAATAAAATATTTATAAATTAAAATCAAATTTATTTATAAAAATTTTAAATATATTATTGAAAATTTGTTTAAACTTTACATTTTAGATACTGTTTTTATTCTTTTCATATATTTCATAACATTTTTAAATTATGTTTGCTTCTATTTTTTTACAATTTAGACACTAACATCATTAAATAGTAAAAATACAATACAAAATATATTAATTATAATAGTAAAAATAAAATATCTGCAATTTCTGAAGTTTCTACAAATGTAACTCAATACTTCAATAGAAACAGATTTTTTGTGTACCTCATGACAAACAATCAACGATCATAAGTTTAGTCATTGTATTTGGTGATGTTTTTTCAAGGATGAACACTGCACATAATTAATTGATTGCACCTACATTCAATACTGTAATATGTAATAGCATAAGAAAAAAAAGAAAATCATAATCAGTATATAAGGCTTTTCTAGTATAATAATCTGTCTTTAATTAATTACTAATAATAGATTTTTAAAATAATTTATTACATGAAGTTTATTTATGTTTGGAAGTATTATTTGATAATTGGTTACACATAATTGATTCTTGTTTGGATAATCTATTAAAAAATTGCTTTGTAATGTTAAATTATCGAAAATAACAATGTAGAAAGAGAGCTTCAGACTTTTGTAGTTATTGTTGGAATATGGACAAAAGAAAAAGATAAGTGAGATTAATGAGTGTGAATATTAATGTTTCTCTTTCTATGATCCTGATCAAAATAAAAGTTACCCTTGGTAGCTTTTAATTTAACTGGGACTATATTCTGTAATTGATTATTGAAAGATTTTACAAGTGTAACTGAACAAGGGGAAAAAAAGCCTATAATATATTGTAAGACTTAAAATTGGTTATTAAGGATTCTAATCATGCAACCAACCAAGCATACATAAGTAGACACGTTAGCTTATTGGAAAAAAAACATATTTTCCCAAAAGAAAACTCCTCATCTAAGAGACTATATGACTACAAATAGAAAAAGATATCTTCACCTAATGTCATATGTCACTGTAATTTACTGACAGACTTATTTGATCTCTCTCACAGGCATACTTTATATCCTGTATTAGATAGCATGTCATGTTGGCTGTGCTGCTTGTAGTAGCTTCACCTGTTGCAGGAAAGTCAACATGATTTTAGACACAAGCACTATCTTGTTAAAATTTCACATCATTACGATAGGAAATCTAAGCAAAAGTAGTATATCAGCTGCCTACTTGTACACATTCATTAAGTCCAAAATAGAAAATAATTTATTTCTATTTGTAGGTGTGCTTAAGGATAAAATAATAAATAGGCCTTAATTGACTTACCTAATCAGATAAGCATCCTATTGAGTTTTTGAAATGATCCTAGAACAAATCTAGTGCACCATATACATATAACCTTGAAGACAAACCAACACCATTTAAGTAAACCTATAGGGAGGCAAAGTTAAAGTTTGTTATGAGGACCTTGTGAACTTGTGATGTAGTCTAGTGTATTATACCTTTGCTTTTACAGCATCACTTTTATGTAATTCTTTATAATTTTTATAGTAATTAATATTAAGGATTCCTTGCCTTGGACCATAACCTTCTAAGTAGTAAAGTGCCACATGCCACTAATAATGGGTCAACCCTAAAAGAGAAAGGATCCTTTAGTTAACCAATAGCAAGAGACACAAACTTATCAAAACAATAAAGCCATAAATAAATGACAAACAAAAATTCCATGAGATGAGCTCGCTTCCATGAACTTTACAGCTTCTTGAAACATCATTCATATTAAATAGCATGACATAACTTGAAAATAGAAGTCGATAGGCAGACAGCTTCAAGTCAAAGTTACAGATGATTCTTGTAACAAAATTTTTTTGTTAGTAATGTAGCTAAATAATTGAAACTCTAGCTGACAGTAACTAGAAATTGGAAAAAAAATTCTTTTATCAATGCCTGATAAGTTTATCTATCTTGTTCCTTTAATTATGGATTGTAGAAATCTAGCACATAATAAGGCATGCTAAGCATTAAATTTTTATGTGTGTGAGAAGAGGGAGTAAGGTTATTCCACATCTTTACCAGCCATCGATCAACTTGAACAATAGGAATGTCCATAGTATCTTCATAGAAATCCTGTACAAAATAAGCTGCATTACCCCTCAGCATACTATGACCAATATGCATGATTGTTAATTTCAAAACCCTTTTTTGTTGCTTCCTTATCATTTCTTATCTGCATAAGGATCTCCAACAATATGCCAAAGCAAGCATGCCATATACGTATAATCCTCTCTTTCATTTTTAGGTAAAGCCTATAAGAATAAATTAAAAGAAGATACATTGAAGCTCTCGTACTAACTTGCACTTGCATCTTGTTATACCTTTTGATTTTGGATAATCTTTGAAAGCATGTTATAGCTAAATAAACATTAATCTCGAATATGAACATAATTATTATAGAGGCATGTATTTAGCATTTGATTGTGTAGTCCACTTAGATTGATGATTATCATGGCTGTTAATGTGGTCTTGTTGCAAAAAGGCTATACCCATGGAATCTTTGTGATTTAGACAATTGCTTTTGTTGCATTTTTTCTTAAACTATTCAGTCTAATTGGCCATTAACATTTTCGCCCCTAAATCTACTGACCACGTCTATACTTTGGTGCAGGAGCTTTGTGAAATGACAGCTATGTTTCTTTCCCCCTAGATTCCTCTGCATGCTTTACATTTGACATTTTTCTTGATATTTATTCCTCATACAACCAGAGAGGTGGTCCATGAATCATTATGAGGTTTGATTGAAGATTGTTTGTGCTAGAATTATGGAGAGGCAGAGGTTAGATGGTTTATATAACCCACAAGATGTCAATACAGCTGGTGCTGTGGTAGGCAACATAAGGGACATGAATGTTCTAAATGAAAGGAAGCATGGTGAAGTGGGCAACGAATATGACTTGGTTACTAATATGACAAAAGAGTCGGTGATGGGCATGAAATTTATAACATTGAAGGATGCTGAGCTGTTTTATAAGAAATATGCACGTGTTAAAGGGTTTGGAGTTAGACTTGATGACATATATAGAAACAAAGAGGGAGAAGCCCAGTCTCGGAGAATTGTTTGTAGTTGTGAAGGCAAAAGGGATACTAGGTGGATTAATAAACCTGAACGACAGAGAGAGCACAAGGCCTTGACATGATCAGGTTGTAAAGCCAGTTTCAGAGTTAGAAAGAATAAAGAAATAGGGATTTGGGAAGTATACTTTGATTATGATCATAACCACAACACCTTGGCACTTAAACATACACCTATGCATAGATCACATAGGAGGATATCTGAGTCAGATGCAGTTCAAGTGGATACAATGCAGGCGTATGGCATGAAAGGGTCCCATATATATGGATATATTGCTGGCCAAAGTGGTGGATATGACAAAGTTGGGTTTACAAGAAAAGATATGTACAACCACATAAATTGAGTCCGCAATGAAAAAATAAAAAATAGTGATGTGGTAGCTGTTATTCACTACCTTAATGGAAAATCAGAGGGTGACCCTGATTTTTTTGTAAAGCATAGCTTAGATGCCAATGGTCACTTGGAGCACTTGTTTTGGTGTGATGGTTGTAGCAAACTGGATTACAAATTCTTTGGTGATGTTTTGGCCTTCGACACCACATATAAGAAGAACAAGTATAATAGGCCCTTAGTGATTTTTTCAGGATTAAATCACCATCGAAAAACTGTGGTATTTGGATGTGCCCTTGTAGCTGATAAGACAGAGGAGACTTACAAGTGGGTTTTAATGGCTTTATTGGAAGCAATGGATGGAAAAGAACCAGCATTCATTATCACTGATAGTGATAAGTCTATGCGAAATGCAATCAAATGTGTTATGCCAAGATCATGTCATCGATTATGCGCATGGCATTTAGAAAGAAATGCTACTAGTAACATTGCAGATACTCAATTCACAAAGGCATTTAAAGAATGCATGTTTGCTAATATTAGTATCTTGCAATTTGAGCAAAAATGGAATTCAATGGTTGAGAAGTTTGCAGTTAAGGATAATATGTGGGTCCAGAAAATGTACAAAAAAAGAAACATGTGGGCTGCTGCCCTTCTTCGTGGGAAGATGTTTGTTGGGTTGAGGAGAACCTCATTGTGTGAAGGGATGAATTCGTACATCAAAAAATTTGTTAGCCAAAGTCAGAATCTAGTGGAATTCTTGCATCACTTCCACCGTGGTCTAACTTACCTTAAGTATAATGAGATTGTAGCTGATTTTAAGACAAATAATGGGAATCCTATTCTAACAACTCCATTAGAGTCTATTGAAACTAGTGGTGCTTATGTGTACACATGGGAGGCATTTTGGGTGCTTAGAAGAGAAATAAAAATGGCTGGAGCTTGTGTCAAGGCTGGTTGCAAGTAATGATTAACAACTAGAACATATAAAGTTCATAGGTTCATGCATCCTAATACTTATTGGAGTGTCCATATTGATAAACATGATGGTGTACAAATTACATGTGACTGTGGGAAACTACAGTCATTTGGGATTCCTTGCCAACATAAAATTTTTGTAATGGTTCAAGAAGAGATTAACAAGTTACCTCCATGTGTAATTGTGAGACGTTGGATGAAAAATGCAAAAGATATGGACGATAAAAACCTTGGCCTTGTGGATGATAATGACAAGTTGGTTAATCTCCAGTTTGGTAGTCTTATTCAAGATTGTAGGTTAATGTGCAATTATGCTTCAAGGTCCCAAGATTCATTCCTCCAAGTGAAACACAATGTCCGAAGCATTCTGGTAGATCTTGAAAACAAATATCAACCGCCTATGAACATTCAAACTAGCAAGGCAGCAATGAAGGAATGTAGAATATTGGATCCCCATGTAATAAGGAGCAAAGGGAGGCCATCTAAATTTGCCATGATTGTGGGACGGAAGAGGAAACGTTGTGCCATTTGTTGTGTTGAAGGACACACTAGAGTTACGTGCCCAGAAAATAGAAATATTTCAACAAACACCTTTAACATGGAGCATGAATCAAGTAAAGGGTTAAGCTTGACTCAGTAGAGTATACAACAAAATATGCCGTTTGGGAATGAGGTCCATTATATGTCAAGCCAGGATGAAGGTGCTTTCATAGAGGCTTCGGTGGTTAGTCCCTTACATGCTTAGTTCATAACTTATAATATGTCATATAAACATATGAATTTGTTTAAATTGTCCTGTACCAACAATATTTTCTGATTACTGTTGTAGGATGATTGCTTAGGCTTCGGTGCATTTCAAGATTTTGCTATAACATAAGGAGTTAGGGCTGAAGTGAATGCTGAAGACACTGGGATTTGGACCCTTGATGGCAGAAACTTTCAAGATGAGGTAAGTCATTTGTGCTGGCCTCTCTTTTGTACTTTATGGATTCTTTGTTCTTTGCTTCCATTGGATAACATATGTGGAATTCACATTCAACTGAAAGGAACTTAACAAGGCTTGTGATTTTTCTTTTTAATATTCCTTGAAGCTTGACTCATCAATTTATAGCTCCATTCTACCAATGTTTGATGTTTGTTGTTGGTTGTTCATCTTACTTGGTCTAGGAAAATTGCTTGGAGGGCAATACTTTTTTTCCAAAAGAAGGCCACATGCTGTAGAAAATTAGGTATTTAAATGAAGCTAGTAAGTTATCATGTTTTGTCATACATTTCTGCTATGGTTATTTTGCCAGCTATAGAACTATGGTGTACTTCACACGACTTTTGCCCATGCTAGTGTAGCTTTGATAAGTAATAAGATGCAGTTAATGTTAGTGTAGTAGAGTAGGGTGTTTGGTATTTATATGTATTTCAAATGTTTGACTTGGCTTCCATCCAAGGCAATGTAACTTATTGGCTAATGAAATGAGAATTAGTTTACTATGTCTAACTGGACTATTTAATGTCTACCAATAATGTTCAAAATATCTCGTAAGATTTGCCTTATATTCCTCATCTTGTAAATCTTTCATTTCTTTTGGTAAGGTTTTTCATATTTCAGATTAAAGTTTTTTTCATTTTAAATATGAATTTTGACATAATTTCCATCTATGAGTTGAACATTAGGTACTTGGTCAACCAGCATTTCCTATCCAGATGAAATGCACTACTTGCCACTAGCAATAACTGAAGTGAAACATAGAAGTTTTTTTTTTTTGGCAGATTTTAGATTCAGAAATAAATATGTATTTTACAATTGGAGATCAATTCCATGCTGATTCTGTTGTGTATGGGATACTGGGTTAAGCAATTTCTATCTCATATATTGTAGACATAAATTCACTTATTTCTTGAGTTTAATTACATGATGTTTGCCAAATTGTATTGAAAGCTGATAGACATTGCAGAATGGAGTGACAATCATTTCCCCTTTCATGCCATTGTCTGTTCCAAACAGAAGTGCATGATTCCTATTGGAATCAACAAAGTTGAAGATGATTCAATCTCCAGATAAGTTTCCTACTGGTACTTAGGCCTGCATATATTCACTGTTTTGTATATGTCAATACTTTTTTTTTTATATTTTACTCTATATTAGGATTAGCAGTTTAAATTCAAAGTCTTCAATTCTTGGCAGTGCTGTGTATAGTAAAATTTTTAGTTCTAGCATGCTTATGTCATTAGGAGCCTTTGATGATCTTTTACATATTCTTGGTAATACAAAAATGAAAACTGGTTCGTTGAAGGGTAGAATAACACACTATTATTCCCCTTGTACTATCTTTTTTAGTTTATGGTATCGGTTTTCTAATCTTTCTGTCTGGTTTCTGAAGCTATTCTTTATTACTATTTGTCTTTACATAAGTCATGTCTTACAACTGGTTCTTTTGTACCCAATAATTTTGTAGGTTGTTGTTTGCTTGGATGGTACTAACTGTAGTATTAGAAGTGGGCCAGCAGACTTGAAGCACATTCCAGTCCGTATGTGTCAATTACTCATGATTCATGTGATGTATGGTAAGCTTATGTCAAAAGATTAGATCACAGATGTTAGATTGGATATGGGTTCCATTGTGAATGTATTTTTATTTAGACTTTGCAATTTTCTACAAAAATTGATTGACAGAAATTTTCTGTGTTTCTTAGCTCCAAACATAAGATTTTGAAATATATGGATAGCTTGATGTTTTAATTTAAGATATGGATAGCAAATTATTGATAGGATGTGTGAAAATTGCCTTACGAATATTGTCTTGAGTAGATACTTATAATTATCCTTGATTGATTTATTGAATTGTACTATGATAGTTACCATGCTTTTTGTGTGGGTTTTGATCCTTAAGCATTGCCTTTGAGATTACATTGGTGACAGTGAGAAAATGTATTGCAGACAACCTCCAGCACTGGGCTTATCAAAAATAATTCTTGAATCTTGTGGTACTGTGTGAAGATGATCAATTAGCTTGTGTTATGCTATGAAGGGGCCCGCCTATGTGGCAGTCTAGTCTCGCAAGTTTCTATACTTACTGCAGCTGTGTTTCAAAAGGATATAGAAAAAGATCAGCTCATGAGATTTATCAATAATCAATGGCTTGGGATTGCTATTGACGACTTCTCCAACATTTTAGGATTTTAAGGCAATGGAATAGCCTATAGAGGCAATGTAATTTTAATTACTTGAATACATACTAGCATTTTGTTTAATTATTTGTGTTGGGCATACATTAAAGATTGGTGTGAATTAGAGCAAAAAAAAGATGGGGTTATTCCCATTAGTTCCATTACAATTTTTTTTTTTGCTAAAACTAGGTGGATTATCAATCTCAGATAAATAAGTTTTTATATAAATTTTCCTAGCTTTATTATTCTCTTTTATTTGCTACTTCCTCTCCACTTGACAATTCTCCTTTATAAACTATTTCAAGAACTCCACAACCTAATATGCTGGACTAGTTATTTGTGATCAATTGTATTAATGCTTTTAATGAGTTTGTTTATGGCAAAACACAACACAACATAAAAGATAAGCCATGTCGGCGGCAATTGTGATGATACAATAGAAGAAATTATGGTTAATGTATATTTAGTGCCTGGTAACTGACTGCTCTACCGCAAGTGCACGGGTTTAGTCGAGTTATAGTATAAAAGATTATCGTTCTCCACAGGGATTATAGGTTGAGTACTAACTAAATCTCAAGTAAAATTATCTAGGCGGATCAATTGATTTTGAGAATCAAGAGTGAAATGTAAAACAGAGCTTAGCTATAAAAAATAAGGTTTGATTCAATGTAATTAAAGCGTACTCAGCTTAAGGATCCCTTGTACATTTCATTATGGAATGAATATAATTCTCTAACTTGGTTCACTGTTAATTAAGATTGCTGGATTACCAAAATTAAGCTATACCTCATTGCAAGGCTACTAGCTACTAACCAAGAGATTAAGTGCCCAGAATTACTCTAGTAATCACTAATCTAGGTTGCATTAACTTTGCTTAGAATCCATTTTTGGACATTTCATCCTGTGCAAAAGAATCCAATTAGCTTAATTCCTAAGTCTAATTGATATTCTCAATGATTATGCAAGATTCGATTAATCAATTGGTCATTTCAACCTAGAATTAATTAACCCATAACACAAATCCAATATTCCGGATATATTGGCTTGTTCCAATCAAAACAGCATAATCAAATCATAAATCAACAGTAAATCAAGCTAGATTATATAAAATTCAATTCCATAACTCCATGAACAAGTTCACCCAAGTTGAGCACAAGGGTTTAGTGTGAAAACATTACAAAATCAGAAGAAAACCAGAAAACAGAGAGGGAAGTCAAACAATTCATGAAGATCTACAAATTTCTTACTTGAATCCACGTTAGAAGGTGCCCTTGGTCTCCCTTAGGGTTTCTCCCAGCAGCTCTCCTTGTTAATTCTCAGTTTTTCCTCCTCTTCTTTCAAAATTTCGTGCAAAAACTTATATTGGTGATGTACATGGGGGTCAACACGTCCCGTGTTTAACCCCGTGTTCTTCAGCGAAAGTTGAGCAGCACGAAACACGTTGTGCAACACGCCCTGTGTTCTTCTCTAAAGTGTCAAGCAGTAATGTACACGGGATAGAACACGTCCCATGTTGTACCCCGTGTTCTTCAACGAAGATTGATCAGCATGTTACACGGGGTGTGACACTCCCCGTGTTTACCTCAGAAGCGAATGGCAGTAAGATACACGGGGTATGACACGTCCCATGTTTAACCCCGTGTTCCTCTCTGAGCAGCCCAGTGAAGCCTCGAAGCAATCTAGAAGGAAACACGGCCCTAAACACGGGGTTCCCATACCCCGTGTTCTTTGTCAAGTGAACAAATTTGCTTCAATTCTTCACAATTTGAATGGTTTTACTTCCAGATCCTTTTCTAATGCTCATATGTGTCATTTCAAGATCTGAAAACAAAATATAGAGCATCTAAGTATCCTTTTCAATCAATTTGCACAAAATACTAAGTAAATGAGTGATGAAACACATAGAATTTAGGTGCATTTGTGCATTTATCAGTAACATTACATTATCAAAGTCAAACACATGCATGAGTAGGAACAGGGGAGCCAAATTTGTGTGAACAAAAATAGGTATAATTAAAAGTCAAACATAGAAGACCATTAATTAATTCCTCCCTATTCTGGTCTCTAATCCTTCTTTTTTTGCTTGATAAAGATGAACAAATTCTATTTCATTTCCTAATAAATCTCCTTTTTAAAGGACATTTAACTTTATATGTCAACTTCATGTATAATTTGAACCATTATGACATTCATCAAATTTACTAGACATTTTTATTAGAATTTATTTCAACTGATTTAATACACATATTGTATAAATGCATTGCCTTTTTTTATATTATACTTCTTATAATAGCATCATAATCTACTTTTTGATTAGATTTTATACATTTTTACTATATGTAAAAAAAATTCAATCTATCATCTATGGTTATGTACATGGTTTAAATGATTGGTGACTTCCGTGTGAATTTTTTGCTAACATTTGCCAAGAAGTATCCGCATGAGGTGGTTTTGTTGTTTTGGTAAATTGTACAACATAAGCTGAATTGCAACCATACTCAGTATCTGCAGATTTAACACCCAGTTGCCCAAGACTAATCAGAGTCAATTTAATGATGGTTTGAAGGATAGATGTAATGTTTTATCATGCAATTGAATTGACAATTCTATTCTTATATCCATTCTGGAGTGATAGATGTAATGTTAATACCCTTCTGTGACTACTGCTGTTTTATTTTAGTTATTCGGTCTTGCCTTCCCCACAGGTCCATAATACATAACTCATTACTCGACAATGCAGACAGTGGATGTTGAACCAGTACTCATAAATAAGCACAATACATTAAATCATTGTAAGTTTTTCCCCAAAAGAGTGTAGTTTTTAATACACTCATTTTTCTGAAAATCTCTATAAACATCCAGTGACCAGAGTATGATGTCATTAACATTCAAAATCCGTAACTTTGCCTATCAAAAAAAATCAAACTTCCTTCCCTAACTAAGTGCCCTATCACCATCGTTGGCCCTTATACAAAATAGAATGGTGGCTGTAAGATAACACATCACAATTATGGCCAAACGTGGACAAGTGTACACAAAACAAGGATTGTGACAAAAAACAAGCACTTAAGCAATAGCAACAAATGCCACCATACTATAGGTAACACCTAACTAAATGGTGATACTATTCTCATACTCCATCCAGTTTGTTCTTGCAGCTGCAATGATCTCTTCTCGCTTCACATTGTATTCATTAAGCACAATATCTAAAGCTAAGCGCATACAACCACAATTCCCTCTTGGCTGGACAGAAGACAAATCACAAAATCAATGGACTAGAATCAATATAAAAACATTATAGCCTACTGATAATACATTGATGATAGTTCAATAGCTTACAACTAATTTATAATCTCCCCAGATGGAGTCTAGAGTCAGCCAGCCTCCAACGGATACACTGCATTCATGACTAGTAAAATCATACAAATAGCACTTTATTAATATATCATTCCTCACAGAATGTATGACAATAAGGATATACATAAGGGTTAAAATTACTCATTTTTCTGCTTGGCAACTCTAGAGGGAGTCACTATGGGCCATATAGAGAAGGTAGGAATAGGGCGTAAGTGGGTATTATGGAAGCGATCATCCCTCAATAGGCACTCCAAAAATTTTGCCTATAAATGCATAAACATCATTGCCATCAATTGGAAAGAAATAATTTGGACACCAAAAAAGACATCAATAAGATACACTTACCACTTGAATGATTAAGCCATGTCGTTCTTCTTGTGTGTCTGCACTGGGATCTGAGTCCAGGTACAATAATTCCTTTGCTTTGATGCAGATTATTAGGAGGAACCAGTGCACATTCCTCTAATTTATAGGTATGTAGATCTTATTCAACTGGTTTACAGTCAATGACATATATCGAACACAATAACCTCGTATTGCTTGCTCTATTGTTAAAGATTGGTCAAGGATCTGTTGCTGCATAGATGAAAAGCTTTTCATCATCAATATGCCGAACAAAGTACACAATGGTTACATTGCATGCATTGACACACCTAAGTATGCAATCTTTTCCTCCACAATAGAGAACATACCACAACCACACAATTTATCTAATTGGATGCAACACACATCCTCTAAGTAATGTCTTATGATACAAAATAGAACAGAGCATCCAGTAAATTTCCTGATATTTTTCCTTTGAACAAAATAGTACATGAGCATTATCTCCAACACATGCTTTTGGTGAAAAATTTCTCCAACTCACCGAGAAGCTAGGTGGAAGGTACCAGGAAGAGGTAGAGTCTTTGGCTCTTTTGTCATTTGTCATCCTTGCAGCCAGCATCATCAAAACCTATAGAGGAACATGAAAAAATCAGATGTCATCCTTAGCAAATTGAGTCCTTAGAGTGTTACATGACACAGGTGGATTACACAACCCTACCTCACCATACACCCAACGTAGAGGGCATAAGGACAACATTTCCCCCCTTGTGATTTCTCCGGCTCCACACTTGGCTAGGAACTCACTACAAGAATAAGAACCAAGATATCAGAACAATGAGAATATTGGTAATCTAAAGTTTTAACAAGGCATTGCTTATTTGTTTGATTTAGTGGAGGAGAATATATAGGTTGCCACCTTTAGCTCAATATCAGAGAGTCCCATACACCTAGTAGGATGAAAATGGACTTCCATCCCCTCTGGCAGTTGTATTCTTTCATCCACTTCACATGAGAAGTTAGCATTGGAACACTCAAATGGTTGGAGGGACCTTTTTTGCTGCTCATTACTTGCCACCTCACTGCGGTTTCTTAGGACTGGACTACTAAGCATGCTTGTTTTCACACAAACAGTGTCTTGCATTATATCCTTCCCTTTCAACTTTTTTAGCTGTGGAGTTACACATTTGACCATTCTCTGTGAATTCTGAAATCACATTTTATGTTTATGCAGTAACATGCATTATGACAACCTACATGCAATCCTTCTCTTCATAACATAGCATTAGTTTTGTCACACAATGTTTCTAGTTAGATGCATCACCAAAATGCATATTTAAATATTATTGTCTGTTATAGAACTGAATTAAGCATCCAGCAATAGCATACATTATGAAACAAGTTACGTGAAAGCTTTTTCCACATCAAAGAACATACAAATATTACATAATCTGTCTAGTTGGATGTAACATAACTTTCAACTGCAAGACATATGACAAATGGCTCTTTAAACCACCTAGTAAATTGTATTTAGGTGTTACATTTATGCTATGATAGAAAGCTAAAAAATGGCGCACATTATAATCATTTTACCTCTAGTTTTACTGGTGTAGTTTGGAACGAAAGGTTGCAATCAATGCACTGCCTCTTCTTCCCTTTATCTGGATTCGACAATGGCTTTCCTCTCATGGTGACACCCACAGACCGTTGTGTCGATGATGGAGTTTTAGTTTTGACCTTGGTATCTTAGGTTGTATCTTCCACCCTTGCATAGTTATCCAACTGCTTTTTAAATGGAGAACTTAGGTTCGTCAGCTCCTCAAGTCGCCTTAGGAGCTCTGTATGGTCACCTTAGGAGCTCTGTATGGAGAGACATTTGGTCATTAATCTTATCAGTGATAACATGGAGCAAAAGAATAAACTCCACTCTCAGTTCACAAAAATTGGTATCCAAGTCATCCATGCGCTCCATCAATGACTGCAGAGGATAACAGACCGTCAATGACATAGGATTAGCAAAAGTGTAAGGTGTAGTGATTGAATATATAAAGCTATCGTAATCAAAATTAGAGAGAGCTCACTTGTTTCCCAACTGGCTTGCTGGTAGCATCTTGGGATAGATATGCTTCGTGTCGATTAAAGTCATCCATGGTTAAAGTGTGGGCAGTAAGTTGTTACGTTGTTGTATTGGTGCTGGTGTTTAAGAAAGCTTTTGATTCTCATGGAGTACACGAGGTTGCATTGTAAATATATAGGCAACGTGTCTTCTGTGGCCATGGTCAAACAAAATAAATAACAACCTTTGGATTTGCCCAAGACTTATCTAAGCCATCCATACATGCCTAGTTGGTAATCATATCACCAAAATGTCTTCAAGAGACTGTCATTGCTAATTGGTATTATGTCCTAGTCATAATGGGGCTTGCACTCCCGCCAAATTAAAGTGTACTATGTAAGAGGGGCGCTTCAAGTTATCATCTGACAGGAAAGACCACACATCCGTGAATTTGGATCACAGGGCATAGCTCAAATACTTCAATTAGCACACCTGTCAGTTGCAGGATTGAATTATCTCTTAAAAGTTGTAGCAGTACAACCAACTTAATCCCAAAATAGTTGTTGCTAGTCAAAGGGCAATTTGCCACATAAGCACCACTCCATGCCAACATTAAATGCAATCGTGTGCGACTGCAGTGTTCAGTGTTGAGAATCAGCCAAAATAGCATTAGTGGGTTTAGGTGAGCAGCAGAAAAAGGAAATCCTCCATTGGAACTAGATTATTTTATCCTCCATTTAAAGGGGACTTAAAATGAGAAGCTTTAGATCACTTCAATTAAGCAATTTTATTGTGAAACTGACTAATTGCCCCTATCACATAATCAATTGATTAAAATTAACTTGGCTGTAGCATGCAATTAAATTACTCAATTAGTCACATGGTAACTAAATCTCATGGTACAACTTTGATCCATACACTACAGCTAATCTGATTTCTTCATCAATATTATAATAGTAGGTTTCTTTCTTGTACTTTTTTAAGTGAATAAGGCACAAGGCTTAGATGATTTTTTAGCAAAAGTTAGGAATTGCTTAAAAAGTGAGGAAAAATACTAGCATGCTACAGATGATAAGCCTTCTTAATGAATATAGCTTAATTTGTTATTGTTAGAACACATGAATTTATATTTGTAAATATATATTCTATGATAATGTTAAAAAGCCATTACAACTAACATCAAATTGGAAAAAAAACAAAAAAAAATGCATTGGAACTAACGTTTATTGACTAATATGAGTCATGTCTTACATCTTTTGTCCTAGATCTATACATTTCTACAAGCACATACTACAGCTACATTTCGTGAATACACTATCATTAGCCTTGTCCTCTACAATGATTCAAGATTGGAAAATAGACTTGCCAACATTAACCCTAAGGACCCTTGACCAGTAGCTTTAGGATAGTGATCTAACTATTGTTGTGTCTACATGGATAACATGCTTTACTTTTTTAGGCTTCGATTGGCTTTAGGCTCCGCAATGTGATCAATATATCCTTTACTTTAATGCCTGACATTTCATTGAGCTCCTATAGTGTGAGCAGTGTACCCTCTCCTCTAATGGATGTCACTTAACTAAGCTCCTGCAACAAAGCAGAGTCGGGAGTCAACAGATTAAATAGAAATGATAATTTAAACATCATTTTTAGATAATTCTTTTATTAACGACATAGAATATGCTAATTTTTAACAAAGGAAGACTTGCTAACATGGCCTAGCATCTAAGGTAACTAACAACTAAATACTAAATACCCAACAAGATGATCATATCACATCACAAATGCCTTTCCTAAGTAAACAATGAATTCTAAACAACATAAGGATAAAAAATATTAAGATACCTCGCACAAGAATGTAACAAAGGATCTCCAATAAACTATGGTACACAACCATTTATGGTAAAATATATACACTAGAGACACAATCAATAGATAAAATGAAATAATTATTAAATTCAGTTTGTTGTTTCATAATATGTTAGTTGCTGCTCAATGTAGGAACTATTGGTCCACAAGATCAAAGATTAAATGAATCTGCTTTTAAGAATAACATTACAAATCTACATGGGTAGAATACATAACAATATAGTCATTTTCTTAGAGGAAAGATGTCCTTGTCATCCCATAGCATAACCTTACCAAGGAACCACTTGAAAATGGAAAAATAATAGTTAGTACAGGGAATTTCAATAACCACTTACAGAATTACAATTAGGATCTTGACAGCTCCTATCTACAAGGATATGAATTCATAATGGATTGTTTAGTCAATACAATATTTTCCCTTCCCATGACACATACCCCTATAAATTGATACATTTGAACATGGTTTTGAATTATTACAAATTAAGTTATAATATTTGAAAAACCATTGTCCAAATGCAACCAAGGCTGTTTAAGGACTAAATAAAGCAAGAATTAGGATCTCAATAAGCTAGTACTATGATGAAAATAAAATAGAGGCCAAGTTTAAGAATATATGCAGGACACATGCATGCACAAACATATTTTTAACTCACGGAATGATTACAAAAAGAAATGGAACATCTTACTATGAAAACAATAAAGGTAACCACATGGCCGAACTAGAAAAATTACGCCAAAAAAAGAAAAAAACTATGACAATAGGAAACAAGCCCAACATTACAAGTACAAATGCAGGACAAGACACTAGTATCCTTTTCCCATATTAACATATTTTTTGTGCCCAATTCAATTCTTATTAGAAGATAATTATAATGTTCTATTGTCATTGTTCACTTCTTCATTCCTAGTCTTTGCAAACACACTTACTGCATCTTACCTTTAAGTTAACTTTGAAATGTAGCTTTCATCCATATTTCAGTACAAGAAATAACAACCATAAAGCTAGAAATCAAATTAACTGCAATTACTGTCACTACTCAATTGACAAGTATAAAGAGGGAGAATAAGATCAATAACACAACCATAGAAGTAGACATCACATTTCTAAACCAAGATATAAGTATCCATTATAATGCCACCTTTAAAACAAGCTCTTTGATAGCTCTGCATTGCACAATACTAGACATTATCTCTTTGATAGCTCTATCCATTACAATCAGAATAACTTTGTAATAATAATACACAATCCAAGAAGGAGGATAAAGGTACCCTTGATTCCACACTTGACTAACAGAAAAAGGTGGTAGGGAAGGAGTTGGTGGAAACGGTACTTGAGCAAGGGAAGCTATTTAGATAACCCTATAAGTGTTAACTTCTCTTCTTCCATCAATGCTCCTGTAGCAAGATGAAGAAGAGAAGAATATTGATGAGCAGCAAGATGAAGATGAGAAGAATATTGATGGAAGCAATCCATGTATTTAACAAGAAATATATAATGAAAATCAATGAATAGCAAAATAACACAACATACTAAATGAACATACCATGGACAACAGAGGTCTATCACCCACAACATTAGACAGATTGGTTACTTTAGGCACTAATTCCCCTTGGTTCACAGGGGGACTAATGCCTTACTAGGATGAACCTACATCTTCATTTGAGAAATCAAGGTTTCCTTCAACTTCTCTCTTGCGATCCTTCAGATGAGAAGTTGGTGTTCATCCTTCATATCAACTCCTTCATTTTTTAATAATGCCTGCATACTAGAACAACTAGAACATAAAGGAAAATAGAAAACAATATGTAGGCCAACATTAGCACTTAGGCAAAGCCAAAAAAAAAATTGTATTCTCTACCTCTATATCAAACTTGAGATTCATTTTCAAGGTTAGCATTGAATAAATCTCACAAAGCAATTCTAAGATGCCCATGGTCCAAGGATTAAGAGGTTAAAGAATCTACAATGTCAAGTTAAATATTTTATATAGCACAAGATTAAACACAATATATCAGAATTCAAAATACTAAAATATCAAGAACTACACCTCTGAAGTAAATGGAATTACAGCAATCATCAACCTTTTCTTATATGCCTATTGCAAATGAAACAAGTATAAATAAATTGAAAGAGTATATTACTTCATCCTCAGAAAATATACAACCGATTAAAGAGTAAATAATCAACCCATCACCAGTAATGGAAGGTTAATTTAAAAGTTGAAGAGAAGAAACTCTTTACAGCAAGAATTTTCTTTTATCAAAAAATTCTATTAAGGAAGCTCCAGCTGGAATCTCAATTTGGTGTCCCATGTACAAGTGAATGAAATGAATAGCTATGATGCTCGGTGATGGTGATCTAATGACCTTGAGACAAAATTATATGGCATATACAAGAAAGAAAAGCAGTAAAAGGAGGACTCCGAATATGAGCTTTAGAAATCAGGACATGGCTTAGGAACACCTCTTAGAAAGAACCTTCTATATTAGAGCAGAACCATGAAGGAGATCCCCTAGAAGTAAGGGAAAGAGACATGCTTAAAACTAATATCTCATTCCCAAATGCCAAGCCAGCACCATATAATGATTGTAGGTGGACGTTCCTCATATGGACATCTGTGATTGGTTTGTTATAGGCAATTCCATACTAATCCCAACCACTCTTTAGCACAATTGCATCATGTGCCTTGCTAATATTGCTATTCTCAATACAAACATATTTAGAAGAATCTACATGTAGCAAGAATGAGTTAGCGGTCATATAAAACTAACAATAAACTAATTTACAGCATAAACATCAGTAAATATAATTAGTAAGGCAAAGGTTCAACAAGTGTGACTGGATTGAAACTTCCTGCAATTATAATGGGAACTTTTAGAAAGTGGCAAATGAAAGTTAATAGCTAATTACAGAAGCTTATCTTCAAATACAACTTGTCAATGTACGTGGAACTATACCACCAGTGTAAGGGGATTCAGCAGGAGGTTGAGTTGTTATGTTCCTAATGAAAACATTACTATATTTTGTAAAATGAAAAAAAAAGGGATATACTGGATAGGTAAAATCTAACTTGAATATTATGATTCAAAAAATTAGTCAATGGTGGATGAATGACACTTGTACCTGTAATATACTGGATGGATGTCCCAAGCAGGAGAATTTAAAAAAGTCAGATTGGAGATGATGACATCTTCCAAATCAATGAATTCCATAAGATGAGGTTGACTATAGTTTAAAGAGTGGGATCTAAACAGCTCCTACCAACCACAACCCTGACCATCTATAGTTTCATTATCACCTGATGGATTTATAAACTACAGAAAGTTATGCAAGGCAATACAAAAATGCCTATTATGTTGGAAAAAATCTTGAAGACAATGATAATGGAGGATTAGCCATGCCTGTAATCACCACATCACTCAGATTCTGCCTACTCATTAAACTATGATATCTCCCACTAGGAACATCAATTCCACAACCATAAGAAGGGATAGGATTAATTGTACTACAGTGTGAAAAATCCTGAGATACATCATATAGATACACATAAGAGGAATTTAATGATTCAGCAGAATTGGTGCTTCAGAGAAATAGAATTCCCTTCGGATACTTTCCATCTGTGGAATGTAGAAAAATCACATTATAAATCAATACTTGTACTCTTTGAGAAGAGTGTCATACAGATTAACAGATAGCACAAGGCAAGGAAAAATCATATTGAAGAGTTATTTTCATTTTTCTTATTCATCACTCTTTCATATATATGCCTGCTGATCAAAATCATACATACTTATAGTTTATTTTTCTACTGAGCACTTTACTTCAAGAATTTTAATCTCGTCCAATATCCTTCTTCCCTACAGCTTTTTCTGTGGAATGGGTGAGATGTTTGAAACAGAAGATAAAATAAGTTTATGATAAGAACTTGAGATCCAATAATGGTAGCGCCTCTTTCAAGGAAGAGAGTTAGGTGACTAGTAAGATTGAAACTTCCAGTAAGCCATTTGCCAGATGGAACATATAGCTTAGCACCACTTTTGTTAGCAAAGGACTTGAGATAAAATATAGCATTCTGGAATGCTACGGTGTTCAATGTTTTTCCATCCCTAATTGCCCCAAATTCCAAGATTGACACACTATGAGGCCTTGGGTTTAATGTTTTATCTCTACATGGTCCTTGATATTCCTCCCACTTATTTTCCAGAGCAGTGCATAACGCTATAAATATAAGCATAGTCCCCTAAAAATAAGACAAAAATGGATCACTGATTAATTCACGAGACATGTACTGGAGGCGAAAGTGACAGCTTAAAAGGAATAGCCAAATCAACATTTCATTTATCTTAATACATGATACATAGAACCAAATGAATGCATCCTAGGAATTTGAATGGAAAACTTAAGTTATCAATGAATTTGTGAAATTTGAGAAACAATTTATTAAAATTTTGAAGAGAAAAAAAAACACCAAACCCAGAACCTAACCTTGATTATTTCAATTTCAATTATTCAATTGCTCGGTGAAGTGGGAATAAGTGAAGCAAACGTTTGTTTGCAAGTGTAAAATTAAAGATTAAAATGCAAGCCCCTAAACCATGAAATAAGAATGAGGAGATAGTGACAAACGTATTACCTGAAGAATGACGACACAGCAAAAGGGAGCCACGAGACAATAGTGTAGCAGACAGAGAAGACGATGAAGGTCCTCTTCGAGGGAAGTTGCGCAGCAATGCTGTTGAGATGAAAGCTTCGGCTTCAGTTTCTGGATAGTTACAGTGTGCAATAATGGCGTCTGGAGACAGGCAGAGACAAGCACAGAGGAATACAGAGGTCGAGTTAGGGGGAGCCGTGTAGGACAAGCTGGGAAACCTAATGTAATAAAATACAAAAATATTTTCACTAGGACCTGGGGCAGCAAATGAGAATAAATTAAGTTTAGGAGCAAATCAGCAAATCCAGTCAAAAGCCGTCAGCTTGAGTCTCAACCAGATGTCGTCCTCTGATGCGCACACGTGTCTAGGGTGAGTTGCCCGTGAACAGTTTCGAGGTATTGTAGTCTCAGCCATATATTACTGGCTTTTATGACAAGTGATACAACCTAAGTTACTGGTTTTACTACAAAAGAACACATTAGGGGCGATTTGTTGGCCGCAATTTACAACCAGCTCTAATATTCGCTAATTCTCAATAGTCAAGGTAGGCGCTACCATGTGAGGTGTAGTTGGTGATGGTTTCATTAGTAAACGCTGACTATATTAATTAAAGAAATGGCATAATTGTTGTCCACAACAATGAAACTTAAACAACACAAATATCAAGATTTGCTTTCTTTGAGGTGCTATAGTGGCAATTGCCTTTCTTTTGCTCTAGTTTTCCTTCCTTGAAACTAAAACTATGCTCCCACAACATTAAATCTCAAGCCTTAATGCATCTTACCCTGATAGAAACTTCATCAACATTCAATCTCACTTTGACACGAAGCGCTTAGTTTCGTAAGTTTTCCCCTTTTTCCTCTCAGTCTTGAGATATAGGAATTTAAAATTTTCTCTTTCTAAATTTGTAATTCTTGGTAATTAATTTCTAGTGTTGATCTAAAGGATAAATTTTGGTTTTTTATTTTTCCCATAGGAATTCACATTTTGAGATTCATATTTTAGAGATTTGGTTATTCGAAGATTGCATTTTGCTATCATCTCACTAAGTTTAAGGAAAAATTAAAGTTATTTCTTTGTTTTTAATTAAATATACCATTAGCCTTCTCTGGATTTTATTATGTAGATCCATCCCTATCCTAACCCAACAACTCAACCATTGCAACTATCAGAGCTGCAACGTGCGAAGTTCTGGTCCCTAATCATTGAAGTGACTAGAGTCTTAATAAATATCCTAAATTCTAAATTTTTTAAATGATGATTATAGATCATTTTCTACTTCCAAAAGGAATTTGATTAAGTTAAAGTAATTGAACATGACAGAACTGATTGCATTCCTATGATTGAGGAACAAAATAACTAGAAAAAATCTAGTATATCAAAAACCATTTTGTTTTAGGAGTGGTTAAATTTGATGAGAAAAGTGGTACTAATTGTTTGAATGATCTTTTCAAATTTTCACACTTGTAAATATGTAATTCAACTCACTGATGATTGATGATGTCAATTTGATTGTTGTAGTATAGTCATAGGAAATAAAATTTGAATTTTCTTTATTTTTTTTCTTTCAGTCCCATTTTTTGTGTTAAAAGAGAGATAAACATAAAATTTTTATATGATAGAATTTTAAATATTTTTTTATATATAGTGGGATTCACAAAAGAAATTTGTATGTATCTTTCTTCGTTATGATTGAAAAATGATGAAGACAAGAATATTAACATCTTAAGAAATAGTATTTGGAACTATTTTAAAATTTCAAACCCACAAAGAAGGGTATAAATATGCAATCGTTCTGAAACACATACAATACACATGAATGCTTCAAAAGCTAATAGTAGGCTGATATATTTTCTAAAAGGATGAAAATCAAGCATTGCATTTCTACTAAACTAGTATATGAGGCGGTAGTCTTTTATTGATGTCTAAGTTGTTTCTCTTTTTTTTTATTAAATATGTTGTTGACCTTCTTTGATCATATTTTTAGTTCATCCACTAGATCAAGCAAAGGGCATCCATGGACGGTTTACTTCACCACCTTTGTTGCAATTTGTAGTTCCTATGAATTTGGAGCTTATGTAAGTCATCATATCATTTACTTTTAAATCTGTAACTAGGTAATCATCAAAAGATAAAAGAAAACCACTCCTTTTTAGAGCTACTTAAAAAAAGTGGACAAAAAAATTTGAAATAAAAAATGGGTATTCTAAGTTTGATTTCTAACCTAACTTTTTGATATGATTTTGTTGTGTGATATATTGTTATCTATGTTTTCAGCTGGTCATTCATCCCCTGCCCAAAATGTCATCATAATTGATCTTCACCAATCTTTAGTAGAGGTAAGCTAATAAATATTAAGCACTTGGTTATCCTATTGTATCAGTTACATGCATGTTAATGATCTTATAGGTTTAAGACAAAGTTTGAGTTTCTTTCCTACAAAAATTTTATGAAATTCTCAGTAATAAATCCATCAACGTCTACTAATCTATATTTTATCTTGTCGATTCAAAGTGATCATGTGGTGGATTTCTTTCCCTTATGTTCTTGACTATTTGCAATATTCACTATTTGGCTCCATCTTGACTTTTGGCACCATGTTTAAAGCAATTTACAAGTGGTTAGATTGCTGATTTTACTGGATGGAAATGCATAAGTGTTAATGAAACTATAACATTTCCTTCAAAACTAATTAGATGTTAAAAGTTGGAGTATGTAATGCATGCAGGC
Organism: Sindora glabra; assembly: GCA_020226215.1. NCBI lineage: Eukaryota > Viridiplantae > Streptophyta > Magnoliopsida > Fabales > Fabaceae > Sindora > Sindora glabra. The sequence goes on from CM035226.1 coordinate 51,887,579, forward strand.
AATTAGACTATTAAATGCTTTTTGTGTAGTAAACTGGCTAGCTATTTACATTTTTGAGGTTCTTGTTATAGTTTCATTAACTTTTTTTACTATAATTATACTCCAAAAGTCATGACATATTTTGATAGTCTATCAATCTTCAATATCTCAATAGGGATCATGGCCCTTAGACATTGTAAGGTTTGCAACGGGATCTGAAATGGGAATCTTTTCCTATGCGGTGTGTTTTAGTTCCCATCTAGAATCTCATATCATCCTATTATTTAATGAACAGATTCAGAATAAAAATCATTCAAAATATCATAGAAATTTGACTAGGTATTTGATTGGATGAGTATAAGGTTTAAGGAATGAAGAAAAATGAGCTTAAATCATTATTTATCTTAAATCAAGTCACTAGTGATACCCAGAGAGCTGTCACAGAATGTGCAATTATCAAGTAACTTTGTATACTTCTTAATCTATCTAATTCTTATACTTAAAAAGGGAGCTAATAGTTAGGCTTGTGATCTCATGTCTTGTTAAGTGAAATACTAGCATTTTTAAATAGCCATTCATTGAGTTTTTTAAGTTCCATGTGATTTTTAGAATGCAAGAGTCAGAGTGGAATTGCATCAGCTTGACTGCCAAGTCCTCTTAAAGATGGATAATGACTAGAGAAAATACGTCACACCATCCATAAGATTAATGGTGGAACTTTATCTTTGAGGGAAGTTGCAAAGTGAGATGGTAAAATATATTCCTTTTCTTCTTTTATGTATATGTACCACTTGATAACTTGCATCTAGAAGGATGTTTAATACCATGGATTACTGGTATTTCCTTGTTCTTTAGTTTCTGCTCTAGTTTCTAGTTGTATCTATATCATTTTTAAAATGTTGCTTAATTTTCGTGATAAATTTGGATGGATGGCTCTTCATTGGGCAGCATATCATGGAAGGTACAGTTATACATGCATATAGACACATATACAACATAAATATAATCTTGTATAAATATTTTAACAATTTGGTCATTGAAAATGAGCAGCTCGTCAGAGCTCTATTATTTTATCATTTGAAAATGATGTTTGTAGGGAGAAAATGGTCGCAACTCTGTTATCTATTGGGGCAAAGCCAAATTTGGTCACTGATCCTAATCCACAAAATCCTAGTGGATACATTGCTGCTGATCTTGCTCATATGAAAGACTATCAAATTTCTAACTAATATGACATATCTGCTACTATGTAACAAGTTCAAAATTAAATTATGCTGGAGAAAAAGCTTTGTATCAATCACCTTAGGGTTCCTTCCTTAAATAGTACTTGCTTAATTATGTCATAGTTCCCAATAAGAACTTAATGATTTTACTACTTATTCTATTGAAAAATTTCTACCATTTTTTTCTCTTTTGATCTTTTTTAATTATTCATATGAGGGTTTTATCATTTCCTAATTTCATTTTCCAATTATTTTTTTCTATTTCTTTTGTAGCTGTGTTAATTTATCATCAAAATATTATCTAAGTAATCCTAGTATTAGTTTCTTCATATTTGTTTAAACTGTTATTTTTTTTCTCTAGACAAGGTGAGAGCACACTATTGAATCATCATTTTATACTAACTTGAGATGCTTTTAGGGAAGGTATATGCTTGCGATTCCAACATACCATACAAAATTTTCTCAACTAATTGGGTGGTTACTTGATAGGATGTCCTTCATTTTAGGTCTCAATCAACTAAACAAATTAGGATGTTAAGATTTGTTGGCTTCGAACTTTGTAAAGTTGTGATGGATTTGGAAGGTGTAGATTGAAGGGAATATTCTATTTCTTTTTTTTTTACCCTTTAATTTGTTACACCTTACCTAAATTGATCATTGTTATTATGTTTCTACTACCAATTGCCATTGATGTTTCCATATTGTATAATGCAAATGCTAATTACTATGTGTAATTCATATAGAATATAATACATATTTTGTTAAAATTTTTTGATTTCATGTTGGCTTGAAATTTACAAGAACATTTATTTCTTTTATCTCATTTTCTTTTAATGTTGAAGGGTTTGTTTGGTAAGAACATAAAGTTATCCTTAAGCACATGACGACTAACTTATGAACAAAGCAACTGAGCATTATACTAAATTAAGGAGATATGTTTCTTGAATGCAGCTAATATTCACTACAATCAAACTATTGGCACAAATTCAAGCCAATCATTTTTAGAGTTTTAATTCAAAACAAGTATGGCATCAATCTCAAAACTATAAGATTTAACACTTAGAACCAAAATTGAGTATTGACTTTGTCACTGCTAGACTTTTATTTTATGGGTTTGTTTGTTTTTTATTTTTAAAAATAAAAAAATAACTATTTTTAAAAATAGAAGAACCTATTTCTAATATACTTTTAGAATCTATTTTTAAAAAATTTTCTTTAAATGTATAACTTAAAAATAAAAAAAATAGAAACAATTATTAGTTATTTTATGAACTTATTTTATTGTTCTGAATGTTAGTTTTATAATTAAATAAAATATTTTCTTAATTATGATATTAACCACCTTCTAATCTTAATTTTCTTTAATCTAAAAATAATTTTTTAGAACAAGAAAATAATTTCTACAAATAATTTTTCATAATAATTTTTAAAAATACAAAAATAAAAATATATCTAAATACACCTTATGTTTTCCTTTTTTCCCCTTTCTTCCTAAAGTTGAACCATAAAGGTAATAGACAAAGGTAGAATGAGTTAGGCAAAATTAACAGAGTACATTAAATATCTGACAGATTGTTTATGCAAGATTAAGACTATTATTTGCCTCAATATATGAAATATATCAATTTATGAATATGCTTTCATTATCCATCTCAACTCATGACCGTAGTGCCTTTTATTAAAGCAATGAAATAGACAAATTAAGCAAAAAGGTTTTAATTTTGTTAAAATCAAGTTAAAAAATTTAAACTTCTATATTGCTTTATTGACCCTATGTAGTCCTTTGTCATATTCCATTCCAAGAATGATCTCACTTGTCATATTCAAAAGATGTTTAGCATCTTTAACTTTTGTATTGCCTTATTAGCCTTGCATAGTCCTAACTTTAACACCAGCATTGGTGGCGCAATTGACATCCACAACTAAACTACAATGCATTGATGTACATCCTTCACTGATTCTATCATCCACTGATTTCACAAAATAAGGCAATTAATTAGAATAACTTTGAGTATAGCAATAAAATGTTCGCTTAGTCTTAGAAACACATGCAAACTTAAATTCAAATATTTAAATATAGCAATATAATGTCAAATGTTTATGCATCACAAACTTTAATACAATGAACAAGAATTTAGCAAACATAAGTTGTTTATGCACCACCATTCCTATATCCAGATCTTTAAAATGACATTATTTAGTGAAATCATCAATCATTGGGGAATGAGAAGATAAATTCATATCAAGCATTGCTTGAATGAAGCATCCAAGTTTAGAGATGATTAAGGTTCGAAAGGCATGAGTCTGTTAAAAATTAACATCACCTTAAGCTTTAGCAAAGCCCTAGGAATTGCCTTAAAGCCTTCTTAAGTATACTAACTTTCACATTTTCTTGCAAGCACTTCTAAAATTAACAAATATTGAAACATCAATTATAATAAATAGTCATTTAACATCAATATGGAAAATCTAATTTTAGGTAGTGACATATTGTAATTTTTCTACAACAAATTCATTAAAGAAAAATGTAATTTTATGGATGGAACATGGATGGAACACTTGCTACCTCTTACACAAAAAGATACAAGAATTATTTAGACCATGCAAAAAGTTTCACATAGACCGGTGGAAATAGATTTACTATTGTATATAAGCGATTAACACTAGTTTAGGTTTGTTAAGAAAGTTCTGCCAATCAATGCAATAAATATTAACACAAAATGTTTTATAAAAATTATTGACATAAAAAGAAAATATAATAAAGGAAGACATTCTAAGGTAAGAAGCATGGTAATTTATGTATGTGTAAAGACATGAGAAGAGTTTTTGAAATTCATGTACAAAAATTAAGACAAGGCATATAGCACAAATCAACCTTTTCTACAAAATAAAGTATTTTACTTGCTAAAGTTCTTATAACTCAATTAAAACACATGGTTGAATAAACTATATAACAAATATTATAAAAATAAAAAGTTAATTTTACAGAAACTAACTCCAGTTGATTGATTTTGTAGTCATATTGATGACTAGCTAAATGTATTTTGAATTTAACATCAAATGAAACATGATTTCTATCTTATTGTCATGCCAATTTAATTTGATCGGGTAATTATATGCTACAACTAGTTGCCTAGGACAATTTTGCCATAAGCTTGTACATTAGATTTTGATTTTAACTATTGTTTGGATAAGTTTAAACAAACTATAAATTTATTTTGGATAAATTAGGTTGTATATGAATAATGGTTTGGATAGATCTAAACATAAAAGTTCAAGTTGTATAAAAGTTATCATACATGATATAAACTTTTTTACTAAAAATTACAAAATATTATTGTTCAAATAAGGGTACAAAGGTAAATATTTGCAAATGCTCATAGATTGCATTTCTAATACATACGAATATGAACACGTGGAATGGTATAAGTTTGCATTAACATTATTCAATTACATTATTCAATTGCTTGAAAATGAGAGCATAATAAACTCACATATATTCAAGACTAGAATTTCCAATTAAAAATTAAGCAATGATTGATTAATAATTCTAGTTTCATAATCAATGCATTAAATAGTTAATAGAGGCATATCTAAACAATGGCTACTAATTTCTCTCTTCTATTCCTTATTTTCTAATCAATAAGCCATTGATTGTTTGTACGTTATTTCAATTGATTCAGCAAGAAAAGTTTCATCTAATTTGTGTAAGATGTTCTCTCGAATAGTAGCTCTTTCCTACTCTAACAATCCATCACTCCCTTGCAATTTCATCTCAACAAAATCAAGCCATCATGGGCAAGATATCATAAAATACAAAAGCGCAGATAATACTATTACAACAAGCAATACAAAGATACAATGAACAAAATATAATATGTTAAAATGCACCTTAAATGAAAATTTACAAGACTTATTCTTGTAAAGAAGATCTTTTAGAGCTTTCTTTACATCAGTGCGCAAGACTTATTCTTGTAAAGAAGATCTTTTAGAGCTTTCTTTACATCAGTGCGCTTTTGACAAGTCGCATATTTGATATAATTTTGAAAGGCATTAACACTTTGGTATCATCAAATAAATCTTGAATGCCAAATTTTATTTTATTTTTTTAAAAAAAGATGAAAACAAACATACTTAAGGCCAATAAATATAGGATGACTTACATAATTAAGTATATGTGTTGCTACTCTAGAACCTAAACATGTGCTGTGTTGATTATAAATTATAGTGGATTCTATTGAACAAAGACAAACTATGTAGAGATATTACCAATAACTCCAATTGTAGACACATATATATATATATATATTATCAAAGTTCCTAGTGTATGAAAACAAACCATATAGTTATGTGGCAAAAGTGCAACTTCAATGATTGTTAAGTTTTTCTATCATTTTGTAAAAACATTTTGGTTGTTAAACTTTTTTCTTGTAGATTGTAAAGTTTTGGGTATATAAAATTGAATCCTAAGTACATGACTAGACAAATGTGAAGGAATGTAGAATTGAATCCCTCATCCAAGGGAAAAAAACACATAAAAAAGCCAAATTGAAAAATATAAGACTAGTTTTAACAAAAGAATTTCAAATTTTTCTAAAGCAATATGAAAAAAATAGTAGCACAATCATAGGTCCATTTTGCAACTAGTTTTTAATACTCATGCATCTGTCCACTCAAAGTAATTCACATTTAGTATGAGAACCACACCTACCTTCAACTATTATTACAAAACATGGCTTTAGATTACAATCTTATTAAGTTTTTTGAAAATTGATGCAAAAATTAGAATAATTGTTTAATGGAAAGCATCAAACCATACCTTAAAAGATCAATGACAAAACATAATTAAAAATGATGCCAAATGAGGACCATTGATGATAGCTTTTTCCTTTAATGTCTTTTTTCTTCGACTAAATATGGCTTATGTTGGTCTCTTCTCTGTTGTGCTTTAGCTATGCTTTCCTATTACCTCTAATTTTTTTCCTTTTGAAAACATAGCAAGATCTTATTTGCTAATTAGTTAATTACATTAACAGTTAACTGATTCAATTAACTATTAATTAATAGTTAATTGTGTTGACTGATTTGATCGATTGTTTGAATAAGAATATTTAATAAAATTAGTTATGATTAACTATTTGCATATAAAATGACATATAAGAGTATGAGTGATTTTATAAATTATTTAAGTATTCTTTTATTTTAATAATATTTTAATAATTTTAATTTTATATATTATTTAGTAAATTAAATTTTCTTGTAAATAATATATCATTATAATTTATTATATATTAGATATTTCTAATTACCCCAGCTAAGCATAGGTAGAAACAACAGAAACCAATGTAATGTTGTCTAGCCAAAGGTCTAAATCAATCATCTTATTAAAGAGTTTAATGGCTTTATTACTCAAATTTTCATAGGAATAACTTGCTATCATAATGCCTTAAGATGCAGCATCTCATGTTAGTATAAAATCAAATAATTCACATGCCCATAAAATCTTGAGGCAAAGAGAATAAGGGTTTAGGTTTCTTTTAGGAAGGATAAATCAAGAAATACAAAAATTTATTGGGGGTAATTCTGGTGAAGCAAAAAGCTAGTTTGAAATAGTTGAAGCAAAATGCTGCGAGCTCTAGCATTTCTAAAGACAGCTTATTGGAGACAATCAGCTAGTTTAATAAGTCAATTAACCAATTTGGTCCAACCAATTAAAAGTTATCTAATAAGTTGTTTACCAAATATGTCCTAAGTTTTTAAGGGACCAATTTGCAAGTTTCTTAATAGATAGGATAAGACCAAAATGTAAATATTTTCCAGTCAAATCCCACCTGTGTTGATGTCAGCATACTGAGTGGGCAAATAAATGAATTGCTACCAATTAGCTATGTAAGCAAGGCTTCATGCCCTAAATTTTTTCTAGGGCATGTAACTCCTCACTTTTTTTTAGTCACTTACATTATCATCTTTTTTTATTTATCAAGTTACATTTGAAAGTTTTAATTTTTTAAAATTATACACTTTCACCCTTTAAAATATTTTTATTATTATGAAATATAATGATATTAATATTTTAACTGCAATTCCTTTTCTAATATTATTTCTAATTTTTGAAATATATTTTAATACATATATATATGTATAATTTCTTTCATTGAAGAATAATACAATAGACTTGAAATTTCTTTTAAAAAAGGCATAATTATATACAAAAATATAAAACAATAATATTTTTACATTAGAGAAGAAATTATATTTTGAAAATTAATATGATATAAAATATAATTATGAAAATAATTTAATTATAAAAATTTATAATTTTATGAAAAGAGAAATATCAAGTATATTTAATATTATGATACTAATTTAAATAAATTACACTTATTTTATTTTAAAAATTGATAAAAAAATGATGATGATGATAATATGACTAACGATGAATATACTTTATAAAAATAAGCAATCCGCAAAAAAAATAAAAAATAAAAAATCATGTTATGCATGACTTATTTCTAAATAGGGTAATAGTGTCTGGCTACTACTCCAAAGTCTATCCTAAACAAAGAAAATATTAATTGTTGAAACATAATACATTAGATATAAAATATAATAAAATATAAGTTTTTTATAAATATTTTAATAAATTTTTAGATGTTAAATATTAAAATTTAATTTATTAAGCATTAAAAAATTTTAATTATTTATATTTTTTTAATTAAAAATATAATTTATTATATTATATTTTATAATAAAAAATTTAAATAGGATATTTTTGAAATAATTTCAAGATTTCTAATAATATCAAATATAAACTAAATACAAAAAATGTAATATATCTAAAATTTTGATAAAATATTCTCAAAAAATTTTATAGTAAACCAAATATAAAAATATTATATTTTTAATTAAATTTTCAAAAATTAAATTTTTAATAATATATACTTTTTAAAAATATAAAATTTCATGCTTACAAAATTCGTGATCTTCCAAGCACGTGTCTGGGATTCATCGCAACCAGGGGATGGAAGTTCCGGTCCTTCCATACTTGCGTAACGGCAAATTGGTGGGCAAAACATCCTCCACGTCATCAAAATTTGGTCCATCTATGTCTTGGCTCTTTACATCACATAGGTACAATAATAGAACCAGGTCGCTTAATAAACAGTAGCCAGCACTTCATCAAACAATTGTCCAATAATGAAGTTTATACGCCTTTCGGTCTTCCATCATTCTCACGTTAGTTTCTTCTCAATTTGCGCGAGTTTGGTCGCAGACGAGGGAAAGAAATTGGACCAGAAAAAACGAGAGAGAAGACGGGGCTTCTATTTAATTAGCCGAAGAAAAGAGGAGAGAAACAAGGATGGGAATAAACGGTATCTTTGTTTATTATTTTTAAAAGTAATTTTTATTTTTTATTTTTAAAAATAACAAATTTATTTTCAAAAATTATAATTTTGAGTATATAATTTAAAAATAAAAATAAAAATAATTTTAATCATTTTCTAAATATATTTTTTATTTTAAATATTGATTTTATAATTAAATAAAATATTTCTTTATTTATAACATCAATCATCTTCTTTTAATTTAAAAATGATTTTTTAAAATATAAAATAAAAATATATTTAGACACATTTACAATTTCAGCGATATCTACCAAAAATTTGTTCACCTATCCCCATCAAAGGAGAGAAGATAAGGGAGTGATAGAGAATTATAATCTCATACAATATATTTTTTCATTTTATTCTCAAAATTTGTATAAAAAGACCATTTTTATTCTTACCCCTTCTCCATTATTTTCATTCATAACTTTCACTTTTTTATAAATTGTTTTGTAAAACGTGTTAATGCTGCTATATTTTTCTAATGTACTTGTCTTTTTGTAATTTTTATTAAAAAAAAAGTTGACCATTGTTTGCATATCAAAATTAATGCTTTAATATAAAGTATTATATAATCTATTATAAATAAAAATGCCAAAATGTCTAAAATATATTTTTGAGTTTATAGAATTTATTTTATATGTATTTATTAATTTAAAAAATATATTACTTATGTGTAAAGATAAAGGTATTTATAGAATTAATTGCATGTTTTATTTTTATAAAAATATTTGAAAATTAAAATAAAATTTACTTATTTAAAAATCGTCAATTTTTAATTATTTTTCAAGTGATTTATTTGAAATTAAAAATGCATTAATTAGGATTTTCTCAAGATTTGTAATTTTTTCTTCTTCATGTCTACTCCTACTATTTATGGTTCAAAAGATTATAAAATAGAATAAATATAATATATTTTTATTATAAAAATATTATAAATAAGTTAAAATTTATATATATAGAAAGTATTGATTGAATGGATTAATTAATTATTCCATTAAACAACCAGAATATAAGCTGAAAATTTTTACCCTCTCATTGAAGCGCACTAAACAGGAATACACATCACCGACCGTGCTCTATTTTGTTGCCGAAAACGAGTTATTGAATGCGAAGGATTTTTTCATTATCATGGTACAAAGAAGTTTTTACAACGGAATAGCAGACAGTGAAACAAAATGTTACACTAAAAAAAGAAATCTAATGTATATAATAAGTTATAATTATTTATTTCTTAAAACGAAATCGATAAATATAATAAATTATAATGATTTATTTTTTGAAAGAAAACATAATCTGATAAATAATATTTCATACTCTAAAATATTAATAAAATAAAAGAATTACTTCACTTTATGTATTTTAAAACATTGGTGTATGATATTAAGCAACAGAGAACACTTTCCTATCTTAATTATGGTTGAATAATTGATTCACTTTTTATTTATTATGTTGGTCTTGATTTATTACTACAATTAAGGTTGTGGATGCAATTGAATCTCCCTCCCAGGTTTATAAAAATCTATTTATAAATTAAATTAAAAATTTATTTATTTTATTGAAAGATATTAAAAAAAAATATTTATTTTTATACATATGACTGGGTAATATATGATTTCTATATATTTTGATAAAAAAATGATATCTAATCAAAGTCATGATAACGGAAAAGAAAAGAAGAAAACTTCCTCCTTATAAAAAAAAGTTATCTTTCACAAAACATTTAATATTTAGTATTGAATTTATAAAATATTTTTTATTATTTTAATAATTTATAAATATATTATTACACAAAATATTTTTTTACTAAAATAAACAAAGTCTAACCCTATGGTTGGTCAGAGAGAATACAAGAAGAAAAGAAAGGAAATTTTAAAATTTAATTAAAATAAAAAAGAAGTAGAAGGAAAATTTTTAAATCCTTAATATGTGGGATAATGATAATCACAAATTATACCTTTTTTATTTTTTCCTCTCTCTTCTTTTTCTCTCTAATCAAGCAAATGAAAATTTTAATTTAAAATTTTATTTTCTTTTCTATTTTCTAATTTACCAAGCATAGAGTAAAAGTTTTCAAGTAAATGTTTCATTGTTTTGGAAGGTTGAGGAACTTAATTTGTTGGGTTTCTGGTTTCAAATTTTATATATTAAATTCGATATTCATGTAAATTTTAAGGAGTTTTTTGTGTATTTTTCCCTTTATTGCTTATGTAAATTTAATAGGTAATCTATCATTTTTTTTTTAAGATTATCATTTTTAATAGTTATTGCTAGTCCCATACATCACATCAAGCGTTAATCAATTCAGCATCGCACTTCACTGGGCTACAGGGATTACATAAGAGGTATTTCTCACTAAATATTTTGGAATAATGGTATGCAAAATCTCCGAATATTATATTATTTAAGCGACCCTTTACTTACTATAATAATTCTAATCAATGAATTTATTCATATATGAGTATATACTTTAATATTAAATGTACATACTCTACGTAATAAATCTAATTAATGACAACTTACGAGACATATTAATTTAAACACATAAGAATTATAAAATTATTAATTCGAACGGTGAGAATAAGGAAGGCATTCCTCGTGGAAATGGTTCTAGCTTCAAAGTTCTGCTGCATCGAGCATAGGAGTAAAGCTTTCAGGTTCGGTAACCAAGGATGGTAAAACTGCTGTTTCACTTGGAACGTACGGATCGTCTACCACAAATGGTTCTGTCAAAAAATATGTACTGACTGGCTTGGGGTATGCATCCAGAAAAGCCAAGCCATCCTCAAGAAACAATTCACTTGGAACGTAGGAATCGTCAGCGACAAGTGGATCTGTCCGGAAATCTGTACTGATGGGCTCTGCGTATGCATCCAGAAAAGCAAAGCCATCCTCAAGAAACAATTCACTTGGAACGTAGGAATCGTCAGCCCCAAATGGTTCTGTCCGGAAATCTGTATTGATGGGCTCTGCATATGCATCCAGAAAAGCAAAGCCATCCTCAAGAAACAATTCACTTGGAACGTAGGAATCGTCAGCCACAAATGGTTCTGTCCAGAAATCTGTACCCATTGGCTCCGTGTATGCATTCAGAAAAGCCAGGCGATCCTCGAGAAACAAATTTTCAGTACTTGTAGCTGGAGTATTAGTTATGTCGGAGAGTTGGTTTGAAGATGATTGTGAAGACAACGGAGAATAATTGGTGATTTCGGAAGTGGCTGTATTAATATCGCTTGGAAAAGTGCCATCAATGGTACTGCTCGGCACTGAGTTTTCTTCTTGCCCGGACTCAACTGGGGACTCATTCTGTGACTTGGAAAGTTTAGGTATTCCATTTTTGACTGAGTTTGGTTGACAAAGCTTCTTCAGGTCGGTGTGCCAGCGATTCTTTATCTCGTTGTCGGTTCTTCCTGGCAGATGTGCCGCAATCGTAGACCATCTGCAGATTCAAGTTACGAAAAGTCAAAAAGAACCTTTCTACCTACAAAATAAACAGAAATGCAGCTGTTGTTCTACAATTTTTCTTTTTCGTCTGAAACATACAGTTTTATCGTAAATTATAAACATGACTCGCATAACATGGCTATATTTTTTGCTACGAGTTGACTGTATTTAATTTATACTGGAATCTCTATTTTGATTTGATTTCTATTTTTTGCTGTGCTATATAATATTGTATGTCTCGTACCTCTTGTTATTTGTTTCGATGTTTGGAAAGATGAGAATGAATATAGACGGAGAATTATTTTTATTTCCAATTTATTTTATAATTTTTGTTTCATTTTCATTTTCATTTTCGTTTTGTTTCCAACCACGTTTGCGTTTGCATGGAACACATACCTATTACCAAGTTTTTCATGCAGTCTGATAATAGTCTCGTCTTCCTCTTCGGTGTAGTGTCCTCTTTTAACGTTTGGACTCAGGTAATTCAACCACCTGAGTCTGCAACTCTTTCCGCACCTGTAAAGACCTAAAAAATAAAATAAAATTTGAATGGTTTGAAAGCCAGAAGAACGAGTGCCATGCATGATGAAGAATTAATTAATTTTAATTAATTATTACCAGCAAACTCGGGGAGTTGGCGCCAATTCCAGCAGCCATACCTAGTAACGTAATCAATTAACTTCTTGTCTTCTTCAGCTGTCCAAGTGCCTTTTTTCAGTCCTTTGTCCCAGTAAGGTTTTCTCCCCATGTCTCTCTCTTCTATGTCCGTCGTCTAAAGTCTCTCGTAAGCAAATCAAGAGCTTCCTATATATATAGGGGCGGAACCACAAAGATTTCGTTGGAGGACTAAATTTACACACATGTACGAGCTAGTTTTTTCTTTTTCCTTTTTTTTTTTTTTTTTGCTTTTTAATAAAAGGGCAAAAGGCCATGATAGAAACAACAAAACAACTAAACAGAGAGTAATCTAGGGGTAGGAGCGAGTGTGCTGAATAAAAATTATTATGCTTAAAGTAAAATGAAATATTTATTATAAAAAGTTAAAATTAAATTATTTTAACATTATAAATAATTTTATTCAATTGTTAATTAGATAATTCTACTTAAAATTTTTTAAATTAAATATATGTAATTATGTCTATTTAATTTAAAACTTCAAAATATAAGTATCTGATCTAAAATTAAGTAAAATAACGTAATGTAATTTAAATTTAATTAAAGAATTAACTTTCAAAAAACCGGACTTGTTATCTTTATTTAAAAATATTATTGTGTTTTATAGCAACTAAAAATTATATTTGAGAAGAAGCTTCTATATATATATATATATATATATATATATATATATATATATATATATATATATATATATATATATATATATATATTCATAGGATTTAATTCTTCTAAAGTGTAAAATATATTTTATAGGATAAAGTGAATAATCATATTTATTAGCTAGAAAATTAAAAGATGAGATAATTAGAAATTAGCATATTAATTTTTTAATAATTTATTATTTATTAAATTTTTAATTTTTAATTTTCTTATCAAGATTTTCTATTTTACTCTTTAAAGTGTACCACACTTTAGAGAAATCAAATTCTTATTCACAAATGTAACATGTTCTTGTTATAAATATTTAAGTAAATCACTTTTTATTCCTATGAAATTCAATTTTTTTTACTTGCATTATTGTGAAATATTTTATACTAATTTTATCCATATAAAATATGAATTTATTTAATTCGGTCCTTAGAGGAAAAAATTAATTTGAAAATTTTAATTTTGATATAAATACTAGCAAAAATATAAAATTAGATAATTTAATAATTTGGGAGGATAAAATTGATATAAAAATATTTCGTAAGATTAATATTGAGAAAAAATAAATTTAATAGGGATAGAAAAGAGGATTCTCTCTATTATATATTACAATAAGGTGTGTTACTCTTTCTTGTATTTTTCTTATTTAAAAATGAATAATTATGAGTTATAAATGTATTTCACTAAAATAAAATAAAAAATAATTTATTTGAAACTAAAATATACACACGTGCGGGCACAGCACATATGAACATAAGTATGCTTTATTATAAATGACAATTTTTTTTATAAAAGTACAAGTATTTGATTTGAAAAAATACAAAATATTTAAAATAATAATATTAAATTTCTTGAGGGGTTAATGTTTAATTTTCCAACAATATTTAAAAAATTTATATTTTAATACAGGGTATTATTAGGTTGTGGCTTACCCCTCCAACTAAATAAGTACCAAGTTCCACCCGCATACATATGACTAGATTATAATCATAGAATAATACTATATGAATTAAAAATAAGTCTCGAGATTAGGTCTCGAATGAATATAGAAGATTGTCATTAAATAAATAATAGTGTAGTAAATTCATATACTTTAATTTAATAAATATAAAACATTCAAAAATCAATTTCAAAATTTATTTTTGGTATCTATAATATTTTTTATATTTCTTCCTGATACAGTAGTTGAAAATTAATCTTCATATAAATAAAAATTAAATAGGCTTTATATTATTAAAAATGATGTAAAAATTTTATAATTTAATTTACTGTATTTATTTTATAGTCATATGTTTGAATTAGAGAATTGCAGATGTTCAATATATATACCTTTTGCTAAATAAAAGCATAGAAATCAATTAATTTTGTTATCAAGTTCTCCATAATTTGAATCTATGACGAAATGAAAATTCTTAACATAAAAATCAATATAATAGAGAATAAATAAAAACTAAACAAAAATTTCCCAACTTATTTTATCTAAAACATTTTATATTATATTTATATTATTTTATTGTTACGACCTTCCCTAACCTATGACTAACATGAAACCTAACCACTTGATTTTTACCAGCCAACCTAATCAAAGTCATTATGTAGCTACTTAATTCAATATATATAACCAATGATGTGATTGGAATTAATGATGAATTATTTAATCTAAAATTAAGTAAATATAGTAATATAATTTAAATTTGATTAAAAATTTACTTCTAAGCAATAGGACTTATTATCTTTGTTGAAAAAAGAAGGTTATCATGTTTTTATCAAAGATAGCAGCTAAAAGTCATATTTGATAAGAATCTTCTTTTACAGATATATATTCACAAATGTAACATATCCTTGTTATAATTATAATTATGTATTATAATGAGGTATCTTAATCCTTTTTATATTTTTTATTTAAAAATAAAAAATTATGGGTTATAATAGTATTTTCCTAAAATAAAATAAGAAAATAATTTATTTAATACTAAAATATACACACATGCAGTTGCAATACATATGAATTCAAGCATGTTTTATTATAAATAACAAATTTATTTTTATAAAAGTAGAAGTATTTAATTTAAATAAATACAAAATATTTGAAAGAATAATATTAAATTTTTTTGAAGGGTTAATGTTTAATTTTTTAAACAATATTTAAAATATTTATAATATAATATATGGAATTAGAAGTGGCTCAATTAAGGCCCTGCCCCTTCAACTAAATACCCAGTTCCGCCCCGCATGTGCATCACATGATTTGTGATTCATTCGCCTTGACAATAAAAAACGTGATGCACAATTCACAAAAAACAAATTTATAATGAATTATTATTGCCGGAAAGGACAAATGCTCTCGATATAGATCCCATTTTAGGACCGGGCCCAATATGATTTGTTATGGATTTTCAAAACATTAAATGTGTAACATTTCAATTTTTAAAGGTTATGAATTTATATAAGGTTATAATTTCCCACGCCTCTTCACAAGGTTGTAACTTTTATGATTCCTCGTGTCTTTTCACAAAGATGAAACCTGAGTTTCTTGAAGAATTATGTCCCTTCATGTATAAAAGTAAATTCTTCTACACATAAATCATTCTTGGGTAAGTTTTTAGAATAAGAAAAAAAATACTCTCCCATGTTTTTACAATTCTTTTCGAAGATCAAACATTATATTGTCCTTATCTTCATTAAGTGTAAAGTATAAATAAACTAGGCTTCATTTTAGGGAATTTGTGGATCTCCTGTTGCACATATTGTAAGCAAATTTAGCTTAAAGGATAGCGGTATTGTTATGCAACTTAAATCAAATCACTTTCTAACTTTTAATCATTTGTTCACCTTCAAGGCTAGCATTGACAACAATCTTTAAGCTAAAATATCTTATGTATAATGGCTAGAACATCAAAGGATTTTGCTTCAAACTTCATCAAACTCGAAAGGTTTGATGGTGGAAATTTCGTATGTTGGCGAAAGAGAGTGTACTTCCTATTGGTGACTCTTTAAGTGGCATACGTTCTGAACACTTCAAAGCTTGCAAATAGCGAGAATGAAACTATGGTGGACATAATGGCCGGAACATTGAAGGATTTTGCTTCAAACTTCATCAAACTTGAAAGGTTTGATGGTGAAATTTCATATATTGGTAAAAGAGAGTGCACTTCCTATTGGTGACTGTTCAAGTAGCGTATGTTCTAAACATCTTGAAGCCTATAGAGAGGGAGAATAAAACTATGGTGGATATAAGACAGAGGTAGAAATGGGAGACTGATGAAAAAATATGCCAAGGATACATCTTCAACGCTATGAGTGACTTTCTATTTGACATTTACCACCATGCTCCTACCACCAAGGAGTTATAGGAAAAATTAAAGATGAAGTATTTAGTTGAAGATTCCACAAGTGAGAAATTTCTTATTTCCAACGTTAATAATTTCAAGATGGTTGATAATAGAACTATTATGGAACAATTTTTTGAATTAGAGAGAATTTTGAATCATTTCACTCAACATAACATTCATATGAATGAAACAATTATTGTGAGTTCTATAATAGACAAGTAACCTTCTTCCTAGAAAGACTTTAAGAGAAGTCTGAAACATAATACTCTTGATAGTTTAACTAATTATTTGTGTGTAGAAGAAGAATGCCTCATGCAAAATGAGACCAAAGATCCAAATACCTTAAAGTTGAATATAGTGGAAGAAGAGCAATCTAGCAAGGCCCCACCCAAGAGGAAGATTCAATCCAATGATAATCCACAAGGTAACAAGAAAAAAAAGAAAAGTAAATGCTTCTTTTGTCATAAGGAAGGACATTATAAATCTAAACGTCAAGCTCTTAAAAGGAAAAAGGAAAGCAAGGATCTAATAATGCTCTTTCTAAGGATCTTGTTACAATGATATCTAAAATTAGTTTGCTTAAGAATGATGATACATGATGGGTTAATCATAGTTAGAGGTGTACATGGGTCGGGTGACCCACCCGGCCTAAAAAAATAGAGTATTTGGGCTGATTAATAATTAGGCCGGGCTCAGGCCAAGGCAAAAAAAGTCCGATAGGTCTGGCCCGATTATAATAATTTATTTTTAATAATATAATTATATATTAAAAAATATAATTATATCTAATTATTTTTAATATAAAAAATATTAATTTAACATATTAAATATTTTATATATTTAAATATCATATTATCTCTTTAAATATATATATATTTTTATTTTAAAAAATTATTTTTTATTAAAAAATAAAAAAAATTATGTTTCGGGTTTTGGGCTGGACTTTCGGGCCTTGCCATTAAAAATTCGGGCCGGGTTCGGGCCTTCAATTTTTTTGATTCGGCCCGGATGGCCTGGCCCGAAACCCGCCTGGCCCGGCTTATGTACACCTTTAATCGTAGTGCTACTCGACATGTGTGCAGGAATAAGAGCCTGTTCAAAACTATGAAAACTTAAAATGATGGCACTATTCTGTACATGGACAACTCTATTACTTTTCCTATCTTTAGGATAGGAAATGTAGAATTGAGTTTTATTTCTGGGAAAGTGTTAACATTGATAAATGTTTACTATGCACTAGAAATTAGAAAGAATTTGTTCTCTGGTAGTCTATTGAATAAGTTTGGTTTCAACTTGTATTTGAGGTTAATAAGTTTATATTGTCTAAGAAAGGAATGTTTGTAGGAAAGAGATTTCTATGTGATGGTATGTTTAAGATGAACAGTGATTGTTATATTACCAATAACAATAATAACAACAACAACAATAACAATAATGATAATAATGCTAGTTCTATTTACATGGTTAAACCCTTTTTCTTTTAGCATCAAAGATTAGAACATGTACACTTTAAAAGGTTGCATGAAATGATTAAATTAAATTTGCTACTATATTTTGAAAAATCTAAAAATAAATGCAAAACATGCATGATGACAAAAATCACAAGAAATCCATTTTCTAAAGTAGATAGGATATCAACCATACTTTAACTTGTTCATAGTGATGTTTGTGACTTGCATAATATACTAACACTAGGAAGAAAGAAATACTTTGTTGCATTTATTAATGATTACACAAGATATTGCTATGCTTACTTACTACATTATGAAGATGAAGTATTAGATTAATTTAAGGTATATAAAATTAAAGTTGAGTTACAATTAGATTAAAAAATTAAATACTTGAGATTTGATAGAGGAGAAGAGTATTATGATCCTTCCTATCTTGAATCCATTGCTATTATTCATAAAATTACTACTCCTTACACACTGCAATAAAATGGTGTGGCTAAATATAAAAATTACGTTCTTGTTGAAATGGTAAATTCCATGTTGACAAACTCTAATTTATGCTAAGGATTTTGAGGTAAAGCATTGCTTACAACATGTCATATTCTAAATAGAATTCTTAATGAAAGGAACAAGATAACCTTATATGAGCCCTGAAAGAAAAAGAAAATCTAACCTTAACTATTTAAAAGTTTAAGGTTATAGAGTTATTGCCATATTCTGAATAGCGTTCCTAATAAAAGGAATAAGATAGCCTCATATGAGCTGTGGAAAAAAGGAAAGCCTAACCTTAACTATTTAAGAGTTTAGGATTATAGAGCTATTGTCAAAATGCCTGAACCTAAAAAGCAAAAATAAGGTGAATAAGACATTAAGTGTATTTTCTTAGGATCTGCACAAAATAGCAAAACCTATTAGTTTATGGTTATTAAACCAAATGACTTAATATCAGTTAATACCATTATTGAGTCATGATATGTTATTTTTAAGGAGAATAGATTCAACTTTATTCTTCATGTTAATGACAATAGCTAAAGAAAAAATTTAAACCTTGGTAAATACATAAATGCATTAGAGAATTAACATAAAGATGAAGTTACTAAACTTTGAAGGAGCAAAAGATAAAAGAAACTAAAAACATTTAGCTCTGACTTCTTTATGTATCTTATTGAAGGTATAAGAAAATCTATAAGTAATAAGGAATTTCCTATTGCTTTAATACCAAGGCTGACCCTAAAATGTACTAAGAGGTAATGAAATCACAAGATGTCATATTTTGGAAAGAAGCCATTAATGATAAAATGGATTTAATCATGGGCAACAAAACTTGGAAATTTATTAATCTTCCACCTGGTTCCAAACCAATTGGTTATAAGAAAAATGAGGATGGATGGAACCATTGATAAATTTAAATCCAAATTAGTTGTAAAAGATTTTTCACAAAAGCATGGCATTAATTATTTTAACACATATTCTCATGTGGCAAGAATAAGCACAATAAGAGTTCTAATTGCACTTGCTTTAATTCACAATTTAGTAATTCACCAAATGGATCTTAAAATAGCATTTTTAACGGTGAATTGGATGAAGAAGTATATATGGAACAACCTGAAGGCTTCGTTATGTTTGGTCAAGAACACAAGGTGTGCAAGTTTATAAAGTCCTTGTATAGATTAAAGCAAGTACCTAAATAGTGGCATCAAAAATTTGATAAGGTCATTCTTGCTAATGGCTTTAAGATCAATGAATCTAACAAGGGTGTTTATAGTAAGTTTGATAGGTAAAAAGGAGTTATAATTTGCTTATATATGGATGACATGTTAATATTTGGAACTAATTTAGAACAAGTTGAGCTCACAAAATCCTTCTTTTCTGAAAGCTTTGACATGAAGGATATGGGTGAAGCTAATATCATCCTTGGAATAAGAATTATAAGAAATCAAGGGAGCATTATGCTTTCTCAATCATATTACATTGAAAAAATTCTAAAGAAGTTCAATCATAAGAATTGCACTCCTATATCAATACTATTTGATCTAAATATTAATTTTGTGAAGAATATTGGAAACCTAGTATCACAACTAGAATATACAAAAGTAATAGGATGCTTAATATATGCAATGACATGTACCTGACTTAATATAACTTATACTATTAATCGAATGAGTAGATGTACAAACAATCCTAAAGACATGCATTGGCATAGTGTTAGAAGAATTCTAAAATACCTACAAAAAATAAAGGATTATAGCCTAAGTTATGTAAGATTTCCTTTGATACTAGAAGGATTTTCTAATGCTAGTTGAGTTATCCACAAGGATAATCATGCATTAACAACTGAATGGATTTTCATGCTTGGTGAAAGTGCCATCTCTTAAGGATCTAAGAAGCAAATATGTATAACTAATTCCACCATGGTTACTAAATTTGTAGCTTTAGCTTCAATATGTAAAGAAGCTGAATGGTTAAGGGATCTATTATATGAAGTTCCTTTATAGCCTAAAGCAATAGCTTCTATTTGCTAGAAATCGCGCATCATACATGCATAGCGGAATAAAATTTTTTTGCACGATTTCCACCAAGGATCCATGCGAATTTAGAACGCCATAGATTAGGGATTAGGGTTTATACCTTTCGGCAAAATTCTTCTGATCGCTGCAGCAAATTCGATCTGCTTCCAAATCACGAACCGGAATGGAGACCAATAAATCAGATCACCAGTACAACGTTTTGTGGCTGCACCTCTGTGGTATCCACACGAACCCGTGAATCACCGATGAATGTCTACTACACACACCGATTGGAATTGATCTCCTTAGACCTCGTAGTGCTAGCTACGCATCTTCAGAGATTTTGGTCAAGGAGAGTGGCTAGGGTTTTTCTATGCTTTTACTTGGGGTGCGTGAAGAATAATAATAATCCTATTATTACCCAATAAGCCTATTTAAATAGGTGCATAGAAAAACCTAACCTATTTGGGCCTTATTCCATGTATAATTATAAGCTTACTATTGGGCCTTAAAATTATAACATGAATTCCCAAATATTAAGCCCAAACAATTTGGTCCATTAATTCCAAATTCACTAAGTTCTAAGTGTGCGACCCTACAGGCTCTCATTATGTTGGCAATGACCATTAATCATATTAATGATCATAAACAAAGATTGGTGTCTAGCAACACATCATTGTTACCCAAGTAATGAGAAAGTCGGTGATTTGACTAAACCTTTACACGTGAACATCATTTATGTCCTTTTGTCCTATACATCTAGATTGAGCACGAGACATGGACCGTGTCATTCCCGTATAGCCCAATCTTGAGGTTTCTTGATTCCTAAGTAAGTTGACTGAAACAAATGTAATCGACATCTCATGTCAATTCATCTGAGCATGGCCATGCATTTTCTCAGCTTTACTTAATCAAGGGGCCCATAGATGTTACTCCTGTTATATAGGAGGGATAAATCCCATCTTGATCACACAAACCCCTCCGCATGATATGTGACATATCCAATATCTACCCTTGCATTCACTTAACCATTAGTGACATAGAATAGTATCAAAATATGAAACTCACATGTAGGGAACCTTGGTAATCTCAGGTCAAAGGACCATATTAATAATGATCACAAAGAACCACTTATGACACTCATATAACGATCCATGTAGTGTTCTTAATATGGATCGGTCCAGTATACAAGTTCTCTAACTTGTACTCATGTGTAAACTTAATATCCCATATAAGTCTTCACACATGCTAGTCTTAACATATCAAAGCAACCTAATCCATAATGATATATGACTAGGGACATTTAAGAATACAATTATTCTAAGGTTATTATTATAATTAAATATATTACGCAGACAATATATATAAATATAATAATTGGAATTGCCATTAAAATAACATGATTCAAAAATACAATCACTAATATAATTGGTTTTAGGGCATATACACTAACACTATTTCTATCCATTGTGATAATGTCGCAACCTTGGTTAGAGCATATACTCTATTGTATAATAGCAAGTCTCGATACATTGGTTTTAGACATTGTTATATAAGAGACTTAATGACAATTGGAGTGATCATTGTTGACTTTGTAAGGTCAAGTCATAAAATGGCTTACCCATTGACAAAAAAGTGAAATTGTGATCTTGTGAATATCACTTTAAAAGGGATGGGTCTTAAGCCTACAAAATTAAGTCACCATTGATGGAACCTTAACTTATGATACAACGTCACGTTTTGAGTTCAATGAGTTACAATACATCAACAATATGAATGAAGCATTATAATAAGTTAATTATTTCCATCCTAAGATGAATAATGCTTGTTTTCCTATAGTTCACTTAAAAGAGGTTGTGTTAACATAATACTTAACAAACTTGATAAAAATACCAAATAGTAGGGGTATTTGAGTTTGCCTATATAAATGTGGAATTTAGTCATTCCAAGAGTTAAAGAGCTTAGTTTGAAGCATTTATGAAAAGAATATGAACACAGAGCCTTAATATATGTTGTTTCTTACTATAATTGCTTGCATCTTAAATCATACGTATGAAAATTTATGTAACTTATCAAAAAGAATAGTTGGTTTAAGGCTCATCTACCATTTTATTTAGATTTGTTGTAATGAACTTTTACAAAATAATGATTCAATCACAAGATATCATTATTTATCCATATGATTTGTTTCAGAATTGTTGATGGTCTATTAACGCTATTTCAATATTTTAAAAATAGTAGGGAATTGTTATGAATTTTCAAAATATTAAATGTATAACCTTTCAATTTCTAAAGGGTATAGATTTATAAGGTTATAACTCCTCACATCTCTTCATAAAGTTATAATTATTATGACTCCTCACAAGGTTATAAATCTTATGAATCCCCATGTCCCTTTATAAAGATGGAATCTTTAAGTTTCTTGAAAGTTTATGTCCCTTTATGTATAGAGGTAAATTCTTCTATAAATAGATCATTGTTAGGTTAATTTTTAGAATTAGAAAAAAAAACACTCTTTCATGGTCCTACAATTCTCTTCAAAGATTAAACACTATATTGTCCCTATCTTTACTAAGTATAAGGTGCAGATAAACTAGACTTTATTTTATCTTGTAAAGAATTTATGGATCCCTTATTGTATATATTGAGGGCAAATTTAGCCTAAAGGACAATAGCATTATCATGAAACTTAAAGTAAATTACTTTTTAACTTTCAATCATTTGTTCACCCCTGAAGGTAGCATTAATAACATGATTGGGATTTGAGATTTGAGTGTTTGAAGGATTTAATCAATATTCTCATAAAAGCATACAATGTAAACTTGAGAGGGAGAGTGAATATTTCTCTATAAAATATATACATGTATTCACACACACACACACACACACACATATAAAGAGAGAGAGAGAGAATATCTAAACTAATGTAATTGTAGTTAATTTTACTACTACTAAATAGTTAATTAACATTGGTGGATAGATGTTAGTTATTGTTATTATCGAAGACTATTTTAGCACAATAACATTTTAAAATTATATTAACTTGATGATATTTTTAAAATTAATGAAAAATTTACTATGTCAAGTTTAAAAATAACTTATGTTTAAAGTTTTATGCAAAAACTTGAGATGTTGATGTTTTTCATAATTGTTGTTCAAAAAGGTATTCACTATCCATATTTGAATTAATAGATTATGGTAACTCTTCACTATCCATGTTTGTAAGGATCAAAGCTTTACTAAAGAGAGCCTTTTTAATAAGATATGGTCTTTTTTAAGGATAGAGTTAGCCATCGCATAACGTAACAATCTTTGCCTTTGATAAGATTCAATTGATCATACTCAACTTAAAGCCATTTAACCTCTTTTAATGGCAACAACTTGATATAAATGAGCTTAATTTCACAAAATATAAATAATTCAACTCAAAAAGGTTAACAATAAGGCAATTAAAGAAATGAAAATTAGTTTCATGAAACTTCCTGATACTTAGTTGTATACATTTTGGGCGAAAATGAAATCTAAAACTTTAATTTTCCACTGAATTACAACTGGAGAGTAATGTTTAGTTTATACTTCTTACTATCATCTAGGATCTACCAATTTCCCTATTTCATTAATAGGTTAGATTTGGGCATACAGATTTACAATTGATTAATTAACTAATCAATAGTTGAGATGGATATTATAGTGCTATAAGTCACTTGTAAAATGAATTCTTGTTCCACAACTTAATCTAAGAAAGATAATAAATCATCATAAAAACTATTAATGTTTGATAGTCCTAATAGCTTTTTATAAAAGTTTAGTTTAGCTCAATATGCAATATTAAAAATTTCTTCCAATATTTTTACACTATCGAGTATGTGATAAAGGCTTTGACATTGTAAAATATGTGTCCAAAATGTTTATGCATGCTTGAAACCTTTAATTCAGTATCCAGAGCATAGCTAGTGATGTTTTTATTTGCCAAATCTTTTAAAATGATATTCAAGACTTTGCTTCCTTTAATGATTATAGTTGTTTCCATACATTCCTTTAAACCTTAGATTCTTCCTTTAAACATAAGGTTGATATTTTTGACAACTAACACCTTCCCATGTTCATTTGTTGCTTTCACATATTCATCATCTTTCCCTAAATTGGATCCACCAAAGAAACAGATTGATTTAAATCTATACATTGATGGTCCTTCTCATTTTTCTTCTACTTTAGGATAAGTCATATGTTTATTGACAAGTGTAAATATGCATATTTATGCAACAAAAATGAGTAACAAAAAAAATTATGCAAATTAACCATTGTTATAGAAGTTGAAGAGGAAAAAAGTCAAAAGAAGAAGTTGGATGCAATAATTTCAAAAAATGGTATGGAAAATTGAAACTAATTATGTAGGGAAAGTTAAAAAGTGATTGAAAAGGTTAGAAAGAAAAGATATATGTATGAATATGAATAGTAATTGTAATTTTGGCTCACATCTTCCTCTAATTTTACATCTAGAATGACTTAAATGCCTTCTATGAATTGAAGATTTGCTTTCTATATAGTTTTTTTTATAAATTGGCAAACAATGTCTTTTAATTTTAAACTTCTAAGGTTATAAGGCTCTTTTTCCTTGTTAAACAAATCCACTAAATCAATAAATATACTTTGAACATGTCTACTAGACTATGCTTTAAAAGCTTGAAGGGTATTATCTAATGACTCTTTATGTAATCTATCCTTTGTAAACTAAATTTTGTCTTCTCAGTTTAGGGTGACCATTCTATTACTCTTGCAATATGTATTACATGTCCACTTTGTACAATTATGGCATACTCTTATTCTTTTAGCTTTCACTTTTTAACATAAGAACTTCTTCCTATCCCTAATATATGTTTAACAAATGAATTATGACCCTCGCTTGTTAAACATACTTTAACTTCAATGATCCAATACACATCTTCAGGAAGGCAAAAACACGTGAATATCTTTATTCTTTCAAGATAACATCTATAGATTTTCCTAACCAAATCTTTAGGAAGAGTAAAGAACTTGATTTTGAGCTTTATGAAGGTTTCCTTTATTTCTTTAATGATCCTTGCTTGGGAGCAAGTCCAAGATAGATAAAGTGGAAGTAAGGTTTTTTCTTATAAGATGAGTTATTTTACCTTTTGAAATATGAATAAATGCATGAATGCAATAATATGCTTATAAGAAAATAATATTGCTAGAAAATCATTCATTCCACCTCATATATATATATATATATATATATATGTATATTAAAGAAATAATTATATGATTTATCACTTTTGATCATAAAGAATCGATCGAGATATTCTAAATCTTTGTTAATATTAAAGAGGAATTCTTGAGCATCACTTGGTAATAACTTTGCTTTAATTTTCTAAGCTATAATTGCCTTTTTTGGGCCTTCTCAATGACTATCTTTATTTTTCTAATCAATTTGTTTGCTTGTTATTAAACCTCATTCAATCTTTTCTATATTTCTATGCTTCTTTAGCACCAATAGTTATCATTTTATAGTAGATTATTCTATAATTTTTATTATTAGATGTACCATAATGCCCTTTTAATTACTAACTCAAATCTTATAACTATAATTAAAAGTCAAGTTTCTTATTTTCCATATTTGTTACTCTTTCTTTTGATGCTTTTTCCAAAACCTAAACATTTTTTTCTTGAGCTTCTTTTATTTTATGATATGCTTTTTAAAGCTTTTAATGATGGTTTAAGGCTTATTCTTGGTTAGAATTTTGCAAGTCTTGTACCTTCTCTTTAACTTTGGTCACCTCATTAACCTATATATCTTTCTTAGTTAATAGCTTCTTATTTTTTGACTTTTACAAAATGTCATTTCATACTTTGCCTCTGCTTTAGCTTAGTAAATGAAATCAAACTAAAAAAGAACATGTGAATTATATGAAAAGTCAAAGGCAATAATCATTTTAGTTTATCATGTGAAAAGATCAATTAGTTCTAAGAACAAATGCATTGATGGTCTAAGGCCCTTAATCTTGAGGGTTATAAATCCTTTTCCTCTATTAACTTGCTATAGTAAATACCTACTAGTTGTTGCATTAGAGAATTATCCAACTTCTACTCAACATACTATCTTCTAAGCTTCAATAACTTCTTTAATCTTTGGCAATGCATTTTTATCTTCATAAGAGTATTCCATATCAAACAAACCATAAGTCATTGGAATGAAGTGTTTAGACTTTAACTGTCTTCTTATCATTGCAAGTGCATAACTAATCACACCTTAAAGGCTAATAAGTAGGATATAAGGTTTTTCTCCATATTTGTATATGGTTAGAATATGTCGTATTCAATAAGCTCTCCATAACACTTCCTTTAGTTGTTTAAAATAATTAATCCATTAACTTATGGCTAGTGTTTGATATGGCTAATTGACAACGAATTCTTGCAACGTACTCTTATTTACATAATGATATAGTGTGAACTTGATCTTGGGATATTGAAAGCAATCAATGTTAGGGAGATAATTAAGTAATTGACTTTTTTCTTTTATCTAACAATAATTAAGTAATCTAACCATTTCTACTAGAATCATTAGGATAGGATTGACTTTATGCTTAATCTTTTCAAATAATTTGATTACTTGCCCATCTATATGTCCTCTCACTTAGGAAACATTAATAAATCATGAATAACCAAAGCTAGCATAATGAAATCATGATCATTATCAATATGTTATTAGGCAAACCTCAATAGGTATTTATAAGCAAATAATAACTATATCCTTTCCCATTAATTTGCTTCGCTATTTTACAATTTTGAACTCCTATCATTTTCACCAATTGTCTTGTAACCTTTTTTCCATCATCAAAATATATCTTATCTTTTGTCACAGTTGTAATATCAAAAGCTTTTCATATTTTTCAATGGTAAGAGTCATGTCATGTCGATCGAATATAAAACAATGATAAAAGTATCTTTCCTTTCCATTTTCTGCCAAATTTAGATCCAAGGCTTTAGATCATTTTGCTCAAAATCTATTTCCCCCAGTTTAAGCAATTGCAATGCATTCCTTTGTTGAAGACAATCTCCTTTTTTTTATTAAGTGATATTGAATTCTTGTAGTACTAATCCTCAAAGTTCATAATCAATTACAAATTTAATGCTTTATTTTTGCATGTTTTGAATGACTTCAAATCTATAATGATCTTTAGTAATATTTGTGTATGATGAAGTTCAAGATGTCAAGGAACAAAAATAACAATCACATTTAGTTGAGCAAGAGTAAAACACGGGACAAGTCATTCAAGTTTAAATTTTAAAATAAGGTGCACCATTGAATTTAATTAATACATAGCTTAATCATCATTTTTGAATAAACTTGCATGGTTTAGATAAAATATTAATCATAAAAAAGTTCTCTTTTATGCTCTATGAGGATTTTTCCTAGGCTTGGAATTTTCTCTTATAGGATAAACTTCTCTTAAATAAAGTGGTTCTAAATTTATATTAATTTGTGCCTAGTTTAAGTTCTATAACACTTAATTGATAAAAGGTCTCAAAGTTATCCTTATTGTTGCCATCATAAGCTAGTAAGGCCCCCAATCCTCATTTAAAATTGGTTATAAATAGAAAGGGTTCAATTTCAGTGAAAGTATTTTATTAACATGCATAGAGATTAGCTGTCTCACAAAATCATCGTTACTTTATCCTTAGCTAATCCTAAAAAATAATGTAAAGCTCGGATAGAAGGCTTTTGATGTGTGTGTGGGAAGGAACATTAACCATTCCATAATCTTCACATAACTAATTTACTAGAAAATAAATAAAGATAACTAAAATAAGACAAACAAGAAAAATACAAAAGTAAAGAAAACATTGAACTAACATGGAACAAGAAAATTCAAAGCTAAGATGGAAAAAGAAGAAACATGATGGCCTAACTTTGATTTATCCCTAGTGGAGTCACCAAGTTATTGTGATGTGCCATATAGCAAATATGGGAGGTGAACAATTTCATGCCTCATCAAATGTTGGAGTATGAATAAAAAGAATGGAATTACCACTTATCATTTTTAATGATGTGATTGGAACATAAAAAAAGTCTACATTTCTAAAGTTTAGATTCATGAATTGGTCATGTATAAGGAAGGTATTAGCACCTTATATCATCTATTCAAAGAATAGTTACCTATTTATTCTAATTCTACCTTTTGAATGAATTACATTGTTCTTTATTATGATATACATATGTTTTTTTTGAAAAATGTGATTAGTATATCCTATTTTACATTTCATAATATTAAAAGTGATACATGATCTTTATAAGAATGGGTAGCATGAAGCTATTATCTTTAAGTTTTATATGATGAGTTTTGATGATAAGAAATGAATGTTACAATAGCATTGTATGTTTAATGCTAAAGTGATATATGTTAATAGACATATTATATTATAATTGATGCATATATATGATATGCTAATTATACTTATTCTTATATATGCATAATGACAAATGAATGTTATAATAACATTGCATGTCTTTATACCAAAATATTATAAAATATTCAATAGACATGTTATACTATAGTTGAAATAACAATGCTTGATTTTGTGCTAAAAGAGCTATATTATAGATAAGCATTCTAAGCATATGATTAATAAAGATATAATGATTATGCATGCTCTTGTACTAATTTATTTTATATATGAATCATGCATCAATATCTTGATATATTAGATTGGATTAACTATATTATTTGCAAGGTTTATGAATTTATAAATAAGAAAGTCTAAGATGAAGAAAAGTGAGCATTGAAGCAAGAAAATGAAAGATCATATTGTGCTCAACTTTAGAACAAGGAAGAAAGACAAAAAAAAGGAGATGTGATCAAAGTATTGAAGATTGAGAAGATTAAAAGCTTGGAAGCATTAAGAAAAGTCAAGGAACTTCATTGGTATAGTTTTTCATCTTAAGGCTTAGTCTTTCTTATAAAATAGAGTATTTCATGATATAGAGCTCAAATATATTTTTCATATTCTTAGCTTGACCAAAATTTTTTAAAATATAGCCCACAATCAGGATTTTACAAGATAGCTTATGGGGACATTTCAAAAACAAATGAGATATGAGGTTTTAATGTTTTCAATATTGACCTTTGGTTATTAACTTAATCATATCTCATAAAATGCTCATGATTTGATTGTAAAAATTTTTCCATATGAAAATAGACTCAATAAGCTTTTCATGGACATATCATTTGCTTAAAATTATTAATATATGAAAGAGTTATGATCTCTTCAAGTTGAGTCTAAAAACTAGCTTTCTGCATGCTAGCCATTTCTGATGTGTGCTCATTATTTTGATCATATCTTGAAAAATACAAATGATATGAGCATGAAATTATTTTTATTTGAAAATAGACTCAAAGGGATTTCCATGAACTGGTCATTTTCTTAAAATGACTAAGATATGAAAGAGTTATTAATTTTACAAATTGAGTCTTAAAATTAAATTTTTATTGATTCACTGTTTCTGACCTTTACTCATTTTTTTAAACATATCTCAAAAAATACATTAGATATGAGTATGAAACTAGTCTCATTTGAAATTAGACTCGATTATCTTTCCAATGACAGGTTATTTGCTTAAAACGGACTTACAATGAAGCAGTTATAACCTTTTAAAGTTGAGTATGTATTTCTATCTGGGTGAATCGATTAGCCAATCGATTCCAGACATCTAGAGAGCACTCTGGACGTCATGAATCGATTCACCACTCAATTGCAATAGTTCTGATATGTGAATAATGGCTTATAATGGTAAGTTTTCATCCCTAACAGCCCCAAACGGCTATAACACTCTATAGGCTTCATATATAAGCTAATATACATCAAATATAACTAAGAGAGAGCCTAAACTTCAATAAAAAAAATCATTGTACATCTTTCTTCATCCAAATCATGAATTGAGCTTTACTTTGTGAAATTCTTCTATTCTAGAGCTTCATTTCTTTCATTTACTCTATAAGAGAGTTTGTTTAAGTTGTTATTCATCTTTTTATAATTTTCAAATTGTAAATGGTGAGGTATCCCTTGGAAATTCTTTGAAAGGGTGAGGCATCCTTTGTAAGAGAGATTTTTTCTCAAGGAAGAGTAAGAATTATAAGGCTTCTTCAAGTGCCATTGAAACTTGAAGGATAGTGGATTAACACAAGCTTGGAGAGCGAATGTACACCTTAGTGAGGATATCTAAGGAAGGAACTACTATAAATCTTTATGTTTGATCTCTATTCCTTATCTCTTTATTTTTTTGCAACATTGCTCTATTTTTCTTACTGCATATGCTTTGTTTTACTGCTGAATATATTATGCTATAATGCTTATGTTGTTGCTTGGATATTTGAATGATTAAAAGAGAAATTCATTTCTATTTTGCTATTGTTGTTTCCTTAGATATTATGCTAAATGCTTTATTCTTGTTGTTGATAATTGTTGAATACATTATGCATCAATATTGATCTTGATCCTTAAATGATTGAAAGATTGAATTAAATGATTGAAAAAGAAATTCATCTATGCATGTGCTTTTTGATTATTCATTTATGCACAGTTGAATGAGTGACTTTGCATAAGAGTATTGAATTACTATTTGTTGTGTGCAAACCTCTTCATTAAACTATCTTCTTAATGCTTTGTTTATATATAGTTAAATAAGTTAGTTTGCACTAATTCTTTAATTTATCATATCTTAAATACAACAAGCATCCTTATAAAACTTTCTTGAAATTATTTAAATCAGAATTATTCTCATGACTTCCCAAAATCAAAAGGCTTTCAAAAAGAATTATAAAAATAAGAAAAATTTTAAAAATACCCAATTCAGCCCTTTCTTGGGCGTGGGTTGCCAAGGCCAACAGAAGCTATTACTATTCAAAAAATATATATGCCCATATCAATTGCTACAAAATAGTATTTATGAAAATACTTTTAAACAAAAATAAAGAAAGAAAATTTTTAAATATTTCTCTTATAATGCTGTAACAATGATAGCATGTTCCAACTAATTTTGTTTTTAAAATTTTATAATAGTATGATTATTTTAATTTTAGTTAATTTGATTGTGAATTTTTTTCAATTTCATGGTAAAATTTGAACAAAAGCAAATATATTAATAATGTTAAGTATCATTATGATTACACTTGCAATTAGACTACTTAATTTCGATATGTTATAGGCGCAAATTTTATTATTTTTAAAGATGTTTAATAAAATGGTTGTTATATAACTATTAAAATAACAAGATAAAAAAATTATTTTAAGTAATTTTATTTATTTATTTATTTTAAAAAATATCAAATTAATAATTCTTAGTTTAAATTATTAAATTTGTATAATTTCATATAAAGAATTGTTTGGGAGAATTGGAGTCATTATATTTATATTTTATTTCAATATAATTTCATAATTTTTAAAGTACCAAATTTGTCCAAATTTATGGTCAAATATAAATAAAGAAATTTCTTAGAAAATTTGAAATCATATTTATTGTACTTGCAATTAATTTCAATATTATTTTGAAAATATAATACAAATTATGATTATATATATATATATATATATAAATTCAACAAATTGAAACAAATTAAAATACATCATATATAAAAAATGATAAATATAAGATAATTTTAATGTGTAATAATATTAAAATTTTTTAGTTTGACTGGCTCGCTCAATCTAAGCTTTAAAATATCTCTTAACTCAATTTTAAATAGATTGAACTTTTAAACTATTTTAATTTATTATATCATAAGAATTATATAAAATAATATTTTAATATATATAAATAACATCATTAAAAGAAAATTAAAAAATAAAATAAAAAAGTGAATGGGTGGGACAGCACAATGTATAGTGCTATCCCATCCTTTAACGTTTTTTAAAGTAATCTTTCTCTCTCTCTCTCTCTTAATTTCTTTCTCCACTTATTACTTCATTAACTCTAACTTCTCTCTTTTTTTTTTATCTTTTCTTCTTCATTTTTCAATAAAGGCTATGCTATGAGACAAGGTAAAATTTTTCACTTTTTCTCTTTTTTTTATCCTCTTTCCTTTTTGTTTATCTGTTTAATTTTTTATTATTCTATTATCCTTACAAGACAATTTTTTAGAACAAATGAAATTCATAATTTTTTTAGTGTAAATAAAATATTATAATATATGCTTTTGAATGAGAATAAAAATTTATCTTTTGTGCTTAAAATAGGATTTAAAGCTTTTACTTGGAAAAGGTTTTAATAATCTTAAGTATGAGATTTTTGGGGGAAAAAGATAAAATATATGTTTGCCTTTTCTATTTATTCCTTTCTTTTTTTAATTTCTTTGATTGCTTTTCCTCCTTTCTGGAATGCCCCTAAAATGGCTTTCATTTCCCTTCTTATAAGGAACAAATTGGGCAGTAAATTTGTACTAAAGATCTCTTTTTATCTAGTTTGATAGAAAAATTAAAAGATCACCACCTACTGTATATGCTAAGTTAGAAAGAATGATAAAAAACCTTAATGTTTTGTAGTTGAAGGAGAAAAATAAACTCCTCATTAACTACTTTTGTCAAAAAGTTTAACTCATTATGCACTATAGGGGTAGCATAAAGGAGATAGAGAGTGTTTACTTCTTTTTCTTAAAAAAAAATTTATTTATTATTATTTAAATTTTTACATTTTAATTATATTATCATCAAAATAAAATTGAGTGTTAACAATGGGGATAAAGAAGACATAAGGGATAATACTAAGGAGACCCCTATTTTTTTTTATAAGAACACTTTTGGTGGATAATAAAGGTAATGTGAAAAAATTTTACATGTGAAATGATCATGCTGAATGCATAAGTTAAAGATCCTTCTAGATATATTAGGAAAGATTGAAAATAATTAGATTCATGTTTATTGTACTCATACTATATGCATAATATGTAATATTTCTAAATTATTAAATAATTTCTAATACTTGTTTCTATATTCTAATATTCTAATATGATGAAAGTTTTACATGTAACTTCAATAATCTTGACATCCAATGGTGAGAATGGTGCTCGTCCATTCAACAAACAATACATAATGCCACCAAAGTTTAATGACATAGGTTAGGTAATAAATTTTTCTTCAATATAATCTTATAGTATTAATGTTGCACTTATAACATCAATTTTGACGTGCTTGTATCCTTCTTTTGCCCCAATAAGTTTCACAAGAATTTCTATCAATGATCATGTCATTGTGTAAGACAATATAATTTCTTTCTTTAACATTTAGAGGTATTATTTCTAGTTTTTGCAATATATATATATATATTATATATCTTCAATTATTTAGACCTAATTAAATATATGAAATTGTTGCCATTAGGTGTTTATTATATTTAGGATATTTTTTTTTACCATAGAGATATTAAGATAGGACGTTAATACAACTATTTATAATAACACTGCTTGTATAATATGATTGCTATATTTTGTAATTTGGTTTGAGTACTGCTCTGGGTGTAATGAGGCTTAGGTGAATTCTACTAGACTTTAAAAAAATGTAAATCATGTCAGTTATTTTAAAAAAACCATCATCCTTTATTGATATATAATATCCATTATTTAATACAAACTAATATACTATGTAAAATTTAAAATATGAAAGAACATTGATTTTTAACAATGATATGTATGCCAATGTCATAATTTGTTTTCCATCTCAATTATATCATTTTTAACATTGATCATATAGTAAAGTATGATGTCAATGATTCAACAATATTCAATTTTCATGTTAAAAAAATCGACATCATTACATATATTTTATGTCAGTTTAAAAAATTAACAATGAATATGCTAAATATATAGTTATGTACAATTATGTTTATGTATACATCAAATAATTACCATTATCAAATGTCATTATTACAAAATTGATGATAGACATCAGTTGATAAACATTAGTTAACAATAAAATTAACATCTATTTTCACATGATGATATTTTTAAAACTATATGAAAACTTAAGACAATGTTTAAAAAAATATTGATATATAAAACTTGTGTAGCAACTTATAAAGTTAGTTTTATACTAAATTGTTGTCTAAAATTTATTTTAAAAAGTGCATTAGAAACTACAAAATCATAAGTTGTCTATTTTAGTCCATATTCATCGTCTAAAGGGCATTTCAAGACTCTTATTGAAAATTACAAAAGCATAAGACATTGGTCCTATTTAACAGGTGTTATATAAAAGGCATTTCAAGAGTTTGTTGAAAACTGCACAAGCATAAGATGTTAGTTTGTTGAATAAACAATGTTTATTTTTTTCGTATAAATTTTACTTAAATTTTATCTTTCTATATGAACTCTTTTAACATCTTACAAAACTACTACTGAGTATAATAAGTTTGATACATAATATTATTGTTGATCTCTTACTCCACTTTCATTAAGTGATTGTACATGGAAGAATCTTAACCTTCATTTATTTTTCATTGTATAGTATTTCATTTTCCATGGGGTAAAAATTCAATGAAAAAGTTAGTGAATAATAATTATTTTTTATCTCTTATTCCATTTTCATCCACTTTTCCTATTGTATATTCTCTTATCTCCCATGGAGTAATCAAAGCAAAGAAATTTTAACAACAACACTAAAGTTTACATTGAGGATAAAGATTTTGATACACAGTGATTTTTTTATTGTTCTTATATAATTATTTTACTAACATGCAGTTTTTATTTATTAATGATTAAATATAGTTATTTTGTATAAATTTACAGAGATATTATTTCTCTTTACTCTTTAATTTATACTTTCATTAGGAACAAAGCAATAAAATTCTATAAATTTACAAAATTATTTCTCTTTCCTCATTTGTATGTTGTTTTTACTTAAAATTCTATAATAGTCATTTGAATTATATAGAATAACAAAGATAAGACATATTGAAGCAAATATAATTTTCCATGTTAAATTAGTTCAAAAATAACTTTTTTTATATTCAATTACTTACATAACATAAATTTGTAATAATTAAAAAGTATTTGTTAAGGAAATGGAAAATATAAAAATGTCAATTTTCAGGATTAATTGACATCTAATATGATGTTATTTTCTCATAATCTGAAGATGTCGAAATGATAAAGTTTAAATGAATGAAACTAAATAGGTATAAATGAATAAATTTATAAAGAAATTTAAATGAAAGAAACTTATGAAATTAAAATAATGAATTTATGAAAATGTTTAAATAAATAAACCTAAAGAAGTCTAAATAAATAGAACTAAATATAACTTCATTAACTATAGTTAATGAATAGCTTAAAGCATTGGGTTTTTATGGTAACAATCATGTAAGTCCATTTCAATCATTGTCTTATCAATCATCATCATAGTTTAAGAATTTACAATATCAATTCCTTATGGTGACCATTGTATAAGTCCATTTCAATTATTATTTATTGATAATTTACATGTCAATTTATTCATTGCATTTTTTATTTTGATTTTAATTAACAACTAATGTCTAATTATATTCTCTCAACCTATAGACCCCTGACAACAAATCTATCACTTTTCAAGATATATCTTCTTCCATAACAAAGGAGGACTTCTGAGTTAAGGGTATAAATCTTAGTATTCAATATTACCATAGCTATTTGAAAGATTCAGAAAACTTTTAGAGTTTCTTACAAGGGCTTGTATTGTAATACCCTAATAGAATAAGAAAATTTAAGAAAAAAATTTGCATAGAAAATTACCTTAACAAAAATTCAATAATAAAATTAGGTAAAATTCAACTAAGCTATAAAGATAGACTTAGGGCATATCTATTGAAATTTTTTTGTCAAACTTGTATTAATTAGTAGTATGAGTTAAAATATCATAAAAAGCCCAGCATTAGGTTTGGAAAAATTTTATCAAAATTTGATAGAAAATTAAGATTCTAAGTAACCGAAAAATGGCCTGGTTAACTCAAAAAATTAAAGAGTGAGTATAAATTCAAAATAAATTATATTAATTCATTTAGGCTAACATAGTTCAATATTTTAGGGCCTAAACATGACTTGTGAAATCAAAAAAAAAATTCAAGCCTAAATAAGGCTCAATTTTTGTAAAAAAATCTCTTGGTAAATTGGTAATTAAGTAGAAAGCCAAGGGGATTTATTAGCAATTATTTTAAGGCATTTTATTTAGCTTAATTTGATTGAATTTGAAGCAAAAATCTCTTAATTTAGGGCCAGCAAACCGTGTCCCCATGTACATGCCATCATTCAAAAATTTTATAAAATAAATAAAAAGAAAAAGGGTAGCCAATGAGATTAATCATAGATAGAGATGCCCAACACGTAAAAATAGAGGATTTAGACCCTCTTTTTTTAGCTTGATAGCCCGTTGGGTTTTTTTTAAAAGTTCGATTAATAATTAAGCCGAGCTTGGGTTAAGATAAAAAAAAATTCGATAGGCCTAACCCAGTTCAATTATATTAATTTATTTTTTATAATATAATTATATATTAGAAAAATAATTATATCTAATCATTTTTTATGTAAAAAAGATTAATTTGATATAATTAAATATTTTATATATTTAAATATTATATTATTTATTTAAATATATAATTTTTATAAATAAAAATTATTATTTTTTCTTAAAAAAATAATTTATTCGAGTAATCGGGCTGACCTGACGGACTATTCATTTAAATAATTGGGCTCGGCCAGGCCAGGGTGGGCCATTAGTTTTATATAGTTTAGCCCATTTGGCCTGGTCCAAAACTCACTCGGCCCGGCCCATGTACAACTCTGATCATAGAATATATATATATATGGTTTTAGAAGTCATCTTTTAGCTTATTTCTTGCTCATATACATAGCAAAATCATGAGTTCTCTTTAGCCTTTTTATAAGGATTTCCTATTTTTCAACACATTTCAAGGGGTTTTCCAACTAGGTTCTCCATTTCTAGCAAGGTAACTTGGCATTTTCTTTATCCTTCTTTAAGTTTTCATGATTATTTTTCCTTTTAAATTTCTAAAATTTGATTTATTTCAATAGAGTATTCTTAAGTTGCTCTAAAGGATATTTGAAAGGCTAGAGATTTAAAAGGTTGAGGTGAGTGGCAATTACCTCTCATTATATTGAGTTTTCTCACAATAGATAAAGAAATTTGATGAAATTGTTATTCTAGCAATAATTTAGGTAGTGATATTGAATGGTTTGATTTTGAGGTTATATATAAGTTAATATGATCATGTTATATTGGTGTTATAGTGTTGAAATGAATTGGATATGATTTATGAAATTTTTCTTCAAAAAATGATCATAAGAAAATTGTATAATCAAAATGGTGTTAGGGAAGTTCCATGATATGCATTCTGTTTCTCTTTGTAATTATAGATTAAAAATTGTTAAAATTTCAATCCTTGATATTTTAAGGTTATATTTAGTGTTAGGATGATTATAGAAGAAATTGGAAACTTTTTGGAAATTTTAGGATACATGAAAAATTAAGTTAGAGGTGGAATACCCAAAGCTACCAATTTTAAAACCTTGTTCTATACAATTTCGGGTTTTGATTTTTTTTTAACCATCAAATGATTGAGGAAATTATGAAATTTAGGATGTTAGTAAGTTTATGTCAAAATTTGGTGATAATTGGAGTTAATTTGATTGCCCAAATGATTATTTTGGTTTTACAGCTCTAGTACTATCCGAATTTGACAACTTTAGATTCATGCCCTTGATGCATGAGTAAATATATGAAATTTGTTGTACAACAATTAAGTTATTTTTTTATTTAACATGTTAAGAATGTCTTAGCAAAGTTTGGAAGCAATTGGTTTCTATTTGAATAATGAAAAGTGACTTGAATTGTATTTGTGCATATGCTATCTTATATTTTAGGTTCCCATTTAAGTTCTATATGAACAGTAGCCATGGAAATAGTTAGTGTAAAATAATTGATGTTTCATATGTAATATGATATTGGTATTGTTGAGATAAATTTTGGCAAAAATTTTAATTGATTTGAAAACATCTAATAACTTTAAATAATAACATATACAAGTAAATGGTATTATAATTGGAAAGAATTTGAATGCATAGAATAGATAATGATATTAAGATCATGTTACTAGCTATTCATATGTGGTATGCATTGTTATTAATAAAGATGAAAAAGTTACTTATCTTATTCTTGAATACCATGATATATGATCAAAAGGGTTAGATGCTTGAGAATTGAAAATTTTGTTGAAAAGTTGATAAAATCTTCAATAAAAAGATTTATATATTATCTTTGAGTATATTGTCAATAGATGATAAAATTTAAGTGTGTATAATAATAGTTACATTTAATTGCATAGTTATTATTTTGAACATATTTAATGTAATTGAAATGAGTAATTAATGTTACAATTGGCATTTTACTATTACTCACTCTGTACAAGAATTATGGGAAGGGGGAATTTACATCCTTTATAGAGAAGGAGAGGAGTAGTAAAGGTTTAAGGAATAAAACTAAAAGCTTAATACTTAAGGTGGCAAAAGATAAGAATGAACCAAAGATATAAAAATTGACATATATACTAACTATTGCTATTTATTAAAGTAATATTGTAAACATTATATAGAAAGGTTATAATAGATACAGTAAAGTTAAACTGATCAATAATTATCCTATGCTGATATTTTACATTGCTTATTGTTATATCCTTGATCTATTATCTTGAAAACTCCCCAGGAAAAGAAAGTTATACCTACTCACTGAGTATATTAGTACTTATATTATTTGTTATCAATCTTTTATTTATAGACTTCAAGAATGGTTCACTCAAGTATAATTGATATTTGCACCAGAATCTTATTGATGCTATGGGATACCTTCTTAGTTATATTTCATTACAGATTCCATATAACTGCACAAAGGCCTCATATTGACTATTTTGTAAATCTCAGAAAAATAAATTCTAAACTAAATTCATTTGTAGTAAATCCTATTTTGCCAAATCATCCATAAGGGGATATTGCAAGTAATTCTAATTTAGTTAGCATGCCTTCCCTATCTAAAGAGTCAAATCTTGAGGAAAATTTTGATTAGCAATAGGATAGTTCAAACTAGAAGTCTTTATGTTTTGTTAGTGTCTGTATATTAAATTTAGTATTTTTATAATATTTTGGAACTTTTGTATTAATTCTTCACATATATATAAAAATATATATTTTTAGTGCACATACAATAAATTTTATTTTTCACAAATGTCTCTTATTATTAATAATAAGGTTAAGTAGTAAAGAGTTAAAAGTATTTTAAAAAGGCTTATAAAGACATTCTACGAGTAGATTAATAGTGGTCAGGTGTCTTTATATCGATCATGATGTCCAAAAATTAAGGTAATGACATGTATCTACACCTTAGAAGGAATCTTAAGAGATTTTTGGATTTTTTCAATTGTCTAGGTAATGTTAATACTACAATTTACACCTTTCATTTTAGAAGTCCTCTTTGTTGATGGATTCTAAAAAACTAGTCATTTTAAAAGTTTTTGGAATTGATCTAAGTTCCATCCAAGAACTTGTATCCACACTTTGGTTATGAATACAAGAATTCTACAAAGTATTTATAGGTACTTCATATGTTCATTGTTGAAATGCGAACACAAGTCCTTTAATTGAAGGAACTTTGGGAGGTTCTAGTTACTTCTTAATGTTGAATACTATTATGTACATCTTTTATCTCAATTTTAAAAGTTATCTCTTATGATCATGGATATCGCATCAAATTATGATTATCTTCTATACCTAAATAGATGGTTATAAGCATATCCTTAGTTTGATGCAATTGCCATGATTATAAAATTTAAAACATTTATAATTATTTA
Source organism: Sindora glabra (assembly GCA_020226215.1). Taxonomy (NCBI): domain Eukaryota; kingdom Viridiplantae; phylum Streptophyta; class Magnoliopsida; order Fabales; family Fabaceae; genus Sindora; species Sindora glabra. The sequence goes on from CM035226.1 coordinate 51,928,120, forward strand.
GCATTGATAGCATATGTTTTCCTTCTATTGATGTCAAGATACTTGATATCTTCTCATGTTTCCTATATTACAATGTTAAAATTGATATGTTGCTTGCTCCATATGCTATGTCAAACTTTGATACATATAGCACAATGTTCATGTTCATTGCTGAAATGTGAACACAAGTCCTTTAATTGAAGGAAATTTGGGAGGTTCCAATTACTTCTTAATATTGAATACTACTATCTACATCATTTATCTCAATCTTAGAAGTTGTCTCTTATGATCATGGATATCGCATCAAATCATGATTATCTTCTGTACCAAATAGATGGTTATAAGCATATCCTTAGTTTGATATGATTATCATGATCAAAAGATTTGAAACATTTATAATTATACAACATTGATAGCATATGTTATCATTCTACTGATGTCAAGGTACTTGATATCTTTATTTGCTATAAGCCTCTCATGTTTCTTATGTTACAATGTTAAAATTGATATGTTGTTTGCTTTATGTGCTATATCAAACTTTGATACACATATGAGCAATAAATAAATACTTTTCTCTTTAATTTTTGTAGGAATGTCATGTATATCTATTGTAAATATAAAGTTTATTATTCATTGTAAATAATAATTTTTCCATTATATATATGTTCATGTACTAATATGAAAATAAATAAAATGAAAGAATAGATGTTCATACTATATTGTGTCCTTTCTCATTTTGTTTCATTGGCATTCAATTTCTTATCATTATTCAATAATAAGAGGAAAAGAAATATTTCTTATAAAAAAATCATTTATTCAAATGTTGATTTTTTTTAATTGACATTAAATATTGCTTAATAGGATGTCATCATTGTATTAAAGATGACAATGAATGTTCCAAAACAACATATAATATAAACTTTAGATGTTGGTTGTTATGTAATAACTGACGTATAATATTAGGTCACAAGCATAAATTGAAAATAAAAAGGATAAAGCATAGTGTGAGTTGAAAATAAAAGGAATGAAGCATGATGTCATTTTCAAATTTAATCCTAAAAGTTTTCCAATCCTGAAATACTTCTCTATCTAGTAAGATATACTCTCATTATAACCTTAAAATAATTCTTTTCAGTTGTGTTTTTGTTCACTAATTATTCTGTAGAACTAAAGTTTAGTTAATCTATAGATAAATATGCAAGGTTTAACACGCACTAGGAAAGCATAAAATATAAATTTGTATATTTTTTTCTTTTGTGTTTGTTTTTATAATTTAATTTTTAATTTTTTAATTGATCCTATTTTATTGTATATTATTTTGACGCAATTTTTACCATTTTGCACAAGTAAGTAATTTGATCCCATTCATCTTTTGCTGTATTCTTTTGTATTATCTATTATTTATTCATATAAAAATATGTAATATACCAATTTTTCATGAATACTTATTTCATTTGTAGATATTGTATTTAAAGGGCATTTTTGGGGAGTGCAAACTTGCATATTGAATAAGGGGTATCAAGACAAATTGAGCAAAATACTCATATTTGATTATAGTATTGTATACTAACTTTCATCATTTTTAACTTCTTGTTATTCATTTTATTTTTTAAAATTGTTTAAATTGTGATGTGATCCTAAAGGAAGCTACCACAAAGAGTTAATTAAAAGAATTAAGAAAGATCTTTAAGAGTCAATTCAAAGAACTTAGATGCTTGAAAAAAGAGCTTAAAAAAGAGCTTAGAACTTTAAAGGATATTTTACAATCAACTCATGCCCAATAATTTGATGTCATTTCTTATTTTAACACTTTATGATATTTTAGACCTTAATTTGTATTATTTTATACATTAGGTCATTTTATAGCATTTTGAATTTTAATTTAGGATGGATATATTTAAACTCAATTTACTTTAACATATTTACTATTTTACTTTGAATTATTTATCCTTTGAGTCATTTAAAAATCCTTTTATTAAGTCTAGGCTAATTAATTTTGAACCTATTTATATTATTTGAGTCCATTTTCAATTAAAGTTTTAATGAGTTATATAAGAAAGCTTACTCTTTATAAGACCAATCAAATTTTAAACCTTTTGAGTGAAGTGGTTGTTGCTATGTTGAAAACATCTTCTCTCTTGGGTTCTTAATCGAACATTTAAACTTATCAAAGGATCCCCTTTTTACTTTTTTTTTTAAAGTATGACATAAATATCTTTTTCTTTTTTGATTAAATTTGTTAGATTTTAGAATGATCCGACACAAATTCATATCATTTAGTATCGGTGCTTCCAATTTCATATCAATTGGTATTTGAACTTACAATTTGAAGCCATTTAGTTATCAAAACTTGCTTCTCAATTTTTTAATTCAATTCTGTTTTGGTTATGTTCTAATTTAATTCCTTGTTTCTGCTGAAATTTAGTTGATCCTGTTTCCGCTATTGATTCTGTGCGATTTCTATTGCCCGGTTTGTTTGCAAGATTCGCATTCATTTCATTTTACAATTCTCGTTCGTTTATGCAATTTCAATTTGCATCGATCAATTTAATAGTGCATCTATCCTGTTTAATACCTTGCGTCAAATGGCTACTGTATCATTTTAAATTCGTATGTGGCTTTGGGTCCCCGTATAATTCATTGTGTCTTGGTTTCCAGGTGTTTGTTTGCGTGTCATTCAATTTACCTCTGTTTCATTTTGCTTTGCATGTGTTTGGGGAAAGGTCAATTCCCTTTTGTTATGAGTTCCGTCTTCATTTTTGTGGCACTGAGCTGAAGTCTTGTCAAAATCCAACCGTCTCATGTCTGTTTGCTTTGCTTCAATTTTTTTTTCTTTTTTTCCTGTTTTGTTTGTGTCTTGTCTTGTTCTAATATCAATTGGGTCAGTGTTAATTTACGTCTTTGTTTTGCAAGCATCGAGTCATTTTTCTTAATTGTTTTGTCGCTATTTCGAACTTCGTTATTTCAATTCATTGTCTTTTGTCATTACTTTGCATGTGCGGCCTTCCTACGCATCTCATCCATATTACGGCTGTCTTCATTCAATGTCTTCATTCAATCTCTGTCATTGTCTTCTTGTTCTCCGTCGATAGGTTTGTCCTGTCCAGCGCATAGCTATTTCAACTCATGTACGGTTTGTTGGGTAGAGGAGAAACTTTGGAACGGGGGGTGGGGGGAGGGATTTTAGAGGAGAAATTAGAGGTTAAAAGAAGAGAAAACGAAAGAATTAAAAATTAAAGAGATATTAGAAATTGGGCTTATTGCATTTTTTTATCTTCCCACATGATCAGAGAAATTTCATGAAAAAGTGTAATAAGCTTCAGAAGTCAAAGTTCTCACCCACTTTAAATTTATCTGTATAGCATTAGAATTTCGTATTTTAAAGCAAGATAAGTATGTAATTTACAAAGATTTCACCTTATTTTGTTTTAAATAGTCTAATTGATAATGAAATTTTTCAATAATTAGTGTTAAAAATGTATTGCAAACAAATTTGGCATTAGATTATTAGGAAAATTTTCAATAACGAGAATGATGTGAAAGTGATACGTAGACAATAATCATGATAAAAAAAGTAAAAAAATTATGAAACTATAAATGATTTAAAGCGGTTTAACTTTTAATCTATTATATAGGAGATAATGAGAAATAAATCTATTAATTTGAAGAAATTATAAAAGAGAATATAAATGATATAATAATAAACCAATTTAGGTGTGGACTGGGCAATATTAAAATTGTTGGTTTGGCTCAGTAAGTTATATTATATTAGATTTTATACTTTAGTAATAATAAGACAATTTTTAACTTTGGAAGATTATTTAAGAAAATAAAATGTTGTTTTTAAATTTTATATTTTTTATTTAACATAATCTATAATTCCTTTTCTATATTTTTTACATTTTTTAAAATATTAAATAAAATTTTATTACTTAATTTTTATTTTAAAACTACAATTATATATTTAGATATAAAATATTTTTAGAGATATTTTGGAGGAAATTTTTTTTTATCTTATTATGGTTTAATAATGGAATAAGAATGTTATTGTCATTTTACTCAAATAATTTTTCTTTCTTCTCATTTTTTTACTAACCAAATAATAGAAAATAATTTCTCCCTCATTTTCTTTCTTCTTCATTTTCTCCTCAATCAAACATAGTGAAAGAAATTATATTCTCACTCATTTTCTCTCTTTTTATTTCTTTCTCCTCATTTTCTTTCCCTCCTTATATCTTCCCCTTCCAAATAAAGCCTTAGTTTGAATTTCAATTGCAAGCCAATGAGTACTCAACACCCCTATTTAAGTAGGAAAGGATAGATAGCAACAGGATTGTGAGTACTTGACTCTTTCAATTTAGTAAGCAACAAGTGTGGTGTATTCAAATTGAAGAGTACCACTTTGGTACTCAAATATTGTAAGTTCATATTCCTTATTGTAATAAAATTGTTACGCAATTATTTTTGAAGTGTGATTTAGAGGTGAATAAAAAAAGAAGAATAATATTAAAAAAGATAAAAAAATTAAAAAGGAAAAATAAAAATTGCTGGTTAGAATTTAAAAAAAGAAGGTATAAAAGAACAAAAAAAAAGTAAAAAAATACAAGTGAATAAAAAAATATTGATTAAAAAAATCAAAAGAAAAGTTATGAAGTTGTGAAAAAAAAAAGAATTATTATTACACATTGAGTGCTTTGCACTATCATTGGGCTTCTTATTTTTAAGTCAATTATTCATTGTTTCTTTTCTATATCTAAATTTATTTTGAGTTTTGTGTTTGTTTCTTTTCCTATCCAATTCGATCACCAAAATCCTTAGGTCTTTAAATCATTTTTGTCTTAAAGTCTTGAATTTTTTTAAAGCTTGTTTATCTCTTTTCTTCAAGTATATCCATATGATGGCTCACCTACATCAATGGCTCGATAAGGTTGAGCATAGAATCTTTTCACACCCTAGTTTAAGTTTCACCTTGCTTGTATATAAGCAAACATGAACTCAATTTTTGTCAAGTCTCTTAACCAAGTAATTATATGGTGCTAGTCCACTACATTAAAGTACCATTGCCACTATTATGTAACTATGATGTGTCTCAAATCTTATAGGTGTTTATGTTCTTTCTATCAAACATACAAATTATACACATTGCATCGATTCCTCCAAATCTCCATTTTGCAATTTGGCAATGCTCATTTAAGCAACACAAATGATCTCTCTAGATTACTTTAATACAATTTTGAACTACTCTCTCTAGAGCAATCAATTTTACCTTCTAGTTATGCTCATTTGAATAATACTCTTCTAAGTATCATCATGTCCCTTCAACAAGACTTTGGACTCTTCTATAATGCAGTTATCTACTTGGCACATTACTCCAATGTATCATCCCTCAAGATGTATCCATTGACTATGGTCACACATTTCTACATTATTAAGATTTCACTCTTTAGCTCCATCGATCCCTTTGGATAAGCCATCAATAAGGTTTCACCCTTTGGCTCCACTAATTATAAACCCTACCCTTTTAGATGTTGTCAAACCCACAAGCAAGACAAGGGCTTCTCCTTCTGGATAGGCTGTAAATCTCACATTCTTTTGAATGATCATGCATGTCTCGATGCCATTATTGTTAATAAACACATAACTACTTTCTCACACATTACAAGTTAGCTTACAAGCATCCCAGTTTGCACTTGATGTATTAAATCAATGATTTGTTGATAGTATTGGATAAGTTGCATTTAGACAAATTATTGCCTACTTGATCATCCTCACTAGTACTAACCGATCTCTGATACAAAATATCATGAGCTAGTAGCTTTCTAACTAAAATTATGTGTCTTATAAGGCTAACTTAAGGCTAATATGCTAACCTTCCCATAAAACTCTATTATGGTACACTTGGAAAAGATATTGACACATGAAAGATTTATTGCCTAACCAATCTCTAATACAAAATATCATGAGCTAGCAGCTTTCTAACCAAAATTATGTGTCTTATAAGGCTAACTCAAGGCTAATATCCAACCTTCCCATAAAATTTTATTATGGTACACTTGGAAAAAATATTGAGACATCAAAGATTTATTGCCTATATAATAAGATCTCATATACAATATGTCTAAAGACAATATAACCAAGTCACTAAACTATTCATGCATATTGAGTTGCAAGAACGATCCATACTAACAGCCTCTAAGTATAATCAAAAGAGAGATGGACAACTCCATTCGATAATATATGCCTTATTACATAATTTTAAGTATATAGGAGATGGTTATAAAATAATATACTTAAATCCTAGCCACACTTTAAGTGTCCAATTTGCACCATAATATATTGATACATAGATAAAAATGTGAGGATTATAAATATAAACTTTTCAAACTCCTTCGAAATCTCAAACCTTATCGAACTTATTAAAATACCCCTAAACTTAAAAAATTAGTAAAAATAATCTAAAAATACATTTGCTCCCAAATTTGCTCTACAAGACCTTTACACCATGCTTGATTTTTATGCTCAGTTTCATCCAAAATTAAATATGTTTACCTATTGAATTGATCACAATTACCAACTTGTAACATTTTGATGACAATGATAACTACACATGAATCATAATCTTGGTAAAGAACTTGGGATGATATATGCTAGGAGATCCCTTGTTGGGTACTTACTATCTTTCCACTTATGTGTCTGCCTAGATATTATTATTTTTGTTATTAATGTAAAAATAATATATATAATAAAAATATATTATAAAATTGTTGAAGTGTAATTTTTTATGTTTTTTATAGTTACACATTAGAATTTATAAATACCAAATTCTTGATATCTTATGCATTTAGCATAGGCCATAAAGCTTTAATGAAATTTTTTCGAGTGTATTTTTAATTTTAATATAACATTGAAATATTGATATTAAAAGAATATTGAAAATTTTAAATAAACAAATTTAATTTTAATTTTTAAATATTTTTATTAAAAATATAATAAGTAATTAATTCAATTATTTAAAATAATTTTATACTAAAAATCAAATATATAATGCTATATTTATATTACTTGGTAATATTAGTGTTAGAGTTATGAATAACAAGAATGGACATTAAAAAAAGTAATAAAAGAAAAGTATTAAATGAAACAAAAAAAAAAAAAGAAAACATACGTGAGTTATAAGATGATTAAAAATAGAATATATATTTAAATAATTCAATTAAATGAAATCTCTAACTTCTTTAGAATATTTCATTAATATTTTTATAAATAGAAATTCCAACATTTGGAAGGCTATAGTTGATTATGACCAAAGAGCTAACTATATAGATGATTATAATCAAGTGTGTAATCAACTACGTCATATGAACTTTTCTTTGAAGGTCCATAGTAGTTAGCTACAGCATGTTCCTTTTGCATCCATAGTCGACTATAAATGGAAACTCCAATTTTTGGAAGGCTGTAATTTGCTATATATATAATTGATTATGACTAAAGAATTTATTTTTTATATTATCATAGTTAAATATATAATCAATTACCTTGTCTCATCTTTAAAGGTTCACAATCAACTACACAATTAATTATTATTTGATTTCTATAAGTTCATAACCAACTAGATAATGAGTTATAATTAATTTTTAGATGATTAGTAATCATATATATATATATATAATCAATTATATCACAAATGCCTATTTTTATACGATCTATAATCGAGTTGAGTCAATTATGACCTCATTTTCAATAATGAGTTCCCAAATGATAAACTGGTTTGAATTATGTACCTAGACATGAAGTTATGGTTGATGAAACACTTAAACATTAACGGTTTAACGTTAAGTTATGTGACATGCAATGAAGCAAGGTATAGAAGATGAATTGACTTGTGAATAATGATTTTGATACGTATTGATGATTGAGGAGAGTATTGATCTGGCAGAAGAAGCCACATACGATGGAAGTTAGTACGAGGTGCTGTTGTTGGCCGACAACAGTTCACTGGCACCCTACGACTATGAAGGACGCGACTGAAGTAGCTCCACCTTAAAGGAGGCTCCATCAATTGAACAAGGCAGTAGGGACGATATTAAACGATAGAGAGAGTGGCGATGGCAATGGCTGATAGAGATTAACAGGTGGCGTGGAGAAGGATGATGATATTTGGTGAGAGGCTTTAAGGCTGCCAGTTTACATTTGTAGCTACTGACAGAGGAGCGGAAGAAAGGGGTGTTCTATCGTCACTTTGGTGTTTGTGATAAGAAAGGAGAAAGTAGGAGTAAATTAATCAAATTAATTTCCTAAAAATTATATTTTTCTAATTCCTTCAAAATTTCATAAAATAATTAAAAATTATAATCAATAAATAAATAATAAAATTGGTAAGTTTGTAATATAGTTTTAATTTTTTGAATTAATAAAATTAATTTTTTAGAAATTATATTTTTGAATTCTCTCACAATATCAAAAGAGTTAAAAGTTAAAATTAATAAATAAATAATAAAATTAAAAAAATTTAATATATTTTTTATTTTTTAAAATTAATGAAATTAATATTTTGTAAAAGGAAGTTTTTCAAATTTCAATACGGCTTTACATGTTCCATAAAAATCCATCCCAATTTCGTAGCAATTTACCAAAAAATTTCAAAATTTTAATTTTGGGATGAATTTACATTTATGATGGAATATCTGTTTCAATTCCATCGCAATTTTTAAAAAGGTTTAAAAAAATATATACAAATTTCATTCCAAATAGAAATGAGGATTTTTCTATTCCAAAATTCTGTCAAAAAAATATAATTTTCTTATAATGTATTATCAACTTAGTTCCAAAATATATAATGGATATAAATATTTTTATTTATATATAAATAAATGATATTTTTCTATCTAAACTTCCCTGACAAAATAATAGCCATAAACCATTTTGTGGCCTGTTAAAACTTGAATATGAAATTATTAATAACGATGCTTCGGCTCCCTTATTATTCACACCCTTTAAAAAGAAAATTTGAATCTCATTCTTAATTTTACATTTTCTAATATGCGTAATGCACATCTAATTTCAACAGAACTGATAAGTCAAGCATTTCCAATCATTAAACGTGGAAAATATATATATATATATATATATATATATCATTTTTAAATTTTAAAGATTCAAAATATCGTGAATAAGCTCGGCTAACTAGTCTTTAATGCTGGTAATCTAAAACAATTACCCGATGCACTTGCCCGGACCATAATTCGGTCAAATATTAATTACTAAAATATCAAAAATTAGAAAGAGATGGTGGACAAGAGGCGGAGCCTTGACAATGCTACCCCTAAATTTAAAAAAAAAATTAGTATATGCGAATTATTTTTTTAAAAAGATATGTTAGTTTGACCTCCTCTATTAAAATGAAAGAAATGTAAAAGATAATAAAATAAATAAGGGTGTATTTAAAAATATTGAAATATACAGCTTTAAAATTAAACATTGAGTTTTAAATTACGAATCTGTTAAGTATTAATTTTACAGATTTGAATAATTTTATTTCAAGTTCTATATTTAACTAATAATTTGATAATTCAATCGTAAAATATTAAAATTTTGCATAGCTTCAAAATTATCCTTAATTAAAATTAAAAAAAATTATGCACCATATTCTTAAATAAGGTGATATATATAATTATTAAGTGATAAAAAATAATGGTGTTTGAATAATTTTTATTTCAAATACTAAATTATTTTGAAAATTTTATTACAAAATATTAAAATTTTATATAATTTTAAAGTTATCTTTATTATAATTTTGTAAATTCTATATCCAAAATTCTTAAATGATGTGACATATATATAATTATTAGAGAAGAAAAACATAGATATCGTTATGTTTACCCTACAATTTTATAATTTTATGATTCTAGAATTTCATACAATAAAGAGGAGTTATTAATAATTTTAGGAGTGAATTACTAAAGTGAAAATTTGGCGAGGGACGGACAAATTTTGATAAGACAATGTGAGTAAGGCTTTGAAGAAAGGAGAAATTATTAATTAAATGAAATTTGAACCAAACTTTTAAGTATATGAAAATAAATTGTTAAGTGGACCAAAAATAAGAAATTTAAAAAGAGTTAGTTGAAAGGAAGTATATTGCATTAGTGTGAACAATGACTAAGATGCACCAATTTAATAGTGCTTCAATAGTCTGAGCTATTAGATTTTATTCATCCTACATAGTGTTGCATAGATGAATGAATTTAGGTCTTTGGATCCATTGGTACATTGCAAAATTTGCACATCAAAGTCTCTCCCATAAAAGAGTTTAAAGATTTCAAGTAATTAGAAATTAGTATGTCAGCAGAGAAGAGTTTTAGAACAAATGATGAAAACGTCCCTGCTTTCACAAAATATAAATGTCAACCCTAAAAGGCACCATTTCTTATTTTTTCCTCTAACAAACTTCCTCCCCTCCTGCTCTCTTTATCCTTTTCTACTTTAAGATCTTTATTAATTAAGCAAGTTATCGAGAGCAACTTCTTATCAAATTCTTCATACAAATATAGTAAGACCTTCATGACCTTAAGAAATTTTATGATTTTCTGTGAACTTGAAGAGATTTGAGCTTAGGGGAAAAATAAACCTTGATATGTAATCTTTGCAATTTTAGTTGATCAAGGCTAAGAGATACCAAATTGGCCTTTCAAAATCTTCATCATGATAAGTGAATAAATATTCTAGCTCAATCTCATAGTTTTAAAGGATTTTACTTAAGATGAATTCAAAATAGAAGTAGTTGTTGAATATATTCAACTAGGTAGTTATTATAATAGAAAGTTAGAGAAAATGATAGAAATTTTATCAAAATTGAAGTAAACGGTGAATGTATTCAAATAGATAATTGCTACTAAATAAACAAAGTGGGTTCTCATTTAATTTAATATTTAGTATTAACAAATCAAAGAAATGAAATATAATTTTATGTATGAATTTATTCAATTAAATGTTGAACTAGTGCTTTCAAATACATTATCAGTGAATTTTCACTTAATTTAAGTGTGAACAAATCAAACAATTAAGTATTTTCAAACACATCCAAATATTATTATGTTTTCTCTTTTGAAGAAAACAAAAAAATGATTAATTGTAAAAACAAAAAGAAGAGAGAGACTATGTGAAAATAGAATTTATTATCATATTTGTTCTTGTTGTTGTTGTTGTATTATTATTATTATTACTGTTGTAACTACTACTACTACTACTACTACTACTAAGCTTGAATGAATAGTTATTCAATTCAATTTGACTAATTTTACAACTTATAAAAAAATAGTATTTTGATTGTCTTTAACCCTTTTGGCCCTTATGGTGGACACATATTATATTCTACTAGTGTTAATGTTTCGTTTATGAAATCTTTCTTATATTTTTTAGAATTTTTAAAGGAATGCAAGATGGAAATTGCTTGCTTGGTTCAACTTTTAGAAAAATATTCTCAAAAATATTTACATTTTAGGAAATATTTTTAGCATAATATCCCCTTATAATATTTTCATGAGGGAGGTACATATCCTACATTCTCATGACAAGAAAATGTTTTAGGTGGCATTTGGTTGGCAGAACATTTCTCATATTCCTAAGAATATTTCAAGGGAACATGAGATTTCCAAGTTTATTTCAAATTCTAGAAAAATATTCTTGAGAATGAGTTTAGCTAAATATTCCCTTAAAATATTCTTGTAGAGAAGGTAAGTATCCTACATTCCTATAACATGATAATATTTAATTGATATAAATAAACTATTTTGCTTACTATTCTATTAAAGTCTTACTTTTATTAACACCTTATTTCACTACTATCTACCATCATTGACCACTACTAGCCACTATTGACCTCGATTAACAACCATCATCCATCACTGATTATTATTGTTGGCTAGTACCCATTACTAGTAACTATCATTGGCCACCACCCATTTTCGATAACCATTATTAATCACCACTCATTACCATTAATCACTTAGTTTTTAATAAGGATATTTTGTATAATTTAATAATATTTTTAAAAATATCTAAAATAATTAAAATATAATATTATAACATTTCTAAGAATATTTTTAATTGAATCAAGCATAATAATATCATATTTCTAAGAATTAAATTCTTAGGTATCATATTCATACAAATATTAGGATTCTAAGAAAAGTTTGATTTCACGAACTGAACACTACCTTAGTAATATAAATTATTTTATCCATCATTCCATTAAAATCTTACCATTGTTTGCATCTCATTTCACCATCAACTATTGTAGTTGTCCATTATTGACCATCACCTATTACCATTAGCCACTAACCATCACCTACCATGGGTGATCAACATTACTACCATGCATTACTGGTAACTTCTTTCAACCATTATCCACCACTAATGAACACTAGTAGTTATCATCCATTGTTGATCACTACCAACTATGGTTGACCACTATCACCATCACCCATTATCAATGACCTCCATTGGCCACAATCAATCACTGATAACTACCAATGAACACCTCCCATCACCACCTACTACTGTTAACCATTCAATTTTTTATTATGATAATTTTTGTAATATAATAATATTTTAAAAAATATACATAATAATTAAAATATAATATTTTAACATTCCTAAGATTATTTTTAAATGAATTAAACCTATTAATATCATGTTCATGAGAATTAAATTCCTAGGAATATTAAGTCTCTATTTATTTTGGTGAAAAATATTTTTCATAAGAATATACTTATAAATTAGTAAAATAGTAGAAAATGATTTATATAGTCAACACCAAATATAAAAGGTCTAGTAAAGAATAACTTCTTTTTTCTAAAAAGAAAAGTTATTTTTCTCTTTGTCTATAACTTTATCTATCATTTCTTATAATAAGTTATAGAGATAACGTAGCACCTCTTCACTCATATAGAATCAAATGAGTTTTTATTTCAAAAAATATCTTCCAAAAAATAAATTAATGAAATTTAGGATTCCCATAAATATATGATTTTGTGAACTAAACATCACCTAAAGAATTATGTTGAAATCGTATTCATTATTTTTCTTAAAATAGATAAAATAAAATAAAACATTGATAACTATTGGAATCTATGATAATGTTAGTAAGTTTTTGTTTCATGGTTTAATTTTATGACTATTATCATTTTTCTTTTCTCATTTTTGCTCTAGCAATAAACAATAAACAATTATGTAATGTACGTTGTCCTAAGGTTTTATCCTCACACTATAACAAAACTAACCTAGCTATAACATCGATACTTATATTGATGATATTTTTTCAATTATTAATATATGAAATAAAGCAGTACAACAAGTAACCCTGGCACCAATTTTTTCTAGGAACTCATAAAACAATGTTGTTAATGAAGAGTAAAAAAAATATTAACTTTTTACTAATGACATTGTTATCAAGATAATACATCTTTTTTAACAAAAAGAATAAAAAATATAAGAATTCTAATGATGTTATCATCATCATAGGTTATGCAAATAACCATTTAAAATGAAATGTTGATCTATATGTCAAATTCACTTATATTGATGACAATGTCTTCACTATAGTTTACCTTGAAAATTGAGGTGCCATAAACTAGTGTTAATTATCAAGGACCTTATACTAATGATATATTATCATTGTTGTAGGATTTTTGGAAGAATTTTGAAATTAAATTTGTACCTTCTAACAATAACTATGTTTTCGCTATATGATTTTTAGAAAACTAAAAATGCAAGTGAGCACTAAAATTTCAAAGAGGATATATTGACAATTGAATTTTTCTTATATATAGACTTGCATTATGAATTTTGGCAAAACACCAATTTTGCCATCATTAAGATGTATAAGAAAACCATTAGAAATTTAAAAGCTTTCTAAGGTATTTTTGTGCATATTTTATTTTCATCGTTATCTTTTTATTACTCTCTCTCTTCTTTTCTCTCTATTATATTTTGATATATTAATTTTGTAAAATAGCTAGATTGTGCCACTTAACTTTTCTTCTTTCTTTATTCTTGTATTAAGATAAGCTCAAATTTGATCGTATAGCTCTTACTTTTTAATTGCTTTTTATATATTTGGTCAATTTTTTAGCTCTAATTTGTTGATCATTAGTAGTTCTTATCTACTTATAAAATGATTTTTTTGATGGTTTTTATTAATATTATCCTTATTATAAATGTTGTAATTTGTTACATTAAGTTTATAATTTTTTTAGTTTCTATTTTAGCGGCTTTAGTTTGCATTTTTTTAATTGTAATTCTTTGGTTTTGGTTTTTGTTACTTAAAATTGTAATTTTTTGTTCTAATTTATATGTAGTGGTTTCATGTTTTTGTTTTAGTGGTTTTTTATTACATTATACAAAATAATTTTATAGCCTTTATTTACATTTTTCTTTAATTAAATTTTTTATAAAATTTTTAATTTATTACATGAAATTTATAATTTTTTGATAAAAAGTTATATGTATTTAAAGTATGATATTGTAAACTTTTTATTCTAAAATTTGAAATATAAACAATTGTATTTAAAACATAAAAATTAAAGAAATAATGAAAATTGTAAATAATAAGAAAAATTAATGAATCCAAGCTTTATAAAAAATTATAAAATTGAAACCAAGAAAATTGTAAATAATTAGAAGATATGATTTTATAAAAAGAATTAATAAAATTAATATATATTTAAACCTAAAGTAAGAAAATTGTAAATAATAGAAGGATATAATTTTTTTGAAAATATATTGTAAATAATGAAAGGATATAATTTTAAATTATAACTTATAAAATTGAAATCAAGAAAGTTGCAAATAATGAAAACCAACCAAAAATTATAGATTTTAAAAATTAAAGTAACAAGAATGTAAGAATATAACTAATGGAAAATATTAAATAATTGTAAGCAATGCAAAGAAATAGTTTTAAAAATTATAGTAATAAGAATACAAGAATGTAAATAAGGAAAAATGTTAAATAATTATAAATAATGGAAGACAATATTTAAAAAAAATTAAAGTAACAAGAATAAAAGAATGTAAATAATGAAAACTATTAAATAATTAAAACTTTAATATAAATTAGGAAAATAAAATATTCAATAATAAAGATTTAGAGTAAATTTTAGTTAAAGTAGTGAATAAGATGAAATTATTACAAGTAAATTTCATGCAATACACTCATTTCTAATACAATTTATCTTATTTGTTTATATCCGCAAAGCACTTGGCTATTCATTTAAGACACCTATTAGCATATTCTTGCGGTCCAAACCTATCTAAAGGTCTGATTTTTTAGGTTACATTTAGAAAGCAACATGTAAGTATTGCTTAACATTTAATTAAATGTTTGTATTAATCGATTTATATTGTTTAACATTTAGATAAAATTTGCTCTACTATATTTGGTTGTAGGTTAGTTGTTGCATCTACTTGTGGTCTTGTTAGGTATGTTATCAAGGGAAAAAGTTTGCAAAAAAGTAAAAAATATTATTAAGAGAAAAAGATCGTGTAGAAATGTTATTATGAGAGATGACATTTGAGCTCGTTTACATGCTCTTAACATAAGTAGTTGAGGAACTTAATTTAGGTCTCACGAGTTTGAAAAAAGGGTGCAAACAATTAGATATTCAAAGATAACTACATAATAAAGGAAAGGAATAGTGATGGTAATTACTTCATGGTATCTTTGAAGCAGTTTCTCACTTTCATGTCTATGGCAACCATTTTTATCCTTAAGACATTATCAGTGAACCTTCATAAAAATACATTCTTTTTCTTACTACCAATACTTTTAAATTCACTTCATTAAGTTAATAACATAAAAAAGAAATAAGGTCATCTTTGTCTATTTCAAAATGATAACTTGATACAAATTATGGTTGAGAGAGGATAACAACTTAGAAGCAATGACTTGCATATCAATAGTTGATGATTGAGTAGCATAAATGCAATTTTAATGCATTGTTTAAAAGCTAGCCATTTAGGATTTTTGTTTTAATATATATAGACATTAGTATTATAATAAAATTTTATTATTATATATCAGTCACCATTTTACTTTATATATTTCATTTTTTTTATTTCATTTAGTATTATAATTAATACATTATAAAATTTTTCAATTTTAGTGAGGGCTATTTCCATCGCTAAATATGGAATTTTCCCTTACTAAATTTAAATTAGCAATAGACATGAACCCTTACCAAATCCTTAGAAAAACTATTATCACTAAATTTAACGATGGAGTGTTGTGACCATCACTAAAATTTAGCAATGGATAACTAGTTACTGCTAAAATGGAAAAATATCTCACCAATTACTCACTTGAACATATTTTATTTTCTCATCTGTAAAGGAATAGTTGTGAACTTTTTTGTCTCTAATTTTTTGTACCGAAGGTTTTTGCCTTGTTAAACAATCAAAAAACATTTGAATTGGATAAGAAAATCCTTTGCTTTATCTCAAGATCCCCTATTTTGCAAAAGATAGTATTGCTGCAAATCTTTTGTTAATTATTTTTAGTAAAGGACAAACCTTAGCTAATTGGTTGCTAATTTGAAAAAAAAATTTCCAAAATTTGATTGAATCCACAACACTCTTATTTTGACATTAGTTGTTTAACCATAAATGGAACTTATTAGAAATCAAACTTGCAATGAAAAATTAATATACTTCCAATCAAAATAGCCAAATTTGGAGACTAATAAACTTGCAACTAAAATGGACATAGACCACACACAATGCAATTTGTTCCAAAATGTCATTTTAACATTAAATGAAAATTCATTCTTTACAAATTAAGTAGTTATCTAGGATTGAAGTTATCATCCAACAACTAAAGTTTATAAATAATGTTAAAAACATCCTATGCTGAGAGGTGCTGCTATAAAAATGAAGGTCTTATAGTAGGCAATTTATGCTTACTGATCATTAAGTAAAGAACTTATATTGTTAGTTAGCGAAGGGACTTATGTAGTTAAATTTGGTATGGTAAGAGTTGTCAAAGTGGACAGTGTTGTGGCTAACTACTCTCATAGTTAAACCATTTATTGCTTTGATTGATTTTGGTGCTTGGTTATTTGATAGTCACACTCATATAATATTTATTCCAATATAGTCCCAAACGTTGGGGTTGATATAATATCTTCCACCTTAATTTTTAGTAAGGGCTAGGTAGGTTACATGGCAACAAATTATCCAGATTTTTTTAGTAGCCAATAAATGGTTGTCTGATCTAAGCCTATATATCTTTCCCTTCTTTGTCACACTAAACACCTTCTAAAATACACCTACATCCTCATTTTCAATCAGCTTTCATACCTAACCTTTAACACTATCATCTCCCCATTCACTATCCATACTAGTAGTAAAACTTTGTCCTTACTTTTTATTCACCAACTGATTATATCTTTCTTGTAAAATGAAGGGAAAAAATTGCAAAATGTTATGCTAAATATTCATTAACTTATAAAATTGGAATTAAGTTAAACAATACATTACAAAAAAGAATGAAAACACATGATTTCATAAAACACATAAAAGAAAAATCAAATTATGGATACTTTCTTTTAAGAAAGTTTCATAAAACATACACATATAGAACACACATTTTATATATGTATGAGATCATTTGATAATGATCTGAATTGATTGAAAGTGTTTTTACATTATTAATCTTTTAGGAAGAAATCCTTAATAATCTCTATTTTTAAACATATAATATATAACATATATAAAACATGCTTATAAAATTTCATGTAAAACATATATTGCCTTATCAATGAATTTCAATTGACATTAAATTTATTTTTTATATTATAAAAAAATTAACTACTCTTTTGTAAATATGGATTTACTGATGTTTGTTTATTTATTTATTTTTGAAATTTTACCTATAAATTTGATATATATGAATGCATGCACGTGTGTAATCAAAATAAAGAAGATCTAACTCAAAAAGTGCCAGAAATCCTTTACCCATATTTGTTAAGATTTCTTACAAACAAATTCTTAGCTATCACTATGAGTTTTTAGAAATAATTATGATAAGGTTAGCTTAATCCTTGTCATTATTTCTTATAATAGAGAAAATGTTGACAATTTTGAAGGATCACAATTGAACATGCAACTAACTTTATAAAACACAATGTAATTGATTATTAATTCTTACATGTTTTCTTTTTTTGCTTTAACATGAGGATTAACCCTCTTATATGTAAGAAAAGACCTAAACCACCACAATTTAAATTTCTATTCTTTGCATTTTGTTCAAATAGCTTTCTAAAATTTTTATCTAGCCCCTATGTCTTCAACATCTCTTGCCAGTTAGGCTTACCTATCTATTTTGGGACTTTTCATTCCCTTACTTTATATAAAAGATTAGATAACCTTTCAATGCATTTATGCTCCTGAACTCTATGGATTTTGGCCTCATGCATAGGATCCCACTAATACTCTTTCTTGAGTATGGCAAACATAAATTAATAATAGAGTTAGTGCATTCAACCTTGTAAAAAATTTTAACTTAAGGAAAAGGTATGAACAAATTTATACCTTGAATGCTTCAAACCATGTTCATTTTATCTTATTAGGTATATTAGCTCACTTTATCCAAGGACCATGGAAAGATGCCTTCATGATTTTTTAGAATTTCCTTATAATAGTAGTAGTTGAGAAATTGATATAAAAAAACAAGTTATTCAACATTTATCAAGTTTTAAGTTTGTATGGAATTATATGAAGATTGACATACTTTTTACCTTTAGCTGTCAATGTCTCTAATGTAACTCAAGCACAAGAGGCTTTAGTTAATTGAGTTTCTTACTTTATTGTATCATTATCCTTTGACTCCTAAATATGCACCTGATTGAGTCCTGCATTTTCTATAGTGGCCTCTCTATCTCCTGTGCTTCAACTTTCATTACCTCCAAATCCATAAGCCCTACCTCTACCTCGTCCTTAGGCCATGATTCTTGTAAGACACTTAACAAACAATCAATAAGTGTAAATAACCCACCAATCGACTCTAACACTCTTTTCTTCTTTACCCTTCTTACTTAGGTATTCAACATAATACACTTAGTATGATTGCTATGCTAGAATGAATCGCTTATACTTAAAAAACCTTCTTTTTCTATGTATCATGATAAAGCCATATTCTTTGTGAACCTTATATCTATGATCCATTTGAGGGTCAAACCAATCACACTTGAATAGCACCAGCTTGGATTATGGTACTTGAACTCAATAATTTCTTATAACACACTATAGTAATCACTCTTTGATTCATTTTAGTTATTTCTTTTTATATAAACTTTACTATTCATTATCACTTTATTTATATCATATGCAATTGTATGGAACCTATATCCATTGAAAAAATATTGAGGCCATGTGCGAATCTCCCGACAGAGACTAAGGACAAAGTCTTTTAATTATGGATCATTGATGCCATTTGTCAAATCATAAACCTATTAAAAATTGAAGAAATTTTCAAATTAGTTTGAAGATAAAATAAAGAAGAGAAATTTAATATCCAACTATATCAAATAATAAATCTCCTTACATAGCCTTGTAACTAATATGTGAATTCATTGTTAGTCTTTGAATCTATCTCATCCAATTGAATATCAGGAAATTTAACATACAACTTATCTTTGAAAATCCTAAATTACAAACGATAGTTGAAGACTTTATGAATATTAAATAAGATAGAACTATGTTTAAACCATAACAAATTAACCAAAATTAAACCTACTCAACAAAGGATGAAATCTTTTCACAACTTAATAAGATGTACATGATTACTGCTTTTAGCTCTTCATTTACTAAGTAGCGAATTTTTTTCCTTATTAACCCCATGCCTTAGGTGCTTAAAAATAGAGAGAGCATCCTTTAAATAATCAACCTCACCACCATTATCATTCCTATAAACCATATTTAGTTTTGATTAAACATGGGACTCAAAATAGAAAGAACAAAATGTTAAGCTCTTCTCAATGACATATGCCTAACATATGGAACCGTCCACACAAGCTTTGTTGTTAAACTTTTTCTTCAAATGATGCAGGAACCTATTGATGGATATTTAAATTAATACTTCTTTAGAATATGATATTGGTTAATGTAAAGAAGTCAATGTTCACTTCCCAAATGGATATATCCATCTGTATTACAATGGCCTCCTAACATTAGCCTCATATGATAGATGAATCGTCAAGTGTTCTATTAAGTAAAAAAAAAAGGAAAAATCTTCTTTAATTTACATAATATAATAACTATATTTGATTTAAGTTTTCCTACTTAGTCTGCCTTCAACACAAATAAGCATAAATCTTTGAAGAATAAACTCATTTCAGTCAAGGCATTCCAAATTTACTTAGGTAACATTTCTTTGATAGCAATTGGAAGTAGTCTTTCCAAAAGATAATGACAATCATTAATCTTTATTGTTGATAGTTTGCATTCTTGTAAATCCACACATTCCAATACCTATTAGGAAATTGCAAATTTCTAAACCATTCATATATAGATTTCCTTTGATCTTTTATCAAGGTTGATAAACTTCCCATTATCTAACACTTTTAATTCTTGGTTAGAGTAAGCACAATAGGAGGTCATGTTCTTCCTTACTTAGAAGTTATCTTTTGTTTTCCACTTCACAACCATGATAGGGTTGAATATGTTGTCAAATATATTCTTTTCAATATGCATCATATCTAAGTTATGTCTAATAAGATTTTTATCTTAATAAGGTAAATCCCAAAATATGCTATATTTCATCCAATTATATTTCTCTCTAAACCTAGGTAATTTATTGAGTTTACTTCTAGAAACTTTTGATAAATTGCACAATCTTCCTAAATATCTATCCTACTTAATATTTATGGATTGGTAGAATTATCAACCTTTCCTTTTAAGAAAGATATCTTGCTTTTTTTAAAACGAATGATCTCTTAGTAAGGCATCATAATAATAACCAAAAAAATGTCATTTCCCCCCTTTTTCAAATAAAATGCTTTAGACTACTCTATGCATATAAGACAAGACATAATGCCATGTGCAATCCATCTAGATAATATGTCATAAGTAGGAAAATCATTTATTATCTACATCAAAGTAATGCGTATTTGAAAATTTTAGTTTCTAAATGCATCATAGGTCTAAACTTTCATTTCCTATAACTTTTTCAATTCATCAATCAAAGGTTTGTAATACAAGTTCAATCTTTTCACTAGGATTTTTAAGGCCTAAAATAATAAGTGTTAGAAACATATATGCATTCTTCATGCATAATTAAAGTGGCAAATCATAAGGCATGATAATAGCAAGCTAACATGAATAACGATGTGCATATTACTTATAAGGGATGAAACTATTTGATAAGAGATTGACCTTGGCATTTTAAGGTTTTGTAGTAAATAAAGGGTAAGATGCATCAAACAATTTCAACACCTCTCCATCATAAGGGTGACACATAACCAAACCGTCTTATTGAGTTTCTTTATGCCATGTCATGTGTTTTACAATTTCAGATGACATATATAACCTTTGCAACCATGGAGTTAAGGGTAGGTAATACAATACCTAGTATAGTATGCCATTCCATTTCTTGTCCATGTTATCTCTTAGTTTGTATAAAAAATAATGACATGAAGGGCACTTCATTTTATCTTTATTTTTTTTTGTAGTATAGTGTGCACCTATTAACATATACATCTATCTTCTTATATCCTAAACCAAGCTTTTAAACCATTTTCTTAGTTTTGTATAAATCCCTAGGTAAACTAACATCTTTAGGTAATATCTCCTTGATTGCTTCAAGAATACGATTAAAATAATTTACACTCAAGTTGAACTCAAATTTGATATTTAATAGTTTTAATACCATGGACAAGGGAAAGTGAGTTTCACATCCCTCATATAATGGCTTCTCCATATTTTTCAACGACTTATAAAACCTTTAAGCATCTGCATGAGAGGAATCATCATGAAAAATGTTTTTAGTATTTGGAAAGTTAAGTTCACATGTATTATCACTTCAATGAAAGTTGTAATCACATGTATCATCACTCTAATCAAAGTTAGGGTAAAAAATAAGTTTAACTACTTCAATTACCATTGTACAATGGGGATTTGAAGGTTATTCTGATAATCATAACCTACCATAATTCATTATGGTATGACTACCAATATCATGAAAAGGCTTAGCATCATATATAAAAGGTTCTCCATGTAAGGTTGATTAGTGATAGTTAGCAATAAAACCATGCTTGTACAAATGCTCTTTCACATCATCTATTTCCAGAAACACTCCATTCTAACACTTAAGACAAGGATACATGATCTTCCTACAAGATAAATTCATGAATTCCTTTATACTGGTAATGAAAGCATCACTTACATATTTTTCTCCTAACAATCATCTAGTGTACATCATGAATAAACCAATTTATCCATCCTACATGTATAAGAAATAGAATATATTAAACATAGCTAAATTATTACTATATGATTAAGGTTTTCCATCTTGCAAACATAGTATGGTAATTGTGGGCAAAAGTATCAATTTATGATTTTTTAAGAAACTTATTTCCGTTTTACTGTTATTTTGAAATATTTTACCAAAATCTGTACAGAGGGCGAAGGCGCCAATCCGAATGGCGACCTCGAGGAGGAGGCGCCAGTCCGAATGGCGCCTTGAGCCTGCTTTGAGGGCGCCAAATTGAATGGCGCTCTTAGTCTGTGATTTCAAAATTAAAATTTTAAAAATAAATTAAATTTGATTGTGATTCAAAAATAAATTTTTAAAAATAAATTAAATTTGATTATGACTATTGAATAAAATTAAATATAATTTAAGGCATATGCTATATGTAAAGTAATAAAATAATATTTAGATTTGTTATATGTTTGTTAAAAATAAAATAATTGTAGAAATTGTTAATTTGTTAAAAATGGCTAAAGTTTCAATTTACCACTGTTTGCTAAACAAATTTTTATTTTACCATTTTTGTGAAGCATTTTCATCTTACCATTTTTGTGAAACATTTTACCACAATACATACGGAAGAGGAAAGGCACCGTTTTTGTGAAATATTTTACCACAATAAGCACGGAAGGGGAGAGGCGCTAGATCGGATGGCGCCTCTAGTACTACATAATGGCGCCATTTTGAACGGCACTTTTGGAGTGAAGGCGCCATATGCTTTGGCGCCTTGACCATAAGGAAAAATAGATTCCATAAACCTTAAATGCTTTATGGTATTTGGAATTAAACAAAGGAAGACTCGCTATGATTCTTTGAAGCACAATTTTACCAAAAAAAACTCTCTCTGCATATATATAATTTATTGTTCTTACGAGTTCAGATGAAAATTATGTACGTGTCTTATGAATATAAAATGAAAATCAAAGTTTTTTAATCAAAATTGACAGGACTTCACTTCCAAATGTGTTTGTTCAGTTTCTATTTATTAATTTCAAGTATTTTAGATGGTCCGAAGTTGCTGGTAAAGTAATATGTACTTTTTTGATTGGTATGTAATTTAAAATATGAATTTTAGTGCAACCAGAATGACCCAGAAAGAATTTGATAAAAATTCAATAGTTTGTGTTGAACTCCCAAAAATTGCATGAAAACTATCTGATCTCAAATTTTCATAATCATTTCTAGAGAGCATACAAACTGTCTTACATAAATTATAATGTGATTTCTATTTTTCAAATAATAGAAATGTTTCAATATAAATCAGTAATCGCTTTTATATGCTCAGATCACCACCAAGATAATTTAAGCTAGTCACAATTCAAGAAATCAGAGTATATTGTAAAAATGTTAAGTAAAAGTTACCTAACTTTCATGTTAAACTTATGCAAAAGCTCAAATTTTACCAAGAGCATACCATAGAAGAGCCCTTTCATTTTTGGCACCACTATTATGTAATTTTTCAAATAGACTGAAATTTTATTGTAAGTTTTTTGTTATAGACACAAGCATTGACATGTTCTCCACTAAAGGAAAAGCCATAAAATGTTGCAGCTGACTTACTGCTGCTTAGCAAATATTTTTGTAGCCTTTATTTCATACTATCAATATCTTATACGATAATACATTTCCTACTAGCCGCCAAAGGAGCCATTTTGAATAATACCATGAGGGCGCCAATATTTGATGCTAGAGGCGCCATTCGCTCTGGTGCTTCTCCACTTCCATGCGTATTTTGGTAAAATATTTTACAAAAATTATAAAAAGAAATTTTGTTTAGCAAATAGCGGTAAATTGGTCCCCATCCTTACCATGTTCCATTATTTTATTTTCATTTAAGTTCTTAAATGTCAATTTTGTTGTTGTGACCATAAATATTAAATAATTAAAAATTAGCCTTTTAACCTAACCATCCACTATTCTAGAATAAATATCAAATGATCAATAATTATACTAATTATTTTAAATTCATTGGGCTCATACTGTAATTTTTTTCTTTATTTTTATTCAAAAACTAATTGACCTTTTTAGATGTTATTACCGTGCACAAGTTATTCTAAATTCACATAGTTGTTCTTAATTAAAAAATCTCATATGAGGCATTTAATAAATTTTAAAGAAGTACTTGGAAAATATTATTATTTAGATTATAACTCAGCTTTACAATATAAAATCAAATGTATGATCAAATGAAGCTAATTAGATATTTGTGCTAACACTAGAGGTAGTTATATTTTTTTCGCATAATTAATGTAACTGCGATGAAACATGGTTTAGGATCGGTATATTTCTCATCTCAAAACATTAGTTGATGATAAGGAATTGCAGCATTGAATTGCACCTTTTTTAGATATAAGTGAATGAGATGAACGAAATGATGTAATAGTCATTGAAACTAGAATGAGAATGTAATTAAAATAAATTACTCATTTTATAATTATATTTGATATCATAAAAAAAATATTTTATTCCACTTTGATATTTAATACATTAATATATTATAGGAATCAAATAAAAAAGTAGTTAATGATAATAATATATTTAATAAAAATAATGAATATTTATTAAATAATTTAATATTATTAAAATAAAAAATAGGATCAATAAAGAATAATTAAATAATTTATATTAATTTCTCTCAAATTTTGATCTAATGACACTTAATATTTATCATTTTTCAGAATTATACACTTCCACCGTTACGATTTAACTACATCACCTCCTCTAATATCATCCCTCGTATGGCCAGATGATTAGTTTTATAAATTTTTATGTGCAAATATTACAACACGTAGAAAATATTTTTATTCTTCAAATAAAAAGCATAATTGCATATAAAATTATATGAAAATATTTTTCCACTTATAAGCTACAAAGATAGAGAATGGATTATAATTTAAAAGTTTAATATCATTATACTTCATAATTATAGAAACGTTTTAAGATTGGATGTGTATTTTAAAAAAAAAATAAGAAGCATCAAGTGTAATCAAGTGTAAAACTTGTCCTTAGTTTTACCAATGGATAAAAAGTTAATGCTAGTTTCTCCAATCAATTAATATCTTGAAAACTGAAAAATAAAAATTTTAATTTGTGGATCTTGAAAAAATAATAAATGAATAACACAGTCTATAATTATATTTTATTTATTAAGTGAATCTGAAGATAATGTGTTATAACTTAAATATTTAAGAATTCTTCACCGCATTTATTATAAAATAAAACTTTCATAATTCAATAGAATAGTTTTTTTTTAGGAAAATTGAATCTTCTATTTTGTAACACTTACCAAATAAATTTTTTACTTATTTATTTAATCTTATTTATTCCATTTCATTATACTAGATACACACCTTTGTTATTATTATAGCATTTTTATAAAAAAAAATTTTATACATGATATTAAGTGTTATTATAGGGTTAGGATAAAAATACAGGTAATTATTTAATACTTTATTACACATAAATAAATTTAAAAAATTATTCAATAATATTCTTTATTTACGAAGTTGAAAATGGTTGAAAATGAAAATAAATGTAACGAAATAAATATATTTCCTTTTATTTTGTATTTATTTTAACAATATTCTTTTTACTTTGTATTTATTTCTATAATTACCTATTTATTTTGTAATAAAATAAATAGGTAATAACGAAGTTGAAAATGATTGAAAATAAAAAGAAATGTGGTTATTTCATTACAATATTCTTTTCATTTTGTATTGAAATTAAAATTATAATATGAATTAATTTTTTTTATTTTGTTACAATGTTAAAAATATTTTGTAATGAGCTGTGGAATATGGATTAATTCTTATCATTAAAAAAATAAACATAAATTCTTGAAAAAAATTTATAATTAGTTTATGTTAGTTAATAATTTAAAATAATTAAAGTTATGAAAATAAAATACGAAAGGAAAGAATAAAATTCTAGGTAGAAAGATGCTATTGAAAAAAAATTGCATATATTTGATGCATTATATGAGAATTCAATTGATTGTGTATTTGTGAGAAGATTTGGTAATTAAAATTGATGTAAATACCTACGCAAAAAAATAAATATATTGTAATAATCAAAACCATCCTAAATTTTGATGTTTGGCAATAAAGTTATAAGATAGATATGCATAAATATATAATAAACATGAAAAAGAAAGCTAATGTCTACGTAAATGATGTCCAATCCCACATTCAGGATCGGTAATGTAGCGGCCATATCTGCTAACCCTCTGTCCAGGCTCGGGAGTCACATCTATGGTGTCTATGACTCCTCTACCTCCAGCTCCAGCTCTGCCTCTGTCTCTGACTCTCGCTCTACCTCTATCTGCAAGTATTGAGTCATCTGTAATCATGCCACTAAGTGTTGTTCCTTGATCCTGAGTATGTAGATCGAATGCAGGACGATATAGCTGTGATGAACCAGCATCACCGGAAGGAAAGACATGGAATGAAGATGAAACTCTTGATATATGTGGAAATGCCTGAAATAAGGATGGAATACCAAAAGTAAACTGGTACATCTGGGATGATGAGGGAGCATATAGTGCAGCCGGGAACATGGTGGAGGATGAAGGAACATCTAGTGCAGTAGGGTACATATGAGATGAGGCGGTCATATCTGGCATCATCATTATGGTGTCCTGAGCAGACGATGATGGAGTCTGGTGTACTACTAAAGTGGATGGAACATTAGCCTGTGACGTAGGTCGTGGACCAGTGTGACGACGTCGACGAGTTTGAGGCTGATCATGGTCACCCTCTGCAGGGTTAGGGATATGATAGGCATAAGGAGCTAGCTCCACATGTGTGTCAATAATCATATGATTAACCTCGTGAATGGCATGAAGGATGGAGTCTGTTGCTAATCTAAAAGCATCGACGGTGAACCTAGATTGCCCCTCAGGTGTAGTAAAATCATGCAGTGTGGACACCTCATCAATCTGTACAAATTTTTCACATTAAAATTAGTTACAATACTAATACACAATAAGATAATTAGACACAGACAACTAGCATGCAGTAATACCACAAGGTCTAGTGCTCCCCCAAGTGGTGTAATAAACCGCCTAGTAACTCGTCTGTACCATGCCATATACTCGGACCGTGGGTCTAAGACTAGTAGTGTGGTCAGCTCGCCGATAGCACACAAGTCTCGCTAGATATCCCATCGTGCAATGTATGGTTGATGTCGGATGTGCCACTCCTCATCATGCTGATCGAATAAGTGAAGGCAATGGACCTCCACCACCTGTTTTAGTGGCTTAGGAATAGGCTGGCGAAAGTCAAACTACTGCAAAACCCTATCTGGCTGATGCTACTTGACAATCTGAAAGTGTATGAGTGGTACCACTGCTGTCCAAATGTCACTCCCGTCAAAACAGTACTGAGGAAGTGACGCTGTGACCACTTCAGTGTACGGGATCCAAGCGATCTGAAATTATACATTTATGTTGTCATTTAAATGCAACAAAAAAAAATGGATAATGGAATGAAATAAAAATGTACATTATCCCCTTCATACTTGATCGATTCGAAGACAGTCCAGCACGTATCTATAATAAGGCAAGCTGTGTGCCGGACTATCCTAGAACGTCTTTTGATAGTGCCACCTAGCAAGTACAATAATTAAGTTAAACAACTTAGACATCAACTTAATTACAAGTATAAATTGAAAATTTTTCTAACCTGCAGGCTAAGGGGCTAATCCCTGCATCCCCCTTTAGTATATCTGAAACAGTAATCATGGAGACAATAGTGAGAAATCTATCTCATGCCCAAAGTTGCAGTAGTAGGCAACACCCTCCTATTTTCCTATAATCTAGAGCAATAACCTTATAGAGCTCTCTATACAGATAGGCTAAATAGGCAGATCCCCAACTATACGTCCTAGCCTCCTGAAAGTCTCCGAGTAAAGGTAACTACATGAGGTAGACATACGTGCCGGAGTGGTCGGGAAATAACATCCTACCAATGAGATGCAAAATGTAGGCACGGGTGAATCTCTGCACTGTCACATTATCCACACCATCTGGAAGATGAGTGAAATGCCTCTCCAACTAACTCATCCTCAATTGCCCCCTCTGATGACATTCTCATCCACCGGTAACTGCAATCTCAGATATTCCTCTATCAGGCCTCCCTATCCCCATACAGTGGGCCCTGTCACTGCTCGACCATCAATGGGTAGGCCAAGCTGGAAAGCAACATCCTGCAATGTAATAGTGGTCTCCCCCTGCGGCATGTGAAAAGTGTGTGTCTCCGACCTCCACTGCTTTACAAAAGCACTAATTAACTGATGGTCTATCGGAACAAACTCGTACATCACCAGGCTATAAAAACTTGCCTGTCATAACAAGGGGACAATCAACTCCGGTGGCTGCTGATAATGGTAGTGATGAGTCCGTCAAATCCTCAGCACACGGTCAGGCTGTAAATAAAAAATAAAAAATTTTACGTGACTAACAATATGGAAAAGTATAACCAAACTTAAGATCTAACTATTTCCATACATGGCCTGCCCAAATTGACTGGGATATGTGTGAGTCTTGAGCCATCAGAAGTGAAGGATCCCGTGGTCCAGAATCGACACATCGGGATGTGGATGCCATCTGCCATTAATTAAATTATATTAAGTTGGAATATAAACACACATTAATATAGCATACATGTGCAATTTATCTACAAAGATCCATACAGCAATTAATAGCAAAACAAGATTGAAGTAATTTATTAACATTATGAGTCATGGGGTCACATATATATCTATAATGGTATACAATTTTACAACAATGAAACAAATCACATCATCCAAGCATTACACTTATGACATTGGTTAACATACTTCCTAACACATTAGCAAAAGTAAAAATCAAAATAAACGTGAAGAAGGGCCTTTATCTCCATGGAGAAGTGGGCAGTGCCTACGATTATGACCTTTCATCTTACAAAGACCGCACTTTTTCCTGACACCACTCTCTTGAGGCCAATCCATCTCATTCCTGATCCGTGTCGACTTCGATCTTCCCTTTTCACACAATCTTCTAGAATTTGGAACCAGGATAGGAAATTGTGGTAAGTTATTCTATTGTGACCACTCCCTGATCGGCCACCACTCAGATTTATAGCAATTAAGGAAGGTGTCAAGTCTGTATACAAGATCGACATATGGTTCCCACGATATGTTGACTGAGGTATAAGTAGCAATAATATAAGCACAAGGATACTTATATGCTTGGAATTATCCACATTCACATTGGCCTTTGTCTAATAGCACTTGGACGACCTTTCCACATGATCCCCTGGTCAAATCAGGGCCCTCCACCACTTCAAACCTAGTTCCTTATCTATTATACGCATGAACGTGGTAAGAAGAAGCACGTGTCTGGATAGTCGCAAGCTCCTATCTAAATCTGCTTATGTATCTGTGACCTAGTTGTAGTTCAGCTTGTGCTTCTTTTGCCCTTTCCACAAAGTACTTAACATATCTATAAAATGTTTATTAAACAAGGCCTGTGATTAGTAGCTTCCTTAATCCTTTGAAGAAGCCATTAATGCACTCTATTATATCAGTCGTCATATGACCGTATCTCTTTCCTTCATTATAAGCAAGTGTCCACTTTTCCATCAAAATAGCAGTCAATTTCTTGTGGATCTCCTCATTGGCTTTGCTTAAGTTATCCAATCTATCCATGACCTTCTTTTAATTTGGCTCATAGGCTAAACACAAGGAAACAAATAGTTTAGCTGGGTTGAACTACTAGACAGAAAAATTTACAAATCCAAGGTTCAACAGAAAAGTTATGATATGAGGTGTACCAATCTTAAGGAAAGCTTTCTTGACATTGTCATCCCTGCATTTCTTGCGAACATTGCTGGCAATATGTCTGATACAGTACCGATGAAAAGCATGAGAAAGTTGCCATCCTAGACCTTCTTTGGCTACAGCATCTTTTATAGTTCGGTGTCGATCTGATATCAGGCATATTCCTTGTTAGTTTGTAACATTTACTCGTAATAATGCCAAAAACTAACTCCAGTTTTCAAAGTTCTCATTTTCAACAATGGCGAAGGCAAGAGGTACGGGACATTTGTTACCGTCCTGTGTCGCAGCAATTAATAGCACACCTCTGTACTTGCCATACAAAAACGTTCCATTAACTTGTATGAATTGCTTGCAGTAGGGAAATGCAGCAATACATGGCTTGAAAGCCCAGAAAACTCGGTGGAAAACATATTTTTATGGATCAACACGTTTGTAAACTGTGATGAATTCTTCAGACTCCAACTTGAATAGAACTTGGTCATAATAACCTAAAATGTCGAACCATTTGGGGAGCACTTCATATGATTTATCCCAATCTCCATACACCTTGACAATTGCCTTCTATTTTGCCTTCTATGCTTTTTTGTACAAAATCTTATACCCATACATGCTTTCCACCCTCTCTTGTATAAGCGAGATTGGGACATCTTGCTTCACTTTAATCATCTCCAATATCAAGGAACTGATATACTCGGAGTCAAGAGACTTGTGATCTTGGGTTAAACTGACATTAACACATGTGTGAGGCCCTGAAAATCTAGTTATTGTCCAAGTGCTAGAATTCTTCAGATTCATTGCTCTAAGGCAGAATTTGCATTCATCCCCATAATTATCACACTTCACACTCAATCTTCTAGTATCTGATTCCTCCATGTAATAACTATGATGCCTCATGATGTGGTAATGCTTGATTGTAGCAATTAATGCCTTCTTGCAATCAAACTCCTGTCCAATATGTAAGTCCTCCATGCCATAGTCATCGCTCGATTTTATTATTTCCAGAAATTCATTAGCATTCCTTACGGCATCCCAATCAATGTAAGAGAAGACAGTAGCTTGAGGGACACCACATGATGTTTGTGGAGCATTATCACTCCTCATACACTGAGTTGCAACACTGTCATCATGTGTAATTGCACGTTATTCATCATCAGTGTCACAATCATCACCGCTACTACAAGACATCTTATCGTCTTCAAAACCAGACTCAAGGTGGGCATCCATGATTATAGGATTAGTGGATTCTTCCTCTACGATCGGTAAAGTACTTGTAGAACCCATTATAGTATGTGATACATTTTTCAGGAAAACACCTGCCACATATGAGTCCAGTACAAGAGTATAACTATCAGAAATGTGGAACTCAATTCCATTCGTGTAAGAAAGGCCTTCTCGCACTATCGAACAACTAGTGCTAACATGAGCCGTTGGATCTACGGGTGGTCTAATTATTGGTACTCTTTCTTGTGAATCAAGGTTGGCAGCATGTAATTCAGATGTGATCACCTCCACATACAATTCCATTTCTGTCATCGTTGGATGTTGTTCGTAGCTTGCTATGGCACATGCCAAGTCTTTATCGTCGTCCAATTCGTATGCCATATATTGAGTATCTGTTTGATGCTGTGGAAACCTATAAATAATTCTCCCAATAGCTTGATTTTGGGTAAGCTTCAATCAGGCATGAATTTTCTCTCGCAAAATGTTCATGGTGCTGCATCCTTTCAATTTTAATACCTTTGGGGGAGGTCCATCGTACATTACTCCCATTGGTCCCTCAATTATTGTACCATTTAAATATACAAAAGTAATTAAACTTTTCTTCGTCTTGTTATTTTTAACTGCAAAACATTCACTGCACCTTCACAACTGACACATACATTATCATATACAATTTTTATATTTATAAACAAATGAACTAGTATTTAATATTACAAGTAAAAAGTAACGATATGTATTACTATTTTTGTATGGTATATATTTTAATAGTACATAATAATTTGCCCACACAGGCCAAATCAATTCTGACCTGCACAGGTCCACGTTTTTTCCTTCATCAACTATTGTTATTTTTATACTAATCGCAATTTTTTATACAACATAAATTTTTAATTTTCAGTTGCAAGTGTGAAATAAATAAATAAATTCTAGACCTATTTTTTTTACATAATTTTGAATGTAATGCAAATAAATTATTACAAATAAATTAAATTTATATTTGAATTAATAATTTCAATTTTGACTTACTTGAATCCAATTGAAAAAAATTTAATTTTTAAATACGATTACCTATGTATATAATTTTATCATTATGATTAAATATTCAATTATGGCAAAAGTAATTTATTTATGCTTATTTCATATATTATGTTCAAGTCTAGATTCCCTATTTTAAAATTATTATTAAATTAATTAACTGTTTTAATACAATACATTTAATATTTCATAATAATTTTTTAAAAATAATAGACATACCATATAATATAATAATTTTTCCTCCTAAGTAAATGTTATTATTTTTTATCTTATATAACGTTTGGCTATATAATTTTATTTATATTTTAATTTATCTTCTCCAAGTGTTATTTTTTTTGTTTATTGGTTACAAATTATTTTTATTAAATTTATTAACTATTTTAATGCACTGTATTTAACATTTCATAATAATTTTCTCCCTTCACACTTATTAATGACTAGCAAACAAAAATATTTACACACTACTATATATATTTTTATGATTAAAATCATGAATTCTTTTTTACATACACTAAGTTCGTTTAATATTATATTACAATATCTCTTTATATGTTTTAATATTTTTATAATAAACTTATGTATAACATAATTTTTTTACTATAATTATTATTCTTGCATTTTTCATATCTTTTATTTAATTAAAAAATTATTCATTGTCTTAATAATATTATCCTAACTTTTAAAGTTTCTTTTTACTTCAATATATTTTAAAGATTTATTTTTGTTACTTTTCTTATTATATATCAAAATTTTATATTTAAAAAATCTCTAAATATAATTTTTACCTAAATCCTAAATCCTATTTTAAGCCATCTTTCTTTATCCCCTTTGTTCTTCTTTTTTTCCACCACAAACTATCATAGTACATATATATTTTTACATTTTTTTCATATCATAAATCATAATAATCAATATTAAACAAAAATAATTTTATTATTTATATCATACTCTATATCCTA
Source organism: Sindora glabra (assembly GCA_020226215.1). Classification (NCBI taxonomy): domain Eukaryota; kingdom Viridiplantae; phylum Streptophyta; class Magnoliopsida; order Fabales; family Fabaceae; genus Sindora; species Sindora glabra. Next base: position 51,961,660 of record CM035226.1, read on the forward strand.
AAAAAATTTCTCTACCACTATAAAATATATTTTTATAATAATTAGTAAAAATTATAATGTAAATATAAAGGAGACAAAAATACTAACCAGTAAGAAGAAGGAGGTGCAAAAAGACTTGTAAATCTGCTGTTGGTGAAATGCAGAGAAGGAAATGTTGTCGGAGGATTAACCCGGAGAAAGAATGAAGAATTTTGAGTAAGAGAATGAGGAAATGCGATGGGAAGACAAATAGCTGCAGCGCGAAGACGGAGGGTTTGGTTTCGGGGAAGTGGCGTTGAAGGTTTCAGGGAATGGTGGGTATTTATAGACTCATAGAGGTGCCAAACTCAAAGGTGCCATCAAATTTAAATCCCCCCAAAGGCGCCAAATAGTTTGGCACTCTCCACCAAAGTCCAAAATTTAAACTGCCCTAAAGGCGCTATCCAAGTTGGCGCCTTCAGCCTGAAGGGCGCTATTCAAGGTGGTGCCTTTAGCGGGCATAGGCGCAGTTCAATCTGGCGCCTTCAGCCCCCATGCGCATTCTGGTAAATAGTTTTGCAATAATAGTAAATCGAAAATATTATTCCGAAACAACATTACTTTGGTACTTTTGCCGGTAATTATGTGTATAACTTTAAGGACCATGTCATATTACGTATAAAAACTTATTAAAAGAATATAAATACAATTGAGGCAATACTAGACATATGTTACAAATTCTATCTTCACTTTTATTTTCAAAGTATGGTGACAAATTAAGATTAAAGAGGTTTCTCATCTTAAAGAATTACTTTATGAGATGTGAAAATTGATTAATATGTCATAAGGAAGAAACCAGTCATTAAAAATGACACTTTCTTCAACAACCAATGCTTTATGAAATGTGAAAATCAATTAAATATTTTTACAATGTCTTATGAATTGAATTAAACCTAAATCCTAAACCTACCCTAAATTTTTACATACACAAAGCATAACTAAAGTTTTGGTTAAAAGCAAAAGTAAAGATCAAATTAAATAAATGTATGAAAAAAAGTTATACACCTCCGTGGCTTTTATCTCTTTGTCTTGAAAAATGAACTCTGTTAAGGTATCTTTTTCTAACTAGGACATCATCTTTGTCCCTTATCAACAAAAAATATACCACAAATGATCATAAAGAACCCTCCTAAATGAATTAAATAGTCATACTACATGGGAAAAAATTCATATCTCTTTCATATGTTTTCATTTTATTCAAAAAATATTACTAAAAAGAGATAGAGGCATTGGAATTTTCAATAAAGCATAAGCACATTAATAGCACCAAAAAAAAGTTCGTTACACCATTATGAAAGCAACAAATGTGATAGAGAAAGAGAAGAAAAATATAAACAAACAATGTAAACACCCTAATTTAGCGAATGATAACCCTCCCAAAACCCAAGCTACTGGCAAGAATGCCCAAGTAATTTATTTTGTACTCAGATAAATCTAAAATAAAATCTTAGTAAAAAAGAATTAATCATTATATTGTTAAATATTAGAATGGAATAAAAAAACTCTCCATTGTTATTTAAAATTTTTCTCATCTTTTAGACAAAATATCATTTATGATTCACATAGTATAGAGTCTTTTATGAAATAGGATCTTAACAATCTAAAAGTATCATTTTTTGTCTAATCTAACGTAAATTGTAAAATTAAATAAACAAATATCCTCCTAATATGATAATATATTTTTTATATGCTTCCCCTATATAAATAAAGTGCTATGACTTATTCATTTAATGTGCCCTTTTCTACATATTGTTCATAAGAAAATTGCATTAGTTTTATGATTAATTATTATCATGAATAAAGATAAATTAGAATTCTCTAAGGTGGGTAAAGTTTTATAACTTAATTTTTTTTTTGCTAATGCATATGTCACAAGACTTATGGCTTCTTGTATCCATTTCAAGCAACTTCAATAACAAGTGTGATGAGTATAAGAAGAAGTAGGGTGTTAGTGTTATAAGTTCCAAGTTTTAAGCTAGAATAAAGGCCAATGAGAGGTTCATTTCTATAAAAGCAACTTAAAAGATGTCTTAGAGGAATTGCTCTGAGTTTCATGTGTTTTTGTTGTGTTAAGAACTATAAGGTTACTATTCTTTATAATATTGATAGTTTTAATTAATGTTGAGGACTATGATAATAGTGATATCCATTATGGACTATAATCTATGGTTTTTTTAAGAATATGGGAAATAAGCTTTTTTTAAAAAAAATTAATTACTCTTAGATGATAGTTTATCAAGCATTTTGTTCTCTATTCTTCACCATTTGAATGGCTTAAGCATTCCAAATGTGTATTCTTAGTGGTTAGGATATAGGCTAGGAATGTATAAAATTTATATATCTAACATTAACTATGAGGAATTAAACTTTCATATATACTAAAGCAAAAAAAAAAGTAAGCATGCATAATAAGTGGATTGAGAAAACTTACCACCCTAACAAAAACTTATAACCCAATTACTGTAACACTTTTACTTTTTAAGGCTTTAATTATTGATTTTGCATCTTCAAACCCTTTAAACTTTTATTGCATATTCAAAATAGCAGACATTGAATTGGGAACTCTATACTGCTAGTAAAACAACAAACCTTTTGTACCAAAAAAATCAAGTTGTTTATTCCAATATAAACAAAATTCAATATTCAAGTAAAAAATACACTAAAATAGCAAACTTTAAAAAAAATCACAATTTTAAAATAGCACGGTTCTTTATTCTCTTTCTATAGTACGATCTTCAAGCAGTTCCTTCACAAGAACATGTAAGTTAAATCTATTGTATATTCTATCTCTCTCTATGTGTGTGTGTGTGTGTGTGTGTGTAAAGCAATGAAGCTACTAATGACCTAGAATGTTAAACATAACATAATATGATATGAAAAAAATTATCAAGGATTTATTTGACACTTGTTTATTACACTGTATTTGCATCCATAATTCAAATACTTTTTACATTGTATTACTATACTAAGCCAATCGAAGTTGAAAGAACAAAAAAATGTATTGCTTATTGATAGACTTGTTTATGAGAGAAGGTTCAAGTTAGGAGTTCAAACATCATAATAATACTAAAAGAAAAAAGAATCAAAACTATCAATAGTTAAAAAATATTTTAATCAAAACATCATTGAGTAATGTTTTATCTCATGAATCACATAAAAACTAATGAGTGAGATAAACCTAAACTACAAAACTTATTTAGAATAATAGAAAAGAAGAAATCAATAAAATTTACTTAACAAAATTCTCTTGATATGAAATAATAAATCCTTTTTAAGACTTAAAGTTCCTCTTGCTTCAATCACTTGATTATTTGCCATCAAAAAGTAAACAAAACACTTATTTAAGTTAATCAACTAAAGATAATACTAAGATCTTGAACTTACATAAAAATATGATCATATAAGCATAAATAAAAGAGATTTGCCATAATGCTCATTGGCTACTTCTTTCTCAAAAGTCAAAACAATTCAATAAATGTAAATTATATTGAAAAAAAAGGAAAGAGATTAAAAAGAAACTCATAGCTATAGTTTTACTTCACTTAAAGAATTTAAGCAATTGTATACCATTATTATGTTTCAAGTTTCATATGTTTGGCCTACCATTTCATGTTTTTCACTTTAACAAACTAGAAAATACTTTATCTCAGTTCAATAAAAATTACAATTTAACTTAGGACAATATCAAATTTAAAAATCATAGACACCATTTTAGTTCTTATATCCAATAAAACCACCTAATGACCTAAAAACACAAGTAAGAATTAAAATTCCCAAACAATAACATGAAAAAAATAGAATATATAGTTTATATGCAAGTAAGAGTTAAGTTAACAAAAAGTATTTAATTTCTATGCTCTTATTCAAATATTTTAACAAGTGTCTGTCATTCAAATTTTATAATGTTTTAAAGACATTTTAACAAGCATCTAGGTGATTAATTTTTTATTCAACAATGTCATTGTTCCAAAATAAAAGAACATATACTATCATACATAATGTAATATACAAACCTCTAAATTTTCACACAAATTTTGCAATAATAACCATAAAAATTAAGGAAGAAATAGAAAACTAACCTCTATTTGAAATTGCAATAATTAAACAATGCTAAATTACCATAATAACCTCCCACTATCACCAACAACCTTTTGTCACCACTACCAATGCTAAAGACACCTAATTGTGGGTGGAATCTCTTGTAAGCTCAATAATCACAAACGACCCTTGTATCTTAATTTGTGTGTTTGCTTTATATTAAGGATTGAAACACAATGAATGCAATTTTAATTCTATTTTTTAATTTAGAAAAGGATTAGTGACTATTATTTCCCTCATTAAATATTAGTTAAACTTAAATTTGTGCCTTATCCTTTACTAAAGAGGCCAAAACCCACTAAAATAATTTACAAAAATAACCTTTTTCCATAACCAAATTGGTAGGGATCTGTGATGAATGTGTCCTTTCCTAAAATTAGTGAGGGATAAATCCCTCATAAAATGATTAAAATTTTTAAATTGGACTAAATCCATATTCCTTTACTAAACCATCATTGGTCCATCAACAAATGCTAAAATTGAAGATGAAAATGATGTCTCATAACAAAATTCTCACTAGTCCCTAAAATTCTTGTAATGATATAATAATATTAACTACAAAAAATATTTTGGAAATAATGCTTGCTATTAATATAGCTAAAATAAAAATAGAATCAATTATTATAAAAATTTTAGCATTTACAAAAAAAAAGTTATATCGATGATAGAAGTCTTTGGTATAGGGGTATTATCACATTACATTGATATAACTCTTACTCCAATGTAAAGATTATTGATATAGTGTAATTTACAATGACGACAGCACATGTTATTGACACATGTTGTTGATATAAAATCTTATAGCTACACCTTACTATACCGATGACAATTATTGTTGATATCCACTATTTTTCCTATAGTGATAGTTTCTCCTAAGATTTTTATATACCTACCTTTAATAATTTAAGGAGAATTCATTTCTATTATTACTACACCACAAAATTGATTTTCATCATATGCTAAATCAAAAGAAATATCATATAATCCTAATAAATTAATAATTTTAGTTAAATAATATTTTTGGTTAAATAATATTTTTAGTCAATTTCAATTTTTCCTCATAAGATAAATTAATAATTCACTAAATTTATTAGATTGTACTATTTTTAAAAAAATTACATAAATCACACTTAATATATAAATTAATAATCTTTTTATATGTCAAAATTATATATATAATTCAATTTAAAGGCTTGTGTAAAATAGTACTCTAATGTTACTTATAGGTTTTTTAGTTGACTACGAATTTTAAAGTAGTAATATCTACACAATTATTTACTTTAAATGGTAATAATATTTAAATACTTATACAATTCTCTTTTTCTTTGTGATAATATAAATGATAATTTATTGTTAGAATTTTCATTAAGTGATTTACTATTAATTGGGAATTTCTATTTAATAAAATAATCTAGTTAATATTTAGTCCTATTCTAACATATACTTGAAGCCCAATTTAAAATTGTGATCTAATAAGGTATAGGCTTAGCACATCCATATAAGTTAAAGTGATTTGACAATTATGTAGGCTAAAGGCCTAGTAAGCCTTTTATAGGAGGACTACCAGGGTTCTATTAATAAGGATTATGGGTAGATTCCCTTTTCACTTCTAATAAACAAATTACACTTATTGAAAGCTACCATAATAAAGAGGAGAAAAAAAAAGTAACTAACACAAGTTTTTTTTGCCTTTATTGATAATACATGGATGATTCATCAAGTATGTAAATTTAATTTCATATATTGGTGTTATAATATCTTACACATATGATCTTAGTTAAATTCTTACATGTGATATCAGAGGCAAGATGTATGAAATTATAACTACAAATTATTAATTTTATTTTCTAACCATCGTTCTTCATAAAATATCATGTGTATGGTTCTCCAAATAAAACCATACAATCTATTAGTAGTTGTTATTATTTTATAAATTTTATTTTATTTGAAAATTTCTCATTAAAGAAAATTCCAAAAACTAAATCTAACATTTAGATACAATTTAGAAATTTAATATTTTTTATTTGTATTAAGGTTTCTATATTGGGACTTTTAAATTAATATGATTACTTTATTTTAATACAAAATTTTTTATGAGATTCAAATAGTATAATTCACCTATTAAATTTATAAAATAAATTATGTGAATGAAGATGTTTTGAATGGATGAATTTTGATAATTTCATTTTTTATTTTTTTGACTTTAAACAATGACTTGGATGGCATTTTTTGGGGATTTGGATTGTCCATTTTTTTGGGTGGAAATTGTCAAGCTATTATTAGAGTTGATGATGCCACTGCTCATTTGCAACTGGAAATTGAAGCCTATGTTAGAACCAGTTTGGATAGAACTATAGTGTGCAGCCATGCCAGATGATTAATTCAGTCATGTAGTAAAAAAAAAAAGGAGGCTTTTGCCACTTACTTTATACACACACACCCACACACTCATAATGCTTAAAATCATCAATGTAATAATACAACTTGGTGGTGAATTTATTTGCTTTCTTTATTAAAGGTAAGGGGATTAATTCTCATATGTTAATTTTCTTCCCTGCAAATTGCTTCACAAAGTATGGCCTCCCATTATTTATTTATGTTATTTAAAAATATTTTCTAACAAAATATAATTATGAAATTTTCTTAGGAAATAAAGTAAAGTGCTTATAACCTTAATAAAGTTCACTTTCTCTAAAATGATTTTTGTAATCATATTTTTTAATTCTAACGAGTGGAAATAATTAAGTTATAATTAAATTAAGTTTTAATTATGTTTAAGATATTTTATATAATACTATTTGAAGGCTAAATAAGATATATAAAGATTTGGTATCTTATCAAGAATGGTCCTTTTTGTAAGTTAGGTTTAAATTATGTTTAAGAATTTTTTTATGTAACACTGTATGAGAACTAATTGAGATATATTAAGATATTGCATCTCATTAAGAATGGTCCATTGCATACATATAGTTAAGTATGTAAATTAAAATTTTAGAAAACTTAATTTTTTTATAATTTTTTCTTTTTTAAGAAAAAATTTCATTAGTATTTATAAGTGGTTGGCTACCAAAGTGACTCACTTATAGATACTGTTGATATATATTTTCTTATTTAAGATAGATCAAGGTTTACTATCTCATTAGGAATGGCCTAATACATACATATGATTAAGTATGGAAATTAAGATTTTAAACAATTTAATTTATTTTAAATTTCCAATTTAAAATAATTTTTCATTAGTAATTATAAATACTTAGTTGCTAAAGTGTTTTGGTTGTAAAGATTAATGAAATATATTTTCTTATTTGAAGATCACGGAATTATACTTAATATATCTTATATAATCACTTGCCCAAAAAGGGTTATTATGCAAGGTAAATTTTAGTATGAATCATAAAGCCTTATGATTAAGGATATATTAATTTAAAAAGTCAATCTACCTAAAAGGGATGGGTTTTCAAAAATTAAGATATTTTCATATTAGCCTTATGGAGAGAGTACTTATTAATATGTCATATTTTCTACCTAAAAAGGAGAATACGATTATGTACTTAAACTCTTTAATAATTATTTTTGGTGCATAAAGGATTGTTGTCTTAAAGTTTAAATTATCTATAACTAGTATTGCATTTTGTCTTAAATAGTAACTTTTCTTATGAATATTACCTTTTCTTATTAGAAGTTGTGGTTAATATTGATTAATATTTCTTTTATCTTAATTGCATTTCATTATGGCTAAGGATTTTTAATTTGAAACTTCCATATGTCTTGACCATTTTCAAGAAGAAAAGATTAAAGCACACAAGTCTTACATAGACCAATTAAAGTACACTATATTACTACAATATTTTGGATATCTATGAATTGAATAATTTATATTTCTAATAATAAACATATTGATAAGGATTTAAGTAAAGTTATATTGATTTTTTAAATTTGTCTTTTTATTGATCTCTATTTAGTGGGAGCATGAATCATCAAAATAAATGACTTTTTTTTAGTCTCTTTATATATTATACATTAAATAGCATTAGTTGTGATTAAGTATGGTTATAATTATTTGTTTGAGGCTATTAAAATGTAATAAATTAATAATCTTAGGATCTAGTAAGACATATGGTTATTATGTTTTATTAGCTAGATTGCATGGATACATGTTAGTTGAGTATGCAAGATTTTTTAGGCAATATATATCTCAATAAGAGATAATTTATATGGCAAAACTAATATTTATTGTCAAAATAATTCTTTTATAAAATTTGGTAACACTTCCTCATTGGCTTGTGAGAAAGTTATCGATTATTACATGTAATAGTATACCTAAAAGGAGTCATTATATGTTTTAATTGGAAGAAAATAAAGCTTTTTGAAGTGAGTGATGCACTAGTTTGGGAAATTTATTTGCCTAAAAGGGATAAGTTTTTCAATGCTTGTGTATTTCCTTTATTGACTCCTTTTTTGGTAATTTTATGAAGAGTTTTATTGTATATTGTGTATTCTACCTAAAAGGGAGTATGAAATAATTTATTTTAACCTTTTTTAAGGAATGACTCATATGATTTAAGAGTTTATAAACTCATACAATTTAAAAGTCTGTTTGAAAATTTAAACTTATATGGTTTGAGAGTCTATTTCAAATTTTATTACCTTTATAAGATCATTGTTGCATTTTTCTTGTTTTAGAAGGGAGAACCTAATATATGTTATATGCTTTGCTTAAAGGGGAGTATATGATGATGTGCCTAGAGTCCTTTGTAAGAATGTAATAAATTTTATTTGAATTGATGATAATTTTGTTACCTAATTGAATAAGTGTAAATTGCATTCTTTTTTATTTAAAAATTTTCTCTGAGTCATTTTTTGTACCATTATTGAGATTATATTTGACTCAAATATTATTTTGTTATATTAGAAATTAATTATTGTTTATCTTAGTATAAAGTTTTTTTTATATCCCCTACGAGATAAATAACTAATTTGACTTGTTAAAGAATTATTTTATGTTATTGGAATTATAATTTTATATTATTTTTGAACTATAAAGTCCATAAATATATTGTTATAATTTTTTCCCTTTTTTTAAGGGTTAACTATTTTGTTCTAAGAATTTCTTCCTCTTATTAGAAATTTGAGCTTATATTATTAGTTCATATTATTTGAATACAATCAGTATATTTTATGTAACATATCAAAGATGATTTTAAGATAAATCTAAAATTTAACCCTTATTTGATGAAAATACTTTATAATATTATTGGGATAAAATAATGTTATTTGGTATCAGTAAATAATTTTCTAATTTTTGAAGTATATTTTATATAATTTTTTTATGATTGACTTCAAGTCATTTTAGGAAAAATTTTCCATTTGATTATGATAATGTAAAAATATTTAGTATATAAGTTTAATATTGAATAATTTATTTATTAAATGATTTAGACTTATATTACTTTATGGTGTCTTGTTAACAAAAGCCCTTTGAAAGTTTTTACTAAATTAGTGGGAGATTATTTATTTACAATTTATACACATTTATATCCTTATTAATCGTACATTTGATGTCCTTCCAATAATATAGGTACTTGTATAAAAAGTATAATTGTTTATATTTATTATGATTTGATGAAGTGAATATATACAGTCATTGCAATTGTGCAAATAATTTTTTAATCAATGAAATAAAAGTTTGAAAATACTTCATTTTAAAGTTTTTTGATTAATTTTGATGTGATTGATACCTTGAGTATCTATACACCATTTTCTTATTTAAAGGTTAGGTTAAAATAAAGTGTTGATAAATTTTGCTTGATCTACATTTTTTTTAAAGCCTTATCTTCATATTTGTGCTCCATATATGTTATAATTTACTGGAATGATAAATTATATGATGGAATTGTTCTATTCCTTTTGAAATAATTTAATTTGATCATATAAGTTATTTTTCATCATCAATATATATCTTCGAATTGTATTTCTGTACGAAGTTCTTGATGAAGTTTGCTATGTAGTATATGAGGTATCCTTATTTGAATCTATTAAGATCACCTTATATGATGCTTAAGCATGTTGTTGATGGATTTAAAAATAATCATACATGATTGTAAATTTTAGGTGATCATAAGTTATTATTTGGTAAGTCTTGTGAGTAGATATAATATCAAAATTTAGATTTTAGTTAAAGTATATTAATTTTGATAATTAATTTTATGTAAAAATTACATACTTTAAATTTAAATGCAAGTTGGATGTAAATTGAAAGGTTTCTTAGTTTTGATACATGTTTTATACATTATGTCATTATAGAGTAACTATTGAAACCTATTGGCTTATAATTTACATCATACTTAAAATTAATTTAAGTTTAATGTTATGCAACTACCTTTTATATTTTCAAAATATAACATTTTTATATTTATAAATTTTGAAAATAATATTTTTCAGGGGCTTGTGAAAAATAATAGATATTATTTTGTCTATATAATGTTTTAAGAGAGTTTTTCATACCAAATAATAGTTATGTGCAATTGAATGATTTAGTGAGATCATTAAGATCATATATCATGTTGAATATAAAGAATTTCTCAAATGTTCAATTCTTTTACTAATTGGTTGTTGCAAAAGCAATAATGATTAATTTGGATAGTTATATAATTATTATGGAATATCTTGTTAGTTGCTAGGAATTGTATGTTTTGAACTATGAATTATTAATTTTTTTTAAATCATAGTGATTAATACCTTATTAAAAAAATATAAGCATATGTGAGTTTTCTAGCACAATAAATTCTATTATTGTGAATATGTAATTGCTTATGTAATTAAGTTATCATTTAGCACATAACTTTAAATTACAAAGTGTATTATATCTATATGCATTCAGTTAATTTTTGGAATTACTTGGTTAATGAGAATTACCAATGTACATTAGTTAGCTCCATTGTTATGATACATTTTTTTTAATGATTTCTTTGATGTGTATTCAATGTACATTAGTTAATTTGGATAGTTACATAATTATTATGGAATATCTTGTTAGTTGTTAGGTATTATATGTTTTGAACTTTGAATTATTAATTTTCATTAAATCATAGTTACATAATTATTATGGAATATCTTGTTAGTTGTTAGGTATTAAATGTTTTGAACTATGAATTATTAATTTTCATTGAATCATAGTGATTAATACTTTATTAAAAAAATATAGGCATATGTGAGTTTTTTGATGCAATAAATTTTATTATTGTGAATATGTAAATGATATGTAACCAAGTTATCATTTAGCACATAGCTTTAAATTACAAAGTGTAATGTATCTACATGCATTCAGTTAATCTTTGAAATTACTTAGTTGATAAGAATTACCAATGTGCATTAGTTAGCTCTATTGTTATGATACATTTTTTTAATGATTTCATTGACACATGTATGGATTATCATAAGTGTCAATCCTATTTTATGACACCTATTACCATATGTTGAATTAGTGTCTTGTGATATATATCATAATTGTATTAATAGGAGCCATAATTATATTTTTTGAATTTCTCAAATATTATCTAGTGAATTCCACTTGCTTTTGAAGCATACAATTAATAATTATTTATCTATGATAATCATTGTTATGCATATGAGCATGTATGCTGGACTCTTTAAGCTAAAAATTAAATAATAAACTTATTTAGAATATGGGTATCTTAAGGTATTTTTTTATCTACTTTAGTAGTGAGAACATGTACTCTTATATTATATTTTGTTTTGTTAGACCCTTTTCTATTTTTGGAATGTTTATTCAATATTTAATTAGATTGATGATCATCATAAAGTTAATATTCCATTCTAAAATTCCTTGCTATTGTATATTTTATGTATAAATATACATATGGTATTGAAATTTTATATATTATGAAATCTTAAGATTAATATCTACTTTAAGTATGACTTTAATGCCAATAAGGTATATCTCATACTATGACACCATTAAGTAATCTTGAGAATAAGGTAGAGACATACATATAGTATATAGATTTTCATAAGGATTAAAGAAATTATAAGGAGGATTAACAATGAAAAATAGCATGTTATAATCACATTTGATTCTATTTTCTTGCTATATAGTTACACAGAAATCCATTGTTGATATATTTATCAATACTCATAACCATGGATTAGTCTTATGTCAATAAGGGATATAAAAATTATTATGATTTGGAGTTAGATAGTTATATTAGATGGGATTGAAAGTATGATTATCTATAAGGGTTAAATTATTTTTTAACTATAGCCACACAAAAGCATTTAGTCAATCAATTTGAACTTTTATTTTCAAAACATGTTTTATTAAAACTTACAAAATATAATTAATATTGCTTAAGTGGGAGAATGTTAGAATTTCTTATTAAATTAGCTATTATTAATTAGGAATTTCTATTTAATAAAATAGAGTGATTCATATTTAGTTCTATTCTGAGACATGTTTAAGGTCTAATCTAAAATTATGATATAATAAAATATGGGCTTAATACATCCATATGAAATGGGGTAGATTAGCAATTATTGTTAGTGTATATGCCCTAAAACTAATTATATTGTTGATTGTATTTTTGAATCATGTTATTTTAATGGCAATTCCAATTATTATATTTATATATTGTATATTTATATATTGTCTGCGTAATATATTTAATTATAATAATAACCTTAGAATAATTGTATTCTTAAATGTCCCTAGTCATATATCATTGTGGATTAGGTTGCTTTGATATGTTAAGACTAGCATGTGTGAAGACTTATATGGGATATTAAGTTTACACATGAGTACAAGTTAGAGAACTTGTATACTGGACCGACCCATATTAAGAATACTACATGGATCGTTATATGAGTGTCATAAGTGGTTCTTTGTGATCATTATTAATATGGTCCTTTGACCTGAGATTACCAAGGTTCCCTACATGTGAGTTTCATATTTTGATACTATTCTATGTCACTAATGGTTAAGTGAATGCAAGGGTAGATATTGGATATGTCACATATCATGCGGAGGGGTTTGTGTGATCAAGATGGGATTTGTCCCTCCTATATAACAGGAGTAACATCTATGGGCCCCTTGATTAAGTAAAGCTGAGAAAATGCATGGCCATGCTCAGATGAATTGACATGAGATGTCGATTACATTTGTTTCAATCAGCTTACTTAGGAATCAAGAAACCTCAAGATTGGGCTATACGGGAATGACACGGTCCATGTCTCGTGCTCAATCTAGATGTATAGGACAAAAGGACATAAATGATGTTCACGTGTAAAGGTTTAGTTAAATCACCGACTTTCTCATTACTTGGGTAACAATGATGTGTTGCTAGACACCAATCTTTATTTATGATCATTAATATGATTAATGGTCATTGCCAACGTAATGAGAGCCTGTAAGGTCGCACACTTAGAGTTTAGTGAATTTGGAATTAATGGACCAAATTGTTTGGGCTTAATATTTGGGAATTCATGTTATAATTATAAGGCCCAATAGTAAGCCTATAATTATACATGGAATAAGGCCCAAATAGGTTAGGTTTTTCTATGCACCTATTTAAATAGGCTTATTGGGTAATAATAGGATTACTATTATTCTTCACGCACCCCAAGTAAAAGCATAGAAAAACCCTAGCCACTCTCCTTGACCAAAATCTCTGAAGAGGCGTAGCTAGCACTACGAGGTCTAAGGAGATCAATTCCAACCGGTGTGTGTAGCAGACATTCATCGGTGATTCACGGGTTTGTGTGGATACCACAGAGGTGCAGCCACAAAACGTTGTACTGGTGATCTGATTTATTGGTCTCCATTCCGGTTCGTGATTTGGAAGCAGATCGGATTTGCTGCAGCGATCAGAAGAATTTTGCCTAAAGGTATAAACCCTAATCCCTAATCTATGGCGTTCTAAATTCGCATGGATCCTTGGTGGAAATCGTGCAAAAAATTTTATTCCGCTGTGCATGTATGATGCGCGATTTCTAGCAATTATATAGGCTAAAAGCCTAGTGAGCTTTTTATAGGGAGGATTACTAAGCTTCTATTAATAAGGATTCTGGCTAAGTCCCCTCTTCACTTCTAATGAATGAATTCTATCTATTGAAAGCCATCATAATAGAGAAGACTGAAAAGAAAAACCTAGTTAACACAAGTTCTTTTACTTTCATTAATAATACATGGATGATTCATCAGGTACGTAAACTAAATTTCATATATTGGTGTTCTAATATCTCACACATATGATCTTGATTAAATTTTTACATTTATTTCACATATACATGTAAAGTTTTAAATTTGAATCATGATATTAAAAAAAAAGGTATTGTATATATGTAAATGTTTTCAAACTCAGTCCAACTATATACCAACCATTTTATGTTTTTAAATTCGATTTAACTATAAAATCAACAAGATGATTGAGTCAAATTTAAATCAATTCAACGGAATAAATCGAATGGTTGAACTGTCTAATATATTTTCTATATATAATTATATATTACTTATGTATATATAAAAAATTCAATCCACTTAACTTGTACAAGGTATATTTTGAAACATAAAAAAATAAATATTAATTTTACAACAATTACAATCATTTGATGTGATTTTAATATTATTTTATAATATTAAAATTATACTCATTTTAATTTAATAAAAATTTTAAATTAAACATTTTTTGAATAAAAATAATTTAACTATATATAACATAAATATAAATATATAATATATATTATTCGTAAAAAATTTAAATGAAGTCAAATTTAAAAAATAAAAAATAATATGCATTATATATAATAAAAGTCATTCTTATGACAAGGAAGCCTTTGGCATTAGTGGTAAAAAGTATGCTTGTTAGTTATAAGGTCTCATGCTTGAGACTTATAAAGTTGACTTGCCTTGATAATGGTGTATAATTGACCCACTTAAACTAGATCACACTAATTAGGTAGGTTTATTGGGTCAATAGCAAGCTTGACAAGTTTAAAGTGATTAAACTAGTTCTTTGAGCTTTTGATAATACTCAAATTAGATCAGAGTTCGATTCTCGATTAAACTAATTAAAATAGCTAGTTTGGTCTTGATTTAAAATCATGTATATAACATTAAATGCTACTAAATATGCTAGTAGGTTATGCAATTTATTTTGGAAAAGCTATTGCTTGTGTGGGCTATAGGTTATTGAGACATTGTCACTTCATTAATAAAATAAGTTGTTAACTAATCATTTTTTTATTAATAGCAATGTTTTATTGACTAGGAATACATAACTTACATAATTAGTGAGCAAGTAAGAATTTCTCTTCATTTTAAGTCCACATAGTAATGTTTCTAAATATTATTCATACCATATTCTAATTTCTTCCTCCAAACAATATTTCAAGTCATTGACGAAAGAGGATGATGTAGGGCTATGATAATGATAAAAGGTTGCATTAGAATAAAAAATTAGTAAGGATAAATATAAATGTGTTCCAAAAAAATTTAAAAATTAATAAGAATATCTTGAAGAAGAATATAGAAGTGTACATATAATTCTAAGAAAAATAATGAAAATGCATATGCTAACATACATATAATCAAGTCATTAATAGTGATGAGCATGAAGAAGGGTCTACATCGCTAGTAAAGATGAGTATAGAGAAAAGATGATATAAATAGGAACACAAGAAGCTAATTTTAATTGAATGAAAAATTACTATTTAAGTCATCATTATTAGTTGAAAAGTATTGAATGATATATATATAGATCTTAAAATTATCTACAAACCTGGGAATTTGGCACCAATTACAATAACCATACCTAGTAACGTAAGCAATCAATTTTCGATCCTCCTCAAGTGTTCAAGTTCCTTTCTTCAGTCCAATTAGAGACAAGGGTGGTGCTTTGACCATGGCCATTAAATTTTTAAAAAATGTTTATTAGTATAAGTGAATCATCCTTTTTAAAAGAACAAGTTAGTTTGGTGCCCTCAAAAGAAATGAAAGAGATAATGGTATAATAAATAAGGGTGTGTTTACTAATATTAAAATATTTAGCATTGAAATTAGACATCAAAATTTAAGTTATGAAAATATTAAGTATTAATTTTATAGCATTTGAATAATTTTATTTAAGATATAAATTTAATTAATAATTTTATAATTTAATCCTAAAATATTAAATTTTTGCATAATTTTAAATTATTTTTAATTAAAATTTAAAAAATTTATACAACATATTATTAAATAAGATGATATATATATATAATTTAAGTAATAAATTTATGATGTTTGAATAATTTTCTATTTTAAATACTAAATTTAGTTAATGGTTTGGAAATTTTATCACAAACATTAAAATTTTATATAATTTTAAGATTATCCTTACTATAAACTTGCAAATTCTATATTCAAAATCCTTAAATAATGTGGCATATACTATATATCAAATTACTATAAAAGAAAAATATAAATAATATCGGATATTTTTATCAAATTAGTAGTTGTTGAACATATTTAACTAGATAGTTATTATAAAGAAAATTAGAGATAATGTTGGAAATCTTATCAAAATTGAAGCAATTGGTGAATGTATTCCCTAGATAATTGCCACTAAATAAATAAAATGGAATCTTATTAAATTTAATATTTAGTCCTAATAAATCAAAGAAATGAAATATAATTTTAAATATAAATTTATTCAATTAAACATTGAATTAATGCTTTCAAATACATTATTGGTGAACTTTCACTTAATTTGATATTAAGTACAAACAAATCAAACAATTAAGTGTTTTCAAACACATCCAAGTATCATTGTGTTTTCTCTTTTGAAGAAAAGGATAAAAAAATTGATTAATTGGAGGAAAAAAGAAAAGTGATCATGTGAAAATAAAATTTATTGTCATGTTTCTTCTTATTATTATTATTAAAAAATAATCATTAAATATATCAAGGTCCATTTAAGCTTGATTAAGCTTAGGTAATAATCAAATTCTGGCTTAAATTTTGCAAGCTCAAGTCACAACCTTTTTAGACTATGATCAGCATATAACTTAATACCCTAGTTCCTATCAATCTAACCTAACCTATTTTAGTAATTAAATGTATAGTTAATTTACCTCTAACTTCTGATATTTCATACAGCAAGGATATGAGATATATTTACATTTGTATTTATTTAATTAATTTTCACAAAATAATGGAATTAAGCCTACTTGTGGACCTTTAAAGTATTGGAATTAAGCTAGCTTAATTGACCTTAACTTGCAAAAAAGGTCCCTACTTTCTCTAATTTCTAATTATACACTACAAGACTTAGGAAAACATAACTATTTATAATCAAAATAACTATTTGCCATCTTATCTTGTAAGAACCTTAAGGAAAGAACTCTTGCTATAAAGTTATTGAAAGTGCCTCTATAGGAGTATTTGCACAAATAAACACAGAAAAGGGTGAGTTTGTGACTTACTGAGCAAATAATTTACTCATAAACTAGTTAATAGAAAAATTGGTAACATTCTTCTTATTGAAACCACCTTTCATTACATGAAGATTTTTCTAATGCACACTATCGAAATAAAATATTAATACTTTCATTATTTCATAGTAATTATATAAGTTAGAAGAGATCAATCTATTAAATGTAAGAAGAAATAAAGGCAAAAAATAATTAATTTTTCTTATGACTTCTAGTTAACCTTATCCCTTCACAATCTTAACCCTATTCCCTTTAGGTTCTATCTTATCCCTTCATAAACATTCCTTTGGATCCGACTTTTATGTCACAATTTGTTATTTGCTCTCCTCCATCATAATTCTTAACACAGTCATTAGTATTACACCAAATATTATAATTTTGTCACACTCTTCTTAAAATGCAATAATTTCAAATATATTTTGTAAAATGAATAATTAAAATAATAGGTATGTTTTACTTTGAAATGAAACTTGTATGTATATAAGAAAATTTTTGGCAAATAGCTATGGATGATCTATTAGGAAAAATAATATTTAATGTTTCAGAAAGTTGTAAAATGAGAATTTTCTGAGAAATGGAGGAAGAAAAATAAGTAAAATAGTAATGTTTAAAGTTTTGTGTTATTACGAGTAAGTACGTGAGTATTGAGAAAGTTTTCTAAAAGTTCCTTTATACATTTTCTTCATTTTTAAAGCCCTTAAAGTGCTTCTCTCTTTCTCTTTCATTCACTTATTTTCTCTTAAAATTTCTCAACTCCTACCTCTAAAACTCTCTCAACCTTTTCCCTTAATCTCTTTTCTTCAATTTAACAAAGGAAAGGGTTAATCTTCTTTAAATTCTTCATCCAATCAAGGTAAAACATCATTTTTACTTGATCATCTCCTCATCTTCTTTTAGGTTAATGAAGACTTAGGGTTATTTTGGTTTTAATAGGAATTTGGAACCTTAATCAAATAATTTCTTGATTTTAGTGTGATTAAGGTAAAAGAACCTTAAATATAATCTCCTAGTATCCTTATCTATATTAGTTAAATAGATACTCTACCTTTCCTTGTTAAATTTGAAAGATTTTATCTTGAAAGTTATATTTTGGGTTTATATGAAAAATGAATGAAATAGTTTGGTTGATGTGTTAATATATGGTTTGAGTTTGATTTAATGATGGAAATAACATTAACAACATAAGGATAATGTGTATTTGTGATTTGAAATGGATTTGTGACATAAAAAATGCATTTAAGTGATAAAATGTTTTCGTGCTATAAATCTACAAAATTAGTCCAGAACAACTATTCTTTTATCCAAAACTACCCATTACTCTAAAATCCTAGGTAGGATCGAGTCTAAAGCAAAATAGCCCCCTATTTGTTCTAAAATGACCAACCATCTCTATTTTTCAAGATTCTAGGCCCAAATTAGAAAAGTCATAACTCTTTCATTTTATGCTCAATTTAAGTAAATCATATATCATTGGAAAGGTATCTAAGTCTATTTTGAAATGAAAGTAGTTTCAAAGTAATATTTTACATGGATTTTAGGATATCACTAAAATTGGGTAAAGGTTATAAATTCAAGATTATGGAAAATTGAATTTTTACTCTTAATTTACGAAGGACATAACTACTTCAAACCTCAACTATTTTAAATAAAATACTAGTCCAAAAAAAACCTAATAAAGTATATTTTCATATGAAATAATAATAATGAATAATAAACTTATAATTTTTAAGTTACTTGTAAAACATCATTCAATGGTCAAAGTAACAAGGACTACAAAGTGGATTACATACAATCTCCAATGCACTATTATGATATTTAATGGTCTAATATGGAATGTTTGATTCTTAAACACTGAGATATTATGATTTATGATGTCTATGAGATAATTACATATATCGATAACCATAAAATGAGAAATTAAGGTATTATACCATATGATGCATGATGTAAAAAAAAATCTTGTATTATTGCTTGTGTAATGGAATGCATGACCATATATTGAGGCATAATATTGTTTGTTTGATGTGATGAAATTGGCATATGCCATGATATAAGAAACGAAAGAATTAAGTAAATGTGAATTGAGAAATATAATAAGGGCAATGTGAATATTGATTGATAGAATCCTAGTAATAAAAGGGGGTAGTATAAGGTTATTATAGGAAGAATAAAGATGAAAAGGAAGGTAGGGCATAAGATTATTTCAAGAGTCACAAGGTAGGTGTATGTATTCCAACGTGTGATTGTGATTGAATTAGATATGAAACAGATGTATATTGATATTAATTAATCTTGCATGGTATAATAATGATAATATGATTATAATTAAGCCTCTTAAAGTTATTTGGAAACCCATATGATGGATAATTATAAATGAACGCCCTTTTAGCTACTTGATATGCAATTTGGTGTTTATGAATGTTTAAATGTGCTATGTTTACAAGAGGGTAATTTAATGGGTAAGAGTAATATATTAGTTTGTGTGTTTATATGGAGCATTTACTTATTAAGCCTTGGACTCACTACTTTATAATTATTTTGTAAGTAGCTAGGTTAAGTCTTCACCATCACTACTTTAAAGCTTCAATGGCAAGCATGCTTTTCAATTTAGCCCTGGTAGCATAAGATATTTGTAACTAGATTGTTGGGGCTTTCTTTTTACTACATATCTTAGTTGATTAACTAAGATTGCAATGATTGAATTGAATTAAGCTGGTGAAAACTAGGTTGCAAGTTTCATGCTAGTCATGGCTGGGTTAAGGTCATAACAAATTTCATAATCCATGTTCAAGTATTTATGTATATATACTAATAACTAATTTTACGAATAATTTACCAATATAATATCATAGAATAGCAAAACATAATTCATATTATTTTATTCCTTTATAAACATTAACATGTATAACCTACTTATTAGTCACTTGTTATGCCTTTAAATGTTATTTATTATCCTATTTTACCTACAAAGCACAAGGTTACATAATTTTATAAAATATACAATAACATGAGAAAATAAAATAATAGTCAATTATATACTCAATTATGGATACTTAGAGGTGTAGTCAATTACATAGGTTCAAAAAATAACTTTAAAGGCTATAGTCAATTATGAACTTCCAAAAAGCATACTGTTCAATCATAATTGACTATGACCTTCCAAAGAATAGGCCTTTTAGTTATAATTGACTATATAATTAATTATAAGAGCAGCTTTTAGGGTCATAATCAACTATATAGTCGCTTATGACTTAGTTTTTGCAATTTTTTAGTTTATTTACTATTTATTCAATCATTTGACCTTAAATTATCAATTCATTCATCCTTATACTTAGTTAACACTTTGCATAAAGCATTTTCCTCAAAATTCTAGCTAAGTTTTGCAAGAAAAACATGTCACAATTAAGAAATCATATCAATTACCATTATAGTTAACAATATATAAAACTTAACACTAACTTAAGTCATGTAATAGTACTTTACCCTAAGTAATTTGTTTACTCTCCTAGTTATAAAGGATATGATTGGTGTATGAATTCAGGATCAGCTTGCCTTTAATTAAGTAAAATCACCTAAAGTTTAGGTTAAGGTTTCAAACTTCTTCAAGGAATAAAACTTCGCTATCATCCCAAAATTCCCAAATGATAATGCAAAAGCTAATCATTTAAAAGTGTGAGCTAGGGAATCTTACCTTGATTAAGTGAAGAAACAGGGAGATAAGGAAACTAGTTAAAGAAGAAAATGATAAGTAAAAAGCTGTTAGGAAAATTTAAAAAGGGTGGCCAGTTTGGGGAAATATTATAAGACTGAGGGCAATTAAGGAATTGTTTCCCTTTATCTCCTCCTTGCACAATTTTCTAACCTAATTGTATTTAATTTATTCTCCTTTATTTTTCATTAGTTCATATCTCATATTTCATCATAAAAAATCTTCATTTCTGCTATAAGTCTTCACTTAAAATTTGATCATAATAATCAAATAATTATCTCTTGTGCAAAAATATTTTCATTATTTTTATTTTTTAAGAAATTTAACACTTGATAAATTTGAACCTATACTTATTTATTTTTGTTAAGTTCAAACTTGAATGAATAGTTATTTAATTTAATTCAACTATTTTTTACTTTATAAGATAATAATATTTTAACCATCTTTAACCCCACTAAAAAATGTCTCACCCTTCATCTCTTAATAGAGAAGCTAAAAGTGCATATGATTTATTTGATTTAATGCCAACTAGTTGCTTAATATCATTATTTTTATATACCATGCTTATTATACAACTAAATTAAACTATTTTGTGATCTACATATAAGATATTTTCTCTATCATGGATTTTAGTCACAATGGTGCCTATTTTGTCCTTTCAAACAAGTGTACATAAGGGGATCCCTATTCTATCTCCCTTCCCAAGGACAAAAGAAATTCGATATCACATATTATCTTTAAGATATTTATGTGTATTTGGTGTGCATGATATGTGTCATAATTGTGAACATTAAATAAAAATATATTTCACATACTTACATTTGTTATATATTTTTTTACTCACTTTTACTCATATATTCCTTATAGATTTAGAATTCTAAATGCCACATTCCTATAATTACTAAGATTCAAAATTCTAGATCTCATCAACCTAAATAAGGACTTGCTTCACAAGCATATTGTCATGAACATGGGCAATGAATGATCGACAAAAACTTAATTTTCTCAAATATTCTTTCCATTTAGAAATGTTAAATTTTTCACGTAACTAGGCATGGAATCCTTCATTGGATGACTTTATTAAGTGTTTCCATAAAATTTTCATGTAATTGAGCATGCAATGAAATCCTTATTTAGATGATGATCCTAAGTGTTTCTATTCAAAGGTGTCAAATTTTCATATAATTGAATAAGGTGCAAAAAATCTAGCTTGCTCATAAATATTTTATAATTAAATCATAAAAAAATTGATTTGAGTTTAACTTTAAACGAGTTGAATCTAAATAAGTCGAGTTTGATCAATGCGAAAGTTGAGCTTGAATTTCATTTTACTCGATTCAAATTGCTTACAAACCTAAATGAACCTAATAATAAAAAAATATATGTTTATTTTTATACTATATATTGATAATAACTATATTGGATATAACAAAGTTTGAATAGATATATTAACCAATAATGACTCAATCCTAATGCCCTATTAGGATAACCTAAATGATTAATTGAATATTGGATTAATGGGCCATCTAGACATAGCCAAATAGAACCACCCTTTTTAGAGCTAGGCTTATAATAAAAGCATTTGAATCTAAATGGCTGATAAGATATAGCAATTGCTTAAACATCGCAACTACTCAAATATGCTGAATCCCATAAAAAAATTCTAGAAGAAATGCCAAGAGGTATGACCTTATAAATAATAACTACGTGGATATGCGTCTTCTTTAAATTGGTTAAGAAATAAAATTAAAGAAATGGCATTTTAAAAATTTACATTAAGAGACTTATTATTATTTTTTTGTAAACTTTGATATCCAATAGCCGCATTAGGTTCTAACTAATCCGGGTTAAAGCTGGTAGACTAATATAGAGATAAAGCCTTCTAATCATAATTTTTTCTATTTATAAGATTCAAATGTAAGACCTTGCATAAGAAAATTGAGCTTCTCGCCACTCGAACCAATTACCATTGATTAAGAGACTTATCATTCACACTTCATGCATAAATTGTAATCTATAATTATCCTTATTTTACTACTCTACACTCGGATAAATAATAGGCTTTGTAACTTTTTTTTTTCAATTGGCATCCCCATTTTAAATTGGACAAGAAACTTTTCTCATTAGAGAATTTGATTTTCTGGTGTTGTGTTACTGGATAATGAATTTTCCTCATCGTTGCAAGGAAAAAGCCTCAACAATGGTGACAGCATCGAAGGGAAAGAAGAACTTCCTTCCATTGATTTTTTGTTAAGGAACGAGTTTTTCTCTGATTCCTCTGGAAAATCTGAGCAACAACAGCATTCATGGGGACATCAGATTAGCCTACGAAATTGAACGAGCCGTAGCTCTCTGATCATCGAAGTCCCAGAGCACAATGGTTCCAGATAAATTAGACAAGACTTGGACTTACTCGCTACCAAGTCGTTCGAGAGTCAACGATGAAGACCAAATTCATCGTCGGAGGCTTCGAGAAAGTATCCGATTTACGACTGTGATTCACCGGAATTCGAACACCAAAATCAGAGGCTAAATCGTTGGACAAGCGAGCAAAATGAGACAGACATGTTTCGTTCTGGTCTTGCGAAGCTGGTCACCTCCGTTGCTTGAAGACTTGACTCAATATTTTGAGCAATCAAGCGCAATACTCCTGGGAAGGAAAGGATATTGAAAGAAAAGTGATTGTCATCACATTGTTTTCTCCGGCGGTCTGCAATATCTGAAAGTTACAAATTCTCAAACTGCAAATTTGATATTATGTGATATAGCTTCATTAAATACTGTGCTATGGCTAAATGAGTACTTGATTCTGTAATGATACTGAGTATCCCTATTAGATGCATTGATCAGAGATGCATATAGAATATTTGATAAAATGACTATACATTAGTCACTTGAAAGCCATATCACATGCCAGAGGTATTTAGATTCAATATGATTATTAAGGATAACTAGGGCGGAAGACGATTTTCTTGAAAAATAATGTGATTTTCTTTAGAATTGTAGTGTTTGGATTTTCTTAATCCTACATTTATAAGTGCATTATGATGAAAGCTCGATTAAGTAACTGCTTCAGCTAAATGAGTTTAATTTTATGCATACTTCTATCTTCATGCTCACATACAGGATGTTCGATAAAATGCCTAATTGAACATCTTTGAGTTGTTGTTGTTGTTTTTTATTTTTTTATTTTTTTGCGTCTCAAAATTTGTGGTGGACAAATGTTACATATTTTAGTCTTGCAAGGGAAAATTTGGCAAGCCATCTGCAGATTCATACCATGCTTCGTCAGATGGGAAACTAGTGAGAGAGGCTAGTGTACAGATAATACGAAAAGGTACAATAGAAGATGAACAACAAGAGACTTGAGTAGAGGAGTGGATTAACTGTTACAACCTTGGCGTTATTGAGCTTACGAATATTTTGTCAAATTTTTCAGGCATCTTGGTGGTTTTGACTCAGAAAATCATGAAAAACAGGTTAAAGAAGGTCTGCTTTCATAGGTAGGATATGACTCCTACGACATTAACAAGGAAGAGAAATCTGAACTACAGTAAAAGAAGAAAGTTTTATACTCCTGTAAGCAATAAAGCCCTCGAATTGCATATACATGAAGGTGAGATTTTCTCTCTCTGTTTTGATGACTGTGTGGATATTGGCTTAATATTTCAATTCTCCCTCTACCCGCAAACATAGCTAAGTCACAAAATTCATTATGGTAGAAAAAGAAAGAGTAATGTTTCTTTGTCATGTCGCGTAGTGTGGTTGTGCACCAAGATACATGAGCAAATCCTTTTACACAAACATATGTGTGGTCCAAATTGAGCCAATGCCATATTCGCATTATAAACCCATGTGATGCTAATACTTGTATGGCATATCATGGTGTATTATATTATGAATGGAAAATGATAGGACACTAATCCTTTATTACAGAATAAAGGTGTGAATCAACATTAATTGGTGAGCACCTATAGATATAATATTCATAAATGAACTGCCTTATAGATGCGACATTGGGAAGGGGCAATGTGCTAAACTACCACCCATTTTAGTATGAATTCTCTATTGATGGAAATTACTAGGCTAACAATTTTGCTACTCTATAACTACATAAACACTGGATTTTTGTAATAT
Source organism: Sindora glabra (assembly GCA_020226215.1). Classification (NCBI taxonomy): domain Eukaryota; kingdom Viridiplantae; phylum Streptophyta; class Magnoliopsida; order Fabales; family Fabaceae; genus Sindora; species Sindora glabra. The sequence continues at coordinate 51,987,107 of CM035226.1, forward strand.
AGATGCCAAATACTGGTTGTCCGCACTAAATTTTTGAAACCAACTACTCCCTGTAGTCATATAAATTATGACATGTGATAACTGTACTTTAGTTATTGTCCTTAAATACCAACACATGAACAGCCACTAGCATAAAACAATTTCCAGTGGATAATCCCTATAGATATCAATGTTCTAATGTGTTGAGATCTCTGACATTAGCGTTTGTTAAAAATTTGATTCTCTGTAAGTCAAAAGTATCCAAATGCAATTTATATTATATATTTGTTGCCTTCAGTCTTATTATGTGGCTACTGCTACAATTTCTTGGCTAACACAATTTATATTAATAGTGCCCTGAATTGTACACCGTATGTGTAACACTAATAATTAGTAGTTTTTATTTTGTTTTCAAAGATTTGCTTGACATTTTCATGCATTGTGCGTGAGCTCATTAATGGCATACAAGGCCATGTCAAGCTGCTGTCTATTTAGATATGGTAGATCACATACTTGTGCTTAACATATTTTATACATAATAACTGTCAGTTAATCACTTAGTAGGTTCAAGTAGCATAACCTCTTAAGGATGTTAATTTAGCAAAATGATGGCCACAATAGGACACAGTGGAAACACTCCTGTTCAAAAAACTATTGCAACTTGGCTCAGGGTCTCTCAAATAGGTGTTTCATATATTCCTTCTGACAACTCAGACTCTATCATTTCAATTGTGTTGCTGTTTTCTTGATGGAAAAAATCTTTATAAAAATGTCCAAAATCTTGTAAGGATTTATAGGAAAAGAAAAAAAAGAAAAGAAACTGCCATATTGAGAAACCCTGGCGTGAGATGAGATAGTTGTAGGACTTTTTGAATTAGGAATATGCCGAGAATACAAGAAAAATGGCTATATAACTGTGAATATTTTTATTTTTTCATGGCACATGCATGTGCTAGCAAATGTTCCATGAGGTACCTATAATTCCTATTAACACTTTCGAAGTTTTGATCAAATGTTAGAGTTCTGCAGATTCTTATTATTCATATTCATGAGGTAACCTCAGTTTTCTATGCTTCATGGGCAAAGTTCTTTGTTAGAGATGCTCAAACCACTAACGTATCCAATGATTGTGAGAAGTCCAGCCAGGCTATCAGCGCTGCCAGATACAGGTTCTTTTTCAATCTTTTCCTAATTGTTGTTTAAATCGATGACAAGGTAATACCATCTTTAGATTGACATTTTCAATTTCTTTCACCATTTTGTGATCCCCCGCCCCTCATATTTTTATAGCTTCATATTTCTGATGACTTTAGAGTCAATGGTTTGAAGTCCTACATTGATTTCACCCTTTTGTTAACAAACCATACCAAGATGCCAAATGGTAACCGTGTCCAATTGAAGCTATATATTTAGTGCTTTCCTTATCTTTAGTTATCTACAGGTCACTAGTAAATGCATTTTGTTCCATATGAAGCATGCTTGCCATCTTTTCAGATTCATTTTGTTTTCTCTAACAGTTTGCGATATCAAAACCACCTTTAGGAGGCACAAGGTACAAGAATTGGAGGAGGAGATATCAGAAAGCTAGTGTTGGTGGTATGGAGCTGCTCTAAATTTGAGCTGATATTGCAAGTAGATTCAAACCATTCAATCGTGGATGGAAGCTATTAGAGAGCAAGCTACCAGACTCCAAGAACAGGTTGCTTGTCGGCAACAGGTTTGTTCTCTATCACTTGCCTTATTTTTTAATGGATCTTCTTAGTCATTACAAATAGATCTTTTCAATGACGTCCTTTTCTTAACCTTTGATCATTTTGCTCTAGTATATTGTCCTTGTGGTTTTGTTTTCATTTTGATTATGTTTAGTTTTTAAAATCAAAGGTATATTGATTATTGACTTTCCTGTCCATTGCATTTTTTGTACATTTGGTATTAACATCGTTTGAAGATATTACAAATCTAAAAAACTCTAAAATGGCAACTGTCTTTGTCATATACTATCCTTGTTACAAGATAGATACCTTGTTTATTTGGGTGAATGGTAGATACAATAACAACAACAGAACCTTATCCGATTAAGTGAGCTCTATCCAAAATTAGATTTCTAAAAATGTTATTCATTAAGAGATTTCATTTTTATAATTTCCTATAATATCTTTTTCGACCTCTCTCTGCAGCTTTTTACGAGACTAAAGACCATGTGATTGACTCTTCTCATTAGTGCCTCATTGCACATGTGCAAACCACCTTAATCAATTTTCTGTTATCTTCTCTTCAATAAATATCATTCCAATATTTTTTTCTAAGCATTCATTCCATATCTTGCCTTTTCTTATGTGACCACACATTGATTTTAACATTCTCATTTTTGCTACTCCCATTTTTTACTCTTGTTGTTTCTTCAAAGCTCAATATTCACTATTATAAGGCATAGCTAGTCATACAGCAGTTCGATAAAACTTTCCTTTAAGCTTGGTAAATACTTTGCAGTCATAAATAATCCTTGATGTCTTTCTCTATTTTAACCATCCAATTTATATCTTATGTATAATATTTCCATCAATTTCTTCATTGCCTTGTAATATTGATCCCAGATACTTAAAATTAAACACTTGTAATATGACATGCTCTTTAATTCTTACCTCTAAATTATTTCTATCTTGTTTTTTGTTAAATTTACAGTGTATGTACTTTATTTTACTTCTATTCAAGCAAAAACTCCTGGATTCTAATGCTTATTTCTAAAGTTCAAGTTTATAGTTAATCTCATCCATTGATTTCTTAATCAGAATTATATCATCCGCAATAACATGCATTTAGGGATAATCTCTTGTATATCTCTTGTAAAAAATTCAAGACTAGATTAAATAAATAAGGATTCAAAGCTGAACCTTGATGTGAATCTATCCTTATAAGAAAGTTTTTTGTCTCACCTTAGAGAATTCTTATACTTGTAGTTACTCATCATATATATCCTATATAGCTTGAATATATGCCACATGAACTCCTTTCTTTTCTAGAACCTTCCACAACACTTCTCTTGGTATTCAATTATAAGCTTTTTCTAAGTTAATAAAAATCATATGTAAGTCTCTTTCCTTTTTCCAATACTTTTCCATCAACCTTCATAGAAGATAAATAGTTTTTGTTGTGGACCTTTCTGATATAAATCTAAATTGACTCTTTGCAATCCTAATTTCGTATCTTAATCTGTACTTAATCACTTTTTCTCATAATTTTATCATGTGACTCATAAGTTTTATCCCTCGATAGTTTGCACAGTTCTGGATATTTCCTTTGTTCTTATACATGGACACTAAAATGCTCCTCCTCCACTCATTTGATATTTTCTTATACCTCAAAATCTTATTATATAGCTTAGTAAGCTATAAGGTACCTTATTTTCTTAAACATTTCCAAACTTCAATAGGAATGCCATTAGAATCAATGGCTTTATTATATCTATCTTCTTAAGAATTTGTTTTACCTTCCCAACTCAAATCCTACGATAGTAAGTCAAATTTTATTCATCCTCTTGAATTTCTAATCCTTCTATCTCAACATTTATAGACTATATGATTATACTCTTCATAGCACGGATTATATAATTTTGACAGTTGAAACAAGTGTCTGTGCCTAAGACTCAGACAAGTTTAAAATGGAATAATTTGGTTAAGTTTTGTAGTTCAAGCAAAACTTTGTCATGTTCGTGGAAGTCCTATAGCTATTTTGCCTAAACTTTTAGACTTGGTACAAATTGTGCATATGGGGAGTTCTAAACCCAACTAGGTGAAAGATACTGAAAGATTCTTGGTTCTTAGCTAAGAGTGGTGTATACCCAGGAACTCAGTGATGAGCAGCATCTAGTTTGACTTGCCAATTCTTTGGTCATGAATATAGGAATTATATGGTCAAAAGTCACATGCATGTTGCGTCAAAATTAGAATTTCTCTTAGCTACTTGCATTGTAAGCAATGCTTCAGAACCATTTATTTATAAAATAATAAAAAGAAGACTTTGAATTTGCCCATTCACTTCGCTTAGGAAAATTAAATTGCGTGAATGGTGGTTCTTTTGCTTTACTTAAAATTCCTAGGCGCAGTAAGTGCTCAAGTACTTTGCTATTTACTGTATAAGGCCCAATCATGGGGCCCAGATGTGTCTTAGCTTGTTACAACTAAAAACTACATAATTGACCTTATTAAACTTAGTCTCATGAAAAATACTTATGATGTGATAGTTATGTAACTCTCTTTTAACCGTAAACCATCATGCTTGATTCGATATATGCACTTTAAATGCTTCATCGCTTGTTTTATTTCTGTGTATCTCAGTGACGATCAGTGCGTACTGGGCTTGGACGTAAGCACATCAATCTTGAAACTGTACACTTTAAATGCTTCATTGCTTAATAAGTATTGTTTTAAAATAAAGTACATAAATACTGTGGAATACTTATATCACATAAAGCATTATAAAATACTAAAGTACATCATTTCATCTTTGTCTCTTAGTGTAGGGTATTAGTATTCTGTAAAACACCAATGTGTGGTCCTCTTTGTTTTCAAAGTGGCTGTGCAGTCTTTATAGAAGACAGTGATTCTACGACTTTTTACTAGAATATAAGCTGATTTTTATACAGCTACTAGATAAAATCTTTATACAGATTCACAAATGTACCCGAAGCCTTTAGTCCCACCGGATAAAGTCTCTGTATAACCTTACAAATGTGCCGGACACATTTAGTTCCATTATTTTGTGTCTTTACTCTCTCAACTTGCTACAACAGGATTATACAGCAGCTCATGAGAAAACCTTAATAACAGGAAGTCCCTCAAGCCATGGAGTCACTACTGTACTGAGCTGCAGCTGCTAACTCTGGAGTTTTGTAGTTCTATCAAGATAATAGGATCTTAGACCTTGCTTGATGATATTTAAAGGAGAGAACAAGACACTCTTCTCAAGCCATTACTTTCCACTCACGCACGAATATACAATTTGCTATTTACTTCAAGGGTACATATTTTAGTTCACTCACCGTTATCTCTTTATGGCAAGGTGAGAACGCATAAATCAATCAACCCAAGAGATGACCAGCCATTTAATAAGCTGATCAAGCAGAGATGATCTACCACTAACCCATATGGAAAGAAGGGATAAGATACTCCAAAAATTATTTCCTATCGATCTGGACTATATGGTTTGCTAGTTAAAACTAATTTAAACGTATATATTTTTACTAACTCATTATTCTCTTTCTTACAAGATAAGAAAGAGTAAGTTGAATGACCCAAGAGATAGTCTACCTCCTAACTTAAACAGAAAGAGGGGGAGAACTTATACAACATATATTATTCCTTACTCTTAAGTATAAGTTAATTTGTGCTCTTATAGAATAATCACTAATTTTGTTATTGAGTTGTGTAGGATTTCTTGTTGATAATCCACTGACTTATTTAAAGTTAAGAAAGTTAGATAAAAAATAGTAATAAGATTTAGATAAAAGTGGTCATCTAAAGCTCGAATTGCATTCCCGACCGCACATTTGTTCCCTCCGACAATAAAAGCCCAAATGAGATATTTGACATCTGAGCAAATCCCTTAAAAAATGAGGTCTAGACAAGATCCCTTGCCCTTGAGCAAATCCCTCAAGTGATATAACCAAAGCAAATTCCCAAAGAATAAGTAAACCCCCCATCAAAGTCAAGGACTCGATCCTATCAATTGAGCAATTTGTTTGAATATTCAAGCTTGGGACTTGATCTCTCAGATATTCCTTGAACAACTTGCTTAACCTCAGATTGAACTCAAACGACTCACAATAGTACAAATAGATCATCTAATGAATTATAAAGGGTTAATGACAATGAATATCTACTCAAATATATTACACCCGAATAGAGAAAAAAACTGGTACAAGACCTACTACTTTGTCAATACCCACATTTATACAATATAGTGGAAGGCAGAAGGGGAAGAGACTATAGATCAAAAATTCCAAATGGGCTGTGACAGTGTAAATTATGTCACCTCCCTGATTGAATTTGTGGTCAAGGACTATGAATTAACGTAATTAAATATTCAATTTAAATTTGATTTATTATCAATATAAAATAATTTATATTGTTAGTTAATGAAAAGAAGAGATATTATTAAAAAATAGTAGTAATTAAAAATTTGTAATAGCAATAAATAATTTTAATGGATTTTATTAATATAGTAATAATGTAATAATGTAAAGTTTATTTACACTAATAGTGAAACAAATTTAAATCTATAAATATATAGATAATCAAAATAGAATACTTTATAAATAGATTAAAATTGTGTAATTTGCATTTTAGGAACTAAAATTACATTAAACTAAAAGGAAAAAGGTGAAATTAATAAAATAAAAATTGATAATGAATTTTAGGCATTTTTAGAGATATAAACATTGTAGTTTAGTGAATCTCAACTTAAAATAAATAGGTAATTTATATAGCTACTACAATTTATTTTATCTCAATAGATATTTATATTTACCTTTCATCTCCTTATATAAAAAGTACACTTTATCTTTTCACATTTAAAACCACTTGCTATGAATATTATTTTCATTTTCATTCTCTTCAATGTTGGTTCAAATATTTCTAAGATTATTGTGCTTTTATATTCTCTTCAATATTTGTTTAAGGTTCTATTTTACCTAAACCCTAAACTAACTTATAATTTATTGACTTAATCAATAAATTATAAGTTAGCCTCTAAAGTTGTTTTTTACACTAACTTATTAGAAAAAATAAATTTTAATTTAATAAGTTATATAAAGTAGCTTGTAGCTTATAATTTATTATCTTTTTAATTTTTTTAAAATTTATTCTTATTCTTTTTATTAATTTACAAGACATGCCATTTATAATATAAATTTAAATATTTTTATAAAATATAATTAACTTAATTTTAATATAATTATATCCTAATTTTAAATTATAAATATATAAAAATATGTAATAATAAATAAATAAATAATGTCATAAAATAGAATTAATTATATTTTGGGTAATTATAATTTTATTATAGATAATAATAAAATAAAAATTATGTAAATGAATATATAAGTTTATAAAATATAATTAATTAAATATTAAATATTATATTTTTATTTTAAACTTCTTAATAGTTTTAATATAATTTAATTTTTAAATAAATATGAATTATTTAAATTATATATTTATTTATATTAATATATTTTTTACGTCATTTAATAATTTCAGCTAATTCAATAATTAATTTTGAGAAACTATTTCTTAATTTATTAATTATTAACTATCAATTATTAGTTAATTTATTAGTTATCAGTTAATTTGTTAATTATTTGTATGAAATGGAACCTAAATGTCTCTACATTACTTTCTTAAATAAAATATTATAATGTTTATTTACATATTCATAATTTGTAGTAGAATATTCATTATATGTAATATAATACACAATTTTTTTAACTTGTACTCACAAATATTTTTTTACATGAATTATTGAGCTTGACACATCAAAGTCCAATCTACTGTATCTTCTTATGCACAAAATAATTATATGATCATTTCACAATGTAAAGCACATTATATAATTTATGATATTCAAATATCAATTCATATTAATCATACAATTAAAATGTAAACCCTCTAAAATAATGAAGATAATTTGTAAAAATATTCATGCTATCTTAACTTTCTCTAATTGTATAGGATATTCATCAACCATATAAATTTAATATAAAATTCATCTTATTTACTGTCATTATAAATCAAATAGTAAAACTTATGAACATATCATAATTATCAATATATTATTCTCTAATAATCAAGAAAATAATGGAAGTGTGTACCTTTGGCACAGGACTAATGAAATCCTTTCTCTTTTTTAAGATTTTAACTTTGCACTTACATTTGTAATGTGCTTACTTTAAAGTTTTCTTTCATTCGCATGTGTACTTCACCTAAAATTTTCGATCCTTCTTTTGAAAGTAAATTATATACAATAAATTATATTGAAAATAATATAAAAATGAAATTGTATTCATATGTATTCATATTAGGTTGGTATGCAAAATAATATAAAAAATATTTAACATAATAGAGGATTATATCCATAATAAAAGGATATAATCTTTATCTAATAATATCAAAAGAAAGAACTTATAACATGTTATAAACTTCAAAAATCATACCTCTCAAAATCCAATAGGCAACTAAATAATGCACTTTAATTTTAGAAGTGTTTTGTCATCATTTTTCAACCTCATCTAATTTCTTTGAATTCTTTTTAAAAAATCATATATAACCTATCAAAAATTAAAATATTCATAAAAGTTGTTAATAGTTCGTATCTTCCCTTTCCCAAAAATTTATCACTTCCTTCTTTGTTCAATGCCTATTATCCACTCCATATTTATGGATCTAATCGGGTCTCGTGATCTAGTGATTATCATCAATTCCTTTAATGATTGAACATGCTTAACTCACTAAGTCACGTTCAAATTAAAATTAGATTTGTGCTTTTTGTTTGTTTGCATCAAGGTATTTTCACAACTTTTGACATGGTATCTATTCAAAGTGAAAGTAGTAAATAGTAAATCCGTTCCAATAATAGTTTCTTCAGAAATTGAACTTGAAACTCCTTGGATTTGAAACATCTTCAAACTCAACCTAATATCACTGAACTAACTAATTATTCGTAAAATATCTAAAAATATTAAATGTCACTTAAGTTAAAAAATTTTGAGGCACTATTATTAGGAGAAATTTATCAATTACTACTCTAAACTTAAACATGTCCCATAAAAAAATGTAGGGATATTTGAGTGCAAACCGAAAAAATTAGATTTCCATTATTTATTGATTATCATAAAAGTGAGACTAATGGTATATTTGGGTGTTATGAGGGGAAGGGAAGGGAAAACAATAGAAAAGAATGGAAGGTTGAAGTTATAATTTCCCTTCCCCTTGTTTGTTTAAATTTCTAAAATTATATTAAAAAAATAATGAAGAGTTAAATAAAAATATATAATTAATTAATATACAATATTATAGTTTTATTATTTCTTTAAAAGTTTTCTTATTAATGAGTTTTTTATGATTAAAAAACTTTTTTTGAAATATATATCTCTAAGCTTTTTTATAAAAAATTTTCTCTTTCTAAAAGGAATTTCTCTCTAAAAAATAGTATAATAAATCAATATATAATAATGTTATAATTCTTTTTTAAAAGGTTTATGAAAAAATTATTATAGGTTCACTTCATATAATCCTTATTTGACAAGGTCAATAATGACCCAACTTATATTTACTTTAAAGCTAATATGAATAGAATAAAATAAGAATGAATATGATTGAGTAAATAAATATAGGTCACAATTATTAAATATAATTATTATCAATAAAAATGATAATTTGACCTTTTTTATAAAAATTTCATAATTATAATATGTAATTTTTACATGCTAGGTAATTAACTTTAAAAAAAATATAAGTCATATATTCGTTAATTTACATATATATAACAAAATGTTAAGAATGTAAATATTGGTGTATATTAAAGAATAAAATAGGGTTAAAATTGTAAATTAAACACTTCACCTTCCAAAATTCATAAATTTAAAGGAGTACAAAATGTTAAAGAGTGGAAGACTTTATACAATTAGTTGTAAGCTCTCATTTTCTTCCCTTTCTTATATAAAACTCTCAAAGAAAGAAAAGGATATCCTAAAACCTTCCTCTCTCTCTCTCTCTCTCTCTCTCTCTCTCTTCCTCCATTTTAGTCCATTGAATGTAATAGAGTATTAATAAAGAAATAGCAATCGCATTGTTATTAATAAGAAAAATGCTACTTGTACTCCTTTTTTAGAAAATGAACATTCATTCTTTTCTAACATTAATTAAATACTTAATGATTAAATTAATAGTGTACCATAAGATAGTAGTAGGTGAAAATAACTTTTTCTTTGCAACAAAGAATTTTTTTATCATGCTTAACATTAAGTAATAGAATTTTTTTTATTATCTTAATATTGTTTAACTATAAAATATAAACATAAAAAACAAAATTATTTTTGCAAAAGATATTTTTGTTAAAACAAAAGAAACTTAATCTAAATTTAATTGATTCACTTTTGTCTTAAGTATAAAGTTGATTGGTATATGTTACAATTAAGACATCTTTTCATTGATATCACCTCACCTTTGTGCTTTGATAACAATAAAATGTTACTTGCATTCAAGTAGGTTAATTTTTTTTTCGCTTAGGTATCTTCATATTTTTTTTACCAATTATAAGTCTAGTCCTATTCAGAGTGAAAGTAGTAAATAATAAACTCCTCCTAACAAAAGTGTTTTTAGAGATTGAATTTAAGACCTTTTTTTGGACTTAGAACTCAATCTACTACCATCAAACTAACATATTGTTGGTAGTAGAGTGATGTAGCTACATTAGGCCTAAAATAAAATATAAGATCTTTAATACTTTTACAACTTTTTATCAAATTTAAATATTAATTACTTCAAAAATTGTTCGAATCAACCTTTCAATGAGAGTTAATTGGAAAAGTTGGTCTGCACAAAGAAACAAATGTTAGAAGTATACAGCAAAAAAGTGGTCCGTCGTATACATTCCAATGCTTAAGTTAGTGAGTATTTTAGCAAAATAATTGTATGGAAGCAACTTAAAGAAGAAGGGTATATACCTTGACCCTATATAGGTTCTGTAAGATTTGAGGATAACGATTAGCATGATTTAGAGTGTTAATAAAGAATATACACGTGACTTAGTTTGTTGGCAAAATCCCAATGTTGAGGCAACTGCTAAATGGTGTGAGTGTTCACTTTCTTTATATGATTTTAATATGGTATGCATTGTTTAAAAGGTTAACTCTTATGTTGTTTGGAGTTGAATGTGTTGTAAGAAAAGCTTATTAGGAGGAGGCTAACATCGTTAAAATTGTTTCTAAAAGCCTATAGAGATGGTGAGCAATTTATCAGCAAGAAATCTATGAAGATCTAGCTTAGTATTATATATTACTTTATTAACTTTGGTTGTTTATGTAGGATTTGTTTTTAATCAATTTGGAGTAATTTGATTAGTCTACCTAGTGTGTACTTGTACAATGGTGCCTATGAATTGTAAAATTAAGAAGGCTTTCAAATAGATTAAAAAATCCTTCAAAGAATTTTGATGGATTCCAAAATCTTTGCAATAGCCTCGATAATGCTAAATATTATGATATAAATCTTTCAAATTAGAAGCTCTCTTTTTTATACGGGGTGTAGATTAATGACTTCTAGAATTAATGAATAAGGATGGTTTTTAAGATAGAAGGCATTAATCATCATATTTAGAAGTACCAGGGCTCTTTTGAAGGATCTTGGAATCTCTTAGAGTTCTTCCCAAGGACTTGCACCTATAGTTCAATTATGAACTACAAAGCTTTTATAAAGCATTTGGAAGAATTTTTATCCAAAGTCCTTCCAAATGCCTTGTGGACTACTTGTATTCATGGCCAAAGTGTCGAGTATAAATCTTTAAAAGAAACTTTGATCGATTCAAGAACGTTCTCAATAGCTTGGTAATTTTGAATATGATGATATACACCTTTTTAATCAAAAACCTTTTTTTTTTATAAAGGATGTGGATTAATAGAATTTTAAATCCATCAACAAAAATGGCTTCTAAAATCCATTGATAGATATGGCTTTTCAAATGAAAGGGTGTAAATCATTATATTCAACATTACCAGGATTATTGAGAAGATTTTGAAATCCATCAAGAGTCCTTATAAGGACTTGTACTTGCACTTTAATAATAAACACTGAGGATTTTACAAAACATTTAGAAAGATTCTTGCCTAAAATCCTCTTAAATGCTTTATAGAATACTTGTATTCATGGCCAAAGTGTGGGTACAAGTCATTAGATGGGCTTCGAATGGATTCAATAATCCTCTCAATAGTTTGATAAGGTCAAATATGACAATATACACCCTCCAAATTAGAAATCCCCTCTTTAATGGAAGGTGAGTTATTTTAATATATCATTAATTTATTTCAAATAGGGCAAGAAGAGCGAATATTTATAAGCATCATGTAAAACTTTATACATAGGTTAATAATAGAATCTAATGTCTTAAGTTTAATCATTTCTTATAAAAGTAGTGGTTACTATATCTTAAAACATTAATGAAGTACTTAACTAATGTGTAAATTTTTTACGAAAAACTATTATGACAATTGAAAGGAACTTAGATAATAGTCATTATAAAAACTCGACATTTTAAATTTTCACAATTTTCATGTAACCTTATAAATGTCATTTATTAAATATCTTTAGGTTTTCATATTTTTCTCATAAATTCATAATCGTCATTATTTAAATATTAGTTAAGCCTACAATCGACAACTTTTAAGTATCCACTTTCTTAATAAAGACCTTTAGAATATTTTTAAACATTTGTTCTATAAATAACTAATGCTATAAAAACTTACGATCGATATCTTATCATTAGGAAGAGTTTTCATATCATTTGCACTATATATTTACATTGAAATTATTTAATATGAAAAGAAAGTTATTTTTGAATTATTTACTATAAAAAGTTAAATTTGTTATGAAGAATTATTAAATATGGATGTTTACAAGTCAAATGTTATATCTCCAATTATAATCAATTATTAGGATTCAACTATGATCAATTATATCCTCAATTATAATCATATTATTAAGTTTCAATTAGAATCAATTATACCTCCAATTGTGATCAATTCTATTTATGAATTATCATTATGAGATTATAATATTTGATCAATTTGTCTTATAAATATGGGTTGTACAAATCATTTTATATAAATTTGAATGAAATATTCTCCACCCTTGTATTTTCTTTCTCTTCCTGATATTTTTCTTTCATCTTTTAATCTTTTTCTTTTATCATTTCCTAAGTGTTTAATATTTTTATAACAAAATTTATTTTGATGCTTTTTTTTTTAGAAATCTTTGTAACTTAAATATTGATTATACAATTTTAATTTAAAATTTATTATTATTTAACAATTCATTATGAAAATACAAATAGATAAAGAAAGAGAAACAAATCTATAAATAAAAAAGAAAGACATATTCACTGTTCCTTCCTTATCGTTATCCTTGCTACCAATTCTCAGTTACTATCATCCAAAAACAAATTCCTCTCTTATATTATTAAATTATAGATCTTAATAATTCATTTGCCTTTATTACTAATGTTATAGTTTGTATGGATGAGGAATATAGCTCTTGTATCATCTCATCTAACATATTTAGAGACTTGTTAATGTGTAAAAATAAAACAAATTAGGCTTTTTAATGTCTTTTAAAGATGTTAAATAAAATAGTAGGGGAGTTATCTTCCTTATCCATATAAATATTAAAGTTAAATAATAGAGATTAAAGTATCACTAAGATATTTGAAATGGAAAATGATTGCAAAATTTATAGGTAACATTGAAAACTATAGACATTAATTATTAATACAAAATCAACACCTTAGGTGTGCTCAATTTCCAACAAAAAGGATGGTTGCCATACTTTTAGATATTAATTAAGTTTAAAATTGATATATAAACATTTTATATTTCTCAAAGAGACTTTTGAAATACATTTTAGATGATGGTTATTTAAACAAATAGCATTTTAAGTTTTTGTTGTTTCTCAGAATATTATAAATGCTATAAAGTTAGACATCAAGCCCAAATTGACTTGTTAAAGTTTTATTCTTCTCACTAGAGATGTTTGGATTATCTTTAAATGTCAACTTCTATAACAACTAATGTCTTATTATTTTGAGGTTTTTTATATCATTTATGCTATCTGCAATCAAATTGTAAATTTATACAAAAAGTTATTATATATTTTAATGTCTACTATTTAGTACAATCATATAACAAAAGAATAAATAATTTTACAAATTTATTTTGATATTTTATTTCTTTCTAAATCATTACACATATATAAATTTTATAAGATAGCATACATAATTAGAACAAATCATTAATACACTTTCACAGCAAATCATTAGGTAACTAAATTCATATCCTAATTGTATGAAAATCCTCATCCTTGTTATAAATTCTCTTGTATTGAAGAAAATTTTATTTCTTTTAGTTGGAATGAAGTAGTTTTTAATCATCATTGTTCTTGTATTTCATCCTTACTTCCTAACTTAGAAATTCAGACTGATGGAAAGCATCCTATATAGAAGGAATCTAATGGATTCCAATCACCCATCATGGATAGGGTGTTTCCAATTAATTTGGAGTGTTTCCAAGAATGAGTGAATTATGCTCAAATTTCACCTAAACATAAAATAAAAGTGCAGGTGAAGGCATTATGAAAGATAATGGATGTCAATTATTAGCCCATGACTGACATCTTATGCTTCACTCTTTCAAAGTTAGCAAGCAGTTGTTGTGCCTTTGGATGTCAATTAAGTGTAAAATCAACATGTGAAATTTTTACCTTTCCTAACTTAATGTTTCAAATGCCTTTTTAGATAATGGTTATGAAGAAAATAGACATCATAAGTTTTTGCACTTTCTTATAGAAAATGTTAGATGTTAGTTATTTAAAAATTAACTTACTAATTTTCCACTTAATTTTAAAAATTCAATGTATCCAAATGAACATCAATCATAAATTTTTATCATTTAAAGATTTCATGTAATTTTAAAAATATCACTGCATTAAAATAGGTGTTGGTGATAATAGTAACCGATGTATATGGATCAACATCAATAAGTTTTTTTGTAATAGTTATTGCTTGTTGAAATGATGGTATATTATAAGCCTTGACCTTGGTGGTTGATGGCTTGCTAGCATTAAAGGTAGTTACCATTTGCTAACATGTTAGGCATGTGACTGAACAATGTTAATAACTCTAATAACAACCTATGATCTTATTCCTAAAATCTCACTATTATCCATAAGATGACCAATCTGCAAGCATGTCCTTAAGTACATAGTCCTGAGAATCTAGCAATCACAACCCTGTAACACCCTTTTTTAACCTTCCTTGGTCGATCAATAAAAAAAACCAAAATGGAAGCCTTAACCTTTTCTTAACTTTTGAGTTTCTTTTCTCCAACAAGTAGTTGGCCAAGCCGAATTAGCAATTGTTGCAACTTTGTAAAATAGGCTAATAAAGGCCCTTTAGATTTGGTTCCCTGAAGTTCAAGTTAAAGTGAAGTGAAATTAGTATTTTTCAAAACTTTCAATGTGGGACTTCATAATTAACTTCATAATGTGTAAAAATAAAATAAAATATGGACCTATTTATTAGCTCCATGTTGTGTTCAACTAGTAAATCTTAATGCCTTGCTTGGAAAGGACTTATGAAATTTTCAAATTTATGAAAACTTAATAATGACATTGTTTAAATAGGAAAGAATCTTCCTATACTTCCAATGGATATATATTTTGGAATTTGCTCAAGGACACAAGGTATGTTGGGGTGTACTGATTTGTGATACATCCCATCACTTTATCTTTGCCATTATGGCTAGTTTATGAAAGGTTACTTATGGTTTGCATCCTTTTTATGCATAACAAGACATGAATTGACAACTATGATAACAATCAACAAATGCCATACTTTCATTAAATGTAAGTCATAGTAAAGGATCCAAGTCTAAATTTATAAACAAAAAATATTGATCTAAAAAGAAGGGTGTAGTTATGATCTTAAAATTAGATAAAAATTTAGACAATTTTTTTTACACTGCTATAGAATTGCTTATTTACATTAGTCAATTTATATCTATTTATATTATCATTGATGTTTATTTTGATATAGTGGTATTTTTTAAATTATATAAAAACTTAAAATGATGGACAAAAAATATAACCGACATTTATGTTGATGTGGTGCTATTTTTTAAATTAATGAGAATTTTACTACATCGAATTTATAAATAATCGATGTTAAAATTTTTGTGCAAAAAAATGAAGATGTTAATTTTTCTCAATTGTCATTCAAAAAGACATTTGAAAATATTAAAACGTCAATTTTTGAAATAACTGAAGTTAAAAGTTATAGCTACCAACTCCATTCTTTGAAATGGGGAAGCAAGTGGTATTGATTTACTTTACTAACAAACATCCATTATTTTTCATCATTTAGTTTAAATTTTAGTTTTATTTTTTTTTTATATTTATGTTTGGTTTAATCTTTTGAAATGAATTGAATCTTGTGAAGATATCCTATCTAAGACTCTAATATCTCTTGATTAATGAATACTTGTGTAAAAGCCATTAAAGTCTTAAATGGGATGTTTTGTAGAATAAGATGGCATATGTCTTTAGAATCTACAAAAGCACTTCAATGCAAGGAAAACAAATAAGCTTACTTCAACACATGAGAATTTACAACAAGGATTTTGCTCTGTGTTGTAAATTTAGATACATGGTGATTATGCCATAATAATGCATTGAAGATCTAGAATAGAATTTTTTATGGAATACAGTTAAATGTAATGATTTGTAAAGAGATATAATTACCTAAATGACTAACTTCATGGCAAAATAAGACATTAGTTATTTATAAAACCATCATCCAAAAGGCTTTTCAAATGTCACCTAAAGGAAGATTGAAAAACATTTACACATTGATTTTGTTATTAATCATGTAAAAGTATTTCAAAAGTTTGGTTAGAGAATGCAACTACCACTTATTTGATAATCAGGTATATCTTAGACATTAATTTTAAATTAATAATTAGTATTTATAATTTTATTTATTACCTATATATTTCACGTTCTCCTTCCACTTGAAAATATCTTAGTAATGTCTTATCTTCTATTATCTAACTCTAGAGTATTTGAGGACATAGAAAACAATTATCTTACTATTTCATTTAACATACTTCATTTGATAATTTGATTTACTCTGCTTTCACACTTTGACAAGTCTATAGATATGTCATATAAAATGGTAGGGGAGTTGTTTTCCTCCTTTTCATCCTCTAGCATTTTTAATAAAGGAAAATGTATTGTTCAAGTCCATAATTTATCAATATCTAAATGTAATAGATGTAGAAGAATGGTTTTTGGTTGATGGTTACAAGAATTAGCATCGAAGTTAGTAATGAAAGTGACAAAAGTCCTCTTTTTTTATGTAATATTATTGTAAATTTGCTTTGTTAATACAACGATATATATAATGAATAAAATTATAGATTTTTTTTATACTGATGTCTTCTTTCTTATATTTTTACATATTCATGATTAATGTGTTGATGATGTTTGTATCATTATAAGAAAAATATGCAAAAAGAATACATAATTATTCACAAATTTTTTGTATTTAATTAAATTACATAAATACCTTTATTAATTTGGAAACTAACCTTCTTCTTCTTTAAATTTATAAAAATTAATATCTTAAAACATAGTACACCCCTTAACTTATTTAGACAAATTTTTTATTTTTTTACACTTGATCTATCTCTTAAGCAGTATGTAAAATAGTTAATTTATTTTCTACTAGTTAATGTAATTTTCTAAAATTTAATGTGGTAGTTAAGTTATATTAAAATATATAGACAAAGTCACCTATAAAATAATGTCAGTTGTATAAAAACAACCGATGTTTAAAATTATATAATGGCAATTTCTCGAATATAACCAATATTATATTATATTTATTATAATGTAACCACTTTAATGTGATTATTGTAACTAAAATGACATCTAACACTTATAACTACTTTGATATAAGGCTTGATTAATGTTCTTGTGTGTATGGTTCTCACTAGATTAGTTACTAGAAAATATGAAAATAAGGTTAACAAATTTATTATATTTGTAGTTACTTGAGGGATAAAATTTAGTGATAGCCTTTTATAGTTCCTTTATGTTGATTATTGTTGTGTGAAGAGAACAATAGTGCAATAAGTACTAGTTTATCTATTTGTCTAAGGCATTGATGTTGAATATACATGATGGAAATGGCATAATAAAAGTAAACTTAGTAGCACATCTACTGATTATAAAGACAAGGGTTTCAATAATTATTTAGAAGATATATTGCATGATGTTAAAGATAATATTATTTAGCATTTGCAAGTCCTCGATAATTTGTTGAGTGATGCAAAAAAGTTATTATCTTTGGGTTGCATTGAATTCACACATTTTTTTTGCCATGTTGAAATTATTTAACTTGAAAATAATAAATAAGTAAAGTGACAAAAGCTTCACAGAATTATTATAATCGTTGAAAAACATACTTCCTCTAAAGCAATGCAATACTGACTTATACAAAAAATGATGTGCCTAATAAGTATAAAGTACAACAAGATTGATGCATATCGTAATAATTGCATATTATATCAAAATTATAAAAAATGGTATTAGTATCTAAAATGTGAGGCATCACATTATAAATTAAAAAGGCATGATAGCTAACATCAAGGAAAGGTTTCTAGCTAGGATGTTGTGGTATTTTTTTCATAATATCAAGATTTAAATGCATATTTTTAGGATAAAATACCAAGAACTTAGCATGGCATATGAATCAAGTAGTTATTGATGACAAGTTTCGTCATCCTGTGGATTTTTCTTAATAAAGAACAAATGACTCATTATTCTTTGAAGTTTGATTATGAAGTATAAAACCTCAAACTTATATAATGTACTAAAGGAATAAACCTTCGTGATAGCATGAGCAATAAACATAATACATAGCATGTAATATTAGTGATTTACAATCTTCCTTCTTCATTATACACGAAGCAGGAAGTATGTAATATTAACATTATTGATATCAATGTCCAAGCAATTAGGAAGTGACAGTGGATATCTTTTCAAGCATATCTCATTGAGGACTAACAACTTATATAGAATAAAGATGTATCGATGTTCGATGCATATAACTAAGAGTCTTTCAGGTTACATACGATGCTTTTTGGTACAATAAATAATTTCTTAGTTTATGTAAACTTATTAGGATATAACATTAAAAGGTGTAAAGTATA
This sequence comes from Sindora glabra, assembly GCA_020226215.1. Lineage (NCBI taxonomy): Eukaryota > Viridiplantae > Streptophyta > Magnoliopsida > Fabales > Fabaceae > Sindora > Sindora glabra. The sequence continues at coordinate 52,006,119 of CM035226.1, forward strand.
CCTTATTTGTAAAGATGGTACATCCTCTTATCAACTTAAGCATTGAAAAAAAATTGTATATTTTTGCCACAAGAGATTTTTCCCTTGTTCTTACAAGTATTGCAAGCTAAGAAAGGATTTCAATAGTTTACTGAATGAAGCAATGGCTCTAGAACCCTTATCTCATGACGAGGCTTATGAGAGAATGAAAAATATTGATGTTATCTTTGGCAAACCAAATGCTTTGGCAAGAGGTGACATTCTATGGAAGAAGAGGTCCGTATTATTCGATTTTATATACATGTCAAGCATAACATTGATGTTATTTATGTGAAGAAAAATGAATGTGATAATTTGGTTGGAATGCTCTTGAACATGTTTAACAAGATAAAGGTTAGAATAAGGTGCAACTAAACTCTTAAGAGATGACTATACAAAAGAAACTAGCATAAGAAAAAAAAAAGGGGGCTAATGTACTTATTTGCCTTTAACTTATTGTACTTTATTCAAGAAGGAGAAAATAAATTTCTATAAATTTATAAATAGGGTTAACGTGTCTTAGGGCTATTCTTCTAACATTAAAAGCCTTGTTTTAGTAAAAGATATGAAATTAATTGGCTTGAAGTCTCATGATTATTATAATTTAATGTAATAACTTTTACTAATTATCATTCAAGAAATATTGCCTAAACATGTTAAACAAGCTATCACAAGGTTTTATTTCTTCTTTAATGTAATAAATGTCAAGATTGTTGACACGAAAGATTTGGATGACTTATAAAAGAATGTTGTCCTTACATTGCACTAGCTTGGGATGTATTTTTTGCACTTATTCCTTGGAATCATAGTGCATTTGGTGAGAAAGATAAGTCTATATAGTCTAATTTACTTAAGATGGTGGTAGTTGATAAAGTGCTACATGAAGATCCTAAAAAGATATATACACAATTGAAATAAGCTTGAACGATGTATTATTAAGGAATACATTGTTGAGGAGATTGTCAAGTTTTACACTCATACTTGTCAAATATAGACATTATTAAGCTTCCTAAACCTTATTATAAAGGAAGAATTTTAGGAAAAAGCATATTAAGGAACCAGATGTATTGCATAAACTATGAAACGTAAAAAAAGTACACCTCTATATCCTACATAGTAATAAAGAGGTAAAGCCTTAAATGAATGAGTATATTACTCTCATAAAAAATCTTCATCATGGCAAGATTATGAAACATATACAAATTGAACATAATCACATTCATCAAGTGATTTGGCAATTAAGTAGGTAACATGATGGAGGAAACACAAGATGCTATTTTTGAGACTATAAGATAATTGGTTAATGAGTCTCACATGGATGTCATACCTTATTAAGGATATGACATCAACAAATATTCATTTTATACTAAGAGACAAGATGAGAAAAGGACCTTACAAAATAATGGCTCATGCAATGCATGTCTTTAACACTAAAGATAAAAACCCTCTTTATATAACAATATCATATTACAAGGTCATAAAAAACATATGGGGGCTTAACTACATCTAATTTAGATAGCCTTTCTTTTGATGTAAGTAACTAAAAAACAACAATGGGATCCAAGTAGATGAACTAAGATTCAAATTAGTGGAATCTAGTAATGAGGGTCATAAGGGGAACAAATCATAATGGCATTTTAAGCAAAACAAATTTTCTACATTTAGATTTAGTTGATAGCAAATGGTATATAGTTCTTCATAAAAATAGACAAATTATTAGTAATAGGAATGAAGAATATGCATTCATTAATATTGAAGAAACATATCCTTTTTCACTAAGACTATCCCTAGTCAATCATGAAAGCGATTTGGAGAAATTTTCTATGCATTAAGATTATAAAGAAAAGATATGGATTAATGATCCTTTCAAATAAATTTGTTATACCATAAGTTCAAGGTATTAATGTCATTATTTATGAAGTTATAATTACATACATAATTCCTTGATTGTTAATTTTGGTTCATGTAGATCTCACTTGAAAGATGTACATTAAGAATGAATTAAACATAATCAAATAAAATGATATCCATGATAAATTGAAAGGTAATTTTTTATCATGATAAACTTTTTTTTGTAATTATTATAACACTCAAATTTTTATTTGCTTACTTTATTTGCTTATAGTTTGAAAATGCTCTAAACATAGTTCACTTAGCAGTGCAAATCATTAGATATTCCTTAATTCCATATCAAAATTGTATGGAATTAATGTAGAGAAAATTTTGGTTTATATCTGTTATAAATTTCATTAACTAAATTTAGGATTGTATGCTATAATAAACACAAAATGTGCATTACTTTTTATTTCATTTGAAGTGTGTGCATATTATAAAGTTGGAGTATTTTGTTTTGGAGGGGGTTCTGAATGTATTTCAAATTGGAAATAGTGTAATAGAAAGTATTTTGAGACGTTGTCTACAATAGTAAAGATATAAGGAACGAGGTTTTTTTTTTTTTTTTGCAAAGAAGATAATACAATGTTGATTATATAAATTATCAATGTAGTATATAATACATTACACATCAATTAATAAAATAAGTTAACATTAAATTTTAATTTTCAAAGACAATTACAATAGTAAAAAATCAACATTTATAACTTTGATTGTTTATCGAGTTATATAATCTATAAGAAATAATGATGATTTATTTGTTCTGAAAATTAATGTAATTTTTATTTTTTATGATAGTTCTATAACTGAAGTCATAAAATATTTACAATGACACTTAATAAAATAATAGCTCAAAATTGATATTTAACCCATTAAACAACACACATAAATTAGCAATTTTGTAATAGTGTTTTAAAATTGCCTAACTTAGATAACTAGGCAAGGACAAAGCAAGAAATTTAAAAATAATGTTTATTTTTAGGGCAGTTTGTGTATAATATTGAAAATGAGAAGAATTAAGTGTAATCAATCAATAGTGAAGCAACATTTATACAAGTGTGCAACTAAAGAAAGTAAATCTCCAAATTTCTTTAAAGATAGAGTAATTAAAGTTATATATGTATCTATTAAAGTTTAAAGTTTGAATTCGATTAAAAATGATAAGATATAGTGATGAAGCACACATTTTCTTTGATTTTAAGCTAGTCTTAAGAATTAGGTTGTAGTATTCAATTAATTATATTTATATACTAATAAAGAACCCATTATCAATTTATTATGATTTTTCTTTAATTTTTTATTCTTTTTATAAAGGTTAATTTCTACATATTTTTAATTTAATTTTTCCTTCATCTTTAGGTAAATAGCAATGCAATCCTTACTAAAAAAAATACCAATTAGTGAGAAAAAAATTGTCACTAATTTTCCTAAATCCATTGTAAAAAAAAATTAGCAATGGATTTATGGCACATTTAAGGCCACCAAGAAATCATGTGTTAATAATTTAATTAGCAATAGATTTTCGCACTTGTTGTTAAATTTACATGATGACAACTTATAAATGATGACCATGCAGCAAATTAACAATAGATAATTCATTGCTAATTCCATCAGTGACTATTCTTATTTAGCAATAGAATATTACATTGTTAATTTTAAATATGTTAGTAAGTTCATCGCTAAACCAAGAATTTTTTAAAAATTACAAGTATTGTTATTCAAAAACTCATCACTAATCTATGATATATTGTTAATATGTTGCCAATTTTTATAAGAAGCCAAGCAACAAATACCCTGCATTAAATCAAAGTTCATAAAACAAATATCCATTCAATAATCAAATTTCCCAAATCGAATCCTATAATTGAAAATTGAATATTAATATTTTGTTTATATAATGTAAAAAAATCAATGGAATCTAACATACAAAAATGATGAAATCTAATGTATATATATATATATGAAAAAATAACCTTAGACCTTATGAAGCTAGCTCCCAACATCCGGTTGTTAATCAACCCTAAGGTCCTTTACTTCCTTGATCAATTGGTAGCTTATCCTCTAGTAAAGTGTTAGGTGATATCTTCAACCTCTAGAATAATGTGTTAAAGTAGTGCTTATGTTGGTTAATCATCATCTGCTAAGGAGTAAGCTACCACTACTAGGTTATCATTACCTAGTTTTTCCATGTGATTTCCTCTTTTGCCTACACAAGCTCTACATTTTATAACTCAATTATGCTTTACAACTTAGGTTATAAGGACTTATGGTAAATGAAGGTCTAACAATCTTGCATGCCTTTAATTCCATGCCATACATATGTTCTATTTTGTTCCAACTGCTAACTATCTCCATCTATAATGAAATCTCATTGATCTACATAAAAAACCCTTACTACCTTTAGATGATGCTTAGGAAGAGTGCCCTTCCAACACCCTAGAGTACTCACCTTGTAAAATTAAATTTAAAAGTTAAACACTTTTAATAGACTACAAATAATGTAATATATGTAAAAAAATGCAATTAAATCTTACCTAAGTCCTTTTTGATCTCTTATTTACAAATTCCTTAATGCCTTCCTACATAAGTGTGAGTGCACAAGAACACCATTTGAACCAATAAGTGTGCAATTGAGAGTAGCCACTTTAAAACTTACGTATAGAATAAAAGTAAGTTATAGAATAAAACAGTCTTATAACTAACTTAAAACTAAAACTTACTATTTTCCTTTTATGCTTAGATATAGAGATGGGACTACTAGTATGCAAGATCTACTTAATAGTACATATCCTATTTTTTTACTAACCTTTTACTTTTTCTTAAAGATAACATTTTCAACCCACTTCTCCTTGAGAACATTACAAAAGTGGTTGGGCTTCCACTTAGCTTTTTTGGCAAACCTTTCCTTAACCGATCAATCATGCCCCTATAATTCACTATAGCCTTATAAGCAAAATTTTCCCTATCAAGTACATAACTTTAGACTTTCACTTGTATGCCACCTACAAACATTGAATAATTGAAGTCAAATAAGTGTAAATTGCCAAATTAAAATATAAATACAAAGTTGATAATACTAAGACTAAATTCACTTATCAATCCTAAACCAGTCGTCTTTAAGCTTATGGGAGATGTTTTGATTAGTGAATATTGGCTCCGTGAAATGAGCCTAAATTATTTTTGTTATATTCCTAATGGGACCATAGTTAGATAAAGCAATCAACCTGTAATCAAACACATGATTGACATATATATAATGATTACAAAACATAACAAAATTGAATACTAAGTCAAAATGTATGAGTGACCATCACGATCGAGCAACCAAGATAGGAGCACTCTGCTAGGTGGGTTGCTTTTGGCTAGGCTTCTAAATATGCTATTCCAAATTTGTCATACGAAGCTACAAAGTGTAAGACTCTTGCTCAAGTAACTCATAGGATGGTGTTTAGCAACTAATTAATGGTTCTAATGCAATAAGGGTGGAGAGTGTGTTAAATGGTGTTGTGGCTGGTATGACACTTTGAGTTGTAAAAAATGACAATGTTGTCCTACCACCACTATAATAGACAACCGCATAACCATCCCTAATGGGAATAACTCTACTACCTCCACAAAATAAAGACATAGTAATCTAAAACAAATGAAAAATGAAAGTTAAACTAAATCTATAAAAGCATCAATGTTTAAACAATTACTAAAAAAAAACCTTAAAACTAAAACTAAATCCATGTAGGTATCAATTCTTATTTCTTTCTAAACCTAAAACTAAATCTATCTTAAAGAAAACTAAAACTAAAACTAAAACTAACTTAAAGCATACATTAATTTCAAATTCCTATTTCTTTCTTAACTCAAAACTAAGGCTATTAAATCCAACATCAATTTCAATTTCTAATTCTTTCCAAACCTAAAACTAAAACTAAAACTAAAAGCATACAATAATTTCAATTTTCTATTACTTTCCTAACCTAAAACTAATTTTAAACAACAAAGAAAACTAAAATGAAAAAGCTTTAAACAATTCATATGAACAAACAAAATAATTAAAATTAATCAACACATTATCCTCCAATAGCTATCATCATATCCTAATTTTACTCAATAAAAAATAACTAAAAATAAAAAACCTCAAATAATTCATATGAATTAACAAAAAAATTAAAATTAATTAACAAATTAACACATTATCCACCAATAACTTCCTATTTCACTTTTAAATGATCATATCCTAACTTTAATCAATAAAAAATGATTAAAACTAAAAAACCTCAAATAATTCATATAAATTAACAAAATAATTAAAACTAATCAATAAATTAGCACATTGCCCATCAATGGCTTCTTATTTCCCTTTCAAATTATCATATCCTAATTTTAACCAACAAAAAATAACTAAAAAAAATCTCAAACAATTCATGTAAATTAACAGAAAAATGAAATAATTAATAAATGAGCACATTATGACCATTGATTTTCTATTTCACTTTTAAATCATCATATCCTAATTTTAACAGTTAAAAAAACTAAAAATAAAAAACCTAAAATAATTTGTTAAAATTAACAAACAATTGAAATTAATCAATAAATTAGCACATTATCCACTAATGACTTCCTATTTCAGTTTCATCTATCCTATTTTTAATCAACTAAAAACCCTTAGAATCATAAAAACCACAAACCAGAGCCAAATCAGAAAAACTCGCTAATTAAATGCAAGAAATAATGTCATTGAAGTTGCTAGTGTGGCGGCAACAAGTAAGGAGGTCACTGGAGCTCACTATAGTTGTGATAGAGGAAAGAAAAAGAAAAAGAAAGAAAGGAAAAGTAAGAATTGTTGTTGTGACTTGAATATATTTTCAAGTTAACGATAAATAAATCTATTGCACATGCCTTTTAATGATATGGTGCATTCAATTTAATTAATGGATTTAGTGATGGTTACTTAAAATTCGATCATTAATTTATGAAAATATTCATTCTTGTGCTAACAAAAGTTCAAGTTTTGAACAAGAGAGTTCATCCCTAATGCCCATTGCTAATTTCTCACTTAATTTTAGCAATGGTTTTTAAAACATCCATTGCTAATTTCATTACCAAAAATTAGAATCCATTACCAAATATTTTTTAGGCCTATCCAAACAAGTAATCTATCACTAATCTTTTTTAAATATTTTTTCTTTTTAAAAAAATTTACATAATTAGTAAAGTATAATTAGGTTATTAAAATATAATATAAATGACATTTAAACAAATCTTATAACAATATAATTTTTTTTATATACAATAAGTATTAAATAATCCAAATTATGTGAGCACAATATTGCTCTTTTATACTTCTAAATAATTTGATTGTGTCTATAGGTAAGTTTTCCAATGACATTAATAATTAATTATTCATTTAATAATATCAATATATAAAATTTCATTGAAAACAATTACAAAATCACTTTTTATATTTTTTTTATTTATCAAATTTTAATATGCTAATGTTCACTTATTAATGGTTTCATTTTTTAAGTTATATATCATATACCTTTTAAATAGTGTTACTTTACTCTCTCTCTCTCTCTCTCTCTCTCTCTTTCTATATATATATATATATATATATCATTATTTGTAAGCTTTTAAACTTATAGTAACAATTAAATTATTTTAAAGGGGAATTCTTGGGTACTCATGTATATGATACACTATGGTACTTAAAGTAAATATGTGATAGTAATGCTTACACATAATTAACAAAATAATTATTTTTAGTGACAAAATGTAGTGAAGCCAGATCAATTTACCATTTTAACCTTTACCCATTCTCGAAAAAATCACACAAGTTAATTGAATTTGTAAGTGAGATAAAAGACACATCCAATCAAAACAGGTATAAAAATTTGGAAATTTTTATATTTTTAATTTTAATATTAACATTATAATCAACATTTTTTTTATTCTCACTACATTTTCTTTAATATTTATTCTTATTGTATATTTAATTATATATTTTATTTTTAATAGTTATTATTTTATATTTCACATACTATTTCTCTTTCTTTTTATTTGTTTTATTATATATTTTTTATAAAATTTAAATTTAATTCATCATTAATATAAAAAATTTGAAAATATTAGTACATAGAAAATAATATACCATTAAAAGTTAATAGTTTTTACTACTAATAATAAGAGCATCATTATAATTTTTAATGTAAAATTAATTTATATTGACATTTAATTAAATCTAAATTTTTTAATATTTACTTTTATTATTTATAACTCAAATCCTAATATTATTAAATAATATGAATATAACAAATATATTTTATTTTTATTACAAAAATATTTTTAATTTGTTAAATTTTTAATAAATAATTTATTAATTGAATTACTCAATTATATTCTCTATTTTCAACATTTTAAAATTAAAATTATTTCTTCAAATTTAATTTAATTTAATTTATTACCAATGTAAATTATCTTTACACTATCACTTATTCATATATTATTATATCAACAAAAACTATTGAAACTTTTTTATTGTGGTCAAAAGTTTTAATTACTTTTACATTTTCAATAATATATCTTCCATATATTTTTTGATTGTCTAAAATACTTTATATTATTAATGAATCAAATTTAAAATATTTCTTTTTATTATAAAATTATTTTAAATAAATGAAAGATATAATTTAACAAAATTACTTAAATATATATTTTATTTTCTTATAAAACATTTAACATTTTAAATGAAATTTATTTATTTTAATTTTCATCATTGTTTTTTAGTCAATAATTTCTTTTTTATTTCAAATTAAATATATATTAATTAAAAATGTTCATGATTTTTGAAGTTATGGTCTCTTTCTATATTTTTTTTCTTTTTTCTCAAATGGAATGGAAATTTATATTAGGGTAATGTTATGGAAATTTTTACTTTTTAACAGATTGATTATTTTTATCATTGATTATCTTTTCTCAAAGATCAAAATAAATAAAATATTAATATATTAAAAACAAACTAATAGTGCAAACACTTAGCCTTTTTTGACAATCTATTAATCACATTAGCTATTAACTCATTGAATTAGTTATTAATTAATAGTTAATTATATTAAATGATTAGTTATTTATATAAAAATATTTAGTAAAATCAGCTAATTATTATAAGATGTATATATGTAAAATAACATATAAAGATATATACATATTTTATGAATTATTTAAATATTTTTTTACTAAAATAGTATTTTAGATTATAATATATTATTTATTATATTAAAGTTTTTTAAAAAAATATGTCAATATAATTTATTATACTCATTTGATTTTTCTTTAAAAAATGAACACTTATAATTTTCTAGTTAAAAAGTACTTGTAATATTTTGGTAGATGGAATGACTATTAAAATCTATTTTATAATTATTTTTTAATATTAAATTTAAAATTCATATATTTATTATTGAAAATATTGATGAATTACACATTTTAAGTAAAAAAAATTATCTTTCACAAGTAATACCATCTCATTTTTTTTGGTAATATGTATTGTTTTTTAATATAAAATATATCATTTGACAAAATATTAATAATTTTTTCAATATATTGTATGTTATTCTCTATAAAATAAAATATATAGTCTTTTCTTTTTTATACAATTTTGATGGAAATGATATGATTATATTCATGTAATTTTGTCATTATAATATAAATAGTTTCATATAATTTATTATTATATAATTTTTATTTAAAATATAAATAATTATAATTTATTATATGTATTTAGATTTTTCTTTACGAAATAAAAAGTATAACTTAATGATTTTTATCTATCAAGGTTGGAAATATAAAAAATTTAATAATTATAGATAAAAATATCTTTTTCTATATTAAACATAAATCAACTATTTTAAAAACTTATTATTCCTAACTTTTTTAAAATGGCTATTGGAGGGCTAATAAGTTAATTAAAATAGTTATTTATCAAACACTCAAATGAGCTAATTAACTTAATCAAATATTTAAAGCACTCAAATCAATTAAAAATTGATCAAAAAATTTTTTGCCAAACATCCTCTCAATCTTTTAGGAGGTAAAACTTTTCATAACACTACCCTATACAATTACTTTTAACACTACCCTATACAATTACTTTTAATATATTTAGGAAGATTTAGTATTATAAAGAGTTTCGCCTCTTTAAGAGATTGAGTATTTATATTATTGAATTATTTTTAATATATTTATATTTATATTTTTAATTTTAATTTACTTATTTGGAGATTAAAAAAATCTAATAATAAAAATAATTAACCTATTAAAAGAGATGAAATTTCTTATAACATTACCTTATTATAAATTCTTATTCTATTTGAAAAAAGGAAAAAAAATGTAGGAAGAGGACAAATTGCCCTGATTTTCTTATAATATATTAATATTACTTTTATATATAGCTAGACATCAAAATCAAGAAAAAAATTTTAATTGATATATATATATATTTAATTTAAAATATAAATTAAAATATTGATTAAAAAATAATGATGAAAATTAAAATAAATAAATCTCATTTAAAAATTTAAATGCTTTTATAAGAAAATGAAATATACAATTAAGTAATTTTGTTAAATTATATCTTACATTTATTTAAAATAATTTTATAATAAAAAGAAAGAATTTAATTTAAATTTGATTCACTAATAATATAAAATATTTTACACAATCAATAAATAGGAGGAAGATATATTATTAAAAAATAAAAATAATTAAAAATTTTTATGACAATAAAAAAGCTTCAAGAATTTTTATTGATATAATAACATATGAATAAGTGATAGTATAAAGATAATTTATGTTGATAATAAATTAAATTTAATTTCAAAAATAATTTTAATTTTAATTTTCAAATATTTTTATTAAAAATAGAGAACATAATTGAGTAATTCAATTAATTAATTTTATATTAAAAAATTTAAAAATAATAATATTTTTAGAATAAAATAAAATATATTTTTATATCCATATTATTCAATAATATTATAATTTGAATTATAAATAATAAAAATAAATATGAAAATTTTAAATTTAATTAACTATCAGTATTAATTAATTTTATATTAAAAATTATGAACATGGTCTTATTATTTGTAAAATTTATTAACTTTTTAATAACATATTATTTCTTTATGCACTAATATTATAAAAAAAATTACATTAACAATGAATTAGATTTAATATTTATAAAAAATTATACAATAAAATAAGTAAAAAGAAAGAGAAATAATATATAAATTATAAAATAATAAGTGTCAAAAATAAAATATATAATTAAATATACAATAAGAATAAATAGTGAAGAAAATGTAATGAAGATAAAGAATTATTAATTATAGTATTAATATTAAAATTGAAAATATGACAATTTCTAAATTTTTATGCCTGTTATTTGCTTTGATTGATCCGTATTTTATCTTACTTACAAATCCAATTAACTAGTGTAATTTTTTCAGAAATGGGCACATGTTAAAATGGTAAATTGGTCTGGTTTTACTGCATTTTGTCATTAAAAATAATTATTTTGTTAGTTACGTATAAGCATTAGCATCACATATTTACTTCAAGTATTGCAGTGTATATATATGAGTACCCAAGAATTTTCCTTAATTAAATATATATTTTAAATAAATGCACAGAAATGAATTCAAATTTTAAAAAAATGGAGGTTTGTGGGGTAGAATCTGTTTTTGCTTTACGTAATACAACACGTACCGTAAAGTTTGATTTTTGACACCTGTATGGCTGTATCCAAGCTTCATAAGGGGAAAGGTTTGGCTGCATTTGCTTGTAACTTTTGTTTGTTACACACTTGTTACGTTGAATCGTCAAAAAACTTACAGCTTTATTTTATTACAAACTTTGTTGAATAGTCAAAAATTAAATTTTATATATTGTTTAACATAATTAAATATTATAAATTAATTTTATACTATCACCTATTCATAAAATTATATCAATAAAAATTATTAAAATTTATGATAAAAATTTATTATTACTAATTATTATTATATTCTTAATAACATGACATTTTCTTATTCATGGATAATATAAAAAATTTTATACCAATAATGATTCAAATTTAAACTCTTCTTATATATACATGATAATTAAACAATTCTAAATATTTATTAAATTTAAATTTAATTACTTATTATTGTAAATAGATTTTACAATATCATTTATTTATGTATTATTATGTCAAAAAATTATTAAAATATATTATTAATAATAAAAATATTAATTATTGTTCTTTTAAATGATGTTTCATCTTCTTGTTCATTGAAAATATAAAAACTTTAATGAATTAAATTTAAATTCATATTTATTATACGAGAATTTAATATAAAAAAACTCATTTTAAGTTCAAGATACAACACCTTTGAATATAAAGGAGGATTTAATTTTGATTATAATGTAAATTAATTTCAGAACATTATTTATTTATATATTTTTCACATAATTAAAATTTTATTAAATTTTTTTATTAATGGTAAAAATTATTAGTTAATATTAATTTTTTTATAAAGTATCATCTTTTTATTCACTGATAGTATAAAAAATTTTATATTGACAATAAATTAAATTTAAATTTTAAAAAAATTAAATTAAGTTTTTACTTCCAAATAAAATTTAGGTGAAATCTTTTAGATATTTGCAATAATTTTCTCTAAAATTATGACATGTATATTGGTTACCCTACTAATTATTATTAATAATTAAAAACTTGTTATTATAATAATTATTAATAAAAATTAACTCTAAAAACTATTTTTCTTTAAATTATTCTTCTTTATTAATATTTTACATAATAAATTTAATAAAACTTAAAATGGATTATTAATATATATATATATATATATATATATATATATATATATATATATATATATGATAATACAAAAAATAAACAAAAACAGAGAAAAACTTAAAATAATATTAGATGAAAGAAAATACAATATTTTGTTAAGAATTTAAATAATAAAAGAGTGTACAATATGAAAAAAGAACAACAATTTAAAGAAAATAACATTTTGGATTTGATTTTTTATTAATATTTATTATAACTATAAAAATATAAATTTTTAATGGTAATTAATAGGCCAATTAATTCGTATGTCATAATTTAATTAGAAAATTTTGAGGCAAATGCTTAAGAAATTTTATCTAAATTTTATCTTTTTTTAATTTATAATTTCTACCTTGTACTTTCTTTTCATATAATTTTATTTTTAAAGTTTATTTGTCTTTATAATTAGTTCTCTATCCTAATTAATTTAAAAGATTACACATGGAATGGTTCGTTTAATATAAAAACCGTTTATCTATTCATATAATTACATAATCATGACATAAAACGAATGTAGAATCCTAATAAAAATTTATTAAGAGAATAAAAGATATAATTTTAACTATACATATTTTTTCTGTTGTGATAAAACAATCAACTCAACATTTAAAGAAATATAAGAATAGAAGATTTATTTAATTCAATTGTGTATAAAATCATCCTTATAACTTTACATTTATAGGACATGTAGGTCATGAATTACAATTTTATACTAATGATTCATAATAAGAATTAAAACATAATTGATTATAATAAAAAAAATAACAATTGGCTATAAAAAGTGGGATAAAATATCTGCATAAATTATTTACCTTTATATTAATTATAATTATTCATAACATTTATAATGAATTTGGTGATTGTATTTTGTTTATCTCAATCTTTATTTCACACTACAATAATTTGTTATTTTAATAGATGGTACTTTATTTGTATGTCATCATATAATTATATAAATTAATAAAATATTATCCAAAAATAAATTCAAAAAATGTTAATTTTGTCAAACAATGATAAATGAAAATCTTTAAATTACGAGAAAAATATACTTTGCCTACTCATAATATGACTAAAAGTGTAGAAAAAAAAAGGTTCTCTTATATTTGTATTATTAATATTTTATTCATCTGCATACAGTTTTATGCAAAAATTATTATATGCAATTTACATTCCCCTTTAATAATCCTAATTTATCTTTAATTTTATCTAGCATTCCTAATTTAGTTTTTTGAAATTATGGCTCTTGGGTATCGTGTTAAGGGAGAAATGGAAGAAGAGGTGATATATATAAGATTTTTGAAGTTTCATTTCTATTTAATAGACAACAAAGGATAACTCAGAAAGGCATTTGCCAAATTCTATCACATTTAGAAGAAAAATAAATATGAGTGGGTAAAGTGTTGTTAATATTGCAAATTATATGTGGATTCTTTTTAACATTTTAAATCACAAGTAGGTAGGTTGGAAATAAAATCATATTATAAGTGAATAAAATGCATTTTTCCTTTAAATTAATAAGTATAGAAAGTTAATTATAAATAAAATATAGCTTTAAAACTTTAATTAAATAAATATAAATAAATATTACAAATAAAAATAAATTGAAAAATTAAAGTTTAATTTAAATTGATAAAAAAATTTATAAAATAAAATTTATTTTAGTTTAATAAAAATAAATATTGGAAGATCAAAATTAATTAACTTTATTTTAGAAGAATAATCATCTGCCTTCCATTTAAGGCTTGTCCGTGTCCTCCTTTTGGCTGTCTATAGGATGGGCCATGCAGCCTCATGGCTGCCAATTCTATCCCTTCATAACACAGAAAAAAATATCTGGTCATTGATCAATAAGTCAAATATATGAAGGGTTAAGATTTGCGTTGTATCTGATGCGACAAAAAAATTTATTTGTACCATAAATTCTCCTTTGAAAATATGATGCGGCAGGCTGTCCTTCAACATTACTCATTCTTGTCCAGAGTGTAAAAGTCGATTCATTAATGAAACTACTGTTGAAGTAGACAACGTGACGTAATAATTATGGATTAAAATCTTCTTAATTAATTTTATTTTTAATTAAAAATTTATATTAATTTAATTTTTATAAAATTAAAAATTTTAAATTTTAATTTTTATATAATACCTTATTATTACTTCTCACATATGAAAGTTAAAATTTTAAATTTTTTTATTTTATAATTGTTAAATTATTATAAATTTTTAATTAAAAACAAAATTAATAAGAATTTAACTTTATAAAAATTAAAAATACAATTTTACTCATAATCATAAAGAGGTTAAATCATTTAACAGCATTTTATCAAAAAATAAGATTATTTTTTTATAATAATAAAAATAATTAAATTATTAAATATATAAAAATTAAAAATTAAATTTTAAATGTAGTATAAGCTATAAAACCTTAAAATAACATTAAACATCTCTTGAGTCAAGACTCCCAATAAAAAAAACTCATTTGATAGCTCTATTTTAGTCATAATCATAGGGAGGTTAGATAATTGACTAGCGCCACCGGGGACGTCGGTCGAAAAAGTGGGGTCCAATGTTTACCATCAATAAGTTCCCTACAACACGTTTCCCACCTTAGTATTTACGTATAGCTGATACTGTTGGTGAAAGCCACTCTTATGCAATAAAATATTTTTAAAAATTTAATTATTGAAGATATAATATTAATATATTTAATTTAATTAAAATATTATTAAAAATATCCTCATTAAAAATTACATGATTAATACTATTAGATAATGATTAATGATAGTTACTAATAATAAATAATAAAGGACAGTAGTTATCGAGGATCGATAATATTTAATGATAAATGGTATTAAATTGTGACATCAATAGATATGTAAAATAGGATGGGAAGGGTCAAGCTCACAAAGACTTACTTGAATAAATTCATATTATAAATAAACATTATTGGTTGGGCCTGCAGATATCCTACATCTTTTTTTTTTTAAGTATATTCATAAAGATTAAAGATTGAAATCTTAAATATAGAAGAAAACACGTTCAAGTAGACACTGAATTGAGTTGGATTAGATATATATATTTATAAATTTCAATTCATTGGTTGAACTTTTTTAATGTAATGAATTAGTCAAATAATTTTAAAAATAATTATATTAGGCCTTTGCATATTGGATTAAGAATTGGGTTGGATTTAAAAAGTCTTTAAATACTTGAATAACTACTAAAAAAATAATTAAGCTTGCAAAGGCTTGTGAAGGCCCACTAGCTTGCCTTTATAAGCTTATAATGAAAGCAAACTTCAAAAATAAAGCTCAGATTGGCATATACCTATAGGCTACCCATAAAGCTTGCAAGCCTTTAGCCTATTTTACATTTCTAGTTATTGATTATTGGTGGTAGCTGGTGTTGATTATCGATAATAAATGATAATAAACAATACTTATTAGCAGTGAGTGGTGGCTGATAGCTGATGATGGTCACCGACAATAAATGATTATTAATGGTGGTTACTAGAGATGTATGGTGATAGATAATGGTTATTGGTAGTAGACAGTTATGAACAATAATTAGGAGTGACGAATAATAATCGATAATAATTATTAACAATAGGTGGTAATTAGCAGTAATCAATAATAATGGGTCTAATGGATGAGATGGTGATAAAGGGTGGTCATTATGGTGAATGGTGGCTGTTAGTCGGTAATGGTTAACAACAATAAATAGAAGTGAGCAGTAATTGATCATAATAATGCTGATCAATAATGATTAATAATGGAAGTTGATGATAAAGTCAAATGTTAATGGTATTAAGGGCTTAATAAAATTGTTAATAAAATAGTTTATTTATATTAATTAAATATTATCATATTTTAGGAACGTAAGATATTCATCTTTTTTATTAGAATATTTTGAGGAAATATTGTGCTAAAACAATTCCTAGGAATATAAATATTTTTTAAAATATTTTTTTTTAAATTTAAATCAAATATAAGAATTTCACATTCCAAAATCAATCCCTGAGTCATCAATTAGCCTATTATTAGTTATGTTTTTTCAATGTTATATTTTGTTTTTGCGATTTTCATGTTAGTTTTTTTATATTTAGTTGAAGTTTGTTTCCCATTATACTCTTTTTAATTATTTATTGTGAAATAAAAAAATAATAATCTTATAGGATCAAGTATGTAATGTATTTACCATAAATCTCATACATAACAATTTTATTAATTTTTGAGGAAAATATAATTTATTCCTTTAAACTTTGATTGACTAACAAAAATAATATATGAATTTTAAAATTTTACGCCTATCTTTTGAACTTTAATTAAGTGAAAAAATAAAATATAAATTTTAAAATCTTATATTTTACCTCCTAAATTAAAAAAATAGAGTGAAACCATTAGTTTTAGATTAAATTTAATAATAACATTTGTTGTCTTTTACTTTGTCATTATATGAAACCACTAGTTAATATAGACAAAGAAAAAACATAAATTTGGTGACAAATTCTCCATGAAAATCAAAGAGGAGCTAAGAGAGTAGATTTCAAAATTACTTTTAAAATTTGAAATAATATTTTATCTAAATACATTTGTTTTAACTATATTAGTTTGTTCAACTATTTTAAAACATGTAAAGTAGATCAAATATTAGATATCAAATTTATTATATCTCCATCAGATCAAAACTGTCATTTATACACTAACATTTTATATAGTAATTTATAAAAATAATTTAAACAAATTTTTTTTATAAAAATATTTAACTATATTGGTCAAACAATTTAGTTTTTAAATTTATAAATTAGATCGAGTTCATCAAACTTTTACAAATATGAACTTTAGAAACCTTTCAAAAAGAAACTTTCATTAAACATAATTGGATCAAACTTCAATATCATGTATTTTTCAAATTTTAACAATAGTCACAACACCTTCATAATTTTGAGGTGACTTACCCTATGTAATGTAAAAATAATTAGATCAATAAAGGTTTTTGTTAGATTTAATTTAAAGCTAATAATTTTTTTAAAAGTTTTAATGGATAAAGTGTAAGATTTTAGAGCTTATGTCCCATATTGATTACTTAGTTAAAGTTCAAGGGTATAATATAAGATTTTTAAAATTTATATATGATTTTTATCATTTAATAAAATTTGGAGGCAAATTTTATTTTTCCAAATTTTTAAGTCAAACTTTAAAGTGAAATCTTGTTAGTTAGCTTTTTATCATGATAATAATGTTTAACCTAGAATAATTGTTGAAGTGTCATGGTAAGGTATAAGATTTTGGACTTTATATATCATATTTATCATTTAGTTAAAATTTAGGGATAAAATATAAGGTTTTTCAAATTTATGTAGCATTTTTATCATTTAAGAAAACTTGAAGGTAAATTATACTTTTCCCAATTTTTAAGTTATGAAACTTTAAAGTGGGATCTTGTTAGTTAACCTTTTATTATAACAATAAAGAAAATTCTATAGTACACTACTAATACAGTTATAGATTAATGCACAATCAGATTTGATCGTTAATCAAGCATATAAAATTTAAATTTTTTAAAAAATAAAATTGATCAACGGCCAAAATCTAGTGATATACAGTCCACCACCTGCATAGCCTCTCCCTAACAACAATGTTTAACCTAGAATAACCGCTGAAGTGTTGGGCCTGTTGGCTAATCATACGCGTTTAAATCAGTAATAAAGAGAATTTAAATTTAAATGATTAGAATGCTAGGGCTTGGTACTAATTAGTACGAACTCAAATACAAAATATATCATTGGTTACAATTAAGACACGTGATTTAAATTTGACGGGACTGATGATTGTATTTAGGATTTTTCTTTCAATACGATTTCGGAAAAAAAGGTTGCATAATTTTTATTAAAATTATAACTCTCTTATAAAATTTATAATTATTTATATAAATTTAATAATTTTTAATCCTGAGATGATCCAAGGACAGACATTGCATGTGCACAAGAGCCAGGAAGGTGGAAAAATTTTTAGGAGGGAATGGGAATATCTTTAAAAAATTTTTGATTGAGTAGTTCGGGAGCTAGGATAGCCAGACAACCGATTAGCGAGTTGAACTAACTTTTTATTTGAACTCAAATTTTATTATTACACAAACCAAATTAAATTTAAACGAATTTTGATATATTTAATTAATATTTTCATCAAATAACAAAAAATAATAGTAGATTCTATTTTTAAACTATCTATTTTCCCTATATTTTTCAGCTGATTTTTTTTATTTTTTTCCTTCAAAAAATAGAAAACATAGTGATATTTAGGATATGTTATTTTGCACTAAATTTTAAGTATTAAATATACTTACTAGTAAATTTACAATATTTGAGTCGAAAGTATTTAGTTAAAGCAATATATAGTATTATATAAGGATTTTATCTTCCTTCACATCTTGGTTTGAATTCAAGACTTTACGTATTGTGATTAATGATTAACCACTCTTATTATATTAAAAAAAATTACAGTATTTAAATTTTTTTATTTGAAGCACTAAATTTAACTAATAGTTTAAATATTCTATGACAACATATTAAGATCTTATAGAATTTTAAAATTATTCTTGATTATAATTTTAAAAAAATTATATATGAAATTTTTATATGTTAGATATGTTATGAATATTTATTTATATCAATATCTATAAAATATTTTTAATTTATTTATTAAGTATTATAATTGAGAGTTGCTCAATTTCTAATTCTATCAAATAATAAATAATTATCAATAAGTGATAATTATCAATTAAAAATAATATCACTTGGTGTTTAAGGTATATATATATATATATATATATATATATATATATATTAAAGCTCAAGGTTGTAAAAGAGTTCTACACATTCATAAATAATAAAAAAAATTAATAAGAGAAGTTCCTCTTATATTACTATATTCTCTTTATTTATTCTCTATTATTCTAGTATTATTTTTATAATAGTTATCAGGATGAAATTTTCTTTTCTTTTCTTTTTTTTTGGCTTGAGTATTTGGGTTCTTATTTTATCTCTAAATTTATCTCTTCTAATTGATAATTTTTTAGAAACTGCTTTTTAGCACGTAATGGAGAGTAGCCATAAATTTAATACACTTTTAAAATTCAAGGTATATTATTTACTTTACTTTTTATCAGTTAGGTTTTTATTAGTATGAACTTTGTTCAAAGAGCAATGATACATACTTTTTTTAATTTACCAAAGAAAGTTCCTTATTTTCCTTTTTCTTTTTATAGTAGAGGTGCATTCATTACCTATTACTACTAATGTCTTTTATTATGTTAATTTGCAATTATATATCGTTCTAGAGCAGATTGTAAACAAATATCAAGTTGCTATGGTTGAAGACGTGCCTCAAATATTTGAAGCTGTTCGCCGGTACGCACCGGAGATGATTAAAAAAGAAAAAAAAATTGAAGATTGCCTAGAGCATTGACTCTACTTCTTCTCCTTGCTTCGTGTCATAGCTACTCATTCTTTTCCTGCATTAATTTGTTTGTCAAGTCAGCAACAGAAGCTTGTTATGGATTCAATTATATGGGCATTTCGACATATACAAAAAGGAATATTGTTGAAACTGGGCTAAACCCGTTTGAGATAATGAAAAAGTTTCAGGCTCTTGCAATTATGATGAATGACTTCACCATGAATTGTTAAATTGATTAGTTGACAAGAAGTGCTCCTGACCAGTTTCTCTTTATCAGCTGGCACACGATAAACAAGAAATTTTAAAGGTATACCTGGCAAGAACTATCTATATTGGATGCTATAATTTAATGGGTCTCGGAGGTACAATCATCTAATAATCTTAATTTTCAAAGCAATGTTCAATGACTTTTTCTTCTTAATTCATCTTGGTAAGGTGTGGTGGTCGTGTTTAATAATAAATAGCCCCCATTGATATTAGATCTTTTTGTTTGTGAATGGTGGGGCTGTTCTCCACTGTTTGTTAATTTGTAGCAATAAAACTGTCAACTTGATGATGAAACATCACAGGTCTAGAACCTTGAATTTGTGCAAGGAACACTCTATGTTTCATTAATCCATTTTACCCGAATTTTGGTTGAGAATTTAATTTGGCACCACCTAACTTTTTAAAATTGTTTGTTCTTTAAATTGGGTTTTTGTGCCTTGTGAAACTCTAGTTGCTGGAATGTTTATGTAATCATATTCTGGGGATTCAAAATCATCTTCTTTACAACAGATTATTTTATCCTCCTAATTTCTCATATATGTATTAAACTGCGGGCATTCACTCGATTGATGGGCATGGTATCCTGAAGATGACATATTTTTGTTTTATCAACCTATATGATGATAGTTATTGTGTATCTCCTTCCTAATGAAAGATCATGAAATTTATCCGACTTGTTCCACTACATTCCTTAAAATGAATGTCTTAATAATTAAAAAGTTTTGATGTGAATAAGACCATGACTATAATCAAGGATATAAAAAAGATCAAATTAATAATTACAATTATGGTAATTATGAGATTAATACAAATTATCACAATTATTATCTCCAAACATTGTAGAATAATAAAGAGAAATGCCTATATAATAAGGATTTAAAAAATTCAAAAAGTTACTAATATAATATGAAATGACATTTGTTACATATCTATAATATGTCCAAATATTTTGTAGAATTTTATCAAGTTTCATTTAAAGTGAAAGAGAAAAATGTTGAAGCAAATTTTGCTGATGATGTCCTCAACAATGATTTTTTATGATAGAATACATTTACATGTGGTAGATTCCATTGAATATTTTAAGATAAGAATTGATCATTTGATTGGTAATAGTAATGGTCAATTTTGTTGGCTATTAAATTAATATTAAAGATTTATGTCTCTTACAGATAATGCAACAAAGCACACTATTCTTAAAAATAGAAAATATTTTTCTCAATTGATGATTGATGAAAATTATGTTAATGTTAATATATTATCTAGTAGTACAAAGTTGGTTAAAAACTTCAAAGGAGTTAATATGATTTTACTAGGAGAAATAAAATGCTTATAGATGCATTATTGTCAAATAAGTCTCAAAGATATTTACTAAGTTTTAAATACATACGATAAAATAGAAGCTATTTTCAGATAATAGGATATTGAATATCTTTATATTATAATGGTTGTCTTAAGTGAAAAAAACATATTGGAAAAGTTTCTATCATTTTCTTTTGATATATATTACACATATGTAAAGCTGATTAAAAGAAATATGATTTAAAAGTTTACTGATTAAAATGTTTTCACTATTTTGCATGTTTAGATAGTCCATCTCAAATTAACAATGAAAAAGTCATTGAAAATTTACAAGGTTATTCATTAAAAAACTAGAAAATTTATTCAATATAAAAAAAATTTTATGCATTACTTATTTTCAAGGTAATTTAATTATAAGGTCATTGCCATCAAAAGTTAGGAGTAAATTTTTAATATTTTTGGGTTGAATATAATATGACATATATTGATTTATTTATCCATTATATGAACAACTTAAATATTTTATAATTTTAGTTAATTTCTAAACAAAATAGTCACATTGAGATTTATTATTAATTTGTAACCTAGTATTTGTGAGATTACTTGCTCATATAACTTGACTTTAAGTACAATTTTTTAATTATATGATTAAGACAATAAATTTTGAAAATATTGGTGAATTTATATCTAAAGTAAATCATTGGTTATTATGTGTCAATTAGAGTAACTTTTGAACATCTTAAAGTATGCTCTTGTATAAAATGATTTAGTTATAATATTTTTAATATTTCAAATTATTAACTGGGTCTTTGTTTAAAAGAATAAGATTCCATATATCATCTTAAGTAATATGCAACTTTACTTGTTGCAATACTTATATGCATCAAGCTAAAAAGTTATAATTGTTCATTATAATTAGCTTTGGGTAGAAGCTAAAAAGTTATATATAGAAAATTATAGAATGTGCAATATACTTTTACTCTACCATAATGCACATAAATGATCTTAACAAGTGATAGGGAACATTCATGAACTTATCTCAAAATTAAAGGAGAAAATATATAACTATAGAAATAATATGATATTCAATCATCTTGATTTTCATACAAAGTGATATGAACCATAAGTTCATAAAATGACTACTTTGTAAAGTATAGAAAATTACCAGATATTTTACCAACCAAATTGACATAAATAAAAATTATAATGCTCCTATTTAGATTGATGCCAAAATATAATAATCTACTTTTCAATGATAGTTAAGTTTTAAATATGCTTGAAGCATGATAAATCTATTAGTTATAAATACAAATATCCTTAAAATAAGGAATGAGTAAATAAATAAAATGGCTTTATTAAGTAATCAAACACTCATAAAAAGATTTGAGACATAATGATAAACTTCTAGAAGGAGTTCATGTTAGGTTTTGAATCAAATCACACAATGAAAAATTTTAAAATTTATTCCAAAACCTACGAAGGATCTATGCAAGGAATCATAAACCAATATTAGATTGTATACCTTTGTAGTGTGATTCAAATAGCTACAAAAGAGTTCGAATCCTATTATGTCTAAATTCACAAACATAGGAATAAATTGTGTTTCCTTCAAATGAACAAATCAATCACCAGTGTCTGAACAAACTGATCACTAGCCCTAACCAAATCAACACTATTATAGAAATATTGATTTACATTGATTAATAGACATCAATTTACAATAGCATCAATATTATTTTAATATAGCGACATTTTTAAAATTATATAAAAATTTAAGATGATGAATAAAAATATGATTAATGTCTAAACCTTGTATGGAAACTTAGAACATCAATTTTTTATTTAGCCATTATCTATAAGGTATTTCAAAAGTCATATTAGAAATAACAAATGAATAACATGTTGATTATAGTTCATAACCATTATCTAAAAGGCATTTTAAAAGTCACATTGGAAATTGCATATGCATAAGACATTGGTTTTATGCAATAATGGATGTATATTATTTTCTTATAAATTTTTAATGCATTTTAAAAGTCACATTGAAAATTGCATATGCATAAGACATCGATTTTATGCAATAATGGATGTCTATTATTTTCTTATAAATTTTTACTCTAACTCTCACTTTTCATATAAAATAATTTTGACATCTCACTCTCTAATATTTTATCAATATTTATTAAGTGATTGACCATTTTCATCATAAGATTATATAATATACTCTTGTGATTAAGGTAGAGAAAAATAAGTAACAAACTAGAATTAGCATTAACTATAATGATTTGGACATATAGTGTTTCTATTATTCTCTCATTCTAGTTTCATCAAAATAATGTACAATAGAATGGTCGTAATTTTCAATTTTCCTATTGTATACTCTTGATTGAAATGGAATAAAACTAGAATGGAAGAGTTAGTAGATGATAATTTGATACATAGTGGTTCTTCTATAATCGTACTCTACTTTTATATCGCCAAAGTATACAAATTAGAGAAATTTAAGCAACAAATTAGAATTTGCATTGTAATTGAAATTTTTGATAAATAGTTATTTTATTGTTATTTTTGTATACTCATATAGTCATATAGTTTTTTTATTGATGATTTATTGGTATAAAATAATGTTTCTTTTTACTTAATTATTTGTACTTTCATTAGGAACAAAATAATGACAATTAAAATTATATAAGTTTGTATAATCGTTTCTCTTTACTTATTTGTAAATTATTTTTATGTTAAAATTCTATAATTGACATTTGAATTAAATAAATTGGCAAAGAGAAGACATATCAAAACAAATATAACTTTTTATATTAAATTAGTTCAAAAATAACTTTCTTTTCATATTTATAATTTCTGCTTAGACATATTGTGAAATTTATATGAAAATCGTTAGTAATGTTAAGGCGTCAATTAAAAATACTTATAGCATCGATTGTTTACATAATAGAAATCTAAAGATAATTAAAAGATCTCTATTAAGCAAATAGAAAACAATAAAATGTCGATTTTGGGATTAATTAATGTTTAATATATTGACATTTTCTCCAAAACTAAAAATTTCTAAATGAAAGGCATTTAAAAAGAAATCTAAATGAATGGAACTAAAGATAACTAAATGAATGACATTTATGAAAAACCTAAATGAATAAAATTGAAGACGAATGAAATTTTATGAAAGTAAGGAAGTCATAATGTCGATTTTTTTGGTAGTGATTGTTGTTTAAATCCATTTCAATTATCGTATTAGTTCATTAACAACCTACACATATTTTAATACTTCATTGATATCTTAAGGCTTTAGAACCATATATATATAACCAAACTTATAGTGTTAATTTTAAATTAATAACTAATATCTAATAGTTTGCTCTTATTTTATAAATAGGACTCTTCCTACTTGTTTGAAATGAATTGGTAACCTATCAAAATAGCTCATCTTTCATTAAAAAGAGGGTTTCTTAGTTAGGGATATAGATCTTAATATTCAACATTACTAGAGCTATTTGAAAGGTTCAAGGATCTTTTAGAGTTTATTACAAGAACTTGTACCCACACATTGGTCATGAATGTAAGAATTTTACAAAGCATTTAGAGAGACTTTGGACAAGAATCCTTTTAAATGCATTATAAAATCCTTTTGTTCATTACTAAAAGTGCTAGTACAAAGTCCTTGGAAGAAACCTTAAAAGATTTCTGAATTTTCTCAATAGCTTATATAATGTTAATAGCACAATATGTACTTTTCATTTTAAAAACCTTCTCTATTGATGGTTTCAAAAAATAGTGCTATCAGAAAGTTATGGAACCAATTAGGTTCCTTTTAAGAACTTGTACCTCTACTTCAGTCAAAAATACAAAAATTCTATAAAGCATTTTGAAAGACTTCAAATAAGAATAATCCCAAGTTCTTTATAAAATATTTATATTCATCACTAAAATGAGGGTATAAGTGCTTGGAAAGAACTTTAAGAGATTCCAATAATTTCTTAATATTGAATACTATGATTTATATCATTCATCTCAAAAGTATTCTATGTCGATAGGTTGCAAAATTGATAGTAAATTATAGTAAAGAGAAGTTATATGTCCATTTTTGCATTAATAAATGCAAAAATGGTCAAGCAACTTTTCTTTTTGCTATAATTTATTATTACTTTATAATCACTTACACCCTTTAACTCAGAAGTTATCATGCAATATGAAGGAATTACAAATAGAGAATAACTACTTTTTCTTTTAATTTTTGTAAAGATGCCATCTATATTTATTATAAATGAAAACTCTATTATTCATTATAAATAATAATTTTTTCATTATATATATTCATTTTCTAATATGGAAATAAATAAAATGAAAAAATTCATTTTCATAATAAATTATCTCCTTTCTCATATGTTTCATTTCTATTCAATATATTCCAATTTGTGTTTGTCTAATGGTTTAAGAAAGATGTTGCAATGCAAAAAAAAATTAATGCTATTAATTTTAATTAAAGTATCAATTAAGAATAAAATAAATTAGTATATAAAATGATATTGGTGTCTTACAGGATTTAAACTTAATTTATAAAATTGTTACTTGTATATGTGTGTGTATGTGATATATATAAATTATGTTTTGGACTTTGGTTTAATATATATATTGTATATGTAAATTATTATTTGCTTCTAGTTTAATTGTATAATGTGTATTTGACCGTTCTAGAATGATTCTAAGAAGATTTTGGAATTGTTCTAGAATAATTATGGAAAAAGTTGTGGAAGCAAAGTATTATGATGTTAATTCTTGTTTAGTAAGTGATATTAAACATTACTTAATGTAAAAATTATAGAAGCAAAGAAGATATATTTTGTGTTTTTTAATATTATGACATTGGCTTTTATTTTGTAATCAATATTACTTAATGGAACGATGTTGCCATATTAAAAACAATGACATTTTTTACTTAAACAATATCTAAATTTATATTTAGGTGTTGATATTTTGTAATAACTAATGTGGAAATTTCCACGACAAATTTGAATTAAAAATGAAAAACTAAAGCATGCCATGAGTTAAAAATAAAAAAGAGTAAAGCGCAATATGATTTACAAATGTTATCTTAAAGTTCTTTTCACTTTAAAATAATTCTCTAACTATCAAGATATGTTCTCCTTTTAAACTTAAAATGCTTATCTTTATTTTTATATTTCTACTCACTAATTACTTTTTAAAACTAAAGCTTTGTTATCCCATTGCTAAATATGTGTGGATGTGCACTCTAAAAAAAATGTAGAATATAAAAGTAAAAAATTTGTTAGATCTTTATGTCTATTCTTCCAATTTAATTTCTTTCTTAACTATTGACCATATTTTTTTTGTTTTGCCTAGTTATCACTTTGATGCAGTTGTTATTAATTTGAGCAAGTAAAAATTTTAATCTCATTCATTTTCTTTAGCATTTTGTGGTATTATTTACTATTTATTCAAATGAAAATGTGCTATATCCTAGACCAATTTTTTATGAATGCTTATTGCATCCATAAGTATTGTATTTGAAAGGCTTTTTTAAAGATCACACACTTTATATATTGAGCAAGAAGTATAAAGACAGATTTAACAAAACATCCATCTCTTATTAGAGTATTTTGTATAACTTATCACCATTTTCAATCTTTTGTTATTTAATTTATTCTTTAAGATTGTTAAAATTAGGATTCTATAGAGTCATAAGAGATATTAGTTTCTACCTTTGGTTAGGAATACAAAGGAAATATAGATGACAAGGAGTGAGGAACAAGAGCATAGGGTTATGATTTGGAACGAAGGACTAAAGAACAAAGAGATGGGTTAATCTTGTTGGGGGACAAGGGAGTGTGAAATAGGAGGATAGGCTAGTTAGTGTAATTAGGGGATAAGACATATCATATTAGTTATTAAAATAAACCAATGTGAAATTACAGAAATTCAATTGTTTGAAAATAAATAATATTTAATATTATTTTCCTCAGTGATAAGAAATTAAATAGCATCAATTGTTTTCAATATAAAAACCAATATAATTTTTATATGTTACAATAGTTTCAAAACTAATATTAAAACTGCTTATATAATGATGCTTGATTAAACATTAGTTAATTTTTGAAATGTAATCCCTTGAACATATGATGCTAATAATTATTCTATAATGATGCAATCATAAATGCATGAACAAAAATGAATCCATGAACTAAACTGGAAAAACATACTAATTAGAATTAAAATCACAAAACATCATTTGAATAGCTAACATAACTATGGTATCTACACAAGCACTTAAATCTTTGATCAATATTAGATGGGATGACATATTCTCTAAATGTAGTGCTAGCTACTGGTTGTCTAGTTTTGATCACTTTTTCGATCCATACTTAATCAATCTTGGTGTTTTTCTATCTTATAGATGAAAACATAGGTTATTCTAATCTTAACTAAATATTTATCAAATCATGTGATCGGTTCTTGGATGGATATGTCCCTTTTTAAAGATTGATATCTCAGTCAAATAATTTTTTTAAAAGATTGATATCTTAGCCAGGTATTTCCTTTTAAAAAATTGATTAATATCAATCAGATATTATTATCTAACTAATGTATTATATCTTATAAATAAAATCTCTTTTCAATCCCCAAATCAAAACTACCTTAAGAAAGGAAATAATTACGCTTAAATTATTGACCACACCTAAAAATACCCTTAGATAGTAATCAACTTATATCTAGTGTCTCTTAATTATAGCCTAGTCATATTGCACTATTACTTAGGAAAGCCTCCTATTAAATTTATCCTTATTAAGTGTTGTAGTCTGATTAAGAGTTTTTACTTATACTATGATCCTAATATGTGATATATTTTTTATGTGGCCTTATAAGTTCTTATTATATTAGTAGTTATCCTAAAATTCTATTTTAATATCATAGATAGTAAATGACATCTAATAATACATAATTGTCACCCAAATAGTGAGAATATCAATGATTCAACATAACCT
Organism: Sindora glabra; assembly: GCA_020226215.1. NCBI lineage: Eukaryota > Viridiplantae > Streptophyta > Magnoliopsida > Fabales > Fabaceae > Sindora > Sindora glabra. Next base: position 52,034,960 of record CM035226.1, read on the forward strand.
TTCCATGACCAATGTTTTCTATAGTTTAGTCCCTTTCATCTTGGATATCCAAATTGAACTTGAAGTATGAAATGTGTTATCCTTTTTTACAATTCAATATATATGTTTCTTAATTCTTAAGTACATTAACAAAAATAAATTAATCAATATCACATATCAACTTATTTAAGCACAATCATGCATTTTATTATCTTACTTAATCAAGGGACCCATAAATATCACTCTTTCTACATTGGAAGAACAAAATCCTGTTTAAATCACTCATATCCTTCCATATAATTTATGGTACACCTAATCACTATCTTTTAGGTTGACCTTATTACAAATAATATTAGATAGCATTAAAGTACATGACTCCTCATATAGGAAACTATCGTAATTTTTTGTCAAAGGACCACATATATTATTGTCACTATGAGAATCACTTATGATGCTCACATAATGATCTATGTAACATTCTCATGGAAAGTTAGTCTAGTACATTTGTTCTCTAATATATACCTATAAGTTTGCTCAATATCTTATATCTATGATCATGGTCATAAGCCAACATTTATACTAATCTCTATGTATTATTATTATCCTAGTTTATAATAATACTCAATTAGGGACATTTAAAAATATTATTAACTATTCAATGGATAATTATTATATTTATTTATATTACACAAATATAACATTAAACATAATACTTAAAATACCTTTATAATGAACATGTAATTCAATGCATGCAAATACAATTATCCTATAATTGGCTACTAGAGCATACCCCAATAATCGTCCACTTGCACTAAAACCAATCGCTTATGTGTCTAATTCCAATTGGCCTAGTGTAACTATTATGTTTTCATTGCACTAAAGGCTTGCTAATAGGTCGGCAATAAAGCATATGCTAACAATTCAAGTACTTGAAATTTATAAAAATAAGAATATCTCAATTGATTGTGTCACCAATGAGAAAGATAGAACTAAACAAGAAATAGTTATCGACAATGTTTACTCTTATATACAATTTAATGCTTAAAATTTTGAAAAATAGTGATACACGAGGATCTTGAAATTATAGAATAATAATTATTAATCAAAAGAAAAATGAAAAAGATGTAATTTAAATGGAAATGTAAAGTTTAAATTTTCTTATAAAGTGAATAAACACCTAGAATGTGTTAAGTCTATAAAACAACCTTAAGGTGTAGAGTTAATAAGGTATAATTGTATAACTGTGTCAAGAAAATAAGAAAATTGAAATTACAAAAAGAAAATATTTTATGTAGCATAAGCATTTTTACTAAGATAGTAACTGGTTATAAGAAATATATATTTACATATGATGGATATAATTTTTGGGTAATATATCTAAACTTGATATGTGTCTGATGAATTTAATTATATCATATTACATGCATAATAATTGAAAATAATATTATATGTAAATTTGTGGAAGATTTAAGATAACTAAAGCATGCAATTTGAATTCTTGAGAAATATGTTTAATTAAATTTCAAAGATCTTTGTATATATTAAAACAATTAGGATGAATGTGATACAATCATCTTGATGAATATTTATTAAAAAAAGCATATAAAAAATTCCTTGTGTTTTTGTCAAGAAATCAAAACATGATTTCACTATAATTGTTAAATATATTAATGATTTGGATATTATCAAAACTCGTGTATAGCTTCCAAAGGCAATAAAATATTTGAAAAAAAATTATGTTTAAGATAAAAGACCTTGAAAATTTAAGTTTTGCCTTAGCTTATAGATCAAGCGTTTAAATAATGAAAAATTTATCCATCAATCAAAATGGAAAGATTTTAAAATATTTTAAGATAAATCGTATCTATTGAATGTCCTAATGATTGTTCAGTCACTTGATACTAATAAGGATCCACTTTGGACTCTAAAGAATAATGAAAAAATTTTTGATCATAAAGTACCATATCTTGATGTAATTAATACACTAATATAGTTTGCTAACAATGCATGTTGTAATATATCTTTTCAATAAGTCTATTAGAAAAATATAGTTTTTTTTCTAACCAAAAGATATTGGAATAAAACAAAACATGCATTTTGTTATCCTTGCAAAACAATTCATATGAGATTATTTTATTGGTATGAATTATAAGTCATAACTATTTAATTATATAGATGAATGATGTTTGACCCTCACAAATTTAATTTCATATTATTATTTATGTACTTGTGATGATGCATATATATCATACTTCTTGATATGTTTTGTGAATTTCAAGAAAGAAATTTTAACAAATTCATATAAAGATAATGTTATGTATAAAATTTTAATTGGAAGGATAGTGCATTAAAGGAAATAGGTTTTTCTTATACTTATAAAAGGATTATGGTAGTTAATCATGATAATAAGTTTACTCAAATGGTCCCTAATTGAATTATTAGTAGAGATACTAACTCATATGTCTTTAATAATATTCTTAACAAGGAGAATGAAGCTTGTGTTGCACCTTTTTTCTTTGATCATGGATTTTTCCTATTCAGTTTTCTTAACAAGATTTTTAATGAGACAAATGATTTGCTAAAAGAATGATATACTCTATTTCTTTCATTGAAATTTTTTTCCATGGGTTTTTCCCACCAAAAGTTTTAACAATGCATATTCTTTACAAAATGAACATTTAAAGAGGACTATTATATATATATATATATATATGTATGGATGTATATAAAATATCTCTAATTTTATCTATTAGTTATTGTAATTGAGATTTCTTCAATATCTAATTATAACTAATAATAGATAATTATCAATAAGTGATAATTATCAATTAGAGATAATTGCTAATTATGATAGTTATCAATTAGTGCTTAAGAGGTTTATAAATATTGAAGGCTGTGAAAGAATTTTACATATTCATGAATAATCCCTTGTTTGGTACACTTTAAAATTAGAATTCATTTCATTTTAAAATAAATTTTATTAAAAAATCATGTTTGGATTTAAATTTTTTAGATTTCATTTTATTTTAAAATATTATTTTAATTATATTATTACTATTTTGAAATCTCATGAAATTGGATAAGATTTGATAGGAATTCATTTTATTTTAAATGTAATATTTTAATTACCCTTAATTTTTCAAATTATTAATAGTTATCTCTCTTTCTTTGAATTTTCTCTCTCTCACTCTTAAGAATAATATTATAAATATAAATATTTGAAATAAATTCCACAAGTTTTAATAAAGTTCCAAACAAAAAATTTCATTTCAAAGTGAAATGAAATCATATTTTATATAATTTATCCCAAATAAAAAAATTCATTTAAAAATAAAATAAAATTATTTTTACTAAAATGAAGTAAAATGAATTCTATTTTTTAGTGTGCCAAATAAAGAGTAAGAGAAACTCTTATTGTATTATTATTTTCTTTTCATCCATTTCTCTATCATTTTCACAACAAAACACATTTATTCAACAAAATTTCATTAAAATAAAAGCAATAGTTGATTGCATTTAACAGTTAAATAGATTCAACAAACTTTCACTTAATTTAATCTTTAATCTTAACAAATGAAACTAATAATAATTAAGTTTAAGTTTGAATCAAATCAATTAAAAATTAAAGGGATGTTTTCAAATATATTTATTATACTATCTTTAATATTTATTTCATTTTCAGACATCAAATTAAGGATGGGCTTCATGTTATCCCTTGGGTTCCAAAAATTTAGGGCAACATGGCACAATAAAAGCCATTGATTGAAAGCTATAAGATCTAAACCATTAAATTATAGATAAGTGATGATAAATTAGAAATGAGGGTGTTTGAAAAATGAGAAATACATTTTATCCCCCCAAATCACAACTTCTATTTTACCCATATATATATGTATAGAATGGTGTTGTTGGAGACAAAAATTTAATATTGTGTGAACATATCTGATGATTAATTTCGAAACTACCAACTCCATTTGAAAATTATATTTTAGTGTCATTTAAAAAAATATTCCTATTTATCTATTGTTTTTAAAAAAAATAAAATTGTATTTAACATTTTCTTTCAAATATTTCTATTATTTAAATAAATACTCAAAATTTTACTTACTAGTTAACCTTTGATACAGGATGTATTAATATATTATAATCCATCACTTTTAAAATTAAAGTTGTATATTATTTTCTTTAATTCTTGTACATTAATCTTAAATAATATCTAAAAAAGAATGAAGGAATAATAATGTTACTTTCATTTTTATTTTTGCCTTTCTCATTGAGAATCCCACTCTAGTTTAACACTCTATATTTGAGGGTCGGAAAATCTATCTATGTCTAATCTAAAGTTGGGTTTAATTTTTTTAAGATAAAAATGTTATAGGTTTTGAAAATGAGATTCAAAATTTAGTTGAATTTTTTATATTTATTAGATTGTATTTTAAAAATTTAATTCATTATCCTGTATTTAATAATAACCCTTTATTTACATTTAAGATCTAATTTCAAATTTTATTTTTAATACATACAGTGTTACTATTTTTAAAAATAGTGTTGAAGTAAATGTATGAAATATTTTCGGAATTAACGATGTTCCCACAGTAACTTTTCTGGTGTAACATTGCAACCCATATTTTTAAGAGGAATTAATGATTCAATGGTCATCAGTTCATAACAATATGAGTATGTGGAGTCCGTGCAAGGTAGGAAACGAAAATTTTTTTCCATAAAATATGGTCATTATCATCGATTCAAATGAAAATTAGATTTATTAGATTGTAAAAATGATTTTAAAATAATATTTAACTCTATTATATCATTAGTGACATAGAAATTACAGTAAAATTCTTATCATATATGAGTCTTGAATTGAATATATATACAATATTATTTTTTATACATTATATATATATATATATATATATATATATATATATATATATATCTTAGGTCATGTCTATTCTTATTTTCTTAAATTATAAGTACTTATATTTACATTTTATGTGTAAAATACTTCAAACTTTCACTAAAGTATAATAATTTATCTTTCTTACATTTTATTTCTTAGATAATTTTAGCAATATTTTTACTATATTTATTTTTAGAGTTTATATTTGATTTATTGTCAATGTAAATATTTTATATTGTCAATAAATAAGAAAAATACATGTCATTAAAAAAATAAAATAATTAAGAATTTTTAATGATAGTAAAAAAATTTTAACAAATTTTTATTGGCATGACAACACATAATTAGATAATAGGGTAAAGTTGATTTAGAATGACAATGAATTGAATCTAAATCTTTATTTTTATGACACAAAAGGGTCCTTGGTTCATTTTAAATTTATAATTTTTACTTCAACTTTTATCTATTCAATCATTTAAACTAATTTTACATAGTACATAATAATTATTTAACTTATAAGTATTTAAAAATTTTAAAAAATAAAATATATTATAATTATTATTTTTTAATTTATGTAATAACATTTTGTATTTGCATAAAATTTTGCCTAAAAATAAAAATGCTAAATCCATCCTAAGTTTTACCCAATCAAAAACTCCTCACTCTCTTTAATAATGAATAGGATCCAATAGTAATGATTTGTCCAATTTAACAAACAAATGCAGAGGAGATCATGTTACTTTCATATGATGGGGAAAGTTTTGCATTTTTTTGTAATTTCGATGCATCAAATTTTCTTTACACATGAATTTATCAACTTCAACCACCTACCCTGTGTTCTAGAACCCATATTTTTCAATAGACACCATAGGCAGCCTCTCAAATTAAATCTCTTTTTTTCAAAACCAAAATCTTTTTCAAATATACTTCAACAGTCTACATCTACATTAAACGGAGAAAACAAGGGTCTGTTTGTTTCTGTTTTCGTTTTCGTTTTATTGTTTTGTAAAACAGTTTTGAAAAATTGTTTTGGAAACAACTTTTAAAAAATAAATAGTTAAAAAAAATCTGTTTGGAAATGAAAGTATGTTTTTTCTCCCTCCCCATTTCTTTATCTAATACTTCTGCGTTTTACTCGTTGAGCCATTTTTTTTATTACAAAAATGCCATTAATGAGAGAAAAAAAAATAAAAAACAACTTGAAGTTGTTCTGATTTTTTTTGTTTTTAAAACACTTGTTTTAATAAACTATTTTTAAAACTTGGTTTAAGAATATTTATCGAAACAAATTTTCTTGCTTTTAAAAACAAAAAAATACAAAACTATTTTTAAAAACATAAAACAAACAGGCTGCAAGATTCCCTTTCCCCCTTTTTTATTATTTCTATAAGTTATGTGTCTCTGCTTCTTCAGGGCTTAAGGAATTTTAATTTCCCGCCCAAAGTTTTTTTTGCTTTATTTATTTATATATTTCTATTTCTATTCTATTTATATATTGATTTTATTTTACATAATTTTGTTTATTTATTTTATTACTTCATTACATTATATACATATTTTTATTTTATATTTATTTTATTATATATTTTTATGTATATTTCTGTTATTTACAATTCTAATGCTAATATTATAGATATAATGCAATATATTTTATTTTTATTATAAAATATTTTATATAAGTTAAAATTTTAATTTAATGAAATTATCTAATTAAATACTTTATTTTTATGTTTTATATTACTCTATGATTCACCTGTTTTTTCTCTTTTTTTATTTTATTGCATGATTTTCTTCTTTTCTTTTTTTTGGTATTTAAATTTATTATTTAGAACTCAAATACTAATATAATTAGGAAGTAAATATTTTATTTTTACTATAAAACTATTTAAAATAAATTAACAGATCTAATTAAATTGAATCGCTTAATTATATATTTTAATTTTGGCTTTTATATTACTTTACAGCTTACTCATTTTTTTTTCATTTTTATTTTCTCAAGTACATGTTTTTATTTTTCATATCTAGTATTATTTAAAATTTAGACTCTAATATCATATAATAGTATAGATATATATCATGATATATATAATTTTGTTATAAATATACTCTAAATAAGTTAAAATTTTAATATAAAAGGCATTCATTGAAATAATTTATTGTAGAGTACATTATTTAATCAAAATTTTGGCTTTTATATTACTTTACAGCTTACTCATTTTTTTTTCATTTTTATTTGTTCAAGTACATGTTTTTATTTTTCATATCTAGTATTATTTAAAATGTAGACTCTAATATCATATAATAGTACAAAAATATATCATGATATATTTAATTTTGTTATAAATATACTTTAAATAAGTTAAAATTTTAATATAAAAGGTATTCATTGAAATAATTTATTATACAATACATTATTTAATCAAAATATCTAAAAACTAAAATCAAATTTATTTCTTTAAATTTTATCTATATTATCTTAATATCAATTTTTAAATATTATATTTCAAATTAAATATATACAAAATAAGATTTATTAGCACTTTATAAATCATGGATTATTTCACTCTCTTTTAGCTATTTTATTACATTTTTTATGCTCACTTGTATAGTTTAGATATTAATATTATTAAATAGTATAAATACAATATATTTGTTGGATTATGGTTTCGGATAGCTTAAAAGGATCCATAACCCAATCTATAACCTTATTCATGAAATACTTATAAATAAGTAAAACAAAAGAAGTTAGGAGTTGGTTAATAAAATATTCATCAAAATCTTTAAGAAACTCTCTCCTTCTCTCTCTCTCTCTCTACATATAAAAAAGAGATTTCGACTGTGAATAAAACTACTTTTCCTTGTGATTGTCAATATGACCAGTAAAAATAATTATTAGATATTTAATCTTCTGCTACAAATTTCTAATATTTTAATATTTATGAATCTAATTCATATCCTTTTATATTTCTAATATTGATATCAAAGTATAATTATTTATTTTTCTAGTCCCTTCCAAATCTATGCAAATATACATATGCATGTCATTTGTGTAAATGACAATTTTTTTTTAGATTCTTTTTATTGTCATTACCTATTTTTATAATATTTCATTTGACGTGACATGATATGAATTTTCTCTTTTGATATTTCAAATATATTTATTATAATAATATAATAATTTATTATTGTCAATATTTTTGTATTATCTTTTAATGGCAATATTATATAGTTATATGTGCAAATGGCAATATTGCACTATAAAAAACTTCATCCATTAATGATATCACATGCAAGATGATAACAGCCATTCTTTGCCCCTATGATAAGAATTTTTTTTCCTTTGATTCAATTTTTTTCTTTAAAGGTTTCTCTATAAAAAAATTGGTTTTAAGAACGTTAAGAAAGGTTACTAAAATTCAATTGAAAAACATTTAAACTCAATTTTGACACGTGGCGGGCATACGAATGAATTTTGACACGTTAGCCTAAGATATGCACCATTTTGGGAGAAACTGGTAATCGGAGAAGGGTCCCATTCAATTCTAAAGTGTACAGGGATGCACGGTATAGGTGGCTTACTGTCGAAACCCCAGAGACGTAGCTGCTTAATTGCGGTAAGGTTAAGTGTTTGAATTGACAAGCGAATAATAAAATATCCCACACGTCTCCCGTGAGATAAGCCTAGGGTGATTATTTTTATTAAAATTAACAGAACTTCCTTCCCCTGTTATTTGTTGCGTTTGCAATTCCCAAAATACTTGGTGTTCCACATGTACCGCGCGAAATTGAACCCTCCCCTGCATCAAAAAATGGTTAAAAACTGTCATATAAAAAAGGGGTTAATTGTCGAAAAAAATTGTAATAAAACAGTTTTAAAAAACATTTAAAAAAATAATAGTAAACTGTCAGAAGTGGAATTTGAACCCACACCCTAAAATTTGAACTTGGCAGCTTAGATCCCTCAACCATCCTTTTCTATTATGTTATAAGCTGTCCAATAATATTGATATATTATATTGGTATATGGTAAAATTTTGCTCTCTCTTTTTTGCACTTTGAATTATTTTTTTCATGATTTTTTGTAAGAATTTTTTTTACACACTATTTATATGATGTATGAATTTTTTTTGGGCAAAAAGTTTTGATAGACATTTTTTAAGCATAATTTTTGTGTAAATTATTATTTTGAAGATCTAATTGAGTTCTTTTTATATATATATGTTACAGAAATTATGGTGAGACTCATACATACATCAAGAATCATATAAACTCTAGCTCAAAAGATAAGAAGTCAATAAGTTGACTACTAAGCTTAAAAATCTTTAAGTTGACCTAAAAGTTTATAATTTTTTTTTTTATATTTTTTAAATCATATTATCAAATTTCATGAAGTTCAAAACTAGATATGTGGTAGTGTTTTAAAGATGGACATGAATTCAAAGAAATTAAAGGCCTTATGAAAAGTCTTACCGTATTAAACTATTTAGAGTATAAAAATTACAGACATAACCAGACTATTTTCAAGTATTATCAGCTAGATAGAAAATCTTATACCAAAATTGAGTTTCTCTAAAAGCTATATGATATGTTTGTTGCCTCTTTTCAACACAGAATCAAACATTTGAAAATATTGTAATAATTGTAAACTTTAGGCAGATGTTTGGTATATGATATTTTATGTAATTTATTTATTTATTTTTAATGTATTATATTATTGAAATATGTTTCAATTTGTGTAATTTTTTTAATTGACATTGCATATCTATAAATTCTTTTATTTAGTATACTTTGCCTAATTAATTATTTTAGTATTAGCCTCATTAGAAATTAAGATGATGATTGGAAATATAATGACCTTTTGACTCTAAACCCTACATGTGAACTAGTCCTAACATAGTTAATTAGAGTTAAAGTAGACACATATGTACAGCTAGACATTAATTATCTGTAATTCTATCTATATATAGAACTACATGTTTCTACAAATACAATGGCTACTACTTCCAAAAATATTATTGCTAAACTCAATAAGGGTGAGAAACTAAATGGTGACAATTACAAAATTTGGAGCATAAAAATTTAATTTATGTTGGAAGAGTAAGAAAGCACTCAATATTGTCTTAAAAAGGCTTGAAGCAGGAAACATAACCTAACATAAGCGGGACCAAAAGGCCTATGAAGCCTGAAAAGGAAGAATTCTCTTCTTCACATTACATTACTAAGCAGTATGGAGAATGACACCATGTGAGAATTTAGGAATTACAACTTAGCTAAAGACATGTGGTTCGCTTTGAAAAATAAGTTCGATGGAATATTTATGATCAAACTAAGATCTCTCATGATTAAATTTGACACTTACAAAAAGAAACTTGAACATTCAATGAAAAAATATTTACAAGAAATGTCAAATATGATCTATGAACTAAAGGATACAGGTCATGTGTTGACTAATGAGTAATAAGTCTAACCTATAATTCACTCATTGCCTCATTCCTAGGAGCATATGAAGATGCATTTAACCCATAATAAAAACATCTAAATGATGGATGATGTTATGTGCTATCTTAAGCTAGAAGAAATGTCAAATATAATCTATGAACTAAAGGATGCAGGTTATATGTTGACCAATGAGTAATAAGTCCAAGCTGTAATTCACTTCTCGCCTCATTCTTGGAAGCATATAAAGATACATTTAACTCGTAATGAAAAGATCCAAATGATGGATGATATTATGCACCACCTTAAGCTAGAAAAAGAAAGACTTGAGGCTGTTAAACCTAATATAGATATGTATATGGCTTTATCCAACTCAGGAAAAGTTTTTGGGTAAAAGCACAAACAAAAAAATAGGTCGTAGGATGTAAGAAAAAAGGCAGCTCATTTCAGCAAGAAATCAACAAATAACTAACATGTAAAAAGAAAATATCCTTTTAAGAAGAGTAATATAGCCAAGGTTAAGTGCTTTGATTGCACTAAGAAAAGGCATTTTGCCTATGATTGCCCTAAACTGAAGAAGGTATTAAACTATACTCAAGTTAGTAAACTTTATGTAGCTAGTTTTATTTTTCAAACAGATTCTCATTCTTTGTAGATTATAGACTTAAGGGTAATGGATTATGTAGCGAAAGATCAAGACACTTTTGTGGAATTTTGGCAAATACCATATGGAGCAAAATGGATCTTTGTTGGAAATAATGCACAAGTCGTAGTTCAAGGAATAGGCATATACAAGTTAGTATTATGAGGTGGCCAAACTCTACTATTGCATGATGTTTTATATGCACATTAGATTTACCAAAATTTAATCTTTGTGTTAGTTTCGTTAAAACTCGATTTTAATTTGTATCTTGTTGATGACAATATTGAATTATCTTTAAGAATAACTCATTATGGATCTAGTTATATAATAAATGGTTTTATTATTATGGATACTAATTATTATGAATGTAATCTTAGTTATTCTATATTTACAACGTCATATAATTTAGAAATTGAAGCAAATGTTTGGCATGTTTGACTTGGTTATATTAGTCAACATCGTATGGACAGGCTAGCTAAAAAAAGGTTATTGCTTAATTATGACAAAGTAGATATATCTACTTGTGAGCATTGCTTAGCTGGCAAGAGTACTAAAAAAATCATTTGGAAAAAGAACTAAAGCTAACTTTCTTTGCAATTAATTCATTCTGACATATATGATTCAATGAATGTGAAAGCCAAGCATTAAGCTTTCTATTTCATCACATTTATATATGATTTTACATGATTTGGTATTGTCTATTTGATAATGCATAAATCTGAAGCATTAAGTTACTTCCAAAGCTATATGAGCTTAGTTGAAAATCAATTAGATAGAAAAATAAAAGCATTACAAATCGATCATGGTCGTGAGTACTAGTTTAATCACTTAAGACAATTATGTGATGAAAAAGTGATTCAACATCAGTTGATGAATCCATGTACTTCTCAACAAAATAGTATTGTAGAAAGATAAAATTGAGCACTCTTAGAAATGGTTAAGTTTATAATGGCACAAGCAAATTTGCCTATCACTTACTAGGGTGATGCACTTTTAACTGCCATATTTATCCTTAACTATGTGTCTAGCAAATTAGTTCCTACTACGCCATATGAGTTATGGATGAAGCAAAAACCTAACCTAAGTATTTTATAACCTTAGGAATTTGGGCCTATGTTCTAGATACCTCACACCCACATGACAAATTTGGTGCTCGAGGAAAGAAATTTATCTTTATCAGATACTTAGAACATTCGAAAGGTTATGTATTCATTGATGAACATGATAATGGGAGTCTTACAAAATTTGAATCATGAGATGTCATATTCTTAGAGAATAATTTTCTTAAATAAGGCCATATAAATCAAGACTTATCCTTATACAAGGCCATGGATACAAGTGCTTAAGATTCATTTTCCTCTAGTGAGAGAATTTTATGGAATGTATCTAATTTCAAGTGTGAATGATAGTGATCTTGATTAACGTAGGAGTAATCCAAATAGGAATACTTAAATGAATAATAATTCTAATCTTAATAGGAGTAATTTGAGGATCCTTGAGAAATATATTTTTCCAAAGCCTCGGTTGCGACATAGTGATAGAAAAAGTATTCCTCATTGTTATTTTGACATTAAAGGTGATAAAGCCTTTGTGGCCATTACACAAGATGAAGATGAGTTAAGAAATATTGTAAAGGCTCTCTCTAGCTCTAATAAAGAAAATTAGATAAAAATAATGGAGGAAGAGATAAAGTCTATGAGAACAAATCAAGTTTAGGAACTTATTGATCTTTTGAACACACATAAAGCCATTAGGAACAAATGAATTTTTAAAATCAAACTCAAAGCTGATGGCACTATTGAAAAATATAAGGCTAGACTAATAGCAAAAGGCTACACATAACAAGAAGGAATAAATTATTAGGAAACCTTTTTCACCTGTTGTCAAATTCATCTCAATTCATTTGATACTGGCTATAGTTGCTAGTATAAACCTTGAATTATATCAAATAGATATAAATATTATATTTCTCAATAGAGATTTGCAAGAGGAAATCTACTTGCAATAGCTTATAGGTTTTATCAAAAAAGGCCAAGAAAACAAAGTTTGTAAACTTTTAAAGTCTATATATGGCTTGAAACAATCTTCAAGACAATGATATATTCATTTTTATAATATGATTGTGTCAAATAATTTTATCATAATTAATGAAGATCATTACATATATACAAAAAGGTCTAAGGATAAATTTATAATTTTATTATTATATGTTAATGATATACTTATAGTTACAAATAGCAAGAAGTATATCAATGAAATTAAAGGATGGTTATCATCTAATTTTGAAATGAAAGATATAGGTGAAGCTGCATATATTCTTAGAGTTAAGATTTCAAGAAATCATTCAAAAAAATTATTGTCTCTGTCACAAGAGCATTATATCAACAAAATTCTTATATGATTCCAAATGCAACATTGTAAACCTATAAATACTCCTATTACTAAAAATGAAGGTCTAAGCGGAAGAATGAATCCCAAGACTCCACAAAAAGAAACATATATGAGAAAATTTTCCTATATAAGTGTAATTGGATGTCTAATATATGTAATGATGTGTACAAGATTAGATATCTATTTTGTTGTTAGCATGGTAAGCTAATATTAGTCCAACTTAAGCCTAGCACATTGAAAGTAGTTAAAAGGATACTAAGATATCTAAAAGGTACTACCGACTATTCATTATGTTACAAAGGAAATAATCGATAATTAAAAGTCTATAGTAATGCTAATTGGGGAGGAGACTTAAATGAAAGGAAGTCTATCTCTCACTACAAGAAATAGAGCTTTTAATGATAAAAATTCAATAACAAATGAAATTTTTGTCACTTAAAACAATATTTTAATGACAACATTTTACAATTGTCACTGAAACATCAATATTAATGACAAGATAAGTTATAGTCACAAAAATCTTAATTTTAAGTGACAAGTTTTATTTCTTGTCACTGTAACTATCATTAAAAAATTAATTTTTGAATTCACTGAAAAAAATAGTGACAATAAAATAATGTTGTCACATATGAATTTTAGTGACAAGTCAATCTTGTCACAACAAGATTTTTAGTAACAAAGAATATTTCATTATCACTAAAAATAAGAATTAAAATTAAAAGCAAAAAGCCCAACCCATCCCTATCAACACAGATCACACTATTGAAAGAAATACAAGGTATTCTTCAATCTTCCATGGTTGCACCACATTGTTGCACCATAGTTTCTGTGCTTAAGGTATTTTCAACTTTTACGTTCACTTATCTTCAAACTTTATTGTCATTGTGCTTAAGATATTTCCTCTCACATTTTCAATTCGACCATTGTTGCTTCTTTCTGAGATATCATTTTTGAAAACTAGTGCCGATTCTCTTATTGACAAATTATTTTCATGCCCAATTTATTAAGATCCTAATCTTCTCTGTAAAGTTTGAGCTCTAATTTATATATTTTAGTTTTACATGATAATATCAAGTTAAGCAATTGGTTTCTCATTTTTGGATTTATTAGGGGTTCAAAGGTTCAATCCTCTTTTATTCTCATTTTTTTCTTCTTTACAAAATCCTTGACATTCAATCGTTTAGCTCTACTTTCTCTACCTCTTGTCACGAATCAAAGAGATGGATCTATGAAGTTATTGGACATGCATCCAAATATGGTATGTTATCATCAAAATCTTAGTTGTTCATTATTCTATTTTTCTCTATGTATTTTTTAATTACGTTCCTAGATTTCCTTTATTTTCTGTATAATTGCATTTTTCAATTTCTCAATTACAGGAAAGTTTTAATATGCCCACCAAGTGTTTGATTTTTTGTCGAAGCACCAGAAAAAAGTGTATGCATAGGAATTTTTATTTTATTGAGAAAATTTCACCAATGAGAGTCCCTTAGTAAACTTTCCTTTAAGCAATCAATTTTTTGAAATTAGTACATCAATGGAATGGAAATCTTGTTTTTCTAAAGTCTAGAGTCTTGGATTTTAAATTTACTTGTTTATGGTAGACAAGGTTAGGAAATTTATAAAAGTAACTTAAATCTAAATATTTGTAGAGAGGTAAGGTCATTAACTTTTCTTTTTTCCTTTATGAAATAAATTTATCTTGAAAGTAAACAACATAGAAGTTGTTAGAATCAATATACAGGCAAGTGTCACCTATCTCTATTTATTTTGGAAGCTTATTATTTACTTTTTCATTATGGTTAAAGTTAGTGCTACTCACATCAATTAGATGTGAGTTTTTCCTCTTTTTTTTAGTGATATTGTTGTTAATGATGCCTATATACTACACTTATAGACCAATTGAAGCTTCTTTGAAAGAAATAAAGTTTTTAAAACTTAGATCTCCTTTATATTTCCATCTAGCACATTTGTCATGCATCCATGGAAATCTACTTATCCTAATCATATATAGAAAGTTAATTTTCCTATTTCTTTGTTGCTTTGTGATTTAATTTTTCTTACTATTATGTTATTGAAAGAATTATTTATGTTTTGATTCTTTTGAATGCAGACATGTATATATTCTTTAAAGAATAAGATTCTACTTGTTAGATACAATAAGGGTCATTGCTTAACTCTTTTTGATCACCCATTTGTTCATTCATTGCATATTGTATATTTTGAACCTATGGTATCTCATCTATAGTAAATCAATGGTAGTGTAAGTGTGTGACTAGCTCAAAGAAGAACAATAAATTATAAGAAAATATTTTAAATCTAAGCAATATGATAGGACAAAAGCATCTTCATGTTGGAATGCCTGAAGCTATCTTTTAATTACTTGTTACTTCGTGATGTTCCTATAGCAAAATTTCTTTGTTAGACTTCCTTTACTAAATACTTGTACAAGGAGGGGCTTATGTTTACTATTATGATAACATTTTCTCAGAATAATAATTAAATGAAGCTTGCTTGATATGTTGCAAGAGTTATCTAAATTTGCTGTCTTTGACTTCTTTATACCATATTGTATGACTTTGCTTTAAGTATAATTCATTTATCAAAGCTTTCTTAAGGAGATAATATTAGTATAATGTAATTATAAATTTCAAAATATTTGTGTATACTTTGTATATATCAGTTAATATATTATGAAAGCATTGAATGCTTTTGGTGTAGGCCTTTTATTTTTATGTCATCTTTCCATCATTTGTTTATACTTTTATTAAATACATCTTTATTAGTAATTAAATACATCTTTGTCTGTTCTTTCTAATAACCTACAAAAAAATAAGGCAAAAACACTAAACGAATAAAACTCTAACTGCTCTACCAATCTTTTTCCCTCTATACAAGTCACATAAATAACAATGTTGCATGATACAAGATTCTCCTTTCATCTTCTTCCCAATGTTTTTTTATTATTAGCTTAAATCATAATCAACTCACATCTATCTTTCTTAGTACATTCTCAATCTCAATCTTTTTGCAAATACTTCTACTATTCTTACAACTAATTTATTACTTCTCTTTTCACATCCTCCTAACAAATCCATTGTGGAATCACTCTTTATCAAAAAGTGTGGTACTTTTACATGAAACATGAGAGAAGAATTATTCTATTATAAGTTGCTTGTTACGATAGTTCAAGAGTTTTACAATCCAAAATAATTTGATAAATTATAACTCTAACTCTGTATATATTTTCCTTATTTATGTGATTTCATTAATTCAAAAGAAAATTCTTTCCTTTATTTTCTTTATCTAAACATATATATTGCATATCTACATACCAAAAAAGTTTTTAGACTTTGCCATATATTTAGTTTAGTTTAGTACATAGTCATTTGTTGTTAGAGGATTATGAAAAGTATGGACATAATAGATTTTCCTTAACATATATTGATTATTAACATATGTAGTGGTATAAACAAACAAGACTTGAACTGTTGGTATAATAAATGTAGTGGCATTATCAAATCCAAAAACTTAAATTATCTATTCTGCCACCTTCAAAGCTTAAACCACATATATTTATAGTTGAAACAACTTTCCTACTTGAATCAAATTAAATACTTCAAACTCTAACATACTTTAACACCAGAGGCTATTTTCCTCTACCTTTGCTCTCTCTAAAGAAAAGGTTAAAGAGAAGAGGAATGACTATTGCTAAACTTGTATATGTTTTATTTCAACCTCTCACTGGTATTTTCATGGCCAAATATGCTCAGTATCACTCGGATAGTATGAGTTTTTCTTGTTTATTTTCCTTTTTTGTCTCTTCTTAGTAGCTCTTCGGTGGCCTCTGGAGAACCGTTTCTATGTAAATGGTACATCTAAAAAAGTAGTAATTTTTTCAAAAATTAAATTGAAAGATTAGTAAAAGTAATGAACAATATCTAGAATATTGGTTTAATGAATTTGGAAAGAACAAATCGTTACCTTCGAGTAAAACTATGAGGGGAATTTAATTTTCTGTAAGTTGTCAATGTTTTCAGCACCACTTCATTTGAGTTCTAGTCGGTGCTCACTATAAAACATATGAATCTTAGTTTATTATAATCACCAAAAGGAGAAAAACACAAATGACCATAAATACTTACTGGAGATACTTTTCAATCTCAATACAATTATTCAAGATGTACTATACTGCCAGATTTCGATCCTTCCTATTAAAGTGAGAAATAATCTTCTTCCTTATTGGTCAACACTGGGATTGGAACACAGACAATGCCCTTTTTATTTGATTAGGTGCTATATCTTGATTTCTATCAGACCGGTTGAATCTAGTTTCCACACCTTCTAAGTACATAAAGAAAAATGTTAATGTCTCATCAATAATATACCTTTCTATAATTGAACCCTCTAGTCGAGCATGATTTCGGATATAATCCTTCAACTTTTTTATATATCTCTCATATGGGTGCATCCATTGAAAATGAACAAGTCCGCCTTCTAATGCTTTGTCTAGCAAATGCATCACCAAGTGAACCATTTTATCAAAAAATGCTGGAGGATATATCCTCTCAAGCTTGCATAAAATAATGATAATGTCTTGTTTGCCTTACAGAATATCTTTCCTATTGAGAGTTCTGACACATATTTGATTGAAGAAGTTGCATAACTCAACAAGTGGATATGATAATTCCTTTAGCAAAAAAGTTCGAATTCCTGGTCCTAATAGTCTTTGCATAATAACATGACAGTCATGTGATTTCAGCCCCTTCAACTTCATATCACGATTTGTGACATTCTTACAGAGACTCCTAGTAAACCCATCTGAAAATTTCACATTCTTTATATATTGACAAAATTATTTTCATTCTTCCTATTTAAGCGTATATGCAATATGCGGCTTGAAAAGTTAACCTCTCTGCTCATATAGATGTAAGTTGGGCCTTATCTTCATGTTTGCCAGATTTCGTCTTGCATTGTCTATATCTTTTGTTTTGTGCTCAATATCCAATAATGTACCCAGAATGTTATCACATACATTCTTCTCAACATGCATCACATCAATGTTATATCTTAAGCTCATTATCGGCCAATACGGGAGATCAAAAAATATACTTCTCTTGCTCCAATTAAGTTCGTTGACACCCTTCTTTCGCTTTAAATCACCAAATTTAGCATGTTTTACAAGAAGTCTCTGTGCCACCTTTCCCATTTGATCCATGATAATGTTACTGGTAAGAGGACGAGGAGGGGCTTTCCTCTTCGACCTCCCATTGAATTCTTTCCTGTTTCTCTATGTGTGACTTCTTGGAAGCCAATAGCGATGACTAACAAAAGCTATTTTTCCTTTAACACGAATTGATAGAGTATCCAGATTATATGTAGGATATGCTTTGTATCCTTGTCCGCTCCACCTAGATAGACTACTTCAAGAAGGAAAATCATTTACAGTCCATAACAAAGCTACCCACATGTTGAACATCATATTTGTATTCACATCTCGAGTTTTAACTCCTTTCTCTCAAAGATGCCTCAACTCTTGTACGACCAGTTGTAAGAAGACATCGATATCCTTGCTTGGTGATTGCGGCCTTGGGATTAACAGGGTCAATATGAAAAAAGATTGATTCATGCATACCCATGGTGGTAAGTTATAAATGGTCATCATCACTAACCACATGTTGTAGAATAGGTTCCTATTACCAAAAGGATTAAATCTATCTGTACTTAAACCTAACCTAACATTTCGTGGGTCAGCGAAGAAATTAGGATACCTCTTATCGAACTTCTACCAAGCTTTTCCATCAATGGGATGTCGCATTACCCCCTCCTCTTTTGACTTTCCAGTGTGATGTCATATCATATTCTTCATAATATGTCTCGACCCATACAAACACTTTAATCGAGGAGCTAATCGAAAATATCAAACCATTTTTTGAAGCACCTTCTTTCCTTTCGTATTTTTATTTACCCATCAGCTTTCCTTACAAATTAGATAATTATCCTCAAAAGCATGTTCTTTCCAGAAAAGTGCATAGTTATGTTTGCACACATGGATTGATTCATACCCCAATCTTAACTTGTTAAGCCATTTCCTTGCACCATAGTATGATTTGAGTAATTTATTATCATTTGGAAGTGCCTCTTTTAACAATTGCAGAAGAACATTAAATGATTTATTTTTCCACTTATGTAGAACTTTCAAGTGCATAAGTTTTACCAAAAAGTTGAAGGCTGAAAACATTGTGCATCCTGGATACAATTCTATTTCTACTTGCTCGAATAGGTTATCGCAATTACTATAATTTGTTCCAATGTCTCCGTCAAGTGCATTCTTATTCCTTTCCATATCATTGCGAACATCATCTTTAGGTACATTAAGGCTAATGAAATCATATATAATATCCGCCAGCTCATCTCTATTATTGGGAGATGCCCCCCAAGTTCTCCTAAAAGTTGAAACATCCGCTTCACCATGGTGTACCCAATTTATGTATAATGAATGAAATCCATTATCTATAATATATGCCTCCAACATTGGTAATGTTTGGAATATTAAATTCATGCACTTTTTGTATGGGCATCTTACCAAATCCCTTTCATCAATAAGGTTTTTAGCTCTTTGAACACATGCCACTACACCATTCCAATACTCATCCGACAAGCGATTTGGTATATATATCTAACTTTTATCTATAGACATTGTATCACTGAATAGGAAGAAAATAGCTTTAGGTAGAATAAAGTATTGTGATTAATATTTGAAATGTATCCTAAATACATTGTATCACTCCAACTTTGAAGGGTAGGGTCCTATCCCATTCGAGATATTTCTATAGTTATAATTTTTTTTAATTTATCCACGCTCATCATTTGCTTTGTATAGAAATTTTAGCAACATCTCCCCATGGTTCTCCAAGTGTGTAAACTATATGCTCGCTTGGAGAATAATTAGGATACTAAGATATTCCCACAATATCAAATAAGAGCTATATAAATTGTTAATAACAACTACAGGACATATTTCAAACTATCTAACTTTTCAAGATAATTCAAGGGTTGGTTGATGTATAGAGAACAACCAACCCTTGAATGGGTCTAAACTTATAATATTAATGCAAATGCAGTTTTATTTAAAATTATTGTAAAAATATGTTTACAATAATTAAAAATAAAGATACGACATTTTATGAGAATCGTTATTTAAGTATCAGTATTGTTATTTAAGTATCTTATTACTTGAATTATTGATTTTTTTAAATATCTATAATAATTGTTATGTTTCACAATAAATTTGTGAGAATTCAAACGTGTAACCTACTCTACTATATTTATAAGGTGCATAATTCAGCTTTTCTAGAGAGACGTGCATTTTATGAATACTTGTAAATTATCAGATGATGAAAATTTTTAAATTTCTATTATTGTATACTCGTTTTGATTATTTTGCCAGGAAGTTTTTTCATAAGAAATATTATATATATTTTTATACAAGTGTAATATGTCACAAGTTATTATAACTAAATAATAACATTTATCATTATAACATTGAAAGAAAATAAGTTTCTACTCACAAAATAGGAAACCATTGTTTGTCAATATTTCTTTTAATCTAATACTAAACAAATTAAATAATTTTCATCATTTCAATATTTTATAATTCTATTTTTTTCATTTAAATTTTAGCAAACTCTAAGAAGCTTTAGAATAAATAACACCAAATTAATATCCAAGAGATTATAACATTAGTAAATTAGGCTTAAAAAATATTTCACCATACATTTATTGTTAATTTCATAAGTTATTCATTAATGTAATGTTATTGTAATTTTAGTTATTAGAATTATGTACATAACATATATTTTCTAAAATAATTAAGAAATGTTTCTTAATCTTTAAAAAATTATATTCCTTATTTTGAAAATTAATTTTTAATCCAATTAAAAAATCAAATTACATAGCAATTGAAATTGTAAATAAAAAAATAATTCAATTAATAATAAAATTAACATTGAAAATAACAAAATATAATTTAAAAAATATATAAATATTATTTATTTTAATTGTGTTCAGGGTCTAACTTTAAAAAATAATTTTAACAAATAAATTTTAAAAATTGATCAATTATAAATTTTGTTATTTTTAAAAGTAAAAAATAAATTTAATTTATCCATAAAGGGGGTGATTTTCATGTGACCTCAAGTTTAATTGACTTTTTCTTTCTATGTAATATAGAAAGTATAATTTGGATTGTTAGATTTGATTTTCATGTAGTCTCAAGTTTAATTGAATTTTTCTTATTATGTGGTGTAAATAGTATAATTTAAATTGTTAAGTTTCAATTTCAATTTCAATTTTAATTAAGAAAGAGATTATATTATGATAATCTCTTATTTTTTTAAGTTATCTTTACATACTTATTCTAGTTTCCTATCTTACATTATTTCAACAAATCTAATAATTTTGAAATTTCCTAAATTACATAATAAATTTTATATTTTGTGGATAAAATATCATAACAAATCTATCTTACATTAGTTAGCTAAATAATCTATACGTATATCTTATAATACAAAGTTATAAATTAAAGATACATAATAACAACAAAATTTATATTTACAAATTTCATTCTAAGTTAAATTTACGTAAATAAATTTAATATTTACAACATGCAAAACTAAATAATACGGAGTTTCATATTAAATTAAATATACTATCAACTCTATTAATTCATTGCAAACTATTAATCCCACATATAACATTTTATAATAAAAATATTATAAATTTTAATTCACATACCTTAATGGCAAAAATTACTAATCAAATATATTCTGAATACTCCTCACAAAAAATGATGAGTGCTAATAATAACTAACAAATTAAAATATAGAATATACAAAATTAATACACATCAACATATATAAAAAATAAATATACTAAATTATAAAAAATTTATAAGAGAAACTTACCTTAGGTTCATTACTTCTCCTTTGTAACCGTGTGAATGAGAGGTGAGGAGGCGCTGATAGTATATATAGATAAACTCTTTAACAATGATAAAAAAATTCAGTTATCGATGAAGAGTCATCGGTGAAAGTTTGAGCTTCAGGGACGATAATGTTATTGTTGAAAGCTTTCTTTTTTTGGCGAGACAGAATTTTAGCAATGACATTTGTCGTCGTTGAAAGGTGGACCTTTTCACCAATGACATATGTTGTCGCTGAAGACCTGTCTCAAAAATTGGGGGAGGCTTTCTGCAATGACAAATGTTGTCGCTGAAGGTATCCATCGGAAATTGGGGCAGGCCTTTAGCGACGACACTTGTCGTCGTTGAAAGGTCAACTTTTTACCGATGATTTTGTCATCACTGAAGGCTTGCCCCAATTTCTGAGGCTGACCTTTAGCGACAACATAGTTGAAGAGTCAATGTTCCCATCAAAATTTTTTTAGGGTTTGTCATTGCTAATGCCTAATATTTTCCCGCCGTGGTTTTTCAATACCCTCCAAAAGTCATTTAGACTTCACCGACGACAATGTCATCGGAAATATTTTTAGCGACAACCAAATTTTTATCGTTACTAAAAGTGTTGTCGTTGTTGCTCCTTTTTCTTGTAGTGTATTAAAAATATTATAGATTTTCATACATTAAGTAAAACTTGTCTTTCCCATGTAATATTTTCCTATTGTTTTTTCTTAATGCCCTATTTAATTTGTAATTCAAATGATATAATTTGACAAAAGATTAATAATTTTATCCATATATTTTTATTATTTTTTTGTACAATAAAATATATATTCACTATTTTTATATAGTTTAAAAAAGAAATATAATGATATTCATATGTTTTTATTAATTATTTATATATTTTAAATAATTTATTTTTAAATAATAAATAATTATAATTTATTATATGCAAGTATTATATTTTTTTAGTGTAACTTTTTATTTTTTACTCTTTGCTACAGTAGCCATTTGTGTATTAGAGGCGGAAAGGAAAAAATTAGGGCATAAGCGATCCGTGTCGTTAGTTTTCAACGTGAGTAAACCTGTTTATTGTTTTTGGAAGTTGAGGGGTTGATTTGCAGGTTTTTAAATTTCTTATACCAAATTTGACACTCATACATATTTTAAGGTATCTTTACGTATTTTCTCCTAGGATTTATTAATTCAGTTAAACAAGGAACCTGCCTACCCAATTCAACTTCTACTCCATTGTAACACCTGTTTGTACCATGGTAATAAAAAAATCCTCCATATTTAATAGGTACCGTAGGCCTAAGAACTACGATTATGTATTAATATGCATCAATATTTCTTAAAGTTTAAAAAAGTAAAAATTCGTTAATATATTAATACTAAAATTTGATGTATATTAAATTGAAGCATTGAAGTTTTCATACTAGTATAAAAAATAGTTAAGAAAGAGTGAAAAATGTCAATATGGATATTAAAAATAGTTGGGCGGGGGGGGGGGGAGAGAGAGAGAGAGAGAGAGAGAGAGAGAGAGAGAGAGAGAGAGAAGCTAATACTGGTATTAAAAACAATCCGGAGAGAGAAAAAATCATTCTTTTATATATCATCATCAATCATTTCTTTGCATATCATCATCTTCGTTTCACTTAATAGCACTTACAAAAGGAAAAAAGTAGTTATAAAAATAGCACTTATAAAAGAAAAAAATTAGCTATAAAAGCTTAGCAAGCGATTTAAAATTAAACTCAATATTTATTTTGAAATATTAGGTATTGCTCTAACATTTCATGATGATTTATTTTAGCCCTTTTTGATATTTTTGTAAAATTTTTTTTATTTAATTATTTAACATTTCTCTTGCAATTATATAATAATATTTCAATTTTAAAACTCTATTTTGCTTATTGCAAAAAATTTGAAAGTTTGACTATAATTCTAAATGGTTTAATTTTGACTTCAAACTGAATTTGACTATTTTGTCATAGACTCCTGAATTTCTTTCAATTAGTGCAATTTTTTAAATGTTATCCTAAATAATGGTTATGATATATGTTAAGTTTAATTATGTTTAAAAATTTCTTAATAGTAATTCTATTTTAATTCCTTAAAAAATTGCTAATAACATTAAATGACTATTTTAATTCCTTAATTAAGAATTTGTTTAAAAAACTGTTAATTCCTTGATTAAGGTTTCCTTTAAAGAATTGCGTTATAAAAATTATTTCAATTAAAAACAGTAAATGGCTATTAAGAAGATTACTAAGTTCCTAGTAAATCGTAATAAATAATTCATATAAAAGACTATTAATTACCAGTATTACATGCTAATTTATTAATTAATACAATTTAATAAAATTGCTTTAAAAATTATGGTTTATTAATTTTTAATATAAATGAAAATTTCCATAATACCCTTGATTTTGTTGGAGACAAGATGCCCTTTTGCAGAAACTCTGAACTTTCGGTCCCGAGTTTACAGCTAAAACTTTCTTTCTTATCATTTTTTTATCCAACCAAACACTAAAAAAAATTTCTTTCTTATCTTCTTTTTTTTTTTTTTCTAATTTCTGTCTACTTATTTTTTTTCTTTTTTTTCCTACAACCAATCAATTAAGACTTCTATTTTATCCAACCAAACAAAAAAAATCTTATTTTTTTCCCCTCTAATTTCTTTCTTACTCGTTTTTTTTTTTATTTTTTTATCTTTTTACTCATTTTTTCTTTTTTTTTTCTCCTGCAGCCAAGTAAAGCCTTAATGATGAAGACTTGCAAATTCACAAACTATGCACCACTTTTTATAAATAAATAAATAAAATATATAATTGAATACTGAATTAATGTCTCGTTTTTTTATTTTATTAATGTAGAGTATGTAACATGCATATATCTTCTGGGAAGATTTTATATATAGGTTTGTTGGCCAGTCGCGTGATGAAAATCAATTTAGTTACATGATTATTATTTTTATGATAATAAGAATAATTAAATTATTAAACACATATAATTAAAAATCTAAAAACAGAATTTAAGACGTGAAGAAAGACAAAAACATTCAAAAAGGAAAATATCATACAGTACATAATTGTTTATTCCTAGAGGAAAATAAGAAAAGAGAAATGAATAATTGCATAATACTTATAAATTTGACGGCGAATCGAAAACTTATTATAGAAACCACCAATTGTTAGTGTCTTATTTTGTTTTATTTTTTGAAGAAAAACGGAGAATATGATTTCCACGTAATTGCCTTATAATCCGTGGCCGCCATCTACGTAACTAGTTTTAGAATCCACGAAGTGTACTGATTTATTAATACATTTAATTATTAAATAAATTTATATTTATTAAATTTGTATATTTATAAAGGAATGAAAAATAAAAAATTTGGAGTCCCAATTGATATTTGTTAAAAATATTAATTTTTAATTTATTAATACTATAAAAATAAGATGGATTTTGTTTCCATGTAAAAAAGAATTTGTAAAAACTCTTATAATAGAATACTCTTGTTTGTAATAATACTGTGAGCACCCGAATTTGGAATATGATTTGTACATATCTATTTGAATTATGCAATTTGATGTTATTTACTTTAATTTTGAGCAGCCATCGCATAAACAAATGAGAAAACAATTTAGAAAGAAAATAATCACTTGATAAATAAATAGGGTGATTTTATACATTCTAATATTTTAAATTTTTTACACTTTCGCAATTTGAGTTTGTCGGTTTATTATAAAAGTATGTTTTAAAAATTTTAATAACTTAATTATAGGTACATGCACAATAAAAATATAAAATAAAGGTACAACTAAAAAAATGAGTGTACTAATCACTCAAATTTGTTTTTAGAAGCAAATATTTTATCAGTAATAAAACTATTAAAAGAAAAGAAGAATACATATTAACTGTCAAACATAAAGAGCAAGGCTTCTCTCAAAAATTTTATTTTAAAACTTTGCTTAGAAGCTTTGCACATGAATTTTAAAAATATTATATTTAAAATTTAATATTAAAAATATACAAAATAAAAAATAAATTTGATCTCTATTTTAGGATATTTTTGATAAAAGAGTACAATTTCATTATATATTAAAAGTTTGTAAAATATATTAATTAAAAATAAATTAATTGATTATATATTATAATTTTGATAAATTCCAAATTAATTTTAATTTAATATGAAATGTAATACTTAAAAATTGATAAAATGAAAGCATTAATAAATAAATTTGATTTTAATATTAATTTTTTTTATTATATTTACATTGAAGTAATATGAGTGGCCATAAAAAATAGAAATACATAGAGAAGTATATAAAAGATAGAGAAATAGTGTATGCACTATAAAATCTTAATAAAATCTCAATTAATTTATATTTAGCTTAAAATATATGACTTTAAAATTGATATAAAAAATATTTGATAATATTGACATTTGAGCTTTAAATACCAAAAGTGAATAAAAAATACACAATAAAGTAGATAAAAAAATTATGCATAAATTGTAAAGTTTGACAAAATTTTAATTAATATATATTTAATTTGGTATATAACATTAAAAATTAATATCAAGATAACATCAATAAAATTTAAAGAAATAAATAGATTTTAATTTTAATATTCAAATATTCAATTATTATTATAAAAGTAGAACATAAAATTAATAAATTCAATTAATAACTTCTATATTAAAGTTTTAAATCATTTAAAATATTTAAAAAAAAAATAAAAAGAAAATATATTATCTTACGTCTATACTACATGTATGACTTATGAGCAATAGAATAAAAAAGCATAAAATATGATAAATAAAAAGAAAATAAAAAAAGGTTAAGTTGTAAAGTGGTAAGAATTAAAAGTAGAATATATAGTAGAATAAATTTATTTCATTAAATAAAATATTTAACTAACTTAAAATATTATTATAGTAAAAAAATTACATTATATTATACCTAAATTACTCAGTATTTAAGTTGTAAATAATATAAATGAATAAAAATATATAAAAAATTACAAAAGGGGTAACAGAAAAAGTTTTAGACTGAAAAATTTTTCGCTATAGTTGACGCGTGTAATAGCAAAATGAAAAACAGCTTCTCCCAACGGACATTCAATTACTAATAGTAAATAGATTGAATTAATATTTAATATTTTTTAATATAAAGCTAGAACTTATTTAAGATATTCTATAATAAATATAAAATATATTGTATTATATCTATACTGTCAAGTGATATTAATGTTTGGGTTGTAAATAATAAAAAAATATATAAAAAAAGAAAAATATTCAATAGAACAAATAGAAAGAAGAGAAACAAATCATAATTTGTAAAGTAATAAGAGTTAAAAAAATGTATATGAGAAGAAGAAAAGGAGAAAATGATGTAGTAAAAAGAGGGGAGTGCTACAGCAGGGTTTCACACCTTAGGTAGTGTGATATAATCTCATCTATTAGATGAGATTATCCAACTTTAAAAATTTTAGGGTACCTTAAAATTTTTCAATAAAAAGATAAAAGGAAATAAAATATTTCAATAGATAAAATAAATATTATTTAATTGAATAAAAGAATTTGGTACATGATAATGGAATAAAAGTGTAACTTAACTAAGAATAGTTAAATTAGATTAGATTGAGAAAGGTTAATTAGATAGATAATAGAAATAATTATCAGGGTAGAATAGAAAGAAAGAAAGTAGTTTCGGAAGGACAATTATTACCCAAAAGTTGACCCTTGGCTAAAAGAAAAAATAAATAAAGTGGAGATGCCCAAAAAAACCTTATTTTATTACTATGCCCAAAAATAAATAAAGGGAGCAAGTGTTTATGAAATTTTAGGCGAGAAATAAGTGAATAAAACGTTGACACATGGAAGAAAATTACAACAATAAATAGATAATTTTTTTTTCTTTTTCTTCTTCTTCTCCTTCCGCTTCCTTCCGTACAAACATGTCGTACATCTGCAAATCGCTTTTGATCATCTTCGGGGTAACT